>JAMZAV010000461.1:0-635007 GCA_024449915.1 Sweltsa coloradensis
TGCGGTCCATGTTCACGGTCATGACCAGGGGTCTCGGGGGACAGCCCGGAGCACGTCCGAGTTCCTCCCACGGTTCTGGTGGCTTGGCTCTCCCTGCAACCGAAGCCAAGGAACTTCCCCGCCACCGTCTGGGGCCTGCGAGACATCCCTCTCTCGCTGACCTCACTCATCCCCACAGCGACCACCCCGTTCATGCCATCCTGGTCTTCACTGGGATGTAGGCCGTTCGGTGACCTACTCGTCGGTGATGAGTGGGTGGACGTGGCTTCGACGATCAGCCTCGTCGTATACGCGAAGCCCTGAGAATCACCGGGAACAGGATCCGGGCTTTTTGTAACCTCCGCTTCCGTGGGGTCAAGGAGATTCCGGGGCCTGAACCCTGGCCACCATCGCTCGCCTACCGTCGCCCGCTCTCTGGCATGTGGGTCCCTCTCCTTCCAGAATATGTCAGGGCGCCGGCTCCCCACGAAGTTGTCCTGAAGTCCCGATTCCTCGACGAGTTTGCCTGGCTTCTTGGGCGAGGGACGATTGACAGCTTGAGGGCAAAGTGGTGCGATAGAGAGGCGCTCTGCTCCGTCCTTGATGGGGAGCTCCGCTTTAGTCAATACTGTCCCAGGAAAGACTTACTGTTTCTTTAGTGACCGATATATTTTATATAATCAAACCCTAATATTGTTCATTCTAGGTCTCCTTGGTTTCTATATCTAGACGGAAAGGAAGAAGCCCATCAAGCTCATACTAGTATAAATTATTCTTTTGCTTCACTATCTTAACGTCATACATTTCCGTCACATTTATGTTCCTTCTGTTTCACGTTTTTGAGAAAATCTGTCTTTTGTAAGCTGTTTTCTCTCCCCTATCGGCCCAAATATTAATGAATGAATGAATGAATTGAATGAATGAATAAATAAATAAATAAATAAATTACACACACTCTCACTTATGCACTCATACAGGAAAAGACAAAGTCTCGATTGAGTTGAATGATAAGACTCAGTCGCTATTTATTTGCAAGTTATTTATAAAAGTGTGACTGAATCTCCCATTTACTTACGATCTATCAGGAATTTACCTAAACGCATGTCCGACGTCTCTTAAAATATCCCCCATTCTTCTTCAAGGAAGACCTTTTCTTGTAAAGCCTAAGCCTGCGTCCTTAATAAACAATTAAATGTCTCGCAGTGTTTAATTAAAACACTGTAGGATTGAAATCAAACAGGTACGAGTACCCAAACGAAGAACTATACGTCTTATCCAGTACTGAAATCTCTTGGTGGAAATGCTGAGTACACAAAAAAGTCAAGCCCAGCACCTCTGACCCCACAGGTCACCAAAAAGAAAGGTGACCTCAACACAAGTTTCAACACAAGTATAGGGCCTATTATTCATTACAACCCATTCCCCGGCGTGATTTGTAAACAAGGTAGGGCCTTTGTATAATAACTATTGCAACACAATATATTTGTGTTCTAAAACAACGCCGATGTAAACTCAATCACGTAGGTCTAACACAACCAAAATGTGTACATGGAATATAGTTTCCTTTTAACATAAAACACGTTACGATGTATTCTCGTCCAGCCCGCGCTCACGTAAGATAACTGGTTGTCGTAATCAAGGTCACTGGTTATGAAACGAAACTGGTTGTTTGTTTATCTTGAGCTGAGCAGCTTTTTTGCATTATATATTACGTACTTGCGCATTATATATATATATATATATAAAAGCTATTTATTTATATATATATATATACATATATATAAATAAATAGCTTGAAAAATGTAGTGGGAAGCATTTTGAGCTAAAACAGACTATTTTGATATTACCCCAAACACTAATAGATGTCGCTTGGGAACGTTCTAAAATAAGTTCAGAAGGTCACCACTTTAATAATCAATAAACAATGAATAGATTTAGTTTGGCGCCACGCAAGTAGCCAAACTCGCGGACTCGATCGAGTTGGTAACTAACGAATGAATACAGAAATAAGTACAGAATGATGAAACAAATGAGAGTACGATCACGAAGAAATAAATCCACAGACACATTAATAGATGAATTATTAAAGGATGCATAAGCACACGAATAATTAATACATGAATAGTGGGGTAATAAAATAAAACATTAATCAATCAAGCACTCAATACTGCTGGCCTACGCAATATCTACATAGCCAGCAGTGTAAAACATCACGTTTACACAACCAACACGACAAATAACATACATTTTCTGTCCCCTGTAGGCTGTTTTCATCCCGAAGTACAAGTTTGTCACTAGACCTTTGGATTTAAAAAATTAGACCACTGTGATGAACGGTAAATCTGTCACTTGTAAATTGTTTGAGAGTAAATTAATTTGTCATTTATTTTTGTTGTATATAAATATTATTGGGATGCAGATTGTGATGTCTGTTTTTCAAATACACTATAGTTGGAAGTTTTTCAAGGCTCCTCTGCATGCAAAACAGTGCGTCACGTCTGGCGATGACAGACAAACGTTGTCTTTGAACAAGGATGATACAGAGGGCTAGCCTCCCACGTACTCGGCACCTCCAACATACAAACTATTTCATCCGGGTTGACGGACAATGCCTACAAAAAATGGTAATCAAAGGTGACTATTAAGCGAAATCTGACGCAAATTAATTCTAAATACATTAGTCCTAAATTATATAACAAGCTTCTAACAAGTCTAAAAAACCCTTCTAGTATGAGGGTATGCAAAAAAGCTTATTATTCTTTTGAAGACTTTTTTAAAGATAAACTACAATGAGTCTTATATTTTACATGTAAATGTGATCATATTAATATGAATATTGCATGTGATATTCTATCAATCATTCCATGCATAAAATGAATAAAATTTGGCTTCGGACAGGCACATACCAACCATAATATTTTACATGGGCTTCTTATCATATCACTGTGTTAGCTATAGCAATGCAGAATTTAAATATGTCTTCTTTTCTGTATTTTTCCCGCAATCTTAGTGTCATTTAATTCACATTATTTTACTATATCTACCTAAATATTTATGTTGATGGCTCAATATGTTGATATTGCTAAATACAGTGGGAAAATAGCTTTGGTATTACAACACTATCTAGTATTTTCCATATACCCTATCAATAAGATTGTTTGTTAAGGACTAATTATCATGTACTTATTGGATGAGCGAAGCGAAGACTTCAATTTCACCGACCCCCAAAAAAATTTAGCTCGGGTGTTTTTTGTTTGTTTGTTTTTTGTTTTTGTTTTTTTTTGGGGGGGGGGGGGGTTTGTTTGTTTTTCTGACTGTTCGTTCTCTACCGGGCAAACGGCATATGCGATCTGGATGAAAATTGGAGGAGACCTTCGAAATCTCTGAACTTAGACTTGCTACGTTTTTGGGTACAATCGAAGAAATATTTCTCATGAATATCGTACTTTTACGATTTTTTTCGATTTTTAGTGCGATATTTTCGTGACATTTGGGCCGATTCTGACCAAACGGGAAGGGCTACAACGTTAATATTTCACATGGACATTAAGGTAATGGTGATGTATTGCTTTTTGAAAGAAAAAGTTGTAAAAGTTAGCCAGAATCCATAGGATTAAGGTTTTAATATGAGTTTTTTGAGGTATATAATAACAATTAACAAGTAACAATAGGAACTTGACAACAATCCACAACAATGCGTTCAAAAGGCACTTGATAAGTAAATAGATCCCACGCAATCTAAAAACTTACAAAAAAGCTCATCCATCAACGCGACGGGACTTTAGCGTTTTCCTAGTTTTAAACAATTAAAGCCTCAGGGTCAAGACGAATTTGTAATACACTAGGCCGCTTCGCGAACGCTTTTCGTAGTCGCGTTGATGGATGAGCTTTTTTGTAAGTTTTAGTTTGCGTGGGATTTCTTTACTTTTGCAAGTTCTTTTGAACGCATTGTAGGTGATTGTTGTCAAGTTTCTTTTGTTACTTGAAAATAGTTGGATGAGCGAAGCGAAGACTTCAATTTCACTGACCCCCCAAAAAATTTAGCTCCATTTTTTTTTTTTTTTGTATTTTTGTTTGTTTGTTAGCAGGATTCCGGGCAAACGGCATAAGCGATCTTGATGAAAATTGTAGGGGACCTTCGAAATCTCTAAACTTAGAAGTGTATTGTTTTTGGGTAAAATCGAAGAAATATTTCTCATGAATATCGTACTTTTACGATTTTTTTCGATTAGTGCGATATTTTCGTGTCATTTGGGCCGATTCTGACCAAACGGGTGGGGCTACAACGTTCATATTATACATGGACATTAAGGTTATGGTCATGTAGTACCTTTTGAAAGAAAAAGTTGGAAAAATTAGCCAGAATCCATAGAAATAAAGCTTTTAATATAAGTTTTTTACGGTTTAGTGCGATATTTTCGTGCCATTTGGGCCGATTATGACCAAACGGGTGGGGCTACAACGTTCATATTATGCATGGACATTAAGGTTACGGTGATGTAGTACCCTTTGAAAGAAAAAGTTGAAAAAGTTTGCCAGAATCCATAGAAATAAAGCTTTTAATATAAGTTTTTTTACGGTAAATAATAACATTTGACAAGTAACAATAGAAACTTGACAACAATCACCTACAATGCATAGGCAACAAAGCAAAACACTTACAAAAGTAAAGATATCCCACGCAAACACAAAACTTAAAAAAGCTCATCCATCAACGCGGCGGGACTTAAGCGTTTTCCTAGTTATTATATAACTCAAAAAACATATATTAAAACCTTTATTTCTATGGATCCTCTCCACCTTTTCAACTTTTTCTTTCACAAGGTACAACATCACCATAACCTTAATGTCCATGTAAAATATGAACGTTGTAGCCCCACCCGTTTGGTCCTAATCGGCCAAAAAAAAATCGTAAAAGTACGATATTCACTAGAAATAGTTCTTCGATGTACTAAAAAATGTGGCAAGTCTAAGTTCAGAGATTTAGAAGGTCACCTCCGATTTTCATCAAGACCGCATATGCCGTTTGCCCGGTAGAGAGCGAACAAACAGAAAAAAAGAAAAAAAACACCCGAGCTAATTTTTTGGGGGGTCAGTGAAATTGAAGTCTTTGCTTCGCTCATCCAATCATGTAAAAATGTATTATATTATACTAGGCCGCTTTGCGAACGCTGTTTTTAGTCGCGTTGATGGATGAACCTTTTTGTAAGTTTTTAGTTTGCGTGGGATCTCTTTACTTTTGCAAGTGCTTTTTGAACGCATTGTAGGTTATTGTTGTCAAGTTTCTATTGTTACTTGTTAATTGTTATTATATACCTCAAAAAACTTATATTAAAACCTTTATATCTATGGATTCTGGCTAACTTTTTAACTTTTCTTTCAAAAGGTACTACATCACCATAACCTAAATGTTCATGTAAAATATGAACGTTACAGCCCCACCCGTTTGGTCAGAATCGGCCCAAATAGGACGAAAATATCGCACTAAAAATCGAAAAAAATCGTAATAGTACAATATTCATGAGAAATATTGCTTCGATTGTACCCAAAAACGTGGCAACTCTAAGTTCAGAGATTTTGAAGGTCCCCTTCAATTTTCATCAAGATCGCATATGCCATTTGGCAGGTAGAGATCGTCAAACAGACAAAAAACAAAGAAATAAACAAAAGAAAAATCACCCGAGCTAATTTTTTGGGGGGTCAGTGAAATTGAAGTTTTCGCTTCGCTCATCCAAACATTTATGAAATGAAACGATTCTTTACTAACGTCCATGCGATATGACTATTTGCAATGAAAATACATTAGTTGTTCGCAATACATGGACACCTGAGAGCTTGCATAATCTTCATTCCGCTTGTAGGGGCCTATACTTGGAAAAAAGTGAACAGATTTTTATTTTAGACCATACAACCAATATTATCCATTTTCGTCATAAGCAAAAAAGTATTTTTTTAATCCGAAATTAAAATCATTGTAAGGTGTACTAGGCCGCTTCGCGGACGCTTTTTTAGTCGCGTTGATAGATGAGCTTTTTTAAGTTTTTAGTATGCGTGGGATCTCTCTTTACTTCTTTAAGTTCCATTGCAAAATCATTTTTGTTAAATTAGGATAATTTTTATTAAGTAGTACTAATTGCTATGGATATTAGAATGTTAAATAACTTATCTGGAGGCCCGAAGACTTGCTTTTTGTACGCATTATAGGTGATTGTTGTCAAGTTTCTATAGTTACTTGTTAATTGTTATTATATACCTCAAAAAACTAATATTAAAACCTTTATTTCTATGGATTCTATAGCTAACTTTTTCAACTTTTTCTTTCAAAAGGTACTAAACATCACTATTACCTAAATGTCCATGTAAAATATGAATGTTGTAGCCCCACCCGTTTGGTCAGAATCGGCCCAAATGTCACGAAAAATCGCATTAAGAATCGAAAAAAATCGTAAAAGTACGATATATGTGAGAAATATTTCTTCGATTGTACCCAAAAACGTGGCACAACTTAGATCAGAGATTTCGAAGGTCCTCTCTAATTTGGAACAAGATCGTATATGTGTTTTCCCGGTAGAGAGCGAACAAACAGACAGACAAAAAAAAAGAAAAACACCCGAGCTAATTTTTTGGGGGGTCAGTGAAATTGAAGTCTTCGCTTTGCTCATCCAATGGGTAGATCTAATGTTACCTGTGTGTCTTTGTTGGGACTGAAATATACACCGAGGACCGTGTACAGCCAGGGTCATATTATATAAATCAAGAGGTCTGAAAGATACCTCTTTCGCCGACATCTCGTGGTCAACTCTTGGTGTCATTATTTATATCGCCCTGTGAACTGCATTATCGATCGATGGAAGCCCCCTAGACTATTTGATGTTATTAATATTATTTAGGAGGCTTTGAAAGACTCTTGGTCAGCAAAATAGTCAATATCTAGAAGGCAGTCAGAAGTGAAATACAATTTTACCAAAACTAAAGCATAAAACAAACTTTGGTGGTTTGCAAATAAGACTTGACAGCCAAGATAGAATTATTCGAAATTAATTAAAAACTAAGGCAAATATAAGAACTAAGGCAAAGTCTTAATGCTATTCGGCACCAAATCGACATGTAGATCGCAGCACTGGCGGCGCGCTACGTCACAACATGGCTGGCGTAATTGTGATTCCGGGCTGGAGCGTATATGGCGCTAACGTGTGTTAGTCGCGCCGGTTATGACAATTCGGGTATTATTTCCGATCCGTTCACTCACATTTTCCTTTTCTCGCACACGCATTAAATAAGATGTATATTTTCATCTACGGTTTGCATTTTTTATGCTCTTATACAACCACAAGTAGGCGTAATTGCGTAGGTAGGCCAACTATAGCCAAAATTGAACCTTCCTATTCCTATATTTCTGAATGGGATAGGGATGAAATATAAAATCATCATAATAGTTGGGTATATTATTATGTTTGAGCGTAAGATATCCAGAAAATAATTCATAAGCAGATTATTATTTATTATTTAATTACTACTATAAGTAAAGTTGCCCGCCGAAATTGGTATTGGTCCAAGGAATTATTACCAAATTTGAATTTAGAATGTTAAGTTTTTGATGTGAAACGAGTCTGTTTGTTGTATCAACAAATATTTTGCAACAAATTGATATAACACTGAACAGCTGAAGTGCAAGGTGCAATAGATAGATAGATAGATAGATAGATAGATAGATAGATAGATATTTTTATTCACTTAGACTAGTACAGTGTACAAGTTTAACTCTTTGCAGAGAAAGTGAATAGTCCATAATTAATAATTAATAATAAAAGTGATAGTAATTATTAAGCGAGCGAAGCGAGCGTTTCCATTTGACTCTGCCGGAAAAATTAGTCACTGGTTTTGTTTTTTTTTTGTTTTTTTTTTTTTTTTTTTTTTTTTTTTTTTTTTTGTTTGTTTGTATGTCTCGCGATAACGTTCGAACGGAGGCTCGGATCGAGTTGAAATTTTGACCATCCGCAAGCTTTGTTCTCGATTGAATGCCATTAGTTTTGTGGCAAAATCGTTCAAAAAGTTAAAAAGTTACATTAAAGTTAATCGAAAGTTTTTTTTTCAAACTAACCGGCGACGAAATCTGAGATAGCCAAATCATTTAGAATGTCCGTCCGGTCAAGAATATGTAAATTTTATTTTGATCCGATAAGTAGTGTAGATGGAAATTACATTATAACAAAAGTAACGTTGCCATGGCAACGAAAAGACGCGCGAAGTTTCTATCTAATACACTGCCACCTAGAAGTAATCAAAATACTTTCGAGAAAGCAGTCTTTTATTTGTCACCAAAGAGTTTAAATAGTTTTCCCAAGGAGTCAAGGTCCTCTAGATGGCGGTGGATTTTATCCACAAAGTAAAGGTTTTCACACACGGGTTTTCCCAAATACCTTGGCAATAATAAATAATATTGGAAACGCAAACGCCATAAATTTTATGTGCAATGTGGGTCTAGCTATAGCACGTGCTCGCTTATCAACGCGTCCAACTGAGCGTTTCCTAGTAATGATATACACAGTGTTAGAAGAAAGAATAGTTGAATATAAAGCATAAATGATAATTGATATGGATATTGATATTGATATGTATGATGATTGATAATATTGATATATATATATATGATGATTCATTAATTGATTAATAATGATAAACACAGTGTTTATGTTAAAGTAGAGTAGATGCAAAACAATAGCATGCGCTACTATAGATTAAGAACTCATATATAATAAAGAAAAGTTGGATATAAAGCAATTTTTGATGTGATATTGTGATAACTAGGAAAACGCTAAAGTCCCGCCGCGTTGATGGATGAGCTTTTTAAAGTTTTTAGTTTGCGTGGGATATCTTTACTTTTGCAAGTGCTTTGTTTTGCTACCTACGCATTGTAAGTGATTGTTGTCAAATTTCTTTTGTTACCTGTCAATTGGTATTATTTACCGTAAAAACTTATATTAAAAGCTTTATTTCTATGGATTCTGGCTAACTTTTTCAACTTTTTCTTTTAAAAGGTACTACATCACCATAACCTTAATGTCCATGTATAAAATGAACGTTGAAGGCCCACCCGTTTGGTCAGAATTGACCCAAATGACACGAAAATATCGCACTAAAAGTCAAAAAACTTATATTAAAAAGCTTTATTTCTATAGATTCTGACTAACTTTTTCAACTTTTTCTTTCAGAAAGCAATACATCACCATTACCTTAATGTCCATGTGAAATATGAACGTTGTAGCCCTACCCGTTTGGTCAGAATCGGCCCAAATGTCTCGAAAATATCGCACTAAAAATCGAAAAAAATCGTAAAAGTGCGATATTCATGAGAAATATTTCTTCGATTGTACCCAAAAACGTGGCACGTCTAAGTTCAGAGATTTCGAAGGTTCCCTTAAATTTTCATCAAGATCGCATATGCCGTTTGCCCGGAATCGTGCGAACAAACAGACAAAAAAACAAACAAAAAAAAAAAAAAAAAAACCAAACAAAAAAACAACCGAGCTAAATTTTTTGGGGGGTCAGTGAAATTGAAGTCTTCGCTTCGCTCATCCAATAATTGCTGATGGCACAGAAAACAGCAATGATGTACAGGAGAATGTGTTGCTGTTTTCTGTGCCATCAGCAATTATTATCACAATATCACATCAAAAATTGCTTTATATCCAACTTTTCTTTATTATATATGAGTTCTTAATCTATAGTAGCGCATGCTATTGTTTTGCATCTACTCTACTTTAACATAAACACTGTGTTTATCATTATTAATCAATTAATGAATCATCATATATACATATATCAATATTATCAATCATCATACATATCAATATCAATATCCATATCAATTATCAATTATGCTTTATATTCAACTATTCTTTCTTCTAACACTGTGTATATCATTATAATTACTATCACTTTTATTATTAATTATTAATTATAGACTATTCACTTTCTCTGCAAAGAGTTATACTTGTACACTGTACTAGTCTAAGTGAATAAAAATATCTATCTATCTATCTATGATGATTGATTGATTGATTAGTGTTTATGGTAAAGTAGAGTAGATGCAAAATATGCCCTACTAGATTAAGAATTCATATAGAATAAAGAAAAATTGGATATAAAGCAATAATTGATATGATATTGTGATAAGAATTGCTAATGGCACAGAAAACAGCAATGATGTACAGTAGAATGTGTCTATAATATATAATTGATATATATATATATATATATGTGTGTGTGTGATGATTGATTGATTAGTGTTTATGTTAAAGTAAAGTAGATGCAAAATAATAGAATGCCCTACTAGATTAAGAATTCATATAGAATAAAGAAAAGTTGGATATAAAGCAATATTGATGTGATATTGTGATGAGAATTGCTGATGGCACAGAAAACAGCAATTGGAGGATGTACAGCAGAATGTGTCTTATATACCTGCACAATCCAAGGAAGCGTGTAAGCACATATTATATATAGAAGTTTGTTACATCATTTCGGCTAAGGGAACATTTGAAAATTTTAAATTACAGTCCTTGTTTGTGGTTATACTCTAGATAATTTGTAAATATTATAATGAAAAAATGAATTAACTGCAAATATTTACATGGAGAGGTAGTCATTGATGGAGTAAAAGCTGTTTGCTGTAAGATATGATTTCAACTTATGTTTAAAGGAAGACAGGGTGGGAGAGGTTTTGATGTGGTCAGGGAGCTTATTGTAGAGGGTGGAAGATAGATATTCAGGGCCTTGTGCAAAGAGGCGCAGATTGTGGGAGGGCCTGTGTATGTGAAGGTTGGCTCTAGTGTTATGGGAGTGCACAGAAGCATTTAGATGGAAGAGGTTACGGTTGGTGTGAACGAATAATGCGGCTGATTGGATAAGGGTACATGCTAGAGTAAGAATACCAAGTTCCTTGAAAAGTTCTCTACATGAGTGTCTTCTGGAGACACCAGCTATGATACGAACCGCTCTCTTTTGGAGAATGAATATTCTGTTCGCATGGGGGGAAGCTCCCCAAAATAGCAGGCCATATGATAAGTGAGAGTGAATGTGTGCAAAGTAAACTAGCAATAGGATGTGGGGGTGAACTATTTGTTTGAGCTTTCTGATTGAGTAGCAGCCAGATAATATTTTGCTGGCAACGTGGTTTACATGGATAGACCAGTCTAGATTATCAGTTAGTGCAAGGCCTAGGACTTTGACTGTGTGAGCGCGGGGGATAGTATCAGAGTCAAGACGAACAAGGGGACTGGCAGTAGGGATCTTATAAGGGGTGTGAAAGTATAGATAAACAGTTTTAGAGCGTGAGATGGTGAGTTGTTTGCCGAGGCAGTATGATGACATTAACGTAACTTGATTGTGTATTAAGGGGGGAAGGTCCTGAATGGGTTGGAGTTTGGGTAGTGTCAGCAGTTGGCTGGAGTCATCAGCATATTGGGTGAGAGTGCCCTCTTTTAAGTAGGCGGACTGGTCGTTGACATAAAGGATATAGGCTAATGGTCCCAAAATTGATCCCTGGGGAACCCCGCAGACTATTGGCAGAGGTTTAGAGCGGGTTGTGGTGACGGATTGACTATTAGATGTTTGGAGTTCCACTACTTGGGTACGGCCAGACAAAAAAGAGGAAATCCAATCAAGAGCTACCCCACGGATACCGTAAGAATGTAGTTTGTCGAGAAGAATTTTGTGATCAATGGTGTCGAAAGCCTTGGTCATGTCGTAGAACAATCCTACAGCTTGGTCGCCTTTGTCGAGAGCAGAATAGAGGGGGGACAGAAAACTGTAGATTGCACTGGTGGTGGATTTGTTTTTCAAGAAACCGTGTTGACTAGGGGAGATAATGTTGTGGTGATTTAGAAATGATATTAGACGATCGTGCATGATATATATATTCAAATATTTTGGAAAAAGATGAAAGGAGGGAGATGGGACGATAGTTTGTCATTTCAGATTTTTTACCTTTGTGTTTATAAATAGGTATAATTTTTGCTGCCTTTAGCTTGGAGGGGAAAATGCCTTCAGAGAAGGATCGGTTAATAATGTAGGCTAGTGGGCCAGAGAGAAAGTCCGTACACTTGGATAGAAGAGAGCCTGGCACTTCATCTAGTCCATATGAGTGTTTATGAGTGTTTTAATTAATATTTAACGTTTTCCCGCGATAATGTAATAACAATAAATAGTACAACTTGAATTATTTTCATCATATTCCCTGAAAATGTCAATAAATTAGGCCTACATCTATGCTATAATCCGGATGTTGTCAATTTGTAATCATCGACAAAGTGTGCTTTATTCAGAACATGACGACACTTATAAAAATACTTGGCTGCAGAAATTGGTATTTATTATGAAAAATGTTCATTGAAAACGATTTTTCCGAATTTATTACTATACAAAGGCCTACCTTTTTTGTTGTTGATAAAAACGCACTACAGTGTAGTAATTTTGAGGTAGCCCATCACATACGAAACAAATTGAATGTTAGGCCTATGTGCTATGTAGGCCTGTATGTGTAACAATTGGGAACGGTGTGATAGCCTATTGGCATAAGCATGAATTAAAATTATTGTCTGAAATTGTAAGACGCGATTTAATATGAGTGTCGGTGACGGGCAAAAAAACAATAAGTATAATTATTAAAAAAAATGAACATAGGCCCTAAATAAATAATAAATCTATCAAACACAACGGGAAAACTCAGTGGGTGACACCATACTGTCTTCTGACAATATGTTTTTGGACTTCATCCCTGGACTTAAATGTAAGAATAATGTTTTTACTAAGAGTAGGCCCTACCAAAATTTAAATTGAGATCACGATTATTTAAAAGTTTTTATTGAGTGTAAAGAGTTGTATTTTAAAAGAGAAATGAAGCCAATGCTTAACCATTCGAGACATAACCCTTGCGTCAGGTGTCCACTTTATGATGCACTTACAGCCTACAGGCCCCATTCTTTCATTTAAAATTTGTTTTCTTGTGATAACCAGAGCACAAATATTTCTTTATTTTATTTCTAACGTTCAATATTCGTAAACAAAACGTATCACGCCGAAAACTCAACTTTTAAGTTACATCTACACGTTCTTCCACGTTATTTGCCGCTGTGTCTACCTGAGTGATCACTACTGCTAGGGTTCTACGTTCCGCCAACAGGGCCGCGCTAGTGTGCTTTTTGGTGCCGAATGCCTAGGCCAAGGTATCGATATATAATGCTCTCTTTACGTTCCATATTATATTTCTTCTAGGCTTGATAGTTTCTCTGGTGAATAGAGAATTTTTTCTTTGACATTAGCAGCCATGTTTCTTATTTACGTCGATAATGCAGTTCACAGGGCGGTATAAATAATGGCACCGAGAGTTGACCACGAGATGTCGGTGAAAGAGGTATCTTTCAGACCTCTTGATTTATATATGACCCTGGCTGTACGATACATTATAAATAAATAGCGTATCTCACAAGCCTCTGTCTTCTGCCATGAATGTACATCAGGAATACCCTCCAAAGTCGAAACATTGTTGTAAAATCTAACTCGGTGCGAGTTTGTCTGAGCCCGTGTCACTTGCGACTTCTCACGACCATGGATAACACGGTGAGCCTATCTATCTTACGCCCGGAGCAAGCCTGGACTCTGTCGCCATTGCTGCTGCACGGAGCAAGCCTGGACTCTCTCGCCATTGCTGCTGCACGGGGCAAGCCTGGACTCTCTCGCCATTGCTGCTGCACGGAGCAAGCCTGGACTCTCTCGCCATTGCTGCTGCACGGGGCAAGCCTGAACTCTCTCGCCATTGCTGCTGCACGGGGCTTGCCTGGCGACGGCCATATGTAATATGTATTCTTTGTTTTTCTTTTTCGTTTACCACATTCTCGTTAGCAGTAACAGGCATTTAATTATAAATTATTGGATGAGCGTAGCGAGCGTAGCGAGCGAAGCGAGCGAAGCGAAGATTCCATTTTACTACACTGGAGAAAAAAATCCGGAATGTTTTTTTTCTTTTTTTTTTCTTTTTGTATTTTTGTGTGTTTGTCCACACGATTCCGGCTAATCCGATACTCCAATTTCAATGGAATTTTCTGGAGACCTTTTAAATCTCCGAACTTAGAACTGCACGGGACGAAAAATTGATAGAAAAATTATTTCTCATAAAATTGCAATTTTACGATTTTTTTCGATTTTCTTGTTTTTTCTGTTTGTAATTTTGTGTGTTTGTTAACACGATTCCGGCTAAACCGATACTCTAATTGTGATGAAATTTTCTGGAGGCCTTGAAAATCTTTGGACTTAGAACTGTCATCTTTTTGGGCGCGATCGAAAACTTATTTCTCATGAAAATCGCAATTTTACGATTATTTTTGTTTTTATTTTTTGTTTTTGTTTGTATTTTTGTGTGTTTGTTAACACGATTTCGGCTAAACCGATACTCCATTTGCGATGAAATTTTATGGAGACCTTTTAAGTCTCTGAACTTAGAACTGCACGGGACGAAAAATTGATCGACAAATTATTTCTCATGAAAATTACAATTTTACGATTTTTTCGATTTTCTTGTTTTTTTCTGTTTGTATTTTTGTGTGATTGTTACAACTATTCCGGCTTAACCGATACTCCAATTGCGATGAAATTTTATAGAGGCCTTTGAATTCTTTAAACTTAAACCTGCCACGTTTTTGGGTACAATCGAAGAAATATTTCTCATGAATATTTTACTTTTACGATTTTTTTAAAAATTTAGTGCGATATTTTCGTGACATTTGGGCCGATTCTGACCAGACGGGTGGGGCTACAACGTTAATATTTTACATGAACATTAAGGTTATGGTGATGTATTGCTTTCTGAAAGAAAATTTAAAAAAGTTAGCTAGAATCTATGGAATAAAGGTTTTAATATGAGTTTTTTTAGGTTTGTAATAACAATTAACAAGTAACAATAGAAACTTGACAACAATCACCTACAATGCATTTAAAAAGCACTTGCAAAGGAAAAGTGGTTCTACGCAAACTAAAAACTGACAAAAACGCTCATCCATCAACGCGGCGGGACTTAAGCGTTTTTGGATGAGCGTAGCGAGCGTAGCGAGCGAAGCGAAGATTCCATTTCACTACACTGGAGAAAAAAATCTGGAATGTTTTTCTTTCTTTTTTTTTTTTTTTTTTCTGTTTGTATTATTGTGTGTTTGTTAACACGATTCCGGCTAAACCGATACTCCAATTGTGATGAAATTTTATAGAGGCCTTCGAAATCTCTGAACTTAGAACTGCCACGTTTTTGAGCGCAATCGAATTTTTTTTTCTCATAAAAATCGCAATTTTACGATTTTTTTCGATTTTAAAAAAATTTCTTTGACTTATAACACCTACATGCTTAATCCGATTCTAATGATTTTTTCACAGAACCTTAATTTCATGAATTAAGATATTCTTGTGAAATTTGAGCGCAATCGAAAAACTATTTCTCATGAAAATCGAAATTTTACGATTTTTTTCTTTTTTTAAAATTACAATTAAAAAAAAAATTAAGTAAATTTTTAATTTTATTTAATTTAATTTTAAAAAAATCTTCGACTTAGTAATAATTTTTTCACAGAACAACAGAAAATCCGCATAACACAATGGCAGCTCAATGCACCAATATTACGCTCATCCAACAACGCGGCGGGACTTAAGCGTTTTCCTAGTCCTAGTAAAACTGACAAGTGTAAATATATTTTAGTATATCCCAAATAGCCAAGCCATGGCTTTATAACGTTTCACATACGGATTATTTTATTGGCTCTATATTGTGTCCAATGCAAAATTAGGAATCGTATGATTTTTTTAAATTAAAAAATCAATGTTAGTAACAGTATAACATTGCCTTTAAAACAACGCATATAGCCACAAAATGTAACGCGCAATTTTAGATGTGATTAGTGATTACCTACCAATAAAAAAACACTTGCTATGCAGTTTTCATATTGAATCACACACAAAACATCCGCCTGTAGGTAGTTGTGAAAATGTCAGTAAAATCAATGAAGCCATTACGTTCTTTTGTAGGTCGTCCAGGTAGAAGGACGCATACTTTGACGATGGTAAAACACGACGACCTGTCTGAAAAAGGTCTATACTTACGAAACACCCATTTTTATTTAGGGTTCGTTGTCGTTTACTAGGAAGCTTCGCAAACGCTTTTTTTAGTCGCGTTGATGGATGAGCTTTTTTAAGTTTTTAGTTTGCGTTGGGATATCTTTACATTTGCAAGTGCATTTTGAACGCATTATAGGCGATTGTTGTCAAGTTTATATTGTTACTTATTAATCGTTGTTATATGCCGTAGAAATTTATATTAAAACCTTTATTTTTATGGATTCTGGCTAACTTTTCCAACTTTTTCTTTCAAAAGTTTCTACATCACCATAGCCTTAATGTCCATGTAAAATATAAACGTGGAGCCCCACCCGTTTGGTCAAAATCGGCAAAAATGTCACGAAAATATCGTACTAAAAATCGAAAAAAATCGTTAAAGTACGATATTCATGAGAAATATTTCTTCGATTGTATCCAAAAACGAGGCAAGTCTAAGTTCAGAGATTTCGAAGGTCCCCTGCAATTTTCATCAAGATCGCATATGCCGTTTGCCCGGCAGAGAGTGAACAAACAGAGAGAAAAAAAAATCAACAAAAAAAAACGAGCTAAATTTTTTGGGGGGTCAGTGAAATTGAAGTCTTTGCTTCGCTCATCCAATAAAATAAGTTGTGCCACAACCAGGCTGACGACTGTATAACGTCTTACATTTTGAAGTCACACGAGACTTCATCTGGGTTTATGCAGCAATATATGTTACGATTCAAACCTACCAAAATTATTATAAATTGAAAATAGATTGAAAATTTGTAAAATTGAATTAAACGACAATAGCTTTTGTTTATGAAGAAATCATTTTTATCGAATCATATTTTGACTGTTTAGCGGTGAATGCATGCAGTGACCGAATCTTGCACGCTCAAGGTTCCCCAAAATTCCGCTAGTAAATAGTAAACTATGCAATCTTACCTTATACTTCGTACACGGGCTGTTTTTCACAAAGTATTTTATGCATTTCAAAACAATATGTTCTATAATGGCGTTTCATGAATAAAGTATATAATCAAATATTAATGAACAAAATTGTTATATTAAATAAATAATATTATTTCATAATAAATTCAATAATTTTGTACGAGAGTAGGTATAGTGTAATGTGACAATGTCCAAAATCACTTATTTAGATTATGATGTATTTTCTATTTAGCCATGACAAATTGAAAGCAAATGACGACGACGCGACGACGACGACGATTTTTATTAATTTTTTTAAAAATTATTATTATAATAATTATTATTATTATTATTATTATTATTATTATTATTATTATTATTATTATTATTATTATTATTATTATCTTATTTTTCTTCGTTTCTGCTCTCCTTTGCACCACCGAGCTCATCTTGAGCCAAGATGATGCGAGAGTGCACCTAGCGTGGGGACCCAACGGTGGTGGGGAACGACAGAACTCAGAGGCTGAGGACCTTCCGCACGATGTTGCTTGTACCAAGGATTGCAGCCTTCTGCATGACACGAACGTGCTTGTCCTTCAGATGGAGCTTCTCCTTTGCCGCTGACCACTCCTTGGTGACCAAACCGTTGACGGAGACTACGACAGGAACAATTTCAACGGACCTCAGCTTGTATATGTCCTTGAGTTCTACGGCGAGCGGCTGGTATTTTCGCCTCTTATTGGCTATTGTGCTGACCACATGGCTATCTGAGGGGATGGCGATGTCAATGATGGTTGCTGTTTGAGCTTTTTTGTCAAACAAAACCAAGTCTGGCCTATTTGCCTCGACCGCCCTGTCTGTGACGATGACAGAGTCCCATAGCAGCTTAGCGTTTTGGTTGCGTAGGACTTGCTCGGGCCTACACTTGTAGTACGGTCTTTCCTCGTCCACGAGGCCGTGCTCCTTAGCCAGTGCTTGGTGTACCACTTTGGCTACTGCGTTATGGCGCTCAACATACTCCTTAGGCGCTAACTCAGAGCATCCACTTGTGATGTGCTGGATGGTCTCGCTGGCCTTCTTGCAGAGACGGCAGCAATCCTGGACGTCGTTTTTGAGAATGTATCGCTCGTATTATTATTATTATTATTATTATTATTATTATTATTATTATTATTATTATAATTATTATTATTATTATTATTATTATTATTATTATTATTATTATTATTATTATTATTATTATTATTATTATTATTATTATTATTATTATGATTGTAACATGTTCCAACGTTAAGCTGTCCTGTGCAGCTTGTGGATGGCCAAACTTGTTTGATAAAAAAATGTATAAGAGATATGTATTTCAATAAAAAAAAAATATATAATTATAAATATATATATATATATATATATATATATATATTATTTTTATTATTTTTATCATTATTAACAACACAATTAATTGGTCTCGAGTCATTTGGCCACGTCCAGTATTCTTTTTATTGCTTTGACGTTTCAGCACAACTGTGTGGGCTAACCTCAGAAAACAAGAAACTAAATCTAAAAAACTTACAAAAATGTAAGTCAAGACTGATTGATTGATGAATAGACTAGGCCGCTTCGCGAACGCTTTTTCCAGTCGCGTTGATGGATGAGATTTTATGGTTGATATTTTTGTTTAATGATTACTGTTTCGTGTAGTCATTGTTGTCGTCATTGTCACTGTCGTCATTAGGCAACCATGTCTGCCTTCAATAATGCGAGGCGACTGACTGCGAGTCTGAAAGAGACTGAGAACCGACATGCACCTCGTTGTGCCTGCCGACAAGGTGCGGGGCGGCGAGGTCATATTGACCAATCGTTGCCCTACAAGTACGATTTTTATGAGAAAAATTTCTTCGAATCTACCCAACCACTTGGATCTCGAAGGTCCCCTGAAATTTTCATTAAGATCGCATTATGCCGTTTGTCCGGTAGAGAGCGAACAACACACCAAGCTAGTTTTCTCAGGGTAAGTGAAATTGAAGTCTTCGCTGCGCTTATCCAATAAATACGTATTCCAAACATGTGAGATGTATCATTTTCAACGAATTGTTTATTAAAGCCTGTAGGACCCTATACATTTCTCAGTTAAATTTGTCTTGCAACTTGTAAGATTTTATAGCTTGAACCAATTTTGAATAAAGTGGATCACACAACAGTCCAGATTCCAGTCTGAGACGTCCTTACGTAGTACTATGAAGCTTCGCAAACGCTTTTTTTATTCGCGTTGATGGATGAGCTTTTTAATAATAAAATGTTAATATTAATTTAAAATAATAACAACATATTAACACGGCCCATACAAAGCAATCATTAGGTCTGTTGGATCTTTGATTGTTTGTAACAAGGCTGTGAGTAAGGTATAAAATCTCCTGTGAAGTTTTCATACAAGGCTGTGAGAAAGGTCTAAAATCTATCTATATTTTCGTGCTATTTGGGCGGATTCTGACCAAACGGGTGGGGCTACAACGTTCATATTTCACATGGACATTAAGGTAAGGGTGATGTATTGACTTTTGAAAGAAAAAGTTGAAAAAGTTAGCCAGAATCTATAGAAATAAAGGTTTTAATATTTAACACCTCAAAAAACTGAAATTAAAACCTTTATTTCTATAGATTCTGGCTAACTTTTTTAACACCTCAAAAAACTGAATTTAAAACCTTTATTTCTATAAATTCTGGCGAACTTTTTCAACTTTTTCTTTCAAACGTCAATACATCACCGTTACCTTAATGTGCATGTGAAATATGAACGTTGTAGCCCCACCCGTTTGGTCAGAATCGGTCCAAATGTCACGAAAATATCGCACTAAAAATCGAAAAAAATCGTAAAAGTACGATATTCATGAGAAATATTTATTCGATTGTACCCAAAAACGTGGCAAGTCTAAGTTCAGAGAAAACGAAGGTCCCCTCCAATTTTCATCAAGATCGCATATGCCGTTTTCCCGGTAGAGAGCGAACAAACAGACAGAAAAACAAAAAACAAAACAAAACAAAACAAAACAAAAAAAACACCCAAGCTAAATTTTTTTGGGGGTCGGTGAAATAGGGAACTAGCCTTCATTCCAGAAATCGAATAATTATGTTGAAGATAACATCTAAAAACAAATAACATAAAAGTTTTTTTTTGTCTAAGGTTAATACTTTTCTTTCTCTTTCTCTCTTCTCTTTATAAAAGGTGTAAGGTACCAATGTGTATAAACACCACTCTAGAAACACCGGATAAAGTATTTATATATGTGCCAAAAAGAACTAAACAGGTGAAAATAATGATTAAACGCAACAAGACAAGAATATGTCGAGGAAATTCACTTTAGGCCGCGATTACATAACTTTGGTTTAGTCTTAAGAAATTGTTATTGGTTGTTATGGTAACAAGAAATCCGATATCCTGATTGGCTAGTAATGTTTCAGTGGCCTGTCATAATGAAGTTACTACATTTCATTGGTCGTCGTATAAATAACAAAACGTCTGATTGGTCCGTCATAAGAATTATGGTTTTGTTATAACAATTTCTTGGGACAAAAACGTAGACAATTTAACACGTATTTCCTATCCCCTTATAACTAAACCAATTAGTGTAAACGTGGCCTTACCGGTGTGAATACCACTTGATGTAAGTAAATGATATTAATTGGTCTACTTACTACTTTTTTATTACGCAGGTTAGTTTCCTATGAGCTTCTAATTTACCTCGGGATTATTATAAGCCTAGGACCTATAAATAACTCATTTTCTCGCGGGGAAATATTCCAAATATGTAGTTAAAAATTTTGAATTTGTGACATTCTCCCATGCGAGAAAACGCCTCTTACGTTTAGGCAAAGATTACTAATCTTTGGTTTAGGCCCTAGGCTTATAATCACAAGGCAAATTTTGCTGCGAGAATATTTGGCCGGAGCCTAACAGAAGTTTGCAGGAAATTCACTTGTGAATTAAAAAACTAGTAGACCAATTAATAATATTTACTTGCATCAAAGTGGTCATCACAACAGTAGAGTGAATTTGTAGAGGGGGCGTCCTCCTCGAAACATTCACGTGCTGCAGCTTTGAACAATTCTTTTCGCCTGTTTGTCGTTTGGTTCTTTTGGCACGTGTATAAAATGATCTTCTCCGGTGTTTATACAGTGGTAGCTTTTGCCCTCTTGGTATACCTAGGCCCTTAGGACCTAGGGCCGAGATAGGCCTATCACTACGCCCAGGTCTAGGCGCATATTTAAATATAAAATCTAAAGCCCTACCCAACATCAATGAAAATTATGACGAACATTTCTATTCTAGGTTACCGAAAGGCCGGCCCTATAGCTAACCTAAATACTAGGCTAAGGATACAGGAAATGCGTCGGCCTAGCCCTATCTACACTTTGTCTCACCATATCCTGAGCCCGGCGTTTTGTGGGTTCAAAGAGCGCAGGCTGTGGTGGTCGCATTGTAAACGTATCACAGTTTGACAGCTGAAGTGGACTTCGCAGAGCAGTAAAGTAAAGTCACGTCCAGTGCGACCTTGGCCCTATATCCTGTATGGGGATGATATTGATGGAGCGAGTATAATTGAAACGTTGATCTTGCGCGGCATTATAGTAATGTAGGCGCAGCAAGAAGAGTAAACCACTAAACCCAGGCTTACATACAAGTGGTTTTCGATACTCGGGAGGTTGCAACCAACTTGCATCGGATGTGATTGTACTTTGTTATTACGGAGAGGCCCATCCTTCCCGTCAAATTTGAACGGGTTTACAACCTTTCATAGAAGAGCAGGCGACATCCTAGTTTCTTTGAACCCTAAAACGCCGGGCTCAGGATATGGTGTGACAAACTGTAGGCTAGGCTAGGGCAACCAAATGAACATTTTATAGAATTGGTTTACCTAACCAAGGGCAAAGACACAGCTTAGGGCGTAGGGCCTAGCCTAGCGCAGCCTTGGATAACTGTGTACGACTACGCCAGACCATAAACCTACAAATTCTTTCTCATAGAGAAATAACCGGGGCTCTTTCCCACCAATGAGAAATAAATCGCTTTCTAGTCAAGGTCGTGTAGACGCACTGTCAAAATCACGGGGTTCTTAAGTCATGGTCGTCATCTTTGTCATCGTTCGTGTTGTCATTGTCAAAATAGTCCGATTATTGTTGAGCACGGTCCACTGGATTGCCTTTAGGCTTCGCTGCCGCGCACGGCCGCTCGTCGAGCTGTTGTTGTTGTTGTTGTTGTCGTTGTTGTTGTTGTTGTTGTTGTTGTATTTATTTCTTGATAAATAAAAACTACAACTAAGAGCATGCTGCAAGCTACGTAACGCACTTGAACCAACAACGAGCGTTTGCGCGGGGGTTCAAAACCCTATAACTTTGTACCCCCGTAGTTACCACGGATGATTAAAAAAAAACTTTCAGTTGTGAAGTTTATTTAACTGTGTTCTATAAATAATAAAAAATGAAAAACGTGAATTTGAGACCAAAGCTAGTTCCCTATTGAAGTCTTCGCTTTGCTCATCCAAAAAATGAAATTAATTTTGTAACACTGTGTGTATAAGCTGCAAATTAAAGCACTGAAATAATGCAGGGAAATAATAAAACAATATGGGCTCGTCAATAGCAATACAAGAGCAGTGCTCGTACTGCAAGCGTAGTCGTATAGAAAAAAGTAGGTATTTAAAATAAATTTCGAAACATTGTCAAAATGACAAAAATAGTAATCAATATGGTCTCAGTAATTACAATAAACTAGCCTTTTTATTAAATAAGGCTATCTCAAGCTAATCTTGGCGTATATGTGATGTTCGCTGCTGAAAACACTAGGTATATCACCTATATTGTCTGCATGCATGTTCAACGACATCCCTTTCAAGTTGATTAATATGTCACATTAATGAACCCAAATAAATATTTTCACTCAGCCCTCGCGCATAGGACATCCGAGATTGACGCGGTCAATAAGAGCTATATTCACGTGCGTGCTGTGCTGTGCTAGCTGAGCATTAACAAGATTGCTTTTACTGTCAATACTTTAATATTCTGTTTGTCCCGTCGAATAACATTTTTAAAAACGTTATTTCTAGAATATAAGATGCGAAGGTAGCAGGTAACATTTTGGCGTTTCGAATCACAGAGCCCTAATTTTTGAATGCATATCTGGTTTAGGGGGCTTAAAAAGTGTGGGGGAGCCGTTGAGAGTAATGCAGTCTGGATGAAAAAACGAAACAATATTCCACGTAATTATAATTTCCCTCGATAAATGTCTTCGATCTGACACAAATATTTATATCTTTAAACCACCGGGGAAGTTCAAAATGCGCAAATTTCCCACGTCGAACTCAAGTCTTTAAAGATCCCCTTTAATATATATATATATATATATATTTATATATATTTATATAACACCAAGGGGCAACAACATAGCTCCAAAAATGTATAATAAACTTCCACCACATGTAGGTGACCAACATTTCTCTCCCAAGTCAAATCAAATCATGACTATATGAAACTGAGATCACTCTTTTACCTTTTCACTAGTTTTGTGTTACTTTTGTTATTCAAGTTTTACTTATTGTATATTTAATGTATAATTTAAATTTTATAATACTTGTTGGTGTATTTAATGATTTGTATAGGATAGATTCAGGAAGGCTTTGGGCGGCGCAGTATCTACTAACTTTGGGCCGTGGTGGGCAAAGTGGGCAAAGAATGCAATTTTAACATGGCTGGCGATAGGTGATAGGAAGAAATCACGTGTTTTTCATCGCCTAGACTGATCAAACATAATATTTTGTTCGACGTAACATGTCAACAATCGAATAGCTAATGTTCTTCCAGTAATATCGAAATACTTTTTGTCAACCACGAAACGGTAGGTCTACTTCTAAAGCGTCGTAAGTGGCCAGCTGGCATAGCCCTCGGACCAGCTTTTACAAAGCCCCAGCTTTTACAAAGCCCCATCTTTTAATTGTTTGAAAAAACAGAGCTTCAATTTCCAATGTTTCTTTGGTAAATTGTTAATAACAAATATTAGAATACATATTTGATTGATTTGAACTACCAAATGTAATGCAGCTTTGAGGAATCTTGAATGAAATTCACACTTTAAACATGTGTTTAGATGGCGCCAACGTAATGTTTGCCCACCAGTCGGCCATGGCAGTCGGTGTGACGTCATCTGAAACTCTTGTATTGTTTTAAACTGTGGCGAATGTGTATTTTTAATTGTTGAGTAATACTGACACGTGAGGGATGATAATAACCTGTTGCTAAAGATAATGCTAAAGCATAACAAGTTTATTGAAAATTTAAATTTTGTTGAAAATCTTCCATCCCACAGTAACTTTCTTACTTGCTAATGGAATTTCGGTATTTTTTTTAAAAAACCATTCGGCATCTCACAAATCCTTAATCAGATAGCTTAGTTTAAAATTTACTATGATGGTATATTGTTTTATTATGCGTTTTGTTATTTTTAATATACGTATCATACGATGTAAATCATCAATTCATCAACACATAAATCGTTGTACAATATCATTAGGAAGTATTAACTATTGTTTTATATGCCTAGGTATTGTAGTTAATTTGTTACCCTATCGTATGTTTACTGAAATTTGTATAGGCCTATGTAGTAGTGTTTTACATTATGTTTTTAAATAAAAAAAGAAGTGAAACGGGTCATTTCGCTTAGTCGCGTATTTGCACTTGTGTTTGAGTTTGACGTTTCGAAACCACTGTGGGTACCATCTTCAGGACGACGGGCGACGACTAAAGATGGAACCCACAGTGGTTCCGAAACATCGAACTCACACACAAGTAAGACTAACTTGTAAACACGCGACGTGGCGAAATTACCCGTTACACACCTTCTTAATAATTATATTCGGGCCGCGAAAGTCTTAAATGTTTTTAAATCTGTATTATATACCTCGATGTACAATGGCAGAAATGATGACATTTGAGTGGTAAACCAATAAATAAATATTTCGGTCTGAGCCACTCTTTAAGAGATTTTACTTTTTGGCTGCCATACTTTCTAAATATGAATATTCATCAAACTCTGCGTATTTCATTTTCTCCAGCCTCAATCTTTTCCCTACATGCCTTGCTGGTTCGTTTCTTGCCCATTACTAGTGTTTTACTCTTTTCAATAATGTTGAGTCGAAATCCCCAAATTAAAATGTCGTCAGCTTAGTTGTCGTATCTGGTCCCTCAACGTATATATGCTACCTTGCCATTTGATCCGTCGGTCAAGCGATGGTTCTTCTTGATCTCCGACCGTATACGATCATAAGCTTTTTCTGGTGTAGAAAAGCCATGATGTTGTCTCCAGCTTGTTTCCTAGTTTCTATTATTCTTTCACATAATCTTCAAACCACGACTTGATAAGATGATGCAACTCTATAAGTTCATTCATAGCCTGCTGGTCCGGCTGCTGCCTTTAACACATACCTTGTCCACGCCTGCAGCTTTTCCATTGTTCATGCCTCTAAACGCCTTCTTCGGCTCTTGCATCACATTGAATCATTATTATATAGGCTGGCCACTAAAATGTGCGTTATTTCACGCGTGTCCTTTGAGAGTTTGCCGGTTTGCTTACTAATCCATTATGCTTCCAGACTCATGCTAATTTTTCCTCTTTACTCCTCGCCTTTAGGCCAACCTTACAATTCCACCACAGAGTCCACTTACTCTGTGTTACCAATCATTGTGTCTCCCAATACGCCACTCTTTCTGTACATCTTCTTGTAGTATTTCATACTAATCATCTCCCTTTGACTGTTTTCCAGCAATTGTCATATCTTGAGCTTGAGGTATTTCGGTTTAACTTTATGAAAATAAGCAGCAGTTTTCAAATCGAACACGTTTATTGGGCGAACAGAGGGCAACCAATGAGGCTGGCGCTAGTATTTCCCACAACAAGAGACTTTTACAAGAGATTTTTTTATACATAATATTACCTTTATTTAATGTAGTTTTGATTTGATTAAGCATTACAAAAAAATCACACAATTTTTACTTTTATTTGCAAGAATACCCAGATAGCTCAAAGCTGTTTTATAGAACGTTTGTGAAGATGCCGGGTTCGAAATTCTTCTTTTTTGTGCAAATATAGGCCCGTTCCCAGACTCCTAGGGTGTGTGAAGCGCATGTCACGCAGCATTGTTAGCTTATACGTGGAGGAACATCATCAAGTATTACTAGGAAAACGCTAAAATCCCGTCGCGTTGTTGAGCGAGCACCGGTACGTGCAACACGACTCGAGTACGACATTCCCATAATGTTACATACCAATAAGTCTTTAAGGTCTTGACCGATTTAGCCGAAAATTTGTAAAATATGAGAGAATGTTGTACTTATTGACCCTGCAAAATTTCATAACGATCGGAACATTTTTATTTTTTAATTTATATTTTATATTTTTTAATTTTTTATAACCAACGATGGGATTTTGTTCAAAAACAATACAGCAACTCACATAGGTGGTATGTACATGTGTGCAAAATTTCAGGTCGATCAGAGAAACGGTGCGACCTGTACCGAAGCAGTAACAGAAAGAAAAAAAACAGACATTCGAGCCATAAGAGTCAAGTGGAGACGCTCGCTCAACAAGTAGGCTTGCATGATGATAAGATTTAAACCAGGGGGGTGAGACTCGACTGGACTCGACTTCCGCGTGGTTTTGAATTATCTGATTCCGTCCATATAGAAACATTTCCGACATTTGGTAGACTTGAGTTTCGTTTCCGATTTTCGGAATCATTCCGTGATTGCGTCTGTGGCAAGGATTTTACCATCGTTTAGCCAATCGGGAGCTTCGTTATAAAATCTTTATAGTGTCCACCGCCATGTTTATGTAAGAAGAAACTAGGCAGCCGCACATTAATAAGGCAGTGAGTTTTGGTGCAGCCTGGTTTTGTTTTTTATCTTGTGAACGCGAACAACGTCAAATTTAAGGTATGGTTGTTAAATTACTAGGCTTATAAATAAATAATAATGAAAACAAAGTATTGCGCAACAATAATTAACTTATAAAGTATCAAATAAGTGTTAAGTGGACCAACAAATAACGAAATATTCCGGTATTTAAGCAAAATATGATACTATGTTATCGAAATAAAAATGGAGGATTTTATTGTTTACGAATTTTCAACTGTAGGAAGTGTTTTCGATTGGTTTCCGACAGCCAAATAGCAGACGGAATCAAAAGATTCGTCGAGTCTGCCGACTGTCGGATTACAGCACGGAAATCAACCAAACCACGCGGTTTTTTCCCCCCTGCACAGGTACGGGAGTACAGAATTCGCCTCTAAAAGTTGCAGATATGCGCTCTGGCGGAGAAGCGCTCAACTGGAGGTTTGGGGGTAACTTCTACCGCGCGTATGCTTTTTCACACAGATTTGTATTACGATTGCATGAGTTTTGGGACTGATGGCGATATAAATACATGCAACAGTCCACAATATTGATGTTTGCTATAATCAAGAATACTGTAATAGAGTAAAAAATGACGTCTCAATATAGCTATTGATCTTGAAAACGTTTAATTTTGCAAGTCAATGAAGTAAAAAAAGGTTGAGGATTGGGCTTTCATCATTTGATTTTATTGACGAAATTGACGACATGTCATACTCATAATAATATGTATTTATCTATTTATTTTATTTATTTATTTAACGTTTATCCTGTTCATTTAAAAATGATTTACAATGGCGATATTGTTCATGATATTTTACGTCAAACCTTTTACAGTCTCCTGGTATAAAAGTACTACATATACAAAGGCCCCGGGGATCCATGAAGAATTAAAGTCCTTATTTGATGACCTTTACGTAATAATATCGCCATTGTGACACCATGATAATATTTAAAACTGAATATAATTTACGACCATGCATGTAGGCCTATGTAGGGTACTTAGGTGGCAACCAAGCCCTACCACTCTCCACATGTTTTTAATTTAGAATATGTTGGGATTCAAAGGATATCAACTATGTAACATTTTCGTTAGAAATTAAGCAATCAAACTCCATAAGTAAATATAAACAATTGATCCAAGTATGGTTGATGGATCAATGCCGTAGAAATTAAGTGTAGCCATACTGTAATTTTAAAAATATTATTCAAAACACTATTAAGACATGTGTCTAAACCATTGTATGATTTCATTATCTTCTTATTTCCACGCAATGTGTTGGCTTAACATTTTCAAATTTTCATACATAATACATAATTATGTTACTGTCAGTTACATAGGCCTATTATTATTATTATTATTATTATTATTCATTATTGTATTACACATGACATTGCATGACATTAGGCCTATATTATTACTAATTATTTTACCACACTATGTTACATTTTACTATACTTAATTAAGTTCCTACTTTCTCTTATTTCTAGTCTTCATCAATATAACACTGTATGTAAAAGACCCCAATTTGTGGGTAAGATATACACTCACTGCAGGTCAGTGCTAGAATATAATATATTGAATTCAATGTATATAATCAATTATGTATTACAAATCGTTCAGTTGGCCACCAAATGAAAGATGAAACAATGATACGAGATTTTGATGAGATTATTGGCAATTAATGTCTTTCTGTGTGTGTGAGGGGGCAGGGTATAATTATTATACTACCACATTTGTTTTGCCGTTTACCACTCACGTGTAGCTTTATATGTTGTCAGTTGGAAAAACATAGAATGCTATGTTACGAGTGCAAAATGCAGGCACAAAAATCAACGAAAAACTATATCATCTGCATGACACACCAAACCCATTATATAACGAGAATCGCCAATTTAACCATTTCTTCTTTTAAGCTTAATATCACTAGCATACATTATTATTATAATTGTTGTCAGAGTCAGACATAAACATGTGTCGTTGTCGCTTTAAAATACTGTTGATTTTCATACGCCAGCGCGTAGTAAACAGAGGCGAACCCCCATACCTTCAGCCATATTGCAAGAATCCGCGCGACGGTGGCGCGATCCCTTATTACTTTTAGAGGCGATCCACACGCCTCATTGTCAGGGTCATCGGGCGGGGGGTTCAAAAGCTCATTTTACCCACGTTTTTGTTTTGTGGGGGGGTGGGGGGGGGGGGTAACCAAAACCATTCTGTATCGTCCTTGTTGAAGGGCAACGTCTACAAAAAGCGCATGTCATGTTCGGCTTTCATCGTGAGACGCGACAGGCGACACGTGCACGCATGGACTGGCGAAGTTTTGATCCCTAACCCTTGCAATGCGCGACCAGCATTGGAAGCACTTGGGTAATTTCTTTGAAATACGAGTGTTTTAATTCAATAAGGTTGGCATTGATTCCATAACTATTAACAATAATTTCTATAGTAAACCTTGATTGAGGAAAGGGTATAAGGGTAATCGATCAGCCATAGTCTGCTATGAAACATATTATTAGACTATATTGTGATCGGGCTTAAGTTGGTCATGGAGCGCTTCTCCCCACTCGCGTATATGACTCCAATGCTTACGGACAACCCTGGTGTAGTACACTATACATCCTACAGGTGACAAACTAGCGGATGTCTAAAAAGTAAGCAGGGGAGTGTAACTGAGGAAGCCTTATCAAAAGCAAAGTTGCAAGGAATTGAACCTATAATATATCAATTAGAATCGCGTGTGCAATCACTGAGCCATGTCCGCTGGTTTCTGTTTCTGTATGACACACTGCGGCCCGGTCCCCTACATGTAATGGTGTCTTACTTACACTGAGAAGTGGTAGATGAAGCAGGTCCAGCCGACGGGATGCTCAAGAAACACATACACGCGCTCGCAAAATGTTCTGCCCCGTTTGTGATGAAACATGTATTTGGCTTTGAATTCTTGATCAATTGGCAGGTAGATCGGGTAGTACGGGTCTGGTACCCCGGCAACACTCTTCCGGGCGTCGTCAGAGCCCTCTACGGCCGCCACGTCCTCTTCGTCGACCACCTCGTCGTCGGTGACGTTGCGCGACTTGGCAGTAAAGTGTCGGTCTACCTCGCTCAGGTGTCGCGGCCTCTTCTTCATGGGGGTGGGCACCCTCTTGTGATGGGCCTCCCCGTATCGAGGTACGCGGGGGTTGCAGAAGTTCCTGAAGAAGGCGAACCGCGCCGCTTCCTCGCCATCAGGGCTGTTGATGTCGGGGTGAGACTTGAAACGGCGAGTGTCCTCTAACTCTTGCTCGTTCTCTTCGGCGCTACGCCGGCGAACCCCATGCGACTTGGACGAGATTGGGGACTTGAGCACACTTAGGACGATGTCTTGAGGCGTCTCGCGGTGGTTGATTGGCTCATCCGAGGGGGAATCACGAAGTACCACCTCACGTGACTGACGATAAAGGTTTTCTTGCTCGTACCGATTCATCTCAGCCATAAGGTAAAACAAGTTGATGAGCGACGTGTTTTCTGTTAACGAAGAATACTAATTCCCAGTTATTGGCTTTTTCAAATCTCGCCTCGATCGACTGTAATACACGTTATGAAATCAATATGGCTTCCAAGTTACACATTCATTGTTACGTTCGCCGTGCGTGCGGCAAACGAACATCTCCAACATTGCATACTTTGAAAAGAGTGATATTTCTTTTAAAATTCTATCCAGTACTGCTGTGTCGTTTCAAGTCTTGCACACATCAATATACTATGGGTCAACTGTATATTTTATTTTAAATAGGGGAATGTTCCATAATAGCTTTCGTTCTTTCACCGGAATATATTATTATCACGAGACGTTCCACAACATAAACACCAGACAAACAAACTTGACTTTTTATTACGGGGTTAAAACATTTGCAATTAACAATTACAATTCGAACGACAAGCAATGATTTAAAGCATCCTGCCTTAACTGTTTCATGTTGAACAATCCAGTGACTAACACTTGTCGACTTGTGCGTCTTGATCCAATAAAGATAACTAGCCGAGTTCAGAAGATATCAGAAACTTGTGTACTATGAGGAAAGTACATTTGTGTACGAAATAAGTCAAAATCACATTCAGAATATTCGGCAACCTGCTGCTAAGCTAAATAACGAGTCACAAAAAAAACAACAGGGTTTACGCCATGTAGGCCTATGTATGTCACGGACATTGTAGCGAATTACTTGAGAGCACAGGTCTGCACTTGCGGGTTTTCATGTCTACGCGACGCACGTCAATATACTCGACATTCAACCGTTTTTTTTAAAATGATTATTCCACGCGATATTACACGAAAATGAAAGCTGTGTCGTTTATTTGGCTGGCATGGAAACCGTCGTTGAATCGAACATTCACCGAGCGGCAACCTCCGACGCCGGCGACCATGCGGTGACTGACAGTAAACCAACTGTAGAGCGCACACTAGCCATCGACCGAACAAACCCAACTACTTTTCAGTCCTCCTTTCACCATCTAGGCCCTACCCACATGTGCAACTTAGTGGCACAGTGGCGTGCGGTTGGCAACATGTTGCACGTGTTGGCCCCTAGAAGAAGAAAGAAGAGCGGAATATGGTTGCTATTTTTTCTAAAAAGTATTTCTGTAGGCCTACATTTTAACAAATGAACGCAAGTGTAGACTCCCATTAATTTGCAGGTTGCGTCCCGACAGGTAGACCTACACCACCGACCATACGTAAATCAAGGGTGGTTGAAACGTTGAATAGCACCTTAACTCATATCCCTGGGGAGGCTTGGGGGGCATCGACGAATAACTGTGACAAATAATGATGCTAACATTTGTAACATGACCCTGTTCATAAAAAATAACTCATTAGGTCTACGCTACGTTTCATATTTGATTGTTCTTTTGGTAATGGTGATTAGTTTATTTTCTCTGTGATTTTCTTATCCTTACGTTATTTAATTATTTACAGTTGTCCTTTTTAAATCAGTATTTTACTGAATAATATATAGACAAAACGCTTCCATATTATTGGCAATAGAATGACAACTGTAGGGTTCGGGTTAGTAAGTAGAAAGAGGGGCGGGGTCCGGGGTTCTTGCCCCTTCAAATATTTCGACTTTTAATCAGTTTGGGTAGAAATCTGCAATTTAGAGCAAAACAACGAATCAAGCGGTTCCATCTCATGTGCCTGTCAAGGTGAAAAAGTGACAAATCTGTGGCATAGCACGTGGGGGGGTTGGGTACCAGAATATCTAGTTGTATCTACTGCGGCCAGGACTTCTGGTAGAGGGTGTACATCCGCACATTGAGCTTGTTGCATTGAATTTTAGAAACGGTTCATAAATATTATAGGTGGACACTCAACAAACATTGTTTGTTGAGGAAAATGCTGTCCAAGTGAATTGCTATAGTTAAATCGATTGCTTGGACGTTGTCCACCCTTTCATTTATTACGTGCTAAACTCGCATCGCGGGAATCAGTTGTTTCAAGTTCACTTTGAAATAACTATACGTTATGACATTTTCTTTGTGTGAAAGTGCCTCACAATTAAGTTAACTAACCGAGGGCTATTGATTGCATGGGTTCCTCACATAGGCGCTGACTACGAGGGGGGATTGTAATATTTATAAAATTTATACTTGATTGTTAATAACTATCTGCTGACAATGTCCTGATTTAATCATCCAGTCATAATTTCCTTGAATGAAATCAATGCATTTTAGTTAGCGAGGGCTCGATTTCAGCACAATGTGTGTTTAGCTCGATGTAGTGGGAAATAATGCAAAATCTGACACTAATTTTTTCTTTAGTAGAAAAATCAGAAATTTTCCGCTCTTTCATTTAAAATTATCATTAAAAAATTTAATGGTAACTTTGGGATGATAGTGCGTCCCAAAGTATTGAAAAAAACACAATTTATAGAACAAAGCAGAAAAGCGGTGTGAAACGGGACTAGGAAAATTGAAACTTTTCGGCTTTTTCACAAAAACGCAACTTTGAAAATATCGGACGGTAACTTTCAGCTCCAGGCCTGTCCAAAGTTGGGAAAAGTTTAAATTATATAGGCCTAGATAAACAGAAGAAGAGTGCCAATTGAGATAAGAGTTTTTCCTTTGGTACGGTTTATTGGTTTATTGGAAATGTTTCGTTCTTTAATAAAAACACCATCTTCAATCTGATGGTTATTTAGGGCCAGGGCTGTCGAAATTGTGTGTGGGGGGAGGGGGGGGGGGGGGGAATTAGCCATTCTTTCATTTCAACAACTCAACAACACACCATTTCAAAATAATCTGATAGTAACTTTGGGCCCAGGGCTGTCAGGAGTAGGTAAAATTTTCTATTTTTTAGGTAGCCTATAATTTATAGAGTATATTTGGATTGGAACAATAGTAAATTTTCTGCTCTTTCATAAAAACACAATTTAAGAAGAAGAAAAAACGGCCCGTAATTTTTGGCCCCAGCGCTTTGTAGCCTATGCCAAGTGGGAAAAATCAAAATCAGAATAATGCTGCAATTAGGACTAGTCTAATCGGAAGTTTTCCACTCTTACACAAAAACACCATCTTAAAAAAGTCGGGCAATAATTTTGGGCACCAGGGCTATCCAAAGTAGGAAAATGAAGCTTATCTGACATTTGGATAGCCCTTGGGCACAAAAGGCATTAATCCACACCAAATTTAATGTACTCAGTTTTTAATGCAACGAGTGATTTTTTGAGCCCCCCTGAGATTTTAAGAAGTCGGCGCCTATGGTTTCTCAATATGCTAATCAGTGGATTAAGCTTGGTGGACATCGGTGAGGGGTAGTGAGATTAAATCAAGGCGTGACGCGTGCCAGCGGGACCAATTATTCAATTTGAAGATGAATTACGCAACGATTTCTAATTTATTCGCAGAAACAACAGCACCGTAGTAACAACACAGGGAAATCCACTGGACCACTGACGCCAGTGTGTCGCCACTGGTGCGGGCTTAGACCGGACAGACTTGTTTTTATATGTACGGCTGTACTTGATGTCATATAGTCAATTAGTGACTTCAGGTTATATTCTTAGACCTGAGAAATGCGGAGGGTCAATGGCAGAAATCCCAAAGAATAGAATAATTAATGTCTCGACTCTCAAGCGCACGGCCGATGCATTTCCGACTTGCGCAAGTATTGTGAACGAATTGAAACCGTCACATTTAGGTTTTGTTGGCCATGAATACACTATTTTGAAGAGATGGCAGACTAAATTGTGAACAGACGTGTGAGTGTGTATTCATCTAGACAGACTCCTTTCAACTTCACGGTTTTGATTATTCAACAACGACAATGAGCATGAATTTTACGCGAAAGACAAAACGTGTATTACCCTGTGTTGATAATGATTATATATCGTGTTTAAAATTTTTAATGGTGGTTGTGGTCGCGTTGATGGAATTAGCTTTTTTGTAAGTTTTTAGTATGCGTGGATCTCTTTACTTTTTCAAGTGCCATTGCAAAATCATTTTTGTTAAATTAGGATATTTGTTATAAAGTAGTATTAATTGCTATGGTAATACCAATTAATAGAATGTAAAATATCTGAAGGCACGAAGATTTGCTTTTTGAACGCATAGGTGATTGTTGACAAGTTTCTATGGTTACTTGTTAATTGGATGAGCGAAACGAAGACTTAAATTTCACTGACCCCTCAAAACATTTAGCTCCAATGTTTTTTTGTTTTTTGTTTTTTGGTTTGTTTGTATTTTTGTCTGTTTGTTCGCTCTCTACCGGGCAAACGGCAAATGCGATCTTAATGAAAATTGGACGGGACCTTCGAAATCTCTGAACTTAGACCTGCCACGTTTTTGGGTACAATCGAAGAAATATTTCTCGTGAATACCGTACTTTTACGATTTTTTTCAATTTTTAGTGCGATATTTTCGTGACATTTGAGCAAATTCTGACCAAACGGGTGGGGCTACAACGTTCTTATTTTACAAGGACATTAAGGTAATGGTGATGTATTGCTTTTTGAATGAAAAAAATGAAAAAGTTAGCCATAATCCATAGAATAAAGGTTTTAATATAAGTTTTTTTAGGTTTATAATAACAATTAAGAAGTAACAATAGAAACTTGACAACAATCACCTAAAATGCATTCAAAAAGCACTTGCAAAGGTAAAGTGGTCCCAACGCAAACAAAAAACTTATAAAAAGCTCATCCATAAACGCGACTAAAGAAAGCGTTCGCGAAGCGGCCTAGTTATTATACACCTCAAAAAACTCATATTAAAACCTTTATATATATTGATTCTGGCTAACTTTTTCAATTTTTTCTTTCGAAATGCAATACATCACCATTGCCTTAATGTCCACGTGAAAAATGAACGTTGTAGCCCCACCCGTTTGGTCAGTAGCCCTATCGGCCCAAATGTCACGAAAATATTGCATTCAAAATCAAAAAAAGATCGTAAAAGTACGATATTCATGAGAAATATTTCTTCAATTATACCCAAAAAAGTGGGAGGTCTAAGTTCAGAGATTTCGAAGGTCCCCTCCAATTTTCATCAAGATCGCATATGCCGTTTTCCCGGTAGAGCGCGAACAAACAAGACAGAAAAACAAACAAACAAACAAAAAACGAGCAAAAGTTTTTTTGGGGGTCAGTGAAATTGAAGTGTTCGCTTCGGTCATCCAAAAATTAATTACAAGGTTTATGCAGTATATACGTCGCCATCCCAGTCCCCAAGCACCTTCTTAGAGCAGCTTGAAAGTTTTTTTCATAATAACAAGGCTAGTAGGTCTAATTGGATGAGCGTAGCGAGCGAAGTAAAGATACCATTTCACTACACTGGAGAAAAAAATCCAGAATGTTTTTTTCTTCTTCTTTCTGTTTGTATTTTTGTCCGTTTGTTAACACGATTCCGGCTAAACCGATACTCCAATTGCGATCAAATTTTATGGAGGCCTTCGAAATCTTTGAACTTAGAACTGCCACGTTTTTGAGCGCAATCGGAAAATTATTTCTCATGAAAATCACAATTTTACGATTTTTTCGATTTTTAAAATATTTCTTCGACTTATAACACCTACATGCTTTATCCGATTTTTATGATTTTTTCACAGATCCATAAGTTCATGAATAAAGATATTCGTGTGAAATTTGAGCGCAATAAAAAATTATTTCTCATGGAAATCGAAATTTTACGGGTTTTTTCTTTTTTAAAACAATTCTTGGACTTATTACACCTACCCCTACATGCTTTATCTTATTGTAATAATTTTCTTTTTTTAAACTACGATTAATTAAAATATTTTAAAATTTAAGTTAATTTTTTATTAAATTTAATTAAAAAAAATTCTTCAGCTTAGTAATGATTTTTTCACAGAACAACAGAAAATCCGCATAACACATGGCAGCTCAATGCACCAATTACGCTCATCCAACAACGCGCCTGAAAAAGCGTTTGCGAAGCTTCCTAGTAGCACATGTATACTAGCAGGTGATATAAACATTAACATCCTAAACTTATCATCACGAGACAAACCCGGGCAAGATTACTTAAACATATTGGCTATTAAAAGCAAACTATAGCCCGGCCCGAGTAACCCCCCTAGTCAGCACATGCATTGCACGATCATACCTTCGTGAGAGAAGGAAGGCCAATTACATGCACACCTGCATCTATTACTGACCACTACACAACCAACATAAACTCTCAAGACAGAGTGAAAAGCCTAGACGAGGATATACCGGTACGTAAAACTATTCACTATAGAAATCTAGCTGTATATAGACATTGAAAATGAAACGTGGGAAGAAGTAACAAACAAATCAGACCCTGATCTTAGCTGCAATTCTTTTATAGATATCTTAGACAAAAACATACTAAAACACTCCTCTACAGTAAAGACAAATGCAAAACATAGGAAAATAAAACCATGGATCACTAGAGGCCTAATCACCTCTATTAGGCACAGGGACAAATGGGGTGTCAAACTAAAAACAGAAAATGCAAACAACATAAAACAAGGTAGGCAAATGAACTTAATGAAAACAACCGATACTAACTATATAGAAATTATTTAACACAATTAATTAAGAAAACTAAAGAAAAATACTACAAAAAAATTTCAGGAAGCAGGTAAAAATATAAAAAAGGTGTGGGAAGTGATAAACGAGGCTTCTGACTACGAGTCAAAAAAATTACGTGTTGGGATCTCCGATATAGAACTAAATGATAATAACAATACAACAAAATACCCCAGTCAAATTGTAGAAGTATTTATTAATTATTTCACCGAACTTGGGCAAAACTATGCCTAAGATATATCAAACAAAAGAAATAAGAGACGTATGCCTACTAGGCCATCTGGCCAAAACATTACTCCTCTAAAGGAATCTATATTCCTCAAACCTGTTACGGAAGCAGAGATGAGCTAAAGGATCACAGTGCGCCAGGTATTGACGGTATTCAAGTAAAAACAATAAAAATACTACAAACTCATATTATAAAACCATTATATGCCATATCTTTAATTATTTTAAGCATACAAAACGGAACGTTCCCTAACGCCCTTAAAACAGCCATTCCTACCACACCCGTTTTCAAAGCAGGGGATAAATTAAAAAATAAAACGAAAGACCAATTTTCACTCCTAACAAACTTCTCTAAACTCCTAGAAAAATGGTGTAAAATCAAGGATCATAAACTTTTTTATTTTATTTATTTATTATTTATTTAACGTCTATCCTATTCAGTTATAAAAACTGATTTACAAAGGAGGACAACTAAATAAATCTAGTTACATAGATGCAGAAACAACAATATACTACATTTAAGTAAATATTTGAAATACTAGCATTACAACAACAATGCATTAAACACAACAATTTTGGTAACAAACAAAAATGATATTAAATGTATTTAATGAATGAATCAAATATAAAAAAGGGTGGGGAATGAAAAGAAAAAAAAGAAAAAAAAGGAAAGGAAAGGAAAAAAGAAAGAAAAAGAAAGAAAGAAAGAAAGAAAGAAAGAAAGAAAGAAAGAAGAAAAAAAATCATTAAAAAGAAAAACGGAAATAAAAAAAACTGATTTATTATACGATCCCACTCAAACGAATATGAGGTTTGCCAAAAGTCAGGAACAACAAATCAGGGAGTATAACCAAAAACTTTCGCGGAAAAAACCACCGAACGCGAATCTTTATTCTTGTGTTAATCTCCGCATTTTTGTGTTCAAATCTTGATAACAGTTTAGTCCAAAAAATCTTGACTCATATATATATAATTATATCAGATATATAATTAATTAAAATTATTCATGTCAAAAACTGATCACAGCAATGATACAGGACACCTAACTCAAGTTGCAATATCCATCAGTGGGCGGCAACCAGACAATCTAGGCAGAAAAATATAATTGAAAATACATTGATTATAATCAAAACAATGATGAACAAAGAGAAAAGCAAAATCATTAATAAGAACTTATGATGGTAAATTAACATTACACAAACACACAGACAATAACCTACAAATAAATGGTAAAAATCAATTCTTTGCTCTTTGATTCATTATCATTGCTTCAATTTCAATTTTACTTTTAAATTGTACAATTCCTAGATCAGTAAACTGTGGCTTCTTATATCATAAGAATTCGAATTCCAATAGGATACGCCTCTGTACATAAATGAATTTCTAAATGCTTCAGAATTTAATCTAGGAACTTCCAATGAGTTCATTAAAGTAGAATTTCTATAACGATCAACAATTTTAAAAATATTGGGTAGAATACCTAAAAACATATCTTTCAATACTTTGTATGTATTTACCAGCACGCTACACTTCATCCTTTCCTCAATCGTGAAACAATCAGACTGCAAATCTTGGCTCAAGGGAAATGTATCAAACAGATGGTCAATTCTTTTCTGGAGTACAACATACTCAGTATAGAAGGTCTTACTGCCCAAACCACTAAGCAATAATCAATAACAGAGTGAATATAAGAATCTACAAGTAACCTCAACATTCTCTCAGTTCAGTTAGTTAGTTAGTTAGTTAGTTAGTTAGTTAGTTAGTTAGTTAGTTCTTAGTTACATTCTACTTATATTCCAATTGCTGATGATACTTTATTACACACATATTCATAATGTTTCTTAAAATTTAAATTACAATCTAAGAAAACTCCAAGATATTTAAATTCATACACTCGAGAAATAAACTTACCATTACAATTTAACGTCAAATGAATATCATTCATGCTTCTATCATTAGCCTTATGAAAAATCATAAAATTTGTTTTGCTATAACTAATATCAAGTTCCTGAGTTTTAAACCAATCATCCATCCTCTTTAGAACTTCTTGAAGACGTCTTACGATCTCTTCGACATCCACACCTTCTAAATAAAAGACCAAGTCATCAGCACATAAGCTATAATTGATTCCTCCCATTATAGTAGAAATATCATCTCTACAAAGAATAAATAACAGGGGTCCTCCTAATATTGATCCTTGGGGTACTCCAGAAAATATATATTGAATACTTTTGAACTATATTTTGCAAGATTTATAAACATTTATCATTTTAAAAAATAATCCGTTTAAATTGATAACAAATCTAGGGCGACGGTCGTTCGCCCACAGCCAAGCGCACGCGACTGCTAGTAAGCGATGATAACTCGACCCTGTTTACTCCTACCCAAGTTGGGGTATTTTCAGCTATCTGCACACGCCGCCCCGAAAGATTTACAATCTTGAAACTCGGTATTGACCTGATATGTGGTCCATGACATACCAAAAAAAAAATCAGACCGATCCGATAACCCGTTCTGTGTTAAAAAAGTGCGTAAAAATCGACGAAAATCTTTCGGCTGGTTGGTTGGTTGGTTGGTTGGTTGGGGAGGGGGATTCTGCCAGAGAGGAATAAGAGCCTACGGAGAAAACGGTACATCTTAGAACTATGAAACTTGGACCACACTTAGATGTACCTAAGACTCACATACTTCCGTCGAGAGACAAGCAATATTCCACCCCCAACACCCCCTAAATCATCCCCTAAAATTAATTTTAATAAACTAGGAAAACGCTAAAGTCACGCCGCGTTGATGGATGAGCGTTTTTTTTGTAAGTTTTTTTTGCGTTTTGTGCGTTTGTTTGCACTTTTTCTTTGCAAGTGCTTTTTGAATGCATTGTGGAGGTGATTGTTGTCAAGTTTCTATTGTTATTTGTTAATTGGTTTTATAAACTTAAAAAAACTCATATTAAAACCTTTATTTCTGTAGATTCTGACTATTTTTTTCAACTTTTTCTTTCAAAAGGTACTACATCACCATAACCTTAATGTCCATGTGAAATCTGAACGTTGTAGCCCTACCCGTTTGGTCAGAATCGGCCCAAATGTGACGAAAATATCGCACTAAAAATTGAAAAACTAATATTAAAACCTTTATTTCTATGGATTCTAGCTAACTTTTTCAACTTTTTCTTTCAAAAGGTACTACATCACCATAATCTTAATGTCCATGTGAAATATGAACGTTCTAGCCCCACCCGTTTGGTCAGAATCGGCCCAAATGTCACGAAAATATCGCACTAAAAATCGAAAAAAATCGTAAAAGTACGATATTCATGAGAAATATTTCTTCGATTGTACCCAAAAACAATACACCTCTAAGTTCAGAGAAAACGAAGGTCCGGTCAAATTTTCATCAAGATCGCATATGCCGTTTGCCCGGAATCGAGCGAACAAACAGACGGAAAAAAAAAAAAAAAAAAACAAACACCCGAGCTAAATTTTTTTGGGGGTCAGTGAAATTGAAGTCTTCGCTTCCGCTCGCTACGCTCGCTACGCTCATCCAATAATAAATAAATAAATAAATAAATAAATAATAATAAATAAAATAATTCATAGCTCTAACCCAAAATTGAATTTTTAATCAAATTAGTTGGATGAGCGTAGCGAGCGTAGCGAGCGAAGCGAAGATTCCATTTCACTACACTGGAGAAAAAAATCCGGAATTTTTTTTTTTTTTTTTTTTTTTTTTTTTTGTATTTTTGTGTGTTTGTTAACACGATTCCGGCTAAACCAATACTCCGATTGCGATGAAATTTTATGGAGGCCTTCGAAATCTCTGAACTTAGAACTGCCACGTTTTTGAGCGCAATCGGAAAATTTTTTCTTATAAAAAACGCAATTTTACGATTTTTTTCGATTTTTAAAAAATTTCTTCGACTTATAACACTTACATGCTTTATCCGATTGTAATGATTTTTTAACAGAACCTTGATTTCATGAATTAAGATATTCGTGTGAAATTTGAGCGTCATCAAAAAACTATTTCTCATGAAAATCGAATTTTTACGGGTTTTTTCTTTTTTAAATCAATTCTTTGACTTTTAACACCTACATGCTTTATCCTATTGTTATGATTTTTTCAGAGAACCTTAATTTTATGAATTAATATACTCGTGTTAAATTTGAGCGCAATCGAATAATTATTTCTTATGAAAATTGCAATTTTACGATTTTTTCTTTTTTTTAAATTACGTAAAAATTGCGATTTATTAAAAAAATTAAGTTAATTTTTAATTTTATTTAATTTAATTTAAAAAAAATCTTCGACTAAAATGATTTTTTCACAGAACAGAAAATCCGCGTAACACAATGCAGCTCAATGCACCAATTACGCTCATCCAACAACGCGGCGGGACTTAAGCGTTTTCCTAGTTATTAAAATTATGTTCCAATGTGTTTTAACCTAATCGGCCTATTCTCATTTCCTTTACCACATTTTGTCAACCCCCATCCCTAATAGTTTATATTATTTTTACCTTGATTTCCAGCATTCACCACGAAGGCACCTAATGAGTCATCATCATGAAATTTGACACGTTGGTACATAATAATATGAAAAATAATCCGCCAAAAGGCAAGCGATATTCCACCCCCAACACCCCCTTAAATTGGAATTATTCGTAGCTCTAATCTAAAATTGATGTATTATTCAAATTAGGTATTAAAATTATGTTTTAATGTTTTTTAACCTAATCGGCCTATTCTCAATTATTAAACCACATTTTTTCAACCCCCATCCCTAATAGTTTATATTACTTTTACCTTGATTTCCAGCATTCACCAAGAAGGCACCTAATGAGTTATCAGCATGAAATTTGGCATGATGGTACATACTAATATGAAAAATAATAATTCGCCGAAAGGCAAGCGATATTCCACCCCCAACACCCCCTAAATCATCCCCTAAAATTGGAATAATTCATAGCTCTAACCCAAAATTGAATTTTTATTGAAATGAGTAAATTATGTTTGGATGTGTTTTAACCCAATCGGCCTATTCTCATTTCCTAACCCACATTTTGTCACCCCCCATCTCTAATAGTTTATATTATTTTTACCTTGATTTACAGCAAATTCACCACGAAGGCACCTTATGAGTTATCATCATGAAATTTGACATGATGTACATACATAATAAACACACATAACAAAAACTTGTAGAAATACAGCCAAACCTTACCCACTCAAAAGAAATGAGATCCAAAAAAAGGGCCAAGCTCATCTACCCTTCCACATTTGCGCATTCTTAATTCATAAACGTACAGTGTCCCATAACAGCATCCTCGAAAAGCTTGGCAAAATAGAATTTGCGATTATTAATTTAAACGTAATAGTTCATCCAAGTTCTTTTTTCTAATTAATTTTAACGTAAACATGCAAATTCTATTTTGCCAAGCTTTTCGAGGATGCTGTTATGGGACACTGTACGTTTATGAATTAAGAATGCGCAAATGTGGAAGGGTAGGTGAGCTGGCCCTTTTTTAGATCTCATTTCTTTTGAGTGTGTAAGGTTTGGCTGTATTTCTACAAGTTTTTGTTATGTGTGTGATCTCATTATTTTTTCAAGTTCCATTGCAAAATTATTTGTTAAAATATAATATTTTTATCAAAGTTGATTTAATTTCTATGGTATTAGCAATAACAATAGGATGTAAAATATCTAGACCCGGATTCATGTACATCCTGGGTATAGGTGGTATAACTATGGTATAACGACGGTATAAGGACTGGTTAAGTCTAGGCAACTCACATCCAATTAAAACTTTCCCATGCAACAACAAACGCACAACTAATGTTATTTTACACCTATTTCACTGCATCCACAGCCATGTAAATCAACAGATTAACAAAAGAATATTGAAAATTTGCACAGTTTTTGTTTAACGTTTTTATAAAGTGACAGGAGTTTTGCGTGAAATCATTGAAAGAAATGAATAGGTGTATTATTTCCGTACATTTTTGTATAGCCTAGGTGGACAATCATACTATTGTTTATCTGCATTAGGCTTTTAGTTATCAAAACTGGTTATTTGTGCGGGAAGTGTGTCAGAACAAGGTTGTGCTGGCCTAGGGTTGACTAAGAAAGGCCTAGGGCTTGTCAAACATGTAATGTAAGTATTAATTTTATCTAGTCCTATAGCCTAATGGAACTTTAGACCTACACTGTTGTATTATAAATAATTTTCTACATCTGGGCCTAGGCCAGGGACGGTTTCTGATTTGTTTTATGAGAGTATAATGACACCTTTTCTCGTTCCACACAAAGAAGAAAAATTTAAAATGTCCGCTATTTGTTTACGTATCGCACTTTCCCGTTTAACTCTGCTTGTACCGTCAACAAGTGTCAAGTAACTATAGATACTTGTTGATTGTATGCCTGTATAAGGCTTATTTTAAAACCTTTATTTGGAAGCCTTCCAGCAAACTTTTTCAATTTTTTTTTTTCAAAGGAGACTATATTACTATAACCTTAATGTCCATGTAAAATATGAACATTGTAGCCCCACCCGTCTGGTCAGAATCGCGGGCCGATTGAAACTGACGAATTAGATGTAAGCAGTAGCAGTAGCTAACATCCTTAAAGTGATTTTGAGCATGTTTCAAGCCATTTTTTCACCAAGAAGGAATGGTCGTACCCAAATAAAATTTGGCATGTGTTGTCAGGTACCTAAATCCCCTCGATTGTGATAGTTTTCATGTTCACATCACGTTACATGACGGCTAGGTAACACCTCGAAATCACCCCAACTCTGCTTGCTGTATAAGGTGCTCGAGTGTGTAGCGCGCCACGGCTTGGCTGCGGCGCCCTAACGGGCACCTAGATATGAAAAATAATCCGCTGACAGGCAATCGATATTCCACCCCCAACACCCCCTAAAATTGAAATAATTCATAGCTCTAATCTAAAATTGATGTTTTATTCAAATTAGTTATTAAAATTATGTTTTAATGTGTTTTAACCCGATCGGCCTATTCTCATTTCCTAAACCCCATTTTTCAACCTCCATCCCTAATAGTTTATGTTATTTTTACCTTGATTTCCAGCATTCACCATGAAGACACCGAATGAGTTATCAGCATGAAATTTGGCATGGTGGTACATAATAATATGAAACATAATAATCCGCATGGAGGCAAGGGATATTTCACCCCCACTGTTCCCTACCACCCTTAACTTTGGGAAAAACTTTAGGACGTATTTAATACAATTTTAATATTTTAATTGCTGATTAAAATTACGCGTCAATGTGTTATATTCCGGTCAGGAAATTTAATAAAAACATTGTATATTGCCAACTACAGATTGTAAACAACAACAAAAGATGGTAGCTTTTGTTTCTAGGCAATCTGTTTTAAAAGGCACTGCATCCACCTTTACACGTATTTTACGTATTTCACGCCTTGATATGATACAAACAACAAAATGATGTGATATCCCCCCCAAATACAAAAATTTGTAAAAAAAAAAAAAAAAACGGCAGCCAAGCTCTCCTTCCAAAGTCTTCGGCTGTGAATGCTGTGAGATATAGAAGTTGAGCCAAGCATTTCATTCTTTCTCCCTAGTTTCGCATTGAAAAGAAGTAAGATCATTTCGCCTGTTGACGAGCGCCAAGCCAACCATTTACGTGGTAAAAAAAGTAAAAATTTAGTAAAAAACTCAAAATCATAAAAACATTACTTGGCCATTGACTTTTTAGAGTCCTCGTACCAAATTCAATGGCTAAGTAATTTTTTTATGATTTTGAGTTTAAAATTTTTACTTTAGATTTCGATTGAAGAAACGTTTGCTTATTAATCTCACGAACACAATAAATTAAGTCATGATCACTTAATCCTACACTTATAAGACCTGACTGAATAATATTTTCATTGTGATTTGCATAAACATGATCAATTAAAGTAGCTGACCTATTATTAACCCTAGTAACAGACTTCATCAATTGTACCAATCCATGTGATCTAGTGAGAATTTTGAAATTATTTACGGGTAATGTCTTCTTACTCAAATCAATGTTGAAATCACCTAGAAAAAACAATTCATTAGCTTCCAATTTTAAATTATTTACTAAACTATCAAAACAATCTGAAAATTCTTCTAACTTTACGTGTGGAGCTTTATAAACTGCTGTAAAAATCATTGGCTTTACATTTGGAAGCCTGAATTTAACTGAGTGCAACTCAACATCTATCGGAAATTTAACTTTACACTCAACTACACTTGACATGAACTTCTCAGCAGTATAAATAACTAACCCTCCCCCTACCCTTTCACGATCAAATCTTAGCATTTTATAATAAAACCGTCTGGAACAGACTCATCTAGATATGTTTCACAGCAAGCAAATATATCAAAATTATACGTGTCAAGAATAACCCTCAACTGATCTATATACGTATCCAGCTTACGTATATTGAGATGTCCAAGCTTCATTCCTTTTGGCAATACAGCTAAACCTTTAGCAACATCATCATTTATACTTTAAGGCTCTTTATCGACATTATGATTGAAAAGATTTGTCATGAAAATTTTATGTACACTTAGAGGGGGAAATAAACAATTCATACAATACCATCTCGGCGAACTCTTCTTGTTTGATTCTTCAGTTCATAGACATCTTGAACACCACATTGAAGGCACTTGCTGCTATTATAACTGACACTTATTACATTCCCATCCCATCGTCCAAGTATTGAATCGTATGCCTCATTGCTCATATTTATACACATCCGATGGAAAATATCTTCACATACCCAGCACCGTAGGCTTTTATTTTTATAGTTATTTTTCAACTGGCATACGGTACAACGTTTAACCAATGGTTTAACCATTATGAATAAAATAAATTGTAATGTCATAATCAAAAGAATATAAATCAAAAAATTCCCTAGGCCTAATTCTGCTGTCAGAAAAGTAAACAATAATATTTTGAAGTTTGTTTATAACAAACGAACGTTCCAATTGATTTTTTGACAGAAAATCAAAAATCAAATCCTTTTTTTAAATATTTACTTCATAAAAAAACTTTATGATACAAATTTAGGCTAAGGGAAGGATTTTAACGTCAACGAGCTCAAAAGTTACTAAATAAATATGATTATTTAATGAGTATTCAAGCCTCAAGCTTGTCGTCAAGGTACACAATGATGAAAACGCTAGCACAAATCTAAATATGTTTAAATTCCTATAAAGATATTAAATTACATTAAATGTATTTGCTCACCGCACACACTGAACTCAAAATAACCTTATTGCGGCAAGTCACTGTCTGTAAACCTTTGAATGCTAAATCCAGATTAAAACACAGGAGTGACTTTCAGGATGACATTTTAGTAAGAATACCACAACCACCTGTAGTGTGTTTAACAAACATCAAATTCTATCGCATAAGCAATTTGGTTTCAGACAAGGACTAGTATACAGAAAACGCAATCTATGAGCTCACCGGTGACATGAAGCATTAGACAGTTCTCAAAACCCACTTGTAGTCCTTTTTGATCTTGCTAAAGCGTTCGACACGGTAGACCACAAAACGCTCCTTCATAAACTTGTACAATATGGCATTAGAGGTAGGCTAATAGCCTAAAATAAATAGCTACCTCACGGAAAGATTTCAATCTGTGAAGATAGATCATAACACAAGCACGCCTCGCACTTTTGAGTACGGGGTGCCTCAGGGCACAGTCCTCGGCCCACTTTTGTTTATAATCTACATTACAGACTGTGTAGCCTCCCAATAAAGGGAAAACTAATAATATATGCAGACGACACAGAGATTGTATTTAGTAGCAAATCATGGGAAGAAACAACCAATAAAGCCAGCGTTTAGCCGAGGTCGTTTAACCGGTTCCCACTTTAACACCGAAGTTAAACAGAATCGGGCGTGGTCAGGGGTAGAGTGGGTGACCGCTCTGCCCTGAAACTCACGTTTACCGCTGGTTAGAGCAGATGGAGGGTTCGAGAGCTAGTGTAACGGTTTCATTCTCCTCAACGTCTGCTCGGCAATCCGGGTTAGTGGAGGAACCTATGACTGTCAAAGTTACACCGTCCTTTCGGATGGGACGTTAAGCCGTTGGTCCTCTTGGTACTTTTCGAAAGGAGTAGGCTACGTGACGGTACCGGGTTTCCCCTTCTCCCTTCTATTCCTACTAAATCCTCATCTATCACCACTCATCGTCTCGAATAGCTTATGTGCAATAATATGAGACGTTAAGCAATATCCAATCAATCAATCAATCAATCAACAACCAATAAGTTTTAGCTACAAGATAACTAGCAATAGTATACGAATGGCTGCAACAAAATCTGCTCACTCTTAACTTATCTAAAACTGTATTTATCCCTTTTACCACTAGTGTATAGCTGCTCCCCAATTTGAAGGAAGTATAAAAATACACGAGGCGCATTGCATATCACCCCAAAACTGTGACTGTCATGAAATTGCTAAGAAAGAACACGCAAAATATTTAGGAATTGTCATTGATGGTAACCTTAACTGGAAACAACAAATAAAAGAAAATTGCAAAACTCTACGTTACTGTACATTAAGTTCTATAGATTAAAGAACGTACTTAACAGAGTAACTATAAGAATGGTATACTTTGCATTAATATTTACTAGACTGAAATACAGCATATTTGGCTGGGGTGGAATAAGAAACACACACTTAGAACCCCTAAACCAAAACCTTATACAGAAACATATATTAAAATTAATCAGCAACAAATCACCAAGATGCACAAACCTACTAGAGCCTACTAGATATCAGACAAATATACGTATTTAATTTAATTAAAAATACGTATTTTTGAAGTGGTATTTTACGTGTTTAGGGGCTTTGCTGTACAAAAAAAAGAAAAGATAATAGACGATTTTTTTCGTAAACCTAGATGACTTGAATATAATATTAAAATGCTTGTATGGTTATTTCGCCATTTTTCTAGGTGGGTCGAGAAGATACTTTCGCCCCCCTCCTCCGTAAGCTCAGGGGGGAAAGCTACCACCCTACCCCCCCCCCCCCCCGGCTCCGAAGCCGCTGGAGAAAGATTAATAAGTTACAATAATGTCAAGTGTCGAAATGAACGTTGCACCAACTCTAATACGAAAAACATTCTTATAAGAATTTGTACCGCGCATGATGCCTATACAAACAAGCCGGCATCCACCACACGGCAAGCTCACACTGAGAAGTGGTAGACAAAGCACTTCCACCCCACTGGTCTCTCCAGAGAGTTGTACACATGACCTTGGAAAGTTGCCTTCCAGTAAACCCGCTCCCTCCTGGGCCCTGCAACAAACACAACCTCACCTCAGGTGATTGTATTTTTGGTGGTTGTTTGCCACTGGCGAAAAACAGTCGTCATTCGTAATGAGACGAGGGAGCGCAGCGACTGAGTTTTACAATCAAGTCAAACGGCATTTCGGTGATTCTGTGTGTGTATTATAAAAATCAGCAGAATCGCTAAATAGATTGCGTTGAAATTTTAAACAGACATCCGGTACGAGGTAACTCAAAACTGTTATGAATTAGCAAAATACGATGCGATTTAAACCTACAAGAAATAATAAATTGATAAAGGCTTCAAATGTGTAGGATTTAATTTAAAGACAAAGGTTTTGTTCTTGGAGAATTTTTGTTTATTTTTTATCCGTCAGGCTGTGAAGGAATGTAGTGACCAAGGTGTATCGAACCTTGCACGCTTAAGGTTCCCCCAAATTCCGCTGGGAGATTGAGTAAACCTTGCATTCTTTACACGTATTTCGTACTGGCTATGTTTTCCATAGTACCTACTGTGAAATGCATTTCAAAACATGTTTTATTCTTTTTAAATACAATCTAAAAATTAAAAAATCTTTCCCGGCCGCTGTTTGAACCTAGGTCTTCCACATTTCGGGTATAAGGGCGCCTTAGCCAACTTGCATAGGAAAACGCCAAAGTCGTAGACGAGTGAGCGAGTCATGTGATTGGTACCCGGGAAAATTTGCATTTAAGTTGATTGATAAATGATGGGTTTATTTGTTATAAGGGCGCGTCAACTGTGCGGCCATAATGCGCCACTCTAGTCTTCTTCTTCTTCTTCTTCTTCTTCTTCTTCTTCTTCTTCTTCTTCTTCTTCTTCTTCTTCTTCTTCTTCTTCTTCTTCTAGGCGGGGTGAGGCCCAAGCCCAACAAAAGTTTACATTATAACAGCGTAAAAACATAAGTATATTACACATAGTATTGTAGACAAATTAATCAAATTAACAAAATAATAATAAAGATGAGTGAGATAACAAAATCAATAAAAGTTTCTATCTATAAAACAAGCAATTGTATGGCAAAATCTTTAAGAGAGAGAGAGAGAGAGAGAGAGAGAGAGAGAGAGATTGATTACTGCAAAAATCTTCTGACTATGTGGCACGTTTGAAGGATGACTGCTTTCTGCATGCTGATGTAGAGATTTGCAGACAGACCCAGGCATTGTAGGCTGGCAGAGAGGGAAGATGGTTTGACTCCAGTGGCTGAGATCACGATAGGCACGACAGTAACAGTTTTCATTTTCCAAATTCTTGTTATTTCTTGACTTAAATTTTGATATCTTTCCACCTTAGTGTTCTCGGTGTTCTCAATATTTTCTTCTTCTTCTTCTTCTTCTTCTTCTAGGCGGGGTGAGGCCCAAGCCCAACAAAAGTTTACATTATAACAGCGTAAAAACATAAGTATATTACACATAGTATTGTAGACAAATTAATCAAATTAACAAAATAATAATAAAGATGAGTGAGATAACAAAATCAATAAAAGTTTCTATCTATAAAACAAGCAATTGTATGGCAAAATCTTTAAGAGCGAGAGAGAGAGAGAGAGAGAGAGAGAGAGAGAGAGATTGATTACTGCAAAAATCTTCTGACTATGTGGCACGTTTGAAGGATGACTGCTTTCTGCATGCTGATGTAGAGATTTGCAGACAGACCCAGGCATTGTAGGCTGGCAGAGAGGGAAGATGGTTTGACTCCAGTGGCTGAGATCACGATAGGCACGACAGTAACAGTTTTCATTTTCCAAATTCTTTTTTATTTCTTGACTTAAATTTTGAATCTTCCACCTTAGGTTCTCGGTGTTCTAAATATTTTACTCATGGGATCGCAATGTCAATTAGATATGTAATTCTGTTAGTTTTATCGCATAAAATGATGTCCGGTTTGTTGTGGTCTATGGTTTTGTCTGTTATAACCTGTATATCCCAATACATTATAAATTCTGCATTTTCGATCACAGGTGCAGGAGAATACTTGTAATAAGGAGGTGGAATTGACAAGTAGATGTGCGTTCATTCCTAGATGTTGATAAACTATTTTTGCTACCTGATTATGCCTACTGAGATACCACGTGTTGGCAATTGAAGGACACCCAGCTATAACATGGTCTATTTTCTCGGTAAACTTTTTGCCATTTTCTACACATATCTTGTCATTGGATTTGATGATGAATTTTTTATAGTTGTTGGTATTTTAACCTGATCTTGGATGGCGAACATAAATCCTTCGGTTCAGCAAACAAATCTCCTTTTGTGAATCCATCTAACTATTTAACAAGTAAATATTTGGCTGCTGGATGCTTTTCGGGTACCTCCATGAAGTGATTTAGTATTCCAGACATTCATCTTCATATTTAAATCTTCTATGTATATTTCTGGATGGAAAGAATCGTCATTTACCCTGAGGGGAGTTATATTTTTATCTCGGAGTTTAAGTCTTGGGTGATAATGGAATGTAGAATTAAGAAAGTATGATCTGAGTTTATGAACTTGCGAATAGCACAACGACCGAATATTTACCATTCCTTTCCACCCTTTCCCCGTGGTATATATAACCTTTCAGAAGATGCTTTTGGGTGGTGAGTTCTAAAGAAGGTCATTTGTCTTCTTTTTAAAAACGATCTAGGTCCATCAAGTCCACATCTGACCACTTCACAATACCAAATGAAAAAGGCAAGATGGTAAAGCCCATGCATTTAATGCCTTGATTGTATAGCTTCCTTTAACATTTGTTTTTAATATAGTTGTAACTCTATGTTCATACTTTTGTTAAATACATTTTTTAATTCCATGTGGTTAAGAATAATGTTTTGCCTCATTCCTAGGTATTTGTATCTTTCTTCGCTTTTGTTTATTTTTCGGAATTTCTTGGTCAACACCAATTTGAAATTGTCATTTCTTGAATTTTCCCACTTTTCATATGAAATTGAAGCACATTTATCTAATCCAAATTACATATGAATGCTTCACTGAATAATTTTACGTACTATGTCAATTAAAATTTTGAGTCTTCTTTTGATTTCCCCATACATTTTTAAAATCATCCATTACCAGCGTTTGTTTAATCCTTGTCATTATTTCTTTACAGGTAAGGCATATCCAGAAATTTGTTTTCCATTAAGTAGCTCTGATACTGGGTTTAATGCGAGACAAAAACCATAGAGGGCTAAGGGTTGTCCCCTGGAAGATCCCTCTCTTTATTGCCATATTTTCAATATTAACAGAATCTGAATTGGGTTTTTAGTATTATATTAATTCTCCATGAATTCATTAGATGCTTAAGCACCGTTATCAACTGTGGATTTACCTTATACAAAAACAAGAACTTTGATTAACCAATCGTGCGGAACCGAATCAAATGCTTTTTTGTAATCTATATAGGCTACTGATAGATTCCTCTTTTTGTCATTTGCAGTTTTGTAACAATACTATCAACAATGAGCTGCTCTTTACATCCTATGCATTTTGTGTGCATCCTTTCTGTTCCCACGCTAAAATTTCATGTTTTGATAAATGTTTCTGTTAATTTCAAGGTAAAGATTGATGTTTAGAATTTTTTAAATGGTTGGCAAGCAAAGTGATGGGTGTATAATTTTTGGGGGCCGATCTGTCTCCTGTCTTGAATATCATATTGGTTATACCTTGAGTAAAGAATCCTGGAACAAGTGATGGGTCCCTAAAGTACTTGGTTAAAGAAATCCTTTAGTTTACAAGCCCTGGCGTTAGTCTTTCCACCAAAAGTTCTGTATTTCGTTTTACTCCAGGAGCTTTCCAATTATGAGTTTTTTAATTGCATATGTTTATGTCATCTATATTTACTACTATATCCGGCCCTTTCCTCAATTTCATCTGTTCTTTGTTCTATGTGAGGAAGCCATTCGGCCCTCGCGGTTAAAGTCTTTTGGTTTTGACCAAATGTTACTCCAATATTCCTCCAAGGCTTCTTTTAGAGGAGGAGGAATATTGTCGTTGTCAACCCTAACTGTGTTTCCTAGTTTCCGATAAAAAAGTTTCTCATTATCTTAAACAATTTGTTTTCTTCCTGGTCTCCTGCTACACTGCACATATCTTTTAAACGTCCCGCTAGAGCTTTCAATCTTTGTTTCCTGGTGTCCAAATAGGGCTTCACATTTTAATCTGAAATCTTCTTCACACGGAATGTTCCAGCTTTCTCAAAAACACTGGGTTAACTTGTTCCTCAGGGAAACCGATGTGGTTTTTACTAGATATGGGTGTTAAAATGTCCAATATCCCCCCTTTGTACGTTGATTCTATGTTCTAATCTTCTTTTCCATTTTTCCTCCCCTTTTTTGGGTTTTGTCATATTGTTTCTGAATTTCTTGGTTGGATAAGGTGAAGTTGAACTTCTCTGCCACAGTGACGCTCCACAAAATACAGCAAGATGAATTTTCATAAAATCAGTGGATCTAAATTTCTTAAATATTCTTCCAATATGTTATTCAGAATGTTAAGTAAATGCATAAATTTTTATTTTTAAAAATCTTTTGGGAAGTTCGGTCTCTCTTTGAAAGGAATGTGTTCAAATTTGCTAATGTTGTTCATAAATGCTATTCTTATATGTTCTGTGTCGGTTTCCCTCATTATTTCTACCCTCATCGTTCTGTCCTATTTGCCTGAACCTCATGCACCTGTGCAGGGGTCGTGCTACTGTCGTCAGATTCGAAATTATCTCGTCTATATATTTCATACCCGACTTCTCGTCTTATTTGGTCGATTACATCTTGCCTGAGATTATATTATTATTATTATTATTATTATTATTATTATTATTATTATTATTTTATTTTTTTTATTATTATTATTATTATTATTATTATTATTATTTGATGAAGGATTGAAGACTTCCGGGACCGTTATATTAATATAAAATATTTTTTTATTATATTATTATTATTATATTATTATTGATTATTTATTAATGTATAAAAAGCAAAAATAATAATAATAATAATAATAATAATAATAATTTTTATTATTATTATTGGAAGTACATGTTTAAATACATGTTTAGTTCAGTATGGAAACGATCCCACAAGCCACACAAGCGGCTTAGCTGCGGGGATAAAAAACATTGACAATTAATAAAAATAACCCAGACTCCAGACTTTATAATATTTATAAAAAGTACAAGGGAAAAAACAACAAAATACCTAGAACCAAAAAAAACATACAGAAAACTTAAACAAATAATAATACACTGAAAATGAAACTTAAAAATACTACGCATCCCACTTACATGCAATGTCAGTTTCATATAACAAAAACACTTTTAACTCATTCTTTACCCTACCTACTTATTTGATCTATACTTCGTAAATATTTGGGAATTTTACTAAAAGTAAAAGGTACACTGTATTGCAAAGCTCTTTTCCCATACTTATTGTTGTAAGTTGGTATTTTCAAATACTCTGCCTCCCTGGCGCGAGTATTTGCATTATGATTAACAATAGTGTTAAACGAATTATCATAATAAAATTTAACTAATAAATTGTAAGTGAACAGTACATTACAGGTAAAACATTACAATATCTATATAAATCATAAGTTGTGATACATGTACCATTTTTCTTATAAGGGGATATTAAACAAACCATTCTATTTTGCAGTGAAATAATATATTTTAAATTTTGAAAATGATGCATTGCCCCATTCAGCAAGTGCTATGTATACGGTTCGGAGTAGAGTATAAGGAAGTACATACTTTAGTTTATAAATCTGATGAACACATGATCTAAGCCGTCTACTCACTTCTTCTATATGAACATCCCAACTAAAATTTTGGTCTTTCACCACCCCCAAATATTCATGACTGTAAACAGATTCTATTTTATTTACACAATTACAGTTTATGATAATACCATCCATATGATGTACAGAATCATGTAAACAATCAAAGGAATGAGTTATAATATTTATATTAGCATTATGGTCGGCATTGTGAGGTGAAGAAATATGCACAATCTTTGTTTTAGCTGAGTTAATGATAAAGGCCTTCATCGTGTGTCCATCTTAACATTTTAATAAAATCTTCCTGTAAAATATATTTCAGCAACTTTTATGTTTTTGTGAATTGCTACCAATGCTGAGTCATCAGCAAAGAAAAAAGAAAAACATTTACTTATGTAATGTACCATACAGTTAACATATATTAAATACAGAACCGGCCCTAAAATAGATCCCAGCGGTACACCTGATGAGCATACTCTGACTTCACTCTCACACAACAATAATAATAATAATAATAATAATAACAATGTCAAACTAATACCACAGATAATAGACTACACTTAATACCAGGAAAACGCCAAAGTCGTTGTTAGACAAGTGAGTGTAATAAATAATATTATTGCTTTGTATTTGTATGTTTGAACATGATGAGGTTACATAACAAAGAGCAGGCATATTTAGGTAACGGGGGGCTCTGCCCTTGGAAACCGATATGCGCGATAGGCCACTTGTAAAACGCTAGCTCTACTCTCGGTGTTGTCTTCCACGGGGCACGTCATTAGCACATTGTGCTATACCCAGCCCTTGGTTCGATATATTATATTAGTTAGTATAGGACTTAGTGCGAAAGTAATAAAATCGGTAACCAATCTAATTACATTGCCACTCACAAAAATATGTAATACGTCGCTAGAAACTGGTATTTTCCCTCAATGGCTTAAATATGTAAAAGTTATTCCCATTTATATAAAGGGTAATAAGAAAATAACTGCAAACTATCGACCAATATCCCTGCTGCCCATCTTCTCTAAAATACTAGAGAAAGTAATGCATGTAAGATTGAATAACTATATCGTAGAAAATAATATAATAACGGATAACCAAAATGGATTTAGAAAAGGGAAGTCTACGATAACGGCAGCGTTCACTTTAACTGAAAAATTATTGGAAGCTTTAGATAAAAAGGATAAAGTGATAGGACTATTCTTCGACCTGTCTATAAGCTTTTGATACTGTGAATCACAAGACCCTCCTCCAAAACTCCATGTGTATGGGATAAGGGAAATACCACTCAAATGGTTCGATTCATACCTTAATAATAGGCAACAATGCGTTGAAATAATAAATACTAATTTGCAGGTCAATCGTATACAAACTATTCGTTCAAACTGGGGGGAAATAGAAACTGGGGTCCCACAAGGTTCCATTCTTGGCCCAACCATGTTTCTCATAGACATAATTGACTTACCGACTAATATAAGTTCTGACTGTGTCGTCCAATTTGCAGACGATACCAGTGAACTGCTTACACATGAGAACTGGAAGGATCTGGAGCTATTAGCGAACTCAGTAATTGTAGAGAATAATGAATGGTTTGATGTCAATGAATTGGGACTTAATCATGACAAAACCAAATTGATAAACTTCCATACAGGTGTATCTAAGCCATTGAGTTTGGAAATATTTAGTAAAGGGACTCTTAGCATTGCTGACCAGAATAGGGCAGATTTACTAACTCCTACTTGTACAGCTGAATTTCTGGGTCTTACCTTAGACGAGAACATGAACTGGAAAGCTCATATTGCAAAAATAGTTCCTAGGCTTAGTTCAGCTTGCTTTCTTCTAAGGAAATTGGGCACTCTCTTGGATGAAAAAACTAGCAAATCTGTATAGGGTACTTCTCTTATTTCCATTCCATTGTCATATGGAATAGCAATATGGGGAAATTCTACAGATAAACATAAAGTATTCTTGCTACAAAAAAAGGCAGTGCGTATAGTGGCCAAGGCTGGTTTCAGAGACAGCTGTAAACCTTTATTTAAGAAATTAAAAATTCTCCCTATGCCTTGCACATACATTTATGAAGTCATTACTTTTGTACACTGTAATTTAGAACAATTCAAAAAGAACTCGGATGCTCACCACCTTAATACAAGAAACAAAAACCAATTACGGATACAACAATATAACAATTGACAATGCGCCAGAAAGGTCTTGCTTGTGAGGGAATAAAACTGTACAATTGCTTGCCTGAGGGGTTAAAGGAAATAAGAGACGTAGACCGGTTTAAAAGTAAACTTAAAGAATTTTTTCTGGATAAATGTTACTATACAGTGCAAGAATATACATCCTGCTGAATTCTACTGTTTAGTTGACTGATGTATTGTACATACTCAATTGATTTTCTACCGCACCTTAATGTTATTTGATATTCTGTCTCTCTTAAACTATGTTTTTTATATTTTCGTCATGCAATGTGCATATTGTATTTATATATCTGGACATGTGATAGGCTATATGTTTTGTTTTGTGTAACCTATTAACTATTTAACGAATTGGGCCTAAGTATCCAACAAATAATTGTGGCTTATTTATCATCTATCTTACACCCTATTTAACTGCTGTATAATATATAATATGACAACTTGACAACTCGAATATTCTAATATACTATGTATACCAAAAGAATTTTAAAGAGACTAATAAAATGAAATGAAATGAAATATTTCTCGTGCATATTGTTTTTTTACCATTGTTACAGAGTTATCGCCAAATTAAATCAAACAAACCAGTAGACACTAAAATGCATCAGCATCAAGAGTCGCGGTTAAAACCTAACCAGGTAGCAGCACGGTCGTATGCCAACATGGCCGTCCGAAGACAGATAAAAACACTGGCTGCATAGGGAGCAAGTGTGTTTTTCATGCTTTAAAGCATAATATTTCATTGTAATCGTCAGTTCTAGAAGTATTTCCACTTTCCAGTATTTGGGTACGATGGGGTAGGACAATCACTATATTTTGTAACCCTCAGCTGCAAAATAATCCAGCAAAATAAGGAATTTTATCTCGTAATTTGGAGACGTGTATTTTCAGTAATTTTAACTTGATGGCAATACTTCGAATTTCTTATGACTATTGGCCTTTACTAAGGCCTATATGATATGTAATATAATATTATATAACAAATTATTTATTCTCCCCCCCCCCCCACCCCCCCGGAAGTAATTTTTTGCGGGTTCCTCGCGAATAGATTATCAAACTCGATATGTTATTAAATTTGTGTTTCGTCACGCCATTGAAACCTCTTAAACATTGTCTCACATTTAAAAATCCCCCCCCCCCCCCCCCCAATGCGGCTAAAAATTTAAAGTTATAAGTTATATGGATGGCACCGGCCTTCACTTAACTTTATATATAGGCCTACTATTATTGATACGCATAGTTAACTAATTAAATTACGCCTAGTTAAGTCCTAGAATTGTTTTGTTGTTGTTTTGGTTGAGATTATGAATAATATGAGCCCATAAATAATTATGTCTATACGCATAATTATTTGCTGTTCACAGCAGCAGTTGGTACAAATCTCTTGGCATATAAGAATAAAAAATCAAGGTAGGATAGTTTATATTCAATGCGCTGCACAAATTTAAAAACTATAATTATGGACATATATTATTAATAATAAATAATAATTACAAAAATTCCATATTAGGCCCTATATCTATACCAATTATCAATTATACCATTAATGAGACTTGCATAATATATACTATGGTTCACAGTATCTTTGGGTTTAGAATGTTGAACCCAAAGACGGTACATAGCTCTTTTTTAGCCCGATTTGGCCCTATACCGCCTACAGCACATCATTGTAATAAACTAGGAAAACGCTTAAGTCCCACCGCGTTGATGGATGAGCTTTTTTAAAGTTTTTAGTTTGCGTGGGATATCTTTACTTTTGCAAGTGCTTTGTTTTTCTGCCGACGCATTGTAGGTGATTGTTGTCAAGTTTCTATTGTTTCTTGTTAATTTGTTATTATTTAACGTAAAAATCTTACATTAAAAGCTATATTTCTATGGATTCTAGCTAACTTTTTCAACATTTTCTTTCAAAAGGTACTACATCACCATAACCTTAATGTCCATGTACAATATGAACGTTGTAGCCCCACCCGTTTGGTCAGAATTGGCCCAAATGGCACGAAAATATCGCACAAAAAGTCAAAAAACGTATATTAAAAGCTTTATTTCTCTCGAGTCTGGCTAACTTTTTCAACTTTTTCTTTCAGAAAGCAATACATCACCATTACCTTAATGTCCATGTGAAATATGAACGTTGTAGCCCCACCCGTTTGGTCAGAATTGGCCCAAATGGCACGAAAATATCGCACTAAAAATCGAAAAAAATCGTAAAAGTACGATATTCATGAGAAATATTTCTTCGATTGTACCCAAATACGTGGCAAGTCTAAGTTCAGAGAAAACGAAGGTCGTGTCAAATTTTCATCAAGATCGCATATGCCGTTTGCCCGGTAGAGAACGAACAAACAGACGGAAAAACAAACAAAAAAAAAACAAAAAACAAAAAAACAACCGAGCTAAATTTTTTTGGGGGTCGGTGAAATTGAAGTCTTCGCTTCGCTCATCCAATTAATTACCATTATGGTTTATCGTTTATCGGTTGGTGGTATCCATGAAACTGATGAAAGTTGTGAAAAATGTGTCTCAAGGAATAGGAATAGAACTCCCATCTAACCCACAGTATTGCACGGAATAATATACACATTCAGACTTTTTGTTTCATTGCGCATTACAAAAATGTGTATTACTAATTTTATGTCCTTTCTTGCTCGCTAAATAATAAACATGATCGAGTAAATTCATTCTGGAGTTGACCGTGACGCTACAATATTGCATTGGTTTATCATTGAATGCCGCCATGCAGCCGCCCGGTATCTGCCTTGGAGCAGTTCTCCACTTGACCGCCAGATGTCAGCCACTTTGCTTTTAAACGCGGATAGTTTTGATCAATATTATAATAAGCTAAATTGCACGAGTTTGTTTAATCAAAGACGCATTTAAAATCCTAAGTTAATGCAAACACTGATTGTTACAACAAGAGTATTATTAATTACTCAAAATGGCATTGTAACCGAGTAGCCTGTTTGTAATTACCTTCAACGCAGGCCATAAGACCATCACACGGAAAGACACACTGCATCGTCTCAATGTACCGCAGAATTCTGCTACTAATCTAGTGACATTTCTCGTTTCTTCATACCGTAGAGGAAGCCCTTAAAGATTCAAATAATCGATTAGTCAAAGTCTGACACTATACGTCAAAGTGTGGTGGGTGCACTCTCTGGACAAACTGGACAACTATTGCAAGGAGCTGCAAATGCACGCTTTTAGGGTGAGAGTAGGTCGAGAGTACTCTGAAGGCAATCCAACAGTATTTAGACAATCTGAGACCAGATAGCGAAATTATTTGCTGAAAACAAATCGTCTTGATAAGTGTTGCATACGAATACGTCCTGCATCAATTACTTAAGTCTTCTCTCGTCAAGGGTTGCACCGTGTCAGTTTGGCTATTCACATGTGTCTTTTTTTAGATCACCTGTTTATTAACTAAAATTATTATTCATTTTTTCATTTTTTAAATACACTATTTTGTATATTGAAAATTAAATACTATAGTAAATGTGAAATTAGTTTTTTCTAACAATAACATAATTTTTAAGTAAATGATGTGTGAAAATGAATTTGACCCATCATCTTAAAAGGGGAGGAAAGAGGAAAAGTCCATCAACATCCCGTTAGTGCATAGGTACGTAGCAAAAAGCAACAAAGAAAGTAAAAAACTGTCACATAAATTTCTAAAATCTCACCTGCATGCATCGACATGCAAAGTGGCAAGAGAAGGGGCAGAATAAACTGTGGGAAGAGTACACTAAGCGCAAGTGCTATACAGTAGAAAAATAGAAACAGCTCAATTCCAGCTTTAAACAGGACATGACTTGCTTGGAAAGCACCTCAAGATTTGGAATTTTTTAATCTAGTGTCTGTCGGATGTGTGGAGCTGCCGAACAAGACAAGAAACATATTTTTCAATGTATATTTATATCAAGGTTGAATGGGACAAAATGCCAGATGGCATGGATCAGAGCAAACAGGAGTCCTATCTCTACTGGATAACTAGAAAACACATGATGACATGAATAATATTATTTGCTACAATTCAGAAATTAAAAAAGTCCGCCCCAACCGGGAATCGAACCACGGATCTCCCGCATTCCAGACAGGCGTCTTAACCATTAGACCATCAGGACGGGTAGATTTTAAGCTCTGAATTGTAGTTGCATTATACATCTGAATGGATGGAACAGTACTGCAACGAATATCTGCTGCCTTTGAACTGACCACCAAACATTAATTATAATGTCATTACCTTTACGCAGGTATGAGCGAGGGTTTATTTCTCTATTTGTTTAGTCGGGAAACACTCCCTTAGGTGTAATTGATATTATTTGCTACAATTCAGAAGTTAAAAAAGTCCGATTCCCGGTTGGGGCGGACTTTTTTAATTTCTGAATTGTAGCAAATAATATCAATTACACCTACGGAAGTGTTTCCCAACTAAACAAATCGAGAAACATGAATAAAAATAATGTCAATTGTGAGCTTATGAAAAGAAGAAGACAATAACCCCAATTTTAATATAGGTACCTATAGTTAGTTATACATCTGAAGAGGGGCATGCATTGCACCATGGCCGCAGGTTTCCCACAACCGAGGGTGAAAAGTCAAGTCCAGATTGCCCTAATTTTATTTGTATTCCAATTTTTCTTAAATGGGCAAATGTAGTGCAACCACTTTTGGTTATGTCAAATGTTTTAACTCCTGAATAGTCAATAGTAAAGTCCAGCCAAATAGGCATGCATACCAGAATGTGTGATTTTTTCGATTTTTCTTAAAAAATTTAATTCAAAAATTATTTATTTGATTTAAATTAACTTTCGATTTTTACGACTTCAATTATATTTTTATTGATTTAAAATTTTAAATCAACAATATCAGTGCGTGAATAATCTTTGCCGTTAAAGCGCCCTGAAACTACTAATTAAACGAGGGAGCGGAGCGACTGAGTGTCTCCATTCAACTCAAACGGCCCTCATTCTGTGATTCTGTCTGTCTGTACGTCGAAAATCAGCCGAACCGCTGAACAGATTTCGCTGAAATTTTAAACAGACATCCGGTACGAGTTTACTGAGAACTGTTAACAAAATCAGCTAGATCCATTGCGATTTAAGCCTACAATAAATAAAAATGTGATTTTTTAAAATATAGATAGCATTTGTTTAGTAGCAGCTAGCGGTACGATCTACCTGTGGTAGATGGCCTAGTGGTAACCGTTTAGCCTACCGCACAGATGGATGGAGTTCGATACCCGTCAGTTCTAACTTTTTTATATTTTTACACCCACAAATTATTTTTGAGGGGTGTTAAATGGGAAATAAAAATTAGGTGATTTTGTTTTATCTTGGGAATTTGTTAATGTTTCACGCTAAAACGTTTTGAATACGATTCGCATTTTGAATGTTCAATTTAAATAATTATTGTGGCAAGCAGAGTGAGTTCCTGTAAGGTGACCAGAGGGTCCGGTTTTAGAAGTCAAAACACTTGGCTAACTCACTCGTTTAACAACGACTTTGGCGTTTCCCTAGTTAAACGAGGAAGCGGAGCGACTGAGTGTCTCCATTCAACTCAAACGACCCTCATTCTGTGATTCTGTCTGTCTGTCTGTACGTCGAAAATCAGCCGAACCTCTGAACAGATTGCGCTGAAATTTTAAACAGATATCCGGTACGAGTTTACTGAGAACTGCTAACAAAATCAGCTAGATCTGTTTCGATCTAAGCCTACAATAAATAAAAATGTGATTTTTTTAAAATATCGATAGCATTTGTTTAGTAGCAGCTAGCGGGACGACATCTACCTATCTGGCATGGCTAAGTGGTAAGCATTTAGCCTACCGCACGGAGGGTTGGGGTTTTATGCCCGTTAGTTAGAACTTTTTTATATTTTTACACCCACATATTATTTTTGAAAGGTGTTAAATGGGAAATAAAAAAAATTGTTTTATCTTGGAAATTTGTGAATGTTTCACGCTAATACGTTTCGAACACAATTCGCATTTTGAATGTTCAATTTAAATAACTAGGAAAACGCCAAAGTCGTTGTTAAACGAGTGAGTGAGCCAAGTGTTGAGTACCCGGGAACATCCCATTTCCTCCCATATACCCAAGGCTGGATCAAGCCCAGTATGGGGATGATACCGTCTGGGTACTATACACATGGCTCACTCACTCGTTTAACAATGACTTTGGCGTTTCCCTAGTTAAACGAGGGAGCGGAGCGACCGAGTGTCTCCATTCAACTCAAACGGCTCTCATTGTGATTCTGTCTGTCTGTCTGTCTGTACGTCGAAAATCAGCCGAATCGCTGAACAGATTTCGCTGAAATTTTAAACAGACATCCGGTACGAGTTTACTAAGAACTGTTAACAAAATCAGCTTGATCCATTGCGATTAAAGCCTACAATAAATAAAAATGTGATTTTTAATAATATCAATGGCATTTGTTTCGTAGCAGTTAGCGGGACGAGGAGGACATGGCCTGCATGGCCTAGTGGTAACCATTTAGCCTTCCGCACGGATGGATGGGGTTCGATACCCGTCACTACTAACTTTTCTATATTTTTACACCCACATATTATTTTTGAGGGGTGTTAAATGGGAAATAAAAATTAGGTGATTTTGTTTTATCTTGGAAATTTGTTAATGTTTCACGCTAATACGTTTTGAATACGATTCGCATTTTGAATGTTCAATTTAAATAATTATTGTGGCAAGCAGAGTGAGTTCCTGTAAGGTGGCCAGACGGTCCGGTTTTAGAAGTCAAAACACTTGGCTAACTCACTCGTTTAACAACGACTTTGGCGTTTCCCTAGTACTAACAATATCAGTGTTTCAAAACTTGGGTGAACGGATCAAATACTTTCGCAAGCGTATCAGAAAATCTAATTCAAACTTATTTTAAAGGAAAACTTTGCTAAATCAGTTAGGGCTCTTGTGTTTGTTGCTCAAAATGAAGAAAAAGTACATTTGATGTAAATCAAAGATTTTTATTAAATCAAAAACACCCTGATGCATACCTTTCAGATTAAAAAAAAAAAAAACACGTTTAAAATTTTTAAGGCCGCGGGAAAGGCCCCAAACCCTGGGCTACACCACTGCGTGTAGTCAAACAAACCATAACAGTCATGTTGTGGGAAAATAAACCACTCTACTGTCCAACACTGCGCTACACCACTGCGTGTAGTCAAACAAACCATAACAGTCATGTTGTGGGAAAATAAACCACTCTACTGTAAATGAACAGTTACGGAAATATGAATTTTTGCAATTAATAGTAGCTTTTCAGGAAAAAGGATTGCATAACTTGAAAAGCTGATTAAAAATCAGAGTTCCTTCTGCAAGTATGACTGGTGTACCCTACATACCTGAATATGACAACAGACGGATGCCATTCTTGATCTGTCAATATTAGAAATGCACACCTAGAAGGGATATTAACAAAATAAACTATACTTACACATAAGATATGTTATGAAATGACTGAGTAACAATGGCACACTGCCACTGCTATCGGGTGGATTGCATTTGAAAATTTTGTAAGTTTATCAAGTACAAAATAGTCATTAATTTAAAATTACTTATTGTAAAGCTATTGTGTACTCTTAGGCACCTAATGTTATCTATGATAAATCTAGTCCAAATATAAATACATATTTAGAATATGAAAAAGACCAGGTTTTTATTGGGAAAAAGGGATGATAATAAAACAAAGTTTGACACATTTATTTTAGCAATTACACAAATTATAGTCATCTCAGCATTTTCATTACATGCACAACTTGGCATTATTAAAAAATCATTCCAAAAGGAAGGATACCATGTTCAAATTAATGAATCGTTATCTTGTTCCTCCCCGCTATGCAGTAAATAAACAAATGCGTATGCTAAATCCAAAATAAATTCAAGCTGGACAGATTTAGGGGATGAATAATGTGAGAAAAAGATCAATGAATGCTTGGCTTATATTTTACTTTTTCAAATTAATTTTAGAAAAATATAATAAACAAAATAAAAAATGTAATGAAAAGGCTACAGTACACACTTGATTATTTTTACTTACATTCCTGATAGTGATAGGTACCAACAATTTTATTTCATCTATGTTAATAGCAATTTGATAATACAGTGATACTACTACTAGTACATAAACTGTTAACATGCAGTAAATATATTATTTCCCTGAGTGGAGAGGGCCTTCAGCCATTCTTCTTCCTTGCTATCCAGTATAAAACTGCTTCTTTTTATTAGCAGCTCATATCATCAGGCAGGGAATCGATGTAGCTCTGGAGAGCGGCGCACTCTGTCTTGGGACACGTAACGCAGTACCAGGGCCAAGAAGCTTTTATTACAATAATTAATAAAATATTACGTATTTACATTTGATTGCATAAAATAGCAAGTAGTTTCATGTATATTCTGGGCAATGACTCGATTTTAATTTTAAAGTTGAAGAATCATTGGTGCTCCTAGTTGCTGCATGCAATAATTCTAACATAAAAAACACAAGCATGAACCATTCTAGCATTGAGTACAGAATGTTCTTTACTCAATGATTCAGTGCAAGAGATTGTCTTTGATTGATACACATTGCAAAGTGGTTGATAACAGGATTGAATTAGCACCCTTAAAATAACAAGTCTCTTTTAGAAATAACGGAGCTTGATTTGTAAACTGATGCCAATGTATTGTTCAACATGCAAGGGGTTGACAGCCGTTGCAAGAGGATTGTGGTGGAGTTTGAATCCTCAACTGCTAGTTTGCATTAATACTAAATACAGAGTTTGTCTATTGTGCAGATTCCTTTACTTAAAAAACAATGTTTGAATATGATTAACAAACTTGTTTTACTAAAGAGCAACAACTAAAAAAATTTGGGTTGGTGGTATAATCTGTGGTTGAAAATGGCAATACAGGCTTTGTGTAGCGCACAAGAGAAAGTTGTCAGCCGTGTCATATTGTCAAGCACGGCAGGTGTGAGCTTTGAGGTTATACCGTACATAGATATTCCAAGTCTGCCCTTGGGTATTTGGACACTGTCTATAGAGAAGTCTATTTTAAAATCACCACAAATTGCAATCTGTTTCTTAACCAACTAATCTCAACTACCATTTCAAATATGCTACCTACTAAATTCCCTGGCTTGGGCCAACTAAACTTAAACTGTAGCTAACACCAGTGAGTTTGATGAATCCAAGTCTACAGCACAAAGTTCCATCACTTTTTCTACAGATATATCAATGATGTGCTGCTTAACTTATTATTATTTTGTTCTTAGAATGCCTGGCGTAAATACATACTCCGCCCCCTTTATAAGTTTTCCTGGTGATGCAGGGGTACATCCAGTGCTCACTTACGCATACCTACTATGTCTGGCAACGAGTCAACGAAAAACTAGACTATCTGAACATTAAAAGAGGTACTGTATGTACTGCATTGCACCAAGTATGCCAGATGCTGACACAATTGAAAATTGTTTTTTAAAGAGATTGGTTGGATATCACTGCATTAGGATGTACTAAAAAAGACATGAATTTGAGCTTAAAGTTGAACCAATGATGAACATCAGATGGAACAGGGAACCATTCAACCAAATGAAAGCAATGTAAAAAAGGTATTTGATATTTGAGCTTATTGTGCAGGCAACTTGATTGATGAAGTATTAGATTGAAAAGGGTTTATTTGAACATACAACATTGATGTTACAATTTTGAACAACTATTACTATACCTTGACACCAAATTTTGCCCAACAATGTCAACACTTGGCTTTGAACAACAATAATGTAAACACTTAAAAGTTCCAATCTAATTTCCACACATAAAAGTCGCATATGTCGTGGAAGCAGAATAATTATTATGAAAATAGGGAACTAGCCTTGGTTTCAAATTTACATTTTACCTAGTACCTATTTAATTGTTTTTAGCATACAGTTAAATAATCTTCACAATTAAAATAAATTAAAAAAATTAGATCCGTGGTAACTACGGGTGTACAAAGTTATAGGGTTTTGAATTCCCGCGCCAACGCTCGTACAAATGGATTTTAACGTTGTTTGCAGCATGCTCACCGTAGGCTGCTTAAATGGCCGCTTTGTCGCTCATATTTATCTCGACTGGTAAGTCTGGCCCAAGTAGGCTACACAAATTAGTAAATAGGGTTTTAACCAGGCCGACTCCTTAAACCGTAAATGTAAATGCCCTTATGGTAGCTTTAATACTGCAGCATTTCTTTTAATCTAGAAATCTAAACGATAAAAAAACTGCCAGGAGCACGGGGAGTGGTCTGCTAGCTTCCTTCGAGTCTGCGAACACAAGTGTGTCGCACTGCTTTTCTTGTGTTGTATTGTCTTGTCTTTTAATATACTGCATAATAATATGAACATAAGACAAATTTTGTATTTTTTTAAAATCTTGTTCGCATATTGGAATTCTGGAATAAAGGCTAGTTCCCCATTAGTATTTTGTGTATCTGTAAACAAGAACCGAATAACCAAATTTTAAAGTTTGATTTCACTAGCAATGACATGCTGGAAATGTCCCCTAATATTATCATCTACCGGGACATGATGCTAATGAAAATATAATGGTTATTTTAAGGTGCTGGCTGATGATAGGAAGATGATGACTACTTTTCTCAGATACCCTTGTCCGATGAAGAAAAGGAAATTTTAAACAGAAAAAGCAAAACATTTGAAAATCAAAATTTTATTTTTGTAAATTTTATTACAATCAATTTTACTTGCCAAACTGAATATCAAAAATAAAATAAAATAATTTTAGAAATATTAACACATTAGTATATGCATCCAAAAAGAATATGCAAATATACAATGTGGGAATAGTAGTTTAATTGTGATTCATAAAGTTATTAATCTGACAGGGCTGTACACTGTAAAAGTAGTGAAATTAGTTTAAAGGTAGGCTACTTAGTTTGCACGTATGCAGGCCTATAGCAAGAACAATTTTATCTTAAAGCAAGTAAGAATAAGGTAGGCAGTGGCAGCCCTGAATCGAAACAAGCTGAGCACAGAAAACTAGAAAGGCTTTTAATGGAATGAACACGATACAAACATACAGTAACATTAAGTACACATCATTTCACCTCACGCAAAAAAATCAGCCAACTAAGCTTCAGGGACATCATCAGCATCATCGCCACCTAGAATGAAAACAATGGTGAAAATTAAAATTTGAAACCCAGATATTAGTAGGCCTAGGACTACTGTAAGTAACACAAACGGAGATGTAGTATTACTAGTATGTACGTACATAATCCAAAAACATCTCGTCTCTATACGCCTACGAAGTACATTTCATTCAACTGTATTCTTGTAGCGAGCCCTACAGTAGTCTGGCAGCAATACCTCAGCCTTGCATATGGGCATCATTGCATCAACATTGCAGCCAATATACCATGATGTACTGTAGGCCCTACAGAGTAACCACCAAAGGTCACAAGTTTGAGCACTTAAATAATAAATATATTTATTAATTATATAATAAATTAATAATATATCAATATGCACTCTATTATCTAACTATAATTATGAAATTAAATATGAATGAATGAATGAAATGAAATGAAACCTGATTAAGGTAGAGTAGAGTAGAGTAGAGTAGTTTATTCACCAATTGATACATACATAGTACATATATAGGTAGTCCCCTCTATAACACATGTCCCTAGAACCCAATATGAAATCACTACCATTCAATTCAATGTTCTTCCAATCGCAAATGGTCCCATCGACCCTACAGACTCTCAAACGGGATCTAGCATCCCATCTTTCCCAGAACTAGAGAGAATCACTCGGCTCCTCTGTAAAACTCAACATACCCTAATAATATAATGAAAAAAACTTTAAATCTATGATTATTGCCAACCATTGACTGGGAATCACAGCAATAAAATTGTTCAACCACAATTTCTGCTTCCAATGTGCCACTTGTTCTAATTACAAAGTTCCTTTCATTCATTTACAAAGTGCACGAGGAATTGAGAATGATGGAAAAAAAAGTTCAACGATTTCTAAAACTGTTGGTGGTTAGTGGTTAATAAATCATATACAAAAGTGGGTTAAAACTAAGTTTCTACTTGTCTAAATAGAAAATACCAAGATATTTACAACCAGGAAAAAATATCAGACTAGGTACATACTCAGGGCCGGCGCTACAACATGATGTGTGGGCATGCCTCAGCCGGAGGCCCTGTTTTTTAATTTTAACCATTAGAACACCTATAAACACATCTAAAAATACATTTATATACAAAATCGATTAAACAAAATTTACGAATATTTACAAAGGAAGTTGTCATAGCTAGAATATTTATGATTAGATGTGGAGCTTTTTTTCAAATGGCATAAAGTCCAAGTAGTAAATTCGTTTTGAAACAAAGCTCCACATAAGGAATCGATAAACAATCAAACCGAACACAATAATTTTGGGTGAGGCATTGGGCGAGGTATGAGGCGGGGGCGAGTGTTTGGCACAAACCCTCAGTCAATGACGTAAACGCAAAGCGCTAGACGCTCAGTCTCCTATCCTTCACCCCGAGCACTAGCGTGCCGATTAGAAGCCATCAAGAAGGGGAAAATCATTTCACTGCCACGTAGATACTTCCGCTAGTTGGCTAGTCTGATGATTTAAGTGGCTGTGGAGTTGTGTTTGTTGCTAAGCGGATGGGGGAGCACCGCCATTTGTATGTAAATATGCAAAAATTTACCTACATTTAGAAAGCTGTTATCCCCCTTCATGATGGCTTCTAATTAGCACGCATCCCACCGCCTCACTGAGAGTCTAGAATATTAATTGAATGTCATTGCCCTCAGAGCCCAGTGCTGCAGCTCATCGAAAGAGCGCACCCACACTCTCTCACAGTCGTCAGTCAGTGGCAAAGCGTTGACATATTATCAAGGCTCCGAGAATCAGAGTAAATGAGAAATAGTAAATACCTATTATAACAGAACAGCAACAAAAAGTACCCTCCCACCCCATTTTAATAAAAATAATCTTTAGCAACAAGGCAGGACTTATGGATTTTGTTCTTATTATGTAGATACAATACAAATTGTCAATAGGCCTAAGCTAAATAAGTAATTTGGGCCCCTGCAGCACTGATATTACTGCTAGTACAGCTTGGCTTGTGATTGAGACTGCAAGACTGGGACTCAGTGCTCAATGGAGAAAATCCAGATGCAAAATGTAACACAGTTCATGTTACAAATCCAGATGCAAAATGTAACACAGTTCATGTTACTTTTCTGAATCTCTTAAACATCCACTTCCCTAAATAACATTTAACAATTAACTCCAACTACATAAACCAAGACTGGACTACAAGTGACATAAAACAAACAAAAGCAATGTACCGGTACTAACTAAATTGTTTATTCTCGCAACAAAAGCATTTTCCATACAGTTTCTCAACCAACAAACACAAATGACAAAAAAACACAAAAAAACAAAAAAACAAACTACAAACAAAATACAAAAGTGTACAAAATGTACACAAGTCACTGCCTGATAAAACCTTAAAGCTAGCAACATAATTAGCCCCAATGATAACCAAAGATGTTGGAATAATAGTTGGTTCAGAGTAGTGATGACATCGGGTAGTAAATATTGGAGTCGACTCCGGAGCCTTGGGGACCGGGTAGGAGTCGATTCACCGATCCGCAATTTAAAAAAAAAAGGATTTTTTTTAATGCAAAAGTTATTTTTAGCCCACTTCTCTAGTTGCACAACGCTGTCCGGTCCCCCCCCCCACCCTCCACCCGCTACGTATCACTAGCTTGCTTGTCTCTTGGCCGGGCCAAGACTCTCGCTGATTTGTTATGTTTACGTTTTGAGATAAGATAACAACTAACGAGACAACAAGTGCGATCTCATTCAATTTATCATAAATATAATATATATTTTTTTTTCCCCCCCGACTAAGTCGGGTACCCGAGTACCCGATGTCATCCCTAGTTCAGAGGACGCACGAGCGCTGCTGTATAAACAAATATATTGCTAATAGTAATTGGCGGCCGGCCGACGGACATTTTATAGGCAAAGCAAAAGTCAAATTATATTTTCCTTGTTAAAACTTGCCTTTTGTCTGGCCTATTTACATTACTAGGTCATGTTGTGAGTTTATCTTCAAACATAGCATTTTATTAGGACTAATGCATCATGTTACAGCTGTGTTAACAGAGTATTTTAGCAGGACGCCTCTAAAATACAAGTTTTATAGCTATAGCTATTCTAACGTCGTAGTACAGGTCAGATATGTTTCACAAAAAATTAAGCTTACACAATATTGTAATGGTACAAAGAGGTCAGGACCACTTAAATAGCTGTAAATAAATACCCAAATTAAGCAGGCCTACATTTAACATACCTACATACCTACTTGAACATACCCTACACAATGTGTCTATCATTATCAATCAATCATCATAATATATATTAATATCAATATTCATATCAATTAGGGTATTGCTTTATATCCAACTATTCTTTCTTCTAACACTGTGAATATCATTATTATCACTAATTATTATTAATTATAGACTATTCACTTTCTCTGCAAAGAGTTATACTTGTACACTGTACTAGTGTAAGTGAATAAAAATATCTATCTATCTATCTATCTATCTATCTATCTATCTATCTATCTATCTATCTATCTATCTATCTATCTATCTATCTATCATGGGCATTTTGGAGGCTTGGGCGCACAGCTGATTTGACAAACATTTTATAGGGAAACACATGCAAATTCCAATAAAATGGGGACGTCAATTAGCAATAAGTTTACCCGAATGGCTGCTATGAAGTGCTAGGGCATTGATGACAAATTCAAGACTGATTGGGAAAAATGATTAAGTAACAAACAAAGCTCAGCACCAAAAATGCAAAATACCTTATACGCGTTTCCAAGCAAAGGGGTTGCTACCTGGTGGCGAAAAGTGCAACTGTCCGATCAGTGATAGTAGAGTAGAGTAGAGTAGAGTAGAGTATTTATTTACCATTTGATCTATACAATGTATACATATAGGCATCGTCAAGATTATGTAAAACTAGGATAGGCCTAGTGACTAAATTAGGTATTATACAATTAGGTAATATACAATGAAAAGAGCTACTTTAAAAGCTTTTAAGCACTAAGAAAATATACAAATATATACATACTAATTTAGCCATACCAGGCACACTGGTTTGGACTGTCAGTACCTATTAATAGGAGTACAATATAACCCCAGAGAGTTACCCAGTACAAAAAATAAATTGAGAATAGGTGATTAATACTAGGCCACGGCATAGGCCTAAGCCAGTTAAAGTAAGGAGATTCACTCACTGAGGTATTCTCTAATGGGTAAAAACTTTGGCAGTGAGGAATAATTTAAGGTGATGTTTAAAGGAATGTAGTGTGGGGCGGGTTTTTGATGGGGTTTGGAAGTTTGTTATAGAGGGTGGAGGTAAGTATTCCGGCCTTGTGAAAAAGAGAGACAGATTGTGGGTTTGGGAGGTGGATGTGGAGGGCGGCTCTGGTATTATGGGAGGCACTGACTCATTAAGAGAAAGAGTTTTACGTTGGAGGGGGACAAATATAGCAGCTGTTTGTATGAGGGTGCATGCTAGCGTAAGAACTCCAAGCTTTTTGAAAGATCCCTACATGAGTGCCGTCTTGACACACCGGCTATGATTCTAATGGCTCTCTTTTGGAGAATGAAGATCCTATGGGATGAGAGAACCCCCCCAAAACAGCAGGCCATATGATAGGTGAGAGTTGATATGTGCGAAATAGACAAGTAAAAGTACATGGGGGTGGACGTTTGGGTTTCAGCTTTCTAATTAAGTAACAGCCTGTTAGAATTTTGTTTGCAACGAGATCACAGGGGGTGAACCAGTCAAGGTTTTCTGAAGTGTTAGGCCTAGTACTTTAACCGAGCTGGAGCGGGGAATGAAACAGATTCCAGACGCACCAGGGACTGAAAGAGGGAGTATTGTTGTGGGTGTGAAAGTACAAATACTTAGTTTTTGAATGCGATATGGTGAGGTGATTGCCACGGCAGTAGGATGACATTTGGGAACTTGCTTGTTCTTAGGGGGGGAGGTCGATGAGGGGTTTTTTAGATTTAGGGAGGGTTAATAGGTGGCTTGAGTCATCAGCATATTGGCTGAGTGTACCTTCATCTAAAGAGTCTGATTGGTCATTTACTAGAGGTTTGTAGGCTAGTGGACCCAAAAATTTGAGCCTTGGGGTACTCCGCAGAGGATGGGAAGAGGTTTAGAATAGGTTTTGGTGATGAACTTGTCCAACTGTTGTTTTGAGCTCCACAACTTGGGTACGTTCAGATAGAAAAGAGGATAGCCAGTTAAGCGCTGTTCCGCGAATACCAAGAGTTTCAAATTTTGCCAGGAGAATTGTGTGGTTATTGTGTCGAAGGCTTTAGTCATATCATAGAATAGTCCCACCGCCTGATCTCTTTGTCCAGAGCAGAATAAAGAGGGGAGAGAAAACTAAAAATAGCAGTAGTGGTGGACTTGTTTTTTAAAAACCCATGCTGGCTGAGGGATAGGCTGTTAGGGTTTAGTTTAGAAACGTATTAGGCGGTCGTGCATGGCATATTCAAATAGTTTTGAGAATGAGGAGAGGAGTGAAAGGGGTCGTATAGCTATTCATATCAGTATTTCTTGCCTTTGTGTTTATAGATGGGATTATCTTTGATGCCTTTAGTTTAGAGGGGAAAATGCCATCTGAAAATGATTGGTTAATGATGTACGACAGAGGGCCGAGATGAGATTAGCGCACTTCGACAGGAGAGAACCTGGCACTTCATCTAACCCGCAAGAGTGCTTGGTGCTTAGTTTTGACAATAATCTGGTTATTTCCATGGGTGAGGTGGGATATAAGAAGATAGCGGAGCCTGAGGGGGTGTAGTTGGATTTCTGAGAGGAGAGATCCTTGTTGGAAGGATTTGGAAGTCTCCCGGCTATATTGCATGAATTGACGAAGAAGTCGTTAAAGTGCTCACATTGTAGTAATGAATCTGTAATTTCATTTCCACTAACTTTGATAGACAGTTTAAAATTTCCCAGTATGGGGGCCGGGGGTCTGTGCTTTAATCATAGACCATGTAGATTTAGAGATATTCCCACTCAAGGAAATTAGGGTCATTGTGTTTGAGCTTTGCTTGTCGTATTTTCTTGGCGTGACATTTTTAAGGTTACGTACAGTTGTTTGGTTTTGGGGTTTGTGGGACCACTTTAGCTAAAGGTGGAGAGACCGCAAAGTTTGGGCTTCAGAACGGAGTTCCTGAGTAATCCAGGGGCTAGCTTTAGTATTTTTTATTGGACGGTTTAAAGGGGGGAAAAGGCTGTGTTGAAGTGGTGTAGGAAGTAGACAGGAAGAGCGAAAAAAGTTGGTCCGCATCTCCCGGAGCAGGGCAGCGAATGCCAAGTCTCCCTGCTTAACGGACTGAAAATAAGCAATGTTGGGCCGGACTAAAGGATCGGGTTTTTGACACTAATTTTGGGAGCAGTTGGACAGAAATTAGGGAGGGAGAGATTAAGAGTAAGAAGATGATGGTCAGATAAGCCGGTGTCTGTTGTGCTCGAAGAGAACTGTGACGGGTGAATCGTGGTGAAAATGTTGTCAATGAGAGAACTACTGGTGGCTGTGACCACGGAGTGGCCACGGTTTCATAGATATTGAATGAACGAACTACGTCAAGAAATTTAGTTCGCGATGACGAAGACACCAGAAGGTCGATATTATGGTCGCTGCATAGAACGATGTCAGCGTGGGGGAATTTTTTAGTGATGAGGATAAGTACCTCATCAAGCTTGGTTAAAAAGGTATTAATATCCCTAAGGGTGAACGGTAAAATTGAAGGGGAATAATAAATTGGTGGTCAGGAAGGAGCAGGAACAAGCAACACATTCGAAGTCTTTTCATGGCAGAAAGATTTTATAACAGTAATGGGGGAAATATTAAGGTGAGGTTTGGCTAGTATTGCTACACACCATGGGGGAATTTTGTGGCGGCAGAAGATCTCAACATTCACATAGTTTGAGATGCAAAAAGGGGGATATTTCGTGTGGGGGGAGCCAGTGCTCCGAAAGGCAGAAAATATCGGGAGAAAGGGGAAATTGTAAGAAGTTCAACTTCTTCTACCTTATTACGAATGGAGCGTATATTAAGGAATGCTATTATGGAATTGAGATTAGATGGAATTGTGTTTTGGGAATGGTTGGGAGAGTTTGTAGGCCTACTGTTAATGGAGAGATGGAAGGGAGTGGCTGCGTGGGTGTGGCTGTAGCTAAGGAATTGGTGGTGGGGTTTGGAGAGAGGGGAAAAAAGGGGGTTGTTGGCCTTTGTGGAGATGATGACTTTTTCGATTAGGCCGGGCCGATCTGGTTGCAATGGGCTCGCGAAGGAATGTTGGAGCAACTTTTGGCTACTGCTACGATAGGCTGAACACCGGGTTGCTGGGACGTACCATCCTGTGTTGCCTTTCTGAGCGACAACCAGAGTCACGGGCTGTGACAAAGGTGCTGCTGTCGCCTCAGCCGGGGATGCATCTCCCCGAGCAGCATGCAGACCCATACATAGGAATGCAGAAGTGGAGTCAGTTGCTAGGTTGGTCTTGGGCTCCGCGTCAGTGAACAGGGACGACTGGACGTCATCGTCAACCTCTGTAGTGGGTTCCACGTACATGAGCGGGAAAGGCCGGATGATCTCTCCTACCTCCGTTGTGGGTCCTCGTCAGTAGACAGGGATGATTGTACGGGCCATTATCTTCACTAGTCGTGGGCTCGTCATCTGAGTGTGGGGGCGACTGGACAATCTCTTTTATCACAGCCTTGGACACCTCGACGGTAGACGGAGACGATTGGATGGCCTCGTTTTCAATGGTTTCAGGCTCCTCGTCAGCCGGTGTAGACGACTGACGACCTCACCAAATTTTGTTTCGTGGCTCCTCGCCAGCGGGCGGGGGACAACGGGATAATTGCGGTCTACATCGTCATGGGCTCCTCGTCAGTGGTGGGGACGAATTTGGCAACCTCATCTACATTGGACAGGGGCTCTTCGGGCAGCGGTGGGGAACTGGGCGGCTTCGTCTTTATTGATCTTGGGCTGTCTATGAGGGGGAAAAAATAGGACGACCTCGGGTGCTAGCGAAGATGCCACTTGGGTGGAGTCGGCTGCCGGACAAGATATGGCCGGCTCGATGATGATGCTGGTTATCTGGGTTGGGCCTGGGGGTATGTCCACATCATTGCTGGGCACCGTGACGGCGACGGGAGGCGGCTGAGTGACCACGGTGAACATGTTCAGACTGGCTCCGCAGCCTGGTGCAGGTCTACTACTTCGGATTGCAGCTGTGGGTTCGGCACTGGGTGCACGTCCAGGATCTCACACCGCGGGTCCATGCTCTGGTTCGGGGTGAGCTCCGAAAGTGGTTTCGGCAAAGGTGCTTGCGCCGTGAGGTACTCTGGGGGAGGTCATGAAGATTGTATCCTGCGTAGGCCCAGGGGTCATGACGGGAGGCGCAGTGAAGTCAATTAGGGGCAGCTCTTTTGATGACTTGGTCGCTAGTTTGTCATCCGGTGGGGAGGCCTCATCTTGAGATTCGGTACTACCAGAACAGTCTTGTCATTCTTCGCTTGGGACAAAGTCTCGTCTGATGTTAGGCCTATGGGTAGTACGCTTACAATTTTGCGTTGGGATGGCTCTATGGCAGGCGCTGGAGGTTCGATTTGGATGTCGCTTGCTGGGAGGATTCTGATGATGCGAGGGGGAGATAGGGAATAGCATTTGTTTCAGCACAGGCTGGTCCCTGGAGGGCATGTGCACGGTGGTTCCTGGGTTCATGAGTGGGTTTAGTTTCCCGAGGCTTTTGGCTTCACTTTGGGTTTGGGCTTCAGGGAGCATACTGTAATCTGGACTTTGAACTAAGGAAAGCAGGGCGGTGATGATTTGTTTTACTTTGGGACCACTCTAGGGCAGTCAAGCCCACATCCCAGTTTGGGCATGGCCAAGTGGCCGAATTTTGTAGAATCACAAAATCTTCTTAGTGCTGCGAGGGATTGTTGCAGTGTCTTTAGCGTTGGTTTGTGATAGTACCTGTGTTTTGTAATCAGGTTGCAAATGAGCCTGCCTTTTATGTAGGTAGGCCACACCACCTACATCAGCATTCTGAGTCTTGAGATAGTCGACCCCCCGAATTCATGTTTAAAGTCAGCGGCGATACCAGCTGATAGGCTGAGGTCCTTTGAAATACAGTGTAGGCCCACTAAAAACAAAATGGGCGGGTGTTTTAGAATAGGTCGGCCCTTTGATTACTTGATTTTGAAGTTTGTGGGGTTTGGACGTAGTAGATGGCATCTGAATTGACTTGTATCCTGAGTGGGTAGTTTGGGTTATGTTGAGGCACTTTGGTGGTAGGGTGTGAGGCAGCAGTGGGGCGCCAAGTCACTGTGTCACAGATTTCACTGATCATATTGTGTATCTTACGACTGCCTGCATTGTTGGGGTGTAACCCCCCCTGGATATTTCCCAATCAGTTAGCAGGTGGAGCTGGACATAGACTATGCCCAGATTTCGGCAGACTCTGCTGATTGATACGTTTGCCTATCTATTGTTTGACTTTTGATGTCTCGTCTATACATGATGCTGGTGTATACCCAAATTTCAGATTTGGGAAAGTGTTTTTACATGTTAGGAGTAATTGATGGACATTATCTGCTAGCTTCAGGGGGTTCATTTTTGTCAGAGAGTTCGTTCCCCAGTGGAGGATCACGGTTGCGACTTTCGGGTCCGGGACGCGATTGTGAATCAGGTGTCTCAGTTGATGGGGTTGGATGCCTGGATGTATTTCCTGAGAGTACGATCTAATTGGCTCGGGGATGAGGTATTTACAGCCTGCGAACATCGAGTCGCTGATGACTAGATGGTTGGTCTTCTTCATGGTGAGAGGAGGTAGTTGGTCATGGTGTTGGTGGAGGGGAGGTGAGGTAAGGCTTGGCGTAGAGATAGGAGTAGGCCTAGTGGGCTCTGGCCTAGGCTTACGTTTAAGAGCTTCACTAAATGTTGATGTGGACTCTGAGTGAGAGGGGACTGGGCTAGGCCTAGGCCTAGGCCGATCCAGCCTAGATTGCGAATCATTGACCTCTTTCTCTGCCACAATTTCACAGGTAGGCTTAGGGCCTACTTGCATCACTTGGAGGCTGGCTGTGGCTGTGAGGAAGAGCTTCCTTCATTGTAGGCCTACTGGAGCTGACGTCACTGAATAGGCCTACCTCACTTTTGAGGTTATGGTGGTCGTTCAGCGACTTGATTATGGTCTCCAACTTGCATACTTGGATCGTGAGCACCTGGAGACTGCTCATTATGTCGTAGTGAGGCAGTTTACACTCGAAATGGTTGCTGCAGAGTGGTAGGCACCGAGAAATAGGCGCTGGCGTTTCAGGTAATGGTTCACAGTACCTATGTGAACACGTGGAAGCCCTAGGCCCACACATATCTCCTTTAACTACGCACGGCTGGCAATAAAAACTCGAACTCCTTGATTCACACTTATCACTCACTTGTTGAAGGCACTTGGACTGGTTTTGGTGTGATAAATTGCACGAGAAACGGGAATTATCGCTGTTACAAGTGGAGAGAAAATCACTTGATGACTGGGCGGCGGCCATCTTGTCTTGCCTTGGAGGAGCGCGCTATGTGCTTACCTGAAGAACACATGTCATTCCGTGTTTGTCACTTATAAATATGTACAATCACAGGTACATTGTCGTTGCTCTCCCTAAATGTTGTTAATTGATGAAAATCAAAAGCATGGGGGTGCACCAAAATGATAAAATCGCTCTTTAAAATGCGGGATATGAGACCATGTGCACCAGAATAATATTACTATATTCAGACCTGTGCCCCATGCACCCACTGAAGATGGCATTTGTATCCATATTACAATTCTCTAACTGCAATATCATAATAAATCATTGGTATTTATAGGCTATATACTAAATATATGCTAACAGGGTACGATAAATACTAAATCAAATTCAAACCGTCAAGAATGTTCACAACTCATAGTGAACACACACACACATACAGTATCGCTCGCTTCTCATGACACTTTTAATTGAGATATACTTCTTTAGTTTTATTATGATAATTTAATATAAATAAAGTCATAATAATAATAACAAAACAATAACAAAAATAATAATAATTGTATTAGGGCTTATGCACAAGTCCCAACTCCTTTTCTACCTAATATAATTAATGTAGGCCTTCATATACCGTTTATCGTCATTGTTCATGTTTTCATAATATTATACATAATAATATCAAAATAAATACGATTTATATTATTACAATAGAATAAGTATAATGATATGACCTACAAGATTTTAAAGCTGTCTGCAGAATGACACATCATGCCATTATTGACATACAAAACAATAATAAAAATAGGCTATCAGCTATTCAATAGGCCTACTTTTAATAAAATGTTTATTTAAAAAAAAACAGAAGTCCTAAGTGTATAGTAGATAAATATTATAAACACGCCTACTCCGATTGCGTTTACATTGTAAAACGATGTAGAAAACATGCAAAACAAGTGTAGGGCTATAATTTGCTTTTGAAGCTCTTTTGATTTTTAGATATCAAGTAGGCCTAAATTATTGAAATTATTAGTATTGGTGGGCAAAATTTTCTTGGCAAAATATCATCGATCTTTATCATTCAACATTATTTGATACACTTGTTTCTGTATTTAATAGTTTATCAGTGGGGTTTGTTCTTTTCGAGCTAATTTAATAAAATAATCTCAATTATTTATTGTAATTTAAAATGCCATTAAATTCCCGTTTTTAATAAAGCCGATCCCCAAAACTTACGAATTTTACTAATAAAATACGCGGACGATATGACATAATCAACAATGTTTTCGCAAATGATCAGAAATGTAACAAAATCAAAAATCAAGTTGAACCTAACTGAATATACATGCGCCCGCCGTAAGCAGCTCGCCTCTATCACTGATCGGTCCGACATGTTGCGTTTTAGTGCTGCCATCTATCTTTGCTTGGAAACGCATATAAAATTAAAGTGAATAATAAAATCATTAAGGATCAACAAAAAAATGCTGAAGAATTCAATGCATACTTTTCCAATATACCACCAAACCTCACAAAAAATACAATACTAGAAAACCTCGAAGACAAACATCTGAATACAGTATACTATACATTTTTGGGGGACGTTGATAGTTGAATGCCATGTTATTTATAGTCCAGCCCTGGCTTAATTATTCAAATGTAATTGTAATCCAATGTGATGCAAACTTGCACGCATACTTGAGAAAATAGTAGCAGATTTTACCAGGAAGTGGGACACTTTGGCACGGGTGAGTGGGCTCAGGCGAATCAGGCGTCTCGGAAGCGCCTTGTTGCCGTGGCTCAGACAAACGGACAAACTCGGATAATCGGCTGGGCACTTGGTCCAAACCGTGCAGGAAAACTCTCGGAGCTCTCTCTTGTGTTTCCAGTACTGGACCGCCTCGCTGCAGTACACAATCAACAGTTCCCAGTCATTACAAGAGATGTATCTTACCACGAATCTGCGAGATTTTGCCGAGTCAACATTATTCACAGCAGTAGGCATTTCATATAGATTAGCTCTACCATGTTGGGTATTTTGAAATCAAGGATTTCACTACTACACCCCGCCCTTGATTTACTTCCGGTTCAGAGTGTACAAGTATACACAACAAATTGATTCTCACAGTCTCACCCTGGCATACAATAATTAAGATAAGCTTAGATTAGCCATCTACTACTCTCTATTTCTTTTACCACACACTTACATGTTTCCTTATTGTACTTGTACATTATTTTACAATATAGCATGTTAATGACATAAAGAGATAGGGTGCCAACAGCTTACCTTAAATGGAGTACGCGCGCCGCGAAAGATAACAAACACAAATAAACAAATGAACTACATTATCAGCGTTTTCGGTCCACGTGTCTCTCAACACTCATTGAGGAAGGTCATGTGGACCGAAAATGTTGATAATGTAGTTTATTTGTGTATTTGTGTTTATGTTATCTTTTGCGGCGCACCTACTCCATTTAAGGTGAGCTGTTGGCACCCTATCTCTTTATGTCATTCACATGATCCAGCCTTTTGGCATTCCTTTCAAACACTTACAATATATTATGATCTTTATGAATTTACTGTAATGTCACATGTTTATTAAATAGTTGGAAACATTTGTATGATGCTCTTTTCTACTGCCCCACAACATATTCTTGAGCATTAAAATAACAAATAATAACTAATCTCAGTACCTTGTCCTTATTCTAGATGGAAGATAGACAAAGGCATAAAATCCAAATCTATACTGAAAAGATCATTTAAACCAGAGAACATCCATGAGTTTATAAGTGATTTGGCTATCGTAGACTGGTCAAACATTTACAACATTCCAACAGATCAGGTTGATAAAAAATTTAATCTCTTCCTGAACATATATCGCTCACTCTTTGAAACACATTTCCCCAAAAAATCATGTCGCCCTAAAGACCATACACACATTTTTAAAGGATGGATTACGGATGAAATTAAAAATGCATGTCGTTTGAAAAGAGATTTATATGTACAAAGCAAAACAGATACCAGTGATGAGTTTAAAAGTTTCTTCAACACATTCAAGAAGGATCTATCTAAACTTATAAAAAAGGCAAAACACGATTTTAATTCAGCATTAATAGAAAACTCAGACAACAGGGTTAAAACAACATGGAATTTGGTTAATTATCTGACAGAAAAACAAGGGAAAGGTAACAGTTCTAGTATAAATAAAATCAAATTAGGTAATGAAGGAATAACTGATAAACATGTGATTGCAGAACAGTTCAATCAGTACTACACTTCAATTGCAGGTGATCTAATAGATCAGAAAACCAATACCAATGAAGAATGTATGAACAATCTACAAAAGGTTACTGATAATAACATCCCAGACTTTGTATTGAGTCTGACTAGTCCTGCTGAAGTAATAGATATAATAAATAACTTAAAATCAAAACATTCAGCAGGGTGGGATGGTGTCTCTAATGTTATTTTAAAATATAGTAGCCATTTTGTTGCGGAACCATTGGCGCATATATGTAATTGCTCCTTCACAGAGGGAATTTTTCCGGAACGGCTTAAATACTCAGTGGTTGAGCCTTTATTTAAAAAGGGGGAGAAGACTGAGATTTCAAATTATAGGCCAGTTACATTGCTGCCGACATTGTCAAAGCTGTTTGAAAAACTATTTCTTAGCAGACTCCATGTGTTCCTCAATGACAATAATATACTATGCGAGAATCAACATGGGTTCAGGGAGGGACACTCTACCATGACGGCAGCATTCCAACTAATACATGAGATCAATAACGCCTTAGATAAGAAACTAGTGGTTGGATCTATTATGTGAGATCTGTCTAAAGCATTCGATACACTCTACCATTCAATCCTTATTGATAAATTAAAACATTACGGACTAAGGGGTACAGTAGGTTCATGGGTCAGATCCTATCTTACTGACCGAAAGCAACGCATAGACATTAACAGCAATGGTGTTTGAGTGTTCATCAGGTTGGAAACAGGTTAATAGTGGGGTTCCGCAGGGTTCTAATATTGGTCCAGTTTTCTTTAGCCTTTACATCAACGATTTACCACCTTATCTAGCGCGTCTATGCAAAGCAATTCTTTTCGCAGATGATACTACCGTGATAATTACGGCACAGAGCATAGCCGAGTTAATTTACAAATTGGGAGTTATTCTTAGAGAATTAGAAGCATGGTTCAAGGCTAACAAATTGAAGCTAAACTGTTCAAAAACCCAAATAATTACCTACCAAGCTAAGGGTCAACATCCACATTTAACAGTAGAGCATATAACAACTTATCAATTGATATAGTGGAGGTAGCCAAATTCCTAGGCCTTAAACTGGATTTTAAACTAAAGTGGTCATCTCATATTGAAGACCTGGGCAAGAGACTAAGCTCTTCTTGTTTCACAATGAAAGCCTTGTCCACCCAATGTAATTTGGATACAAGGAAAACAGTTTTTCATGCCAACACTCAGTCTCTGATAAACTATGGGATATTGTTTTGGGGGAACTCAACGAGTGTAAGTAAGATTTTTTGCCTTCAGAAGAGAGCATTGCGGTATATGCTCCATTTAGGCTCTAGAGAATCATGCAGACAGGCTTTTAAAAGTGCAAATATATTAACTGTAGCTTGCCTGTATCTGCTTGAGGTTATCATGATTGTAAATAAATTTCCTAACTTATTTCAATTGAATGCAAATGTCCATAATATAAACACGAGAGGGAAGGAAAAATTGTACCAGACTAGCCATAGATTGAAGCTGCTGGATAATGATCCCGTGAACATGGGAATTAAAGAATATAACAAATTGCCTGAAGAGTTAAGGAATGTTGGTGTTACAAGCTCTAGGAAGGAGTTTAAGGCTAGGATTAAGTCATTCCTTTTGGAACACAGCTTTTATACAGTATGTGAATATTTTGAGACTTGTTTTGTATAGGACTAGCTTAAGCTAACTATAGTATCAGTACATATGTTGTGTGAACCCAAATATTTTAATTTTAATCTAATGACATACATTGTATCTACATTTAAACTATTTTAATTGACCAATTGTACTCTTTTATCGAATTGAACTTTTGTAAATTTGCATCTGCATTGTCCATATAATACATTGTAAACTGTTTTATTTGTACCAATTGTACTATTTTATCGAATGAAACTTTTGAAATATTGTAAATACCATATAAATAATACTTAACAATTGTACAGATCCTCATTGACAACTTCAAATACTTGCATGTCTATATGACATGCATATGAGTGAACACTGTAGAAGGCTTACTTAAATAAATAAATAAATAAATAAATAAAGAAATAAATAAATGCCACTATTACACCCAAGTTCACAACTTGTCATCCTGCTAAGCATATAAGGAGGCAAAGATTGGCAGCACTTGGAAGCATGTAAGCAACTGACCAAACCAAATGAGTGTTCATTTTAAATAACTGTGAGCAAATAAAGTGCAAAATCATTATTCATTAAATTAGGGATTCACACGATAATCGATATTATCGATCGATAATCAACAATGGATATAATTTCGATAATCGATAACCAAAATTCATTATCGATTATCGAAGTATGAAACAAATGATCAATAGTGGCACGAACCAAACTCTAAATACGGAGATTACCTCACGTTGTGCCATGCACTGGCTGGGCTGATGGTGTCACAAATGAGCTATCAGTCGATAACGGAAGCCAAACACATGACTTCAAAAACAGCGAAGCAGCAAACGGAACGCGATTGTATTGTTATGACTTACACTTGCCACACTTGAGGTTCCACTTGGTCGGTACAGGCTTTGTGGGTGATATCGATATTATCAATAATATCGATTCGATAATGACATTGCCATTTTGATAATCGATAATGAAAAAAGTATCGCTGTGCATCCCTACATTAAATATACCAATAATCTGACATGCCAGGAGAAAGACATGAGGAACTATCAAGCAGAGATAAAGAGAGTACGGCGTCAAGCTCAAAAACAAGCTCGCCGTCAACAAGATGGTAACAACATCTGCTTTGGCTCAACATGTCAAGAAGGAGGGTCATTCCATTGATTTTGACGGAATGAGGCCTCTTGCCATGGTAAGCCATCTATCTAGTCGAACCGTCAGAGAGGCAGTGGAAATTGAGAAGCGCCCACTCAATCTTAACAAACGAGACGATGACAAACGTTTGGCTCAAAGAAAGCTGTTCAACGACTGATAGTGTCTGCAGTTCTAGACGAACGTGGACGGTCCGGACGGACCCAACCATCTTGTCTAGAGATGAAGAATCCATCAGAATTACTAGAAGTCATACTGCAGCTATTGAAAAGTATGATACTGATCCACCTGTGGTACCAAGACATCAAGACAGCGATAGGCCTGCTAGAATGGTCACAAGAAGTCACACTCACAATGCAACCAAGTGATTTGATTTTAGGTTCACTGCAATTGGATCTTTGTAAATTTCTATGTTTGCAAGGTAGTGTGTTTTTTGTTTCAATTTGTTTATTGGATGAGCGTAGCGAGCGAAGCGAAGATTCCATTTCACTACACTGGAGAAAAAAATCCGGAATGTTTTTTTTTTTCTTTCTTTCTTTCTTTCTTTCTGTATTTTTGTCTGTTTGTCCGCACGATTCCGGCGAAACCGATACTCCGATTGAGATGAAATTTTATGGAGGCCTTCGAAATCTCTGAACTTAGAACTGCCACGTTTTTGAGCGCAATCGGAAAATTATTTCCCATGAAAATCGCAATTTTACGATTTTTTTCGATTTTATTAAATTTATTTATTTAAATTTCTTTGACTTATAACCCCTACATGCTAAATTTATTTATTTAAATTTCTTTGACTTATAACCCCTACATGCTATATCCGATTTTAATGATTTTTGCACAGAACCTTTATTTTATGAATTAAGATATTCTTTTGAAATTTGAGCGCAATTGAAAAAATATTTATCATAAAAATCAAAATTTTACTATTTTTTTCTTTTTTTAAACAATTCTTAGACTTATAACACCTACATGCTTTATCTGATTGTAATGATTTTTTTGCAGAACCTTAATTTTATGAATTAATATGTTAGTGTTAAATTTGAGCGCAATCAAGAAATTATTTCTCATAAAAATCGCAATTTTTCGATTTTTTTCTTTTATAAAAATTACGATTAATTAAAAAAAATTAAAATTTAAGTTTATTTTTTATTAAATTTAATTTAATTTAAAAAAATTTGAACTTAGTAATAATTTTTTCACAGAACAACAGAAAATCCGCATAACACATGGCAGCTCAATGCACCAATACGCTCATCCAACAACGCGGCGGGACTTACGCGTTTTCCTAGTTTTTATAATGCTGTTGTTTTATTGAAGTTTTGTTTTACCCTTCCCCTGAATATGGAAACATAGTTTTTCTGAAACGTCGGGATTAAAAGTTATTTTATATAACACTGTGCATGATATTTACCGTAAAGATAGTTAAAACAATATATATATATGTTGACGAATACTTTCGTGGCTAGACATTATGTTAACTTATTATAGAAATAATTGTTTTCATGGTTTATGCCACTCCTTGAGTTTATTTATTTCCCAACATTTTGGAACTCAGATTGGAATTCTTTTATCAAGAGATTAATTAATAAAAACTGAAATTAGAAACAAAAACAAAAACAAACACACCAACAAAAAGAAAATAACAACAACGCACAACACACAACACGCAACAACAGGTCGTCGAATGGAGACAAGGACTAGGAGCCGGAACAACGAGCAAACAGGGCCGGATAGTTCATCACCTCTAAGCACTTTAATGAATCATCTTCCTAACTTCTTTCTATTCATTTTTGTTGGCCTGCTTTTGTTATTTTCTTTTTGTTGGTGTGTTTGTTTTTGTTTTTGTTTCTAATTTCAGTTTTTATTAATTAATCTCTTGATAAAGGAATTTCAATCTGAGTTCCGAAACGTTGGGAAGTAAATAAACTCAATTAGTGGCATTAACCGTGAAAACAATTATTTCTATATTAAGTTAACATATACATATATATATATGTGTGACAATTTTAAATAAGTTTCTAATTCTTGTGTACCTCAGTGTTAGCAGAGTAACTAAATGGTAGTGCATCAATGATGATTTCTGTTCCAGCCGCTCCTTGAGAACTGGAAACAAAAACAAAGGTACAATTTTTTAGTCTTACTCAAATGTCCAACTCTCATTTGTTATAACTTGGAAATAGTAATGAATTTAACAGGAGTCAAATAGAACATAGTTCAATAAAACTTACTTGCCGTTTCAAAACTATTTCATTAAAAATAAAAAGCAGTGGGATAGAATTCACAACAATAAGCCTAGACCAACAATATTTTAATGCAATATCAATACTATTTAAAATAATATTACTCATGTGTACGTGTGTGCGTGTGTGTTACAGCAAACCAGCAATTATTTTACTGTCTCAAGTTCTAAATGAAATACGTACTAATAATATATTTTTTAATGTAAAAAAATCTGAAATAATTATCTTCTCCTGCAGTAATCTTGATATGTTCTGGTTTCAAATAGCTCGAGTACTTGTAATCAATAATCAGCGTGAGAAGAGCCCACAGCAGAGAATTACCAACGCTCCCTGTTCATTTTATTTTATTTTATTAAGCAGATTTACATGGTACTAGAATACAGTTTGTATTTGGACTTCAATAGTAAAATTTCTGCTCTTACATACAAACACAATTTTATAAAAATTGGGTGGTAACTTTTGGGCCCCAGGGCTATGTAACACAATCCCAAACGAGAGAGGCAACGAGTAAACGCACTTTCAACAAGCAGTCGTCCTGAAGATGGATCCCACAGTGGTTCCGAAACGTCGAACTCACACACTAGTAAGTGTAAACACGCGACGCGGCGAAATGACCCGTTTCACACCTTTTTTAATAATAATAATAATAATAATAATAATAATAATAATAAAAATAATAATAATATATATATTTCTGACTCCTGTTTCCAACTTGAGTTAGGTCAGGGGGTGGCTATAGCCACCAATTTTCTAGGGCCTTTTATAGGGGTGTGCAAATAGTGATTTTTGAGTTCGAATACGAATAGCGAATAGTAGGCCTACACGATAAAAAAGTCGAATATCGAATAGTTGTCAAAACAGTGCGCACACATAAAAATAAACATTTAGTTGTTTTTAAGTTTTATTTATTATGGCTATTAATATTAATATTATTAATATATAATAGGATCTTTGGTCCTAGGTCTACCCTAGGCTAGCCTTGGCAAAATTCAATGGCTAGCCCCTAGCACTAGGCCTAGGCAGGCTAGGGGCCTAGGCCTAGCATTGTGCAAAGCACAGGGAATTAAAAACAATGTTCGTTGTTCTGACCTGTGGGGGTTTTTAATTTTTTTTGCAATGCATACATTCGGCTTCGTTCCCTTTTGGGTTGAGAAAGTACCAAATCGCACTTTTTTTGCCGTAGGCTAGGGCCTAGACTTTGAAGCGGGTAGGGCTAGGCTAGCCTACGCCTAGGGCTATGTCCGTTTCGGGCTCAGGGCCCGCTTCTTCTTCGTAATCTGTAAGCACGAGAGCCCTATGCGGGTTTTTACATGAGCATTTACCCGAGAAAAGACCAGTTAGAACTTTTTCGAAAGAAAGGGATGGGGTTTGCATCACGTTTTGGAGTTTTTTCTCTTTAAAAACGAGTCGTGAAAACGGTGACATAGACTGTTTGTTTGTGGGATTTGGGTACTGTAATTGGCGGGGGATTTTCGATCATAATTTCGTTTATTGTTTATCAATCTGTGAAAGGGCAAACTTATCAACGTGTACTGTTAGTCACACCCAAAAGTAGATGACATGGTTTTTGGCCACCCAAAATCTCATCAGTTACCATTGAGGTAAATAAATATTGTTTCCCAAATCAATTGATTACCTTTCAATGATTGGTAGACCAGGGGGGGACATTTTTTCTCAGATAAATTTTAATTTCAAACCAGCACCTGGGGGTTGCTACCTCCCCCAGACGTGATTTGTAATCTATTTTACTGAAATCGGTACCCCCAAGTAAGCAGTACGGGTAAACGTCAAAATACTCCCCCTTTGTTGCAAAGAGGGGAGATGTGTGTGCTTAAATATTTTTTGATGCAAAACTGACCTCCATTCTTTAACATGATAGAACCTAACTGAGGTGGGGCAAGGAAGGGCCCCCCTCTCCTCCCCCATTTTATCCAGTGTGTTTTACAATCATTGACCTTCTTTTTTCTTGCCACCAGAAAGAGGGAAAGGTTTTTTTGCAGGAAAAGCAATAAGTGTGCGGTTTTTAACATATATTAAAAGTGTTCTATGTGTCTTTTTTTTTAAAAAAGTTTAGTTTAATCATTGCATTTGATTGTAAGTAAACCTTCATAAACCCTACCAAACAGTCTCCCTCAGGATAAAAAGTCTAAAAGTGTCCCCATATTATTGATCAGTTTTTATCGACTGATTGATAAATATCGGCCGGGGCATTACATTTGGGGGGAGCGATTACCGGAATTTTTTTTGTAAAAAAATAAAAGAACCCGCAGAGACTATTTTTCTTGAGTGATATTGTTTTGGAGAGGAGATAAAAAAAAAGTGCCTACAGAGAAGAACTAGGTGAGTCCACTCATTTTATTATTGCATGCTTATAACTGTCGCATGGATAGTCTGCTTGCAACAAACACGTGATTTTTGTAGTAAAATCTAAAATATTTATTAAATATTAAACGTGGTTTGTGATACGGTTTTGTAATCACAGTTGATCAAAAAGGCGGTCAGGAGTGAAATTATAGCACTGGTTGCTATCTGACTAGCCCCGGGGAAATTTTGGGGAAATACAGAAATCTAAACTGTGAAAAGAACGTGCAAATATTTTGAAAAACCTGTTTAAAGTTTTTAAAAACTCCCCTGTGTAAAATCTGAAACAGCAGAAAGGCGGTTTTTGGGCGTGATTGTCGTAATAAATCTTAAAAAATAAGGGAAAGGGGAAAACAAAGCCAATTTTCCCAAAACCAACAGGGTATGAGGGGACAAAAGCCCCTGAAAACGGGTGAACACTGGTAGGAAAACCCTTTTGGCCCAAAGGACGGTTGGTCTAACAAAGGAAAAATTGTACCCCCCCCCCCCCCCCCCAATAGAATTTTTTTTTAAAAAGGGGGAAGGGAAGAGTTCGACGGATCCCCTCGTCGTCGAACTTCCCTACCCCCGGTGGGTGATAGTCCCAAATGTAAAACGAAACAGGAAGCAGAGACGGGAAGTTCCATAGGGGAAAGAAAAATTTGATAGGAATTTAAATGAAAGAAAACACGGGGAAATTTACAAGTTATTTCTATCTGAAAAACCGGAAAGTCGGGTTGGGCCCTCACTAAGGACAAGTTGCATTGAGCTGGGGAAGAAAAGGTAAAAAAAAAAAAAAAAAATATCCCCCCCCCCCCCCCCCCTTTAAAAAAGGGTTTTTTTAAAAGGGAAGGGAAGGGTTTTCGAGGGGATGCCTCATCGTCGAACTAGGACTAGTGACTAGGGATGTTCAGGTAAAAAAATTTTAAAACCCCAATTTTAATGGGTTTTCAACAGTCTGTTTCTTTAAATTTGTCCCCTTTGGATGCAAAAATACATAATTAGGTAAAATCTCTACAAAATTATAGCCAACCTATAATAAATTTTGCCGTTCGTGAAAGTAGTATTGATTGAAATTCTCTTACAAGGGGTTTGGTGTCTTTAAAATTCCCAAAAAAGTAAAAACTCAAAAAAATAACACCCGAATCCCTTCGTCGGAAAAAACACCCACGCGTTGCAACTTTTTCCCCACGGAATGTTTGAACTTCTTGTTAAAACAAGATTCCAGGGGACCAAAAGGGCCCTTTGGCCCCCTTTTTGGTTTTTGAATCGACCCGGGCAAACCCAACAAAATTCCCCTTTTAAACCCCAACCCCTCCAAAGCCTCAAGGCCCCAAAAATTCCTTTAGAGCAAACTTAGCACGGGCCCCCAAACAAAAAAACCCGCTAGAAGGGTCTGTAAAGCTGTATTTTTTATTGGGGTAATGCCGGAATACACATTTTTCCCGCTTCAAAGCTAAGCAAAAGTAAAAACACGTGTGCAGTTTACTATAGGTCAGGAGGTAAAAAATTGCCTCTTTTATCGTTTTTGGGGGCCCCAAAGTGCGGCTAACACAGACGGCAACCAAAGGGGCCCCTCAAAATCTAGAAATGGGGATGGACGAATTTAAATTTACTGAATAACACATTTACTGGGAGAGGGAAAAAAATATTTTCAAAAACCCCAAATTGACACCCAAAAAAAAAGTTTGTAAGGTTGCCGGGTTTAAAGGGCGTTTTATTTCCCGATAGAAAATTTAAAGCCCCGGGGTAAGGGAAGTTGATAAATGTACGGGAACTGTACATAATTTTTCCTTGTGTAGGATAATTTTGGGTGTCGGAACAGTGTCACACCAAGGGTCATTTTGGTTTAAAACTGTGGAGGAAAGGGCCCATAGTGCGGGCCCTCGAGCTTTTGATTCACGCTGGTTTAAATGCGTGAGGGAAAAAACCCTACAAATTTGTAAACGGATAAGGTCGAGAACCTTTATTCCCCCAAACCCCGGGGGTCCCCGAATTTTGGAAGGGGCCGATAAAATTATTTGGGAGAAAGGAGAAGTAAAACGCAGAATGTAAAAACAGACTGAAAGAGAATTTAATTCATAAAATAAATTTGGGAAAGGGGAAAAATCGGGGGGGGGGGGACTATCAGTGTTTAAATTTTCAAAAATTTGAAAAAAAAATTTAAAATTTTAAAATTCCGAAATTTCAAAAAAAAAAATAACGAAATAGTTAGAGGGTTAGTAACCCCGTACAACCTTTAAATTTGGAAAAAAGAAAAGGGCAAATGTAAACGAAAAAAGGGAAAATTAATTTTTCAGTAAAAATAATTTTTAAATTAAACCCCACCCAAACACTATGTCCAAAATTTTCAATAAAATAGTCCCCAAAGGGTCAACATAATAAAAGTTTTTCTAGGGTTAAAAAGGAAATAAAAATAAAATGTAAAAAAAAGTAATTTTAAAAAACTTTTGGCCCTGATTTTGACAGAAAAAGTTTTAAAAAAAACCCAATAAAATTATTTCCCTGCAATAAGTTGGTTTCTACGGTAGTGCAAAAATTGAGAGGATATATTTTGTTTTAAATTTTCCGAAAAATTTAAATGTCCCAAAAATAGCATAAATCTATGTAATTTGCCCCCTGTTTAGTAATTGTCAAATGTCCCCAAATTTTTCTGCTAATGGAAGTGGCCCCCCTACCAGGGCCCGGGGGGGAAACCCTTTCGTGGGGGCTGATGCCGTGCCCTGACAGCTAACGCAGCGGGGGTCGGACGAACCAGGGCGCCAGGGGGGCCGGTCATCCCGGGACCCCTTTGGGGGACTGGGGCGGCTGGGAAAATTAGGAGTTTCCCCCGTGGAAAGGGGAAAAAGGTGTTTTGGTTTAAAAAGGGGTTGTACCGGGGGAACGGTCGAGGGGCACCCCGGATGGAAAGTTAAAAAAAAAAAAAGGAGAGAAAAAAAGTAATTGTTTGGTTTTCTCAAATAATTTTTGAAAATTTTGTTTAAAAAGGCCCTAAAAAACTATGGGATAGCAAATGACAAGGTACATACTTTGACAAAAATAAATTCAATTGGGATTGATTTTAGAATGAAATATAGTAACAGCTCTTGAATCCTGATTATTTGATTATTTGGAAAATAAAAAATCATGAAAAAATTTTTTTATTGCTAAAATTACCTCAAAGTGGAAAAACGAAGTTTTTTTGGGATAAAGTCATTGTCCGTAAATTCAAATAGAAATAAAATAGTATCCCCCCCCCAAACGATTATCCCGTTTAAAAATAATTTTAAAATTTGGAAAATTTAAGTTTTTTTCATAAAAAAATTAATCAAAATCCCAAATTTTTAAATGCAGGGAAAAAAAATTTGCTTAAATTTGAAATCTTGGGGAAATAATTATTTGTATCTGGATTTAAAGGGAAGTAAGGACGTACGGGAGGCAAAAAGGTGTGATCAACCTCCGGCCAGCCCTGTGCAAGGGACAGCCCGACCTCAGCAGTCGGGCATAAAGGCCGATTTCGGGCGGACGGGAACTGGGGGGCCCGGGGGTACTTGATTACGCCAGGGCCACCCCCCCCCCCCCCCCCCCCCCCCCCCCCGAAAAGGGGGGGGGGTTTAAAAAAAAACAGGGAAGGGCAAACCAGCATTTTAATAACCCCAATTTAAAGGGAATTTAGTTTTTTATTCTTAAAGCAACCCCTTGACAACAAAATTTCAGGATTAGTGGAAATTTAAAAAAAAATTAAAAACCCGAAAATTGCCCAAAAATCAAGTAAATCCGTAAATGAAATATTCCCAAAAAAAGTGGAAACTCCCATTTGGGGGGAAATTAGAAAAAATCTCAAATACCTATTTTGGAAATAACAATTCTACATGAATTTGGGGAAAATTTTTAAACCCGGGAAAATTTTAAATTTTTAATAAATTTTTAAAAGCAAAGGCGTTTTATTTTTCTACAAGCATAAACCCATGCAATAGGAAAAATCATGTGTAAAGAAACGCTGATAAAAGAAAAAAGGGGATAAGTTTACATAAAAAAGTTTTAAAAGTGCTTTGGGGTCAAAGCACAATAAAACCCCGGCAAATGGGCACATGGGCGATCAGAAAAATAATATCAAAATCACCCTTGTTGTATATTTTTCGGGCACTTGTGTTTAATTTTTTTAAATCCAAAATTTTTTAGAAAAAATTTTTAAAGGGGAAAAAAAATGCATTACAAATAGATGGGTATTTACTATTCAAGAATGGATGTTAGAAAGTGTAGGATATTTTATCATTTCACTTTACGCAGTGAGAAACACTGCAAGGCTTACGATAGCACCGCTCACCACTCGCACTTTGTTTTAAAAGTGACAATATAAATCGAATGTTAAAGAAAACACGCGGGGTAAGCCTATGCAATTTGGGAAAGTGGAACTATAGAATAGATAAAAAATTCAAGTATTCTTATTTGGTATTCTTTGCACTAATTAAATGAAAAATCTAAATAATAAATAACACTCTTGTCGTTAAGAAAAAATTTCTTGCACTGTTGATATCTAATTAAAAGACAGCCAAGAAAGGTAGAGTAAGAAAAAAATTTAAAATGGTGCACTTAAAAATTTTTGATAGCACGAGATATGAAGAGATCAGTAATGGGCGAGCTAAGTCCATCACCAAACTTTACTATAGTTGCTCAGACAGCTTATGGTAACGGTTCAGCTAGTAAGGGCAAGGGGGTGTAGAATATTTCCCTGGTCGAAAAAAGACTGAAACCGAACGCAACAACGAAAAAACGTTTTTTTGTTGAAGAACAAAACGTCGCAAACGGGAACCAAGTGTTGAGTCTGATTGGTTGGAAAAAATAAGTGAAATTTATCGTCGAAATCAAAAGCTAGAGGAAAAATTTTTAAAATTTAATTTTGGGAAATTTTTTTGATAAAGTAAAAAAATAGGAAAATTTGTTTTACCTTCTCCCTTTTCTAAACGACACAGATACGGGAAAATATGTTAATGTTTAACATGAATTTCAGGAAAAAATATAGATTTTACTAAATATTAGAATTAAAAAATTAGACAAAAAAACCAAGTAATGTTATGCATCCCCAAATAAAGGGAAATGTAATAAAGTAGGAAATAGGCCAAGTCATACCTATCTCGTTTGGGTATTGATCCCTATATTGGGTTTTAAAAAAGACATTAATTACAATTTTATTCAAATACTCAAAACGCAAGGAAAATCAACATAAAAAAAAAAAAGCACTTTTTGCTACCACGTCATTTCTAAACTGAAAATCACAGTTGAATAGTTTTTCCCATATTCTTAATTAAAAAAAAGAAGAAATATTTCAAATATATGCTTCTTTTAAATTGTGAAGGGCTTAAATGGTGAGGATTTTCGATCACTAATTATCGATTATTGATTATAACATAGTGAAATGGCATAATTTATAAAACATCTATCTGTTGTCACAGCAAAGTGGGATGACAGGTTTTGGGCCCCGTCCAAATCATCATCATTTCCCCATTGTGGGTAAAAATTTGATTCCATCAATATTGATTTACCTATCAATGATTGGTAGACCAGTGGGGCTTTTTTCTCTGATAAAAATTGTTAATTTCAAATCCAAACACCTGGTGTTGCTACCTAGCCAGACGTGTTTGTAATCTATTTACTGTAACTCGGTATGCCCAAATAAGCATAAGAAACGTCAAATACTCCAGCCTTGTTGCAACAGATGGGAGATGTGTGTTGCTTAAGTTTTTGATGCAAAACTGTACCTCCTTTCTTTAACATGTGAAACCTAAATGAGGTAGGGAAGGAAGGGGGGCCCCCCCTCTCCCCCCACCATTGTTATCCAGGTGATTTGCAATCTTGCCTCTCTTATCTTGCCCCCATGTAAGTGGGGGTTTGCAGGATAAGCAATAAGTGTGCGGATTTAACATCATTTATGAAGTGTTCATGGTCTTTTTTTTTTTAAAAAGTGTTAGTTTTAATATTCTTAGATTGTAAGTAGAACCTTCAAACCCTATCAAAACAGTACTCCCTCGGATAAATAGTCTAACAGTGTCCGATACTTATTGATCATTTTGATCGACTGATTGATCTATCGGCCCGGGCATTACAGTACAGCTTGGTTGGTTTGGGACACCGCTGAAAAACGTTGCGCGGGTTGGATAGGGTCGTCGATCGGTAAAGTTTTCCGCATATACGGGAATTTCAAATCGAATACTTCGGGAATTCGAATAGTTACTATTCGAGTTTCGAATCAAATACGAATAGTAAATTATTCTCGAATACTTCGAAAATTTCGAATATTCGCACACCCCTAGCCTTTTATGAGTTGTTAACACCGGCTTGCCAGGCCTGTCCTCTTCAGGTTCACTCGCACTTCTTCCCACCAGCTCACGCCATCCACTTCTGTCTTCCCACAGTTTCCTTGCTTCGACTTCTTCCCACTTCTCACCTCTTTCCTGTATATCATTTCTTATTTGATCTTTCCACTTCTCACTTGGTCTACCGACTCGTCTTTTAACTTTGTCCCTACTTTCAAATTCTGTCCTTGGAATTCTTTCTTCTCCCATTCTTCTGACATGTCCATACCATCTCAACCTTTCTCGTCCAATTTTGAATAAAAGCTTCTCAACTCCATCCAACTTCTGTCCTGATTTCTTGGCTTCTAATTTTGTCTAACTTCGATATTCCGGCTATGCTTCTTACGAACTTCATTTCAGCTGCTTGAATCCTACTTGCATCTACGGCTCCTAGTGTCCAGGTCACTGAAGCATATGTAAGGATGGGTAGATAGTATACCTTGTACAATCAATAACACCTTGCATTCATTAGGGAAATCCTCGTTCCAAAGTAACTTCCTTACTTGCTGATAGAATTATAATACTTATAATAATAATAATAATAATAATAATAATAATAATAATAATAATAATAATAATAATAATAATAATAATAATAATAATAATAATTGGATGAGCGTAGCGAGCATAGCGAGCGAAGCGAAGATTCCATTTCACTACACTGGAGAAAAAAATCCGGAATGTTTTTTTTCTTTCTTTCTTTTTTTTTTGTATTTTTGTGTGTTTGTTAACACGATTCCGGCTAAACCGATACTCCGATTGCGATGAAATTTTATGGAGACCTTCGAAATCTCTGAACTTAGAACTGCCACGTTTTTGAGCACAATCGGGAAATTTTTTCTCATAAAAAACGCAATTTTAAGATTTTTTTCGATTTTTAAAAAATTTCTTCGACTTATAACACCTACATGCTTTATCCGATTGTAATGATTTTTTCACAGAACCTTAATTTTATGAATTTAAGTATTCGTGAGAAATTTGAGCGTAATCGAAAAATTATTTCTCATGAAAATCAAAATTTTACGGGTTTTTTCTTTTCTAAAACAATTCTTTGACTTATAACACCTACATGCTTTATCTTATTGTAATGATTTTTTCACAGAACCTTAATTTCATGAATTAATATATTCGTGATAAATTTGAGCGCAATCGAATAATTATTTCTTATACAAATTGCAATTTTACGATTTTTTTCTTTTTAAAAAATTACGATTAATTAAAAAAATTAAGTTAATTTTTCATTTTATTTTATTTAATAATAAAAAAATTTAGTTAATTTTTTATTTAATTTAATTTAATTAAAAAAAATCTTCGACTAAGAAATAATGATTTTTTTCACAGAACAACAGAAAATCCGCGTAACACATGGCATCTCAATGCACCATATACGCTCATCCAACAACGCGGCGGGACTTAAGCGTTTTCCTAATAATAATAATAATAATAATAATAATAATAATAATTGGATGAGCGTAGCAAGCGAAGCGAAGATTCCATTCTACTACACTGGAGAAAAAAATCCGGAGTGTTTTTTTTTCTTTTTTTTTCTGTTTGTATTTTTGTGTGTCTGTGAACACGATTCCGGCTAAACCGATACTCCAATTGCGATTAAATTTTCTGGAGACCTTTGAAATCTCTGAACTTAAAACTGCACGATTCGAAAAATCAATCGAAAAATTATTTCTCGTGAAAATTGCAATTTTACGATTTTTTTCGATTTTCTTGTTTTTTTCTGTTTGTATTTTTGTGTGTTTGTGAACACGATTTCGGCTAAACTGATACTCCAATTGCAATGAAATTTTCTGGAGGTTTTCGAAATCTCTTAACTTAAAACTGCCACGTTTTTTAGTGCAATCGAAAGATTATTTCTCATTAAAATCGCAATTTTACGATTTTTTTCGATTTTTAAAAAATTTCTTCGACTTATAACACCTACATGCTTTATCCGATTGTAATGATTTTTTCACAGAACCTTAATTTTATGAATTTAAGTATTCGTGTGAAATTTAAGCACAATCGAACAATTATTTCTTATGAAAAACGAAATTTTACGGGTTTTTTCTTTTCTAAAACAATTCTTTGACTTATAACACCTACATGCTTTATCTTATTGTAATGATTTTTTCACAGAACCTTAATTTCATGAATTAATATATTCGTGATAAATTTGAGCGCAATCGAATAATTATTTCTTATACAAATTGCAATTTTACGATTTTTTTCTTTTTTAAAAATATGATTAATTAAAAAAATTAAAAATTAAAGTTTATTTTTTATTTAATTTAAATTAAATTTAAAAAAATCTTCAACTTAGTAATGATTTTTTCACAGAACAACAGAAAATCCGCATAACACATGGCAGCTCAATGCACCAATTACGCTCATCCAACAACGCGGCGGGACTTAAGCGTTTTCCTAGTAATAATAATAATAATAACAAAAATACCCAAAATATTATGTACAACATCATCAGTACCAATAACATCCGTAACAAAATTGAAGAAGTCGAATTACTAACTAAGCGTCTATCTCCCGATATATTCTGCCTCTCAGAACATTGGCTCACTCTTCATGAAACTAATTCTTTCTGTATTTCAAACTATGTAAATGTAGATTTTTTCTGTCGATCCACGTTCATTCATGGAGGAGTTGCAATCCTCGCTAAACCTCATCTTAACTTGATTCCTATTCCTGAGGTCAAATCGTACTGCATTGAGAAAGTTTTTGAATGTGCCGCAGGTTCCTGGCACCATATGAACATGCACTTCATTATTCTATCCGTCTACCGATCTCCTCTAGGCGACTTAAATATATTTCTCCTCAAACTAGACGAGGTACTCATCTTTATCACTAAGAAATTTCCAAAAGCAGATATCATTTTATGTAGTGATCATAATGTAGACTTTCTAAAACAATCCCCAGCTCAATCGAAACTGCTCAATTTAGTTCACTCATTTAATATCAAGGAGACCATTGTCACACCAACCCGCGTCACTGATACAAGTTGTTCCCTTATTGACAACATCTTCACAACTATTGACCCAATGATGTTCTCAGCAAGCTCAACAGACACAGGTCTGTCTGATCACCATCTCCTCATGCTCAACATTTCCCTCTCTAACAATAACCCTTCCTCCAAAATTAAAATAATGAAACGTTTTTTCAATACCAAAAATACAGCCAACTTTCAGACAATGCTAAGTACTGAAAATTGGCAGTCGCTGTCCCTTCCTGGAAATGTGGACGAACTCCTTTCAAGATTCCATTCCACATTCCTATGTCATTTTAACAAATCATTTCCGCTAAAAAGTTGTCCTCTTACTAAACCTAAAGTCAACCCCTGGATCTCGCACGATCTGCGATGTGAAGCCCAGACCTTGAGATCCCTCCATTCTAAACTGAAGTCTTCGAACAACCCAATACATAAAGAACAATATCGTGACTTAAAAAAGTCCCATGCTAAAAATATACGTCAAGCTAAACTTCACTATAATGACTCCAAAATCTCTGAATCTAGGAACACCTCAAAAGCAATTTGGTCCATGATCAAATCACAGACCACTTCCTCTAAACCCAAATGCGACCTCACGCTAAACATTAATGGTGAAGTTATATCAGATGCATCTTCTCAATGCAAACTTTTTAATGAATTCTTCATCAACTCATGTAATATTGGTAAACCCAATGTGCCAATCAATACTCCCCTCCCTCGTAAACCCTTGCCACCTCCGTTAGGCCATACCATCTTTCTCTATCCTACCACTCCTCTTGAAGTAGCTATGGTAATTAGGAAATTTGGTTCCAAACACTCATATGGACTAGATGAAGTGCCGGGCTCTCTTCTATCCAAGTGTACGGACTTTCTCTCTGGCCCACTAGCCTACATTATTAACCGATCCTTCTCTGAAGGCATTTTCCCCTCCAAGCTAAAGGCAGCAAAAATTATACCTATTTATAAACACAAAGGTAAAAAATCTGAAATGACAAACTATCGTCCCATCTCCCATCTTTCATCTTTCTCCAAAATATTTGAATATATCATGCACGATTCGTCTAATATCATATCTAAATCACCACAACATTATCTCCCCTAGTCAACACGGTTTCTTGAAAAACAAATCCACCACCAGTGCAATCTACAGTTTTTCTGTCCCCCCTCTATTCTGCTCTCGACAAAGGCGACCAAGCTGTAGGATTGTTCTACGACCATGACCAAGGCTTTCGCACATTGATCACAAAATTCTTCTCGACAAACTACATACTTACGGTATCCGGGGGGTAGCTCTTGATTGGATTCCTCTTTTTTGTCTGGCCGTACCCAAGTAGTGGAACTCCAAACATCTAATAGTCAATCCGTCACCACAACCCGCTCTAAACCTCTGCCAATAGTGGTGCGGGGTTCCCCAGGGATCAATTTTGGGCCCATTAGCCTATACCCTTTATGTCAACGACCAGTCCGCCTACTTAAAAGGGGGCACTCTCACCCAATATGCTGATGACTCCAGCCAACTGCTGACACTACCCAAACTCCAAACCATTCAGGACCTTCCCCCCTTAATAAACAATAAATTTTACGTTAATGTCATCATACTGCCTCGGCAAACAACTCACCATCTCACGCTCTAAAACTGTTTATCTATACTTTCACACCCCTTATAAGATCCCTACTGCCAGTCCCTGTTCGTCTTGACTCTGATACTATCCCCCGCGCTCACACAGTCAAAGTCCTAGGCCTTGCACTAACTGATAATCTAGACTGGTCTATCCATGTAAACCACGTTGCCAGCAAAATATTATCTGGCTGCTACTCAATCAAAAAGCTCAACAAATAGTTCACCCCACACCTTTTGCTAGTTTACTTTGCACACATTCACTCTCACTTATCATAGGGCCTGCTATTTTGGGGAGTTTCCCCCCCATGCGAACAGAATATTCATTCTCCAAAAGAGAGCGGTTCGTATCATAGTGGTGTCTCCAGAAGACCTCATGTAGAAAACTTTTCAAGGAACTTGGTATTCTTACTCTAGCATGTACCCTTATCCAATCACCCGCATTATTCGTTCACACCAACCGTAACCTCTTCCATCTAAATGCTTCTGTGCACTCCCATAACACTAGAGCCAACCTTCACATACACAGGCCCTCCCACAATCTGCGCCTCTTTGCACAAGGCCCTGAATATCTATCTTCCACCCTCTACAATAAGCTCCCTGACCACATCAAAACCTCTCCCACCCTGTCTTCCTTTAAACATAAGTTGAAATCATATCTTACAGCAAACAGCTTTTACTCCATCAATGACTACCTCTCCTATGACGGGCCGCGAAAACCTACAACAATCCATCACACGCCTCTATGGGGAGGACTTTAAACATCTGACTAGACGATTTGAGATTTTACGAAGAAAGAAAGCTAAGTGGTTGTGCAATCTTACGTTCCTGCTTCATTGCAGAGATAAAGGTCTCATTCCAGTTGCAATGAAATTAAGCTATCATACTAGCTCCACTAACATCAATAAGATTCTTAGACGTGCTAGTATGGCGCTCCTACGCGATGCCATACAGAGAACCAGAAAAGACCTTGACATCATCGCTAAGGAGTTACTAGACGTCCATTTGCTTCTATCAAAAACCATACACCCCCTGTTGTTTTATAATATTGACCGGTTAACTACAGAGAGAGCGGTAATGGATGCGGCTACCATAACTGAGAGACAAATGATGAAAATCAATGCTCTACAACGTGTACAAAACCCAAAAGGGAAGAAATTAGATCCTTCACATGTTGTGCGTAATTTATCTGATTGCCCGATTGATGAAGTTAAACCCCGCAGTGTTAGCTAAGGGATTCTTTGCGGTGGCCCCAGTCTTTGCCGGTGGAAGACATCATATGTGGAGTAGAAAACTGCTGTTATGGGTTTTCCAGATTGGGAAACAGAGCAGGTGCGGCAAAAATGTTGCGAAGGTTTCCCCCGTAAGGCCAAGCCCCACTAGGAATATCCCAGCCTCTTTAGCTACGTGCCCTTAAGGAGTTGAAGAAAAATACTAGCATCATAGTTCTGCCAGCAGATAAGGGGAATGCCACCGTCATAATCAACAGCTCTGATTATAAGGACAAGATGTTAGCCCTTCTTTAAGATAAGGCATATAAGGCTACCCCCAGAGATCCGACTACTTACTTAGAAAAGACAACTAGGAGCCTTATACTTTCCCCTAATATTGACCTGAAGCACAGAAATTTCTCATTCCTAGGGAAAGTCCTCTCGTATTCCAAAACTGTATGGGTTGCCCAAAATCCACAAACCCGAGCCCCCTTGCGACCCATAGTGAGCCCGGTCAGTAGGGTCACCCCACAAGCTCTGGCCAGATATGTCGCTAAGAGGTTCCAACCTTACTCGGAGGATGCTGCGTCCTATGTGAAAAACTCCTCTCACCTGATCCAGCTGATCAAAGAATGGAAGGTTTGCCCTGGGGACATGTTGGTTTTTTTTTATGTGGTTTCCCTATTTACCAACATACCGGTGAAGGAGGCCCTTGTTACTATTGAAGAAAGCTATGGCATACCGAAGGACATCATGAAGTTAGCAAGGCATTGCATGTCTTCTACATACTTTATTAATTTTATGAAAACAAGTTTTATAAGCAAGTGGAGCAATGGGCTCGCCGCTATCACCAGCTATTGCCAACTTATTCATGATAGATTTTGAGAATAAGGCCCTAGCTGCAGCTCCTAACAAACCATCTTCTTGGATAAATAAATAAATAAATAAATTTTATTTAGAGTCTACCCACTCAGTTATATAACTGATTTTCAGTGGGGGACTTTAAATCAAAGCGACCAAGCCAACCCTGCAGGCCCCGACGCAATCGACCGAGTGGCGATAACCCAAACCCAAAAATCGATATTTAATAGGAAAAAATAGCAGTCAGTGGTATGGACAGTGCGAACACCCGCGAATCAACGCCAGAATCAACAAGGCCGATTCAGAACAACTCTGAAATTTATTATGTGCTTCGTTGCTAGGACGGCTCCAAAGTCACCGTTTACAAACTCCTAAGACAAGAACTGATGGACTGAAGTCCAAATCAGAAGTTAAAAAACTTCTGACTTTAGCGGGAATCGAACCCTGGACCTTCTGCATTGGAAGCAGATACGCTAACCACAAGACCAACGAGCCACACGACAAGACCAACGAGCCACACAATATGTGACACACGATATGTGGACGACGTCTATGCCATTTGGCCCCATGGTGTGGACAAGTTGAATGATTTTCTTGACTATCTAAATGGTATCCATTCGAATATTCAGTTCACCATGGAAGTAGAATCCAACGACTCACTTGCTTTTCTCGATGTCTTGATAATAAAGAATGTTGATGGCAGTTTGGGACACACAGTTTTATAGAAACCCACCCCACCATCGGTATCTGGGAAAGCTGCTTCTCACCACCGTCCTTCACAGTATTTTCAGTGGTTAACACTCTGGTCACCCGGTCCAGGAACCTGACTGACAAATCTCACTCAAAAAGAGGAATTTGACAAGCTCTGTGAAGCTCTATCACTCAATGGTTACTTGGACCGAGACATAACCAGAGCGTTTAAACGGGGAAAATGAAGAAATCTGAGGGTGATACTGAGGGCAAGGAGAAACCACGGTCAAAAAACTTTTCTTCCGTATGTCAAGGGTACCACAGACGTCATAGTAGAATCCTCAATCGTAAGAAAATCGAAACCATTTTCTCCACTGACAGAAAAATCAGCTCCTTTTTGAGAAGTGCAAAGGACTCTGTTCATCTGGAAGAAAGAGGGATTTATGAGGTTCCCTGTGGCGACTGCGATCAAACGTACATAGGCCAAACAGGCAGACGCATAGCAGTGAGGATAAATGAACACTCTAATGCTGTGAAAACAGGTGACAAGAAATCAGCCCTGGCTCAACATGCTAAAGCTTACTCGCATGTGATAGATTTTGACAAAACAAAAACTATTTGTCCTGTACAACAGCTCAAGCCACGTATTATCCGTGAATCAGTGGAGATTGAGAAACGGCCGAATAACATGAACAAAAGAGATGATAGCCAGAGCCTCCCTCTTGCTTGGAAACCTGCACTCATGCCTCGAAATGTAGTCCGTAGACCTATTCAGCCAAATCCCTCAGAGGTGGTGCAAATTTCAGATTCCATAATTCCAAGCACGAATAACATTTCAAAAGACAACCAATCAGGCCCTATGACAAGAAGCCGGACTAAAAAGGTTTCACTACAGTAAGCTGTGCTATTTTGTTTCTCAGTTGCCACCATCCGTATATATTTTATCGATATGACATCGCCGCCCCGCACCTTTTCACGATATGACCTCGCCGCCCCGCACCTATTTTCTATATAACCTCGCCGCCCCGCACCTTCAGCCGAGGCTATATAAGGCGGGCGCTGCGTGCTTGCCAACCACTGTGACTCCAACCTCCGTAGAGTCACAGTCAACCTTGAAAATGTCTGACGTAGTACAGACGAAACGTCGGTGGACGCCCAGGTTCTGCCCTGGTTCATCTTATTTTCGACGCGGTTTTACCCAAGATCCTTGTTTTTATCCTATGACGGGCCGTAAAAACCTACAACAATCCATATATATATATATATATATTAAGGCTGGGCATCGACATCGATTAATCGATGTTTTATCGATGTCGGGAGTATTTTTCGACATCGATTTTTTGTGTGTAAATCGATGTTTTTTAAAATTAATTATGTAAAATTTTTTTTTTTTTTTTTGAAATTTTCAATTCCCGCTTAAACCGTCTGAAAATTCATTTTTTCGCGATATTTTCATATTCCAATTGTTACGTCGCAATTTGAGGTAGGCCTACTCTCAACAGTTACGTAAACACTTCGCTCGCGTAAGTTTGAATGTCCCGCCGCTGAGCGCTAGAGCGGCCTTGTATCTGTTGCCTAGCAACGAGAGGACCACTCCCCTCCCCCCGCCAATCGACGCGCCGATCGAGGCAAGGCACTAGACTCTCGCGCTCTCTCTCTCTCTCGCTTCACCGCTCCCTCTCTCTCACTCCCTCGTGGGAGGGGCATCGAGGGGCCCGTCACAGGCGCGGTCAATCCGCGACCAGCGCCGAGACAGCGTGCAATTCAAATTGACGCAAAAGCGAGAAAAGGGCGTTAATGACGATAGTATATCGTAATATGATTAAAAGGTGATACTTTTTTTGTTGGGATTTCTTTATGCGATTTTATTCTCATTTCGGCACAATTATCGATATAAAAGTTTGACTTTTTTTTTTTTTTTTTTAATCGATTTTTTCAATTTCGATGTCGATGTCGAAAAATTTTTGACATCGCGATTCAACATCGATTATTTGACTTCGATGTCGATGTTGCTATTTAACATCGATGCCCAGCCTTAATATATAATAATATATATATATATATTATATATATATATAAATATCAATTATATACTATAGATTGCTGTTTTCTGTGCCATTAGCAATTCTTTATAATTTGCTTTATATCCAATTTTTCTTTATTCTATATGAATTCTTAATCTAGTAGGGCATATTTTGCATCTACTCTACTTTACCATAAACACTAATCAATCAATCAATCATCATATATATATATATAAATATCAATATATACTAGACACATTCTACTGTACATCATTGCTGTTTTCTGTGCCATCAGCAATTCTTATCACAATATCACATCAAAAATTGCTTTATATCCAACTTTTCTTTATTATATATGAGTTCTTAATCCATAGTAGTGCATGCTATTATTTTGCATCTACTCTACTTTAACATAAACACTGTGTTTATCATTATTAATCAATTAATGAATCATCATCATATATATATATATATATCAATATTATCAATCATCATACATATCAATATCCATATCAATTATCAATTATGCTTTATATCCAACTATTCTTTCTTCTAACACTGTGTATATCATTATAATTACTATCACTTGTATTATTAATTATTAATTATAGACTATTCACTTTCTCTGCAAAGAGTTATAGAGCGCTCCATCTTCTCATGTCCACTCTGGCGGCGAACGCTGGAAACGCGCTAGTGAGGATAGAATCTACACATGCTATCCTCGCGCGTAAGTATTGTGATGTTCTATCGCGCACACAAGAAACAGCACCTACATGGAACCTAGTCTTCAACATCATATTTTAACAGAAACATAATTCATTCCGTGAAAAAATGCATTGGAGACACTGAAAACGTAATCAAACGCTGACTGGTTAATCAACTATACATACTGTTATTTTGTTAGTTACACATGTCGTACGTTGAATATTATCTGTCCACAATCCACCTACCCACTTGCCATTAGAGTGTATATTTGCTGAAGCCACTTATTGGAAGATAAGTGACTGAACACATGCACTAATTCGTTATTTCGTGTAAGGAATCTACAAGAAATTACGAAAACAAAACACATTCCCTCTCACTTAGGTAATTCAGTGAGATCTTAATAAAGAGTGGTCTTCATGTTAATATGTTAAATTCATACCTAGTTGATAAGACTAATTCATTTTTGGCTTAAAACAATCAGTAGCCCTAGATTATATCACAATAAATGGGCTAAGTCCAGATTTACAAAACCCAACCTTGGCCGGGGATCGAACCCATGCCTCCCAAAAGACCACCAAGACCGCGGTAGTGTATTTGTTGCTGAATTATTGGTGCATTTTGATATTATAATATAATGTATATCAAATTCTTAAGTTATTAAATCACCACTCCCAGTTATATAGTCCGCGCCCGGCCAGAGGGAGACCATGGGTTCAATTCCTGTTTTTGTTTATAGTATTTATATTGGGATTTTCGTAATCACAATAAAACAATCAAATCCCCTCAAGAGTGGGTGAATAAGGTATAAAAATTTTAAGTGTTGCAATTTAATACATGGGCTACCATGATTCCGAGAAAATTAAGCACAAGACCATGTTGACTTGTTATTCCCAATGTTCTTTTATATTGGTGTTTTGTCCAGTAATTTTTTATTTTGCATTCTAATAATTTAGGAACGCATAATGTTTATTGTTTACTGCTTTATTGTTTTCACTCTTCACAAAGCTTGAGTGGCTTTATTGTTGTTGCTTGAATTGAAACGCTGTGTGCTACTCTAGTATTGCATTACATTCCATATTAGGCCTATTATAGATTATAGAACATAACTAAATATTTTGCTTTGATATTAATAAATTTAGTCATTATATTGATATTATTCCAAAGTATGTTGGACTCTGTAACGTTGTACTCTGGAATAATACTACGGCCACAAAAATAAGCGGTTTATATCAATGTCTACGTTCACAGGCGCCCGACAGACTATATCCGTAGGTATTTTAATTATAAATGCTGATATAAATCTATATAAATACTAGAAATACTTATAAATAAATAAATACTAGATTTTGAATTCATAATGAGCCACATGATACCTATTCTATTCCCCAAAAACCTTATATATTTACACTGTGCTTGTGTAGGATCATATGGGTGCTTACAAAGGTATCCTCACTCGGCGGCCATGACGGTGCTACGCCCCCGCGACACTAGCGCATTCTCTAGGTGATTTGAGTCCTCTATACTTGTACACTGTACTAGTCTAAGTGAATAAAAATATCTATCTATCTATCTATCTATCACAATGGATACAGTGTAGACAAGGAAGGTTACATACCTTGAATGAGGAACATTACTAATACCCAAGCCACGCTCTGCCTGCAGAGGAGTAGCAAACATGTTGCAGTGCTGATCAGAATATGATTGATCAGCTTCGGCTAGGTCCTTGTCATTGTTGTTGGGTTGGGGACTGTTCTCCAACTGTTGAAGCAAAAGAGATTGATGAGCCAAGTCTACCGGCATGTACAACTCCTAGCTGTTAGGAACATTTCATTCAAAATATTCTCTGCATATTTTATCTAATAAATTACAGAACAAACACAGGTATTTGGTGTATTGATTAGTGGTCTAGCATGGGAGTATGTATAACTTGGGGGATTACTATTAACCTCCGCCACGAGTCTGTTGAGTTCCATGTCAAGTTCAATCAATCAATTCAGTTTCTATTCATTTTATTCCAGCATGTTACAAATACGTAATAAACTAATAATACAATATAACAACAGTACAGCAAACAATTCAAAGTTTTACTTTATGAGTTTAGCAATGAGATAAAGAAATCAGATTACCGTATTTACTTGATGCCTACCTTTTTTGGCACAATTTTGCAGTTTTGCTAGATGACTTTTGGTCAGGGGTCGGCTTGCATTTGGAGTCTTTTTGCAATCTAGTAAATATGGTATACAATACATAATAGGAGGTTCACCATAGAAGGGAAATGGAATCGCTTCCAAAAGTCTGATACCTAGTAAATTATTATGTTGACTGTTGAGCAATGTTAACGCTCTACTTACCAGTTGATTATCAGTCGGGATGCTATTTTCGTCTCGAACTACGCTAGGATTGACTTCACCGTCCCACTGTGGATTAGTGACGGCTGCACAAGCCTCACCCTGGGAAGGTAAATTTAATTAGGCATGTTACAAAAATGTGGTGGCACAAAAACAATAATAATTTTGAATGTTATGGCAGGGAGGTTTGAAAAATACCTAGTACCATGCCTATGAGTATGGCAGAGTTCCTACCCGCACACAAGTGGATGGGACGGCCAGTACTAAACCACTAAACCACTTAACGTGGTCTCACTCTTACCTGTAGTACGATGTCTGCACTCAGCTGGGTTGGAATTGGTTCACGGAAATCAAACACCCCAAATAAGTTGTCCTTAACATTTGCAAGTATTTTGGTCTTCAAATCCCCACATCTAGAATAGATTTCTCTATTAGACCACATGTAACGGATGCAGTGAGCCACACAGCACCCACCTATGGGCCTACTTTGGTGGAAGAGGGAGCTTGAGAGAGGCCTTTCAAGTGGCTATCCTAGGTTTAGGTTTAGATTGTTTGAGTAAATTAGCCCATTTAGCATAGGTAGGCCTAGTTTATAGGAATACAATAATGTAGTTAAATATTAGTTATTTTATGTTAATTTTGAGAGCTTACTATAGGGTTAATGTGGACATGTATATTAGCTAATAGCTTATATTATGTATACCATCAACTGACTACGAATAAATAAAAATAAACAAGTGTCACTCAAAATGTTGGACAATGTGCCGTCCAATAGACCACAGTCGTAGCCTCGCTCGGCTGTGGCACCACAATGTTAGCGCCGTTTTGTCGAGTCATATGTACGCAGTCACTCGGACTCACTCCAAGGACAAGTTAGAACGAGCTGCTGTTAGATCTAGGGTGGTTTACTAAATTAAATAATTAATTGACAATCATTTTTTTATGTTTGCAAAGGCATTTCCATTGTTTTTAACCAGCAGCTGCAAAAGTGATCACACTGTGGTGGTGTGAGTAATGTGACTTATAATACAATAGTTATTGATTATTTCACTGATTTCATTTGCAACTTTAGGAATGTGAAAATATATAAAATCAAGTCCCAACCCCTTTTACATTATATAAAAAAAATTGGTAAAAAATAAAACCATTTACCAACACCCCTAATTACCAATAATAATGAATCAACAAATCTACTATCAAACAGCAACTGTAGGCCTACTATATTCACATAAATGTGGTTAGAAAGTTTGTATACAAAAGGGTTTAATGTAGAGTGCAAGCTTACCTCTTTCCAATGAAACATGTGAACTCTTGCTTGAGCCCGTTCACCAAGTTCTGTAGCTGTTGGGTTTCCCATTTGGTCTTTGGTTCTTCGGACTGTCTAATCAGCCTATTGAAAATGGAGCCAATCAACTCGTCGATCCCACTCGGCTCAAGGATGGTCTGTTCATTGCGTGCCAGAAACTCTGCCACCGACGATAAAGCTGCTAATGCATACTACAAACAAACGCAGTGTTAAGAGTGCTCGGCTCCAGCGAGCGTGCTCAAATTTTGCGGTCACTATCTGAACTACAGGAAGATGAGGCCGGTAGATGGCAAGTCTGTATTACCTTCCTACCCCCTTCCCCGCGGCCCGCAGCCACCTGCACCAACCATCCGCATTTCTGTTTTGAAAGAAGGGTTGATAGTTTGAAAGGACTAGGTAACAAAAGAGTCTAAACCAAAGTGACCAGTGGTGACAGGTAGAAATATTTCTCGAATCTTGAATCAGTCTAAAATAGTTTTCTGTGGTGCTCTGTGCCTCACTCAGAAGAGAATTAACGTTGACGGATGTGAGAGAGAGAGAGAGAGAGAGAGAGAGAGAGAGAGAGAGAGAGAGAGAGAGAGAGAGAGAGCTTGAACAGCTATTTGTGATTAGGGCTGTGGTCAGGAAGTTGACATTGGAAAATATTGAGCATAACATACATTTTTGTTTTGTTCATTCAATTCCAATCGTATTTGCAAGATGACATGAATATAAATGTAGCACAACATAGTGATAATATATTATTATATTTATATAGTATTTAATATAACTAGGCCGCTTTGCGAACGCTTTTTAGTCGCGTTGATGGATAAGCTTTTTGGCAAGTTTTTAGTTTGCGTGGGATCTCTCTACTTTTGCAAGTGCTTTTTGATCGCATTGTAGGTGATTCTTGTCAAGTTTCTATTGTTACTTGTTAATTGTTATCATATACCTCAAAAAACTTATATTAAAACTTTTATTGACATGAATTCTGGCTAACTTTTTCAACTTTTTCTTTCAAAAAACTATCACCTAATGTCCATTTAAAATATGATCGTTATAGCCAGACCCGTTTAGTCAGAATCGGCTCAAATGTCACGAAAATATCGCACTAAAAATCCGAAAAAATCGTAAAAGTACGATATTCTTGGGAAATATTTCTTCGATTGTACCCAAAAACGTGGCAGGTCTACGTTAAGAGATTTCGAAGGTCCCCTCCAATTTTCATCAAGATCGCATATGCCGTTTGCCCGGTAGAGAGCGAACAAACAGACAAAACAACAGACAAAACAAACAAAAACACAGGAGCTAATTTTTTGGGGGGTCAGTGAAATATGAAGTCTTTGCTTTGCTCATCCAATCATTATGTAATCATAATAGGTACTTGTTCATTATAGCCCCCCCCCCCCAAAAAAAAAAAAGAAAAGTGGGTTAGTGGGGTTTGGTGGGGGGGGGGGCGAAACGCCGTGGGGGGTAGCATGAAGTGCATTGCTGTGGTCGGCTAGCCCCCCCCCCCAACTGCACTAACCTACTTTTCACCTTTCGGGGGGTCCCGTTAATGAACAAGTACCTTATAATATTACTAGGAAAACGCTAAAGTCCCGTCGCGTTGTTGAGCGAGCACCGATACGTACAACACGACCCGAGTACGACATTCCCATAATGTTACATGTATACCAACATAGGCATACCTTCAAAATACTTGAAGACAAAAACTTTCAATGTTGAATCTTCACCGCCTCCTTGATTTTTTAACATCATTTTTCAAATTATGATTACCAATAAGTCTTTAAGGTCTTGACCGATTTAGCTGAAAATTTGTAAAATAGGAGAGAATGTTGTACTTATTGACCCTGCAAAATTGCATAACGATCAGAACATTTTTATTTATTTTATTTTATTTTTTATTTTTTATAACCAACGATCGGATTTTGTTCAAAAACTATACAGCAACCCGCATAGGTGGTATGTACAGCCAGGGTCATATATAAATCAAGAGGTCTGAAAGATACCTCTTTCACCGACATCTCGTGGTCAACTCTTGGTGCCATTATTTATATCGCCCTGTGAACTGCATTATCGATCGACGGAAGCCCCTAGACTATTTGATGTTATTAACATTATTTAGGAGGCTTTGAAAGACTCTTGGTCAACAAAATAGTCAATATCTAGAAGGCAGTCAGAAGTGAAATAAAATTTTATCAAAACAAAAGCATAAAACAAACTTTGGTGGTTTGCAAATAAGACTTGACAGCCAAGATAGAATTATTCGAAATTAATTAAAAACTAAGGCAAATATAAGAACTAAGGTATAGTCTTAATGCTATGCCTAGGCCAAGGTATCGATATATAATGCTCTCTTTACGTTCCATATTATATTTCTTCTAGGCTTGATTAAGCGAGGGTCTCCACTTGACTCTTATGGCTCGAATGTCTGTTGTTTTTTTTTTTTTCTGTTACTGCTTCGGTACAGGTCGCACCGTTTCTCTGATCGACCTGAAATTTTGCACACATGTACATACTACTTATGCGGGTTGCTGTATAGTTTGTGGCAAAATCGTTCAAAAAGTTACATTAAAGTTAATCGAAAGTTTTTTTTTCAAACTAAACAGCGACAAAATCTGAGGTAGCCAAATCATTTAGAATGTCCGTCCGGTCACGAATATGTTAATTTTATTTTGATCCGATAAGTAGTGTAGATGGAAATTAAATTATAACAAAGTACCGTTACCATGGCAACGGAAAGTCGCACAGCTTTTTTGGCTCATGATAGCGGTCGAACGGAGGCTCGGATCGAGTTGAAATTTTGACCATCCGCAAGCTTCGTTCCCGATTGAATGCCATTAGTTTTGTGGCAAAATCGTTCAAAAAGTTATAAAGTCACATTAAAGATAATCTAAAGTTTTTTTTTAAAACTAAACGGCGACAAAATCTGAGGTGGCCAAATCATTTAGAATGTCCGTCCGGTCACGAATATGTTAATTTTATTTTGATCCGATAAGTAGTGTAGATAGAAATTACATTTTAACAAAAGTAACGTTACCATGGCAACGAAAAGTCGCACGAGAATTCTGGTCACTATGCACTGCTACCTAGAAGTAATCAAGAGTTAAAATATTTTTCCCAAAGAAATGATGTCAAGGTCCTCTAGATGGCGGTGGATTTTATCCATTCTCTCCTATTTTACAAATTTTCAGCTAAATCGGCCAAGACCTTAAAGACTTATTGGTGTCTAACATGGGAATGTCGTTCTCGGGTCGTGTTGCACGTACCGGTGCTCGCTCAACAACGCGACGGGACTTTAGCGTTTTCCTAGTAGTTTCTCTGGTGAATAGAGAATTTTCCTTTGACATTTTAGCAGCCATGTTTCTTATTTACGTCGATAATGCAGTTCACAGGGCGATATAAATAATGGCACCAAGAGTTGACCACGAGATGTCGGTGAAAGAGGTATCTTTCAGACCTCTTGCTTTATATATGACCCTGGCTGTACATGTATGCAAAATTTCAGGTCGATCAGACAAACGGTGCGACCTGTACCAAAGCAGTAACAGAAAAGAAGAAAAAAAAAACATTCGAGCCATAAGAGTCAAGGTGGAGACACTCGCTACGCTCGCTCAATTAAATGAATAGTAAATAACATCGTATCGAGAGTCGACCTACTCAGTCATAACTGATCATCAGTGAGGTATTTATATTATTATCTTCAGCTCATTTTAAATACTCTCCCAACCAGTTATAACTATTAACTAGGAAAACGCTAAAGTCCCATCGCGTTGTTGAGCGAGCACCGGTACGTGCAACACGACCCGAGTACGACATTCCCATAATGTTACATACCAATAAGTCTTTAAGGTCTTGACTGATTTAGCTGAAAATTTGTAAAAAAGGAGAGAATGGATAAAATCCACCGCCATCTAGAGGACCTTGACATCATTTCTTTGGGAAAACTATTTCAACTCTTTGATAACAAATAATACACTGCTTCCTTGATAATATTTTAATTACTTCTAGGTGGCAGTGCATAGTGAGACTTTTGGTTGCTATGGTAACGTTACTTTTGTTAAAATGTAATTTCTATCTACACTACTTAAGGTCTTGACCAATTTAGCTAAAAATTTGTAAAATAAGAGAGAATGTTGTACTTATTGACCCTACAAAATTTCATAACGATCGAAACATTTTTATTTTTTTATTTTATTTTTTATTTTTTATAACCAACGATCGGATTTTGTTCAAAAACCATACTGCAACCCGCATAGGTGGTATGTACATGTGTGCAAAATTTCAGGTCGATCAGAGAAACGGTGCGACCTGTACCAAAGCAATAACAGAAAAAAAAAAAAAAAAGACATTCGAGCCATAAGAGTCAAGTGGAGACGCTCGCTCAAAAAATATTCATAAATCATAACATCCACAGTGAAGTTACTTTCGTAAAACATGAATAATCTCAATTATTCACCACAACGACGGAAGCGAATAATAGTCAAACAAAATATTCATAACATCCACAAAAGCTACTTTCGTGAATCATGAATAATCGCCAATATTCACCAAAACGACGTGAGCGAATAATAGGTCAAACGAAAATATTTTTAATACAAATATTATTTATGTGTGATAGCAGCAGCAGTCATTACATTTTACAACTATTCAAATAGCCAAGTAATAATCAAAGTACCCTGCTGGGTTGTTGGCTTTTTCAAAGAGCGTTTATTCCCTAGTCAAACAGTCGCGATCGTGTATGAATGTTGGGGAGGGGGGAATTTCCAGCTCCCCCCAGCCCACCTCTAACACACACACTAAAAAACTGGAGTTAAATTGAGAGGGGTCGGCTTTGCAAAATTAGTACCGAATATGGTGCAAAATTTCAGTTGTGTGCAGCGCTCTTATTGCCAAAGGCGGCAAAATGTGCAAATTTGCAACTTTACAAGCCTGAAAACACGATTAAAAATCTAAAATTGTACTATGGTTGAGTGATAATATTGGCTCTATAAGGAAATCCAGAATCTTATGGGGAAGGAGGGGGAAGGGCACGTGCCTTGTTGCCGTTGGCTATTGGGTAATATGGCCATGAGTTAAGAAGCTTTTTTTTGTTTTTTGCTAATTTCACAAAATAAAAAATCCCCCCCACCCCCCTTGAAAAACAGTTCATACACGCATGTAATCAAATACCACGCAAAGGCAAACTTTGCAACGCAAATCCATACATTGATAAATCATTCATTAAATCAATCAATCAATACATAATATATCAACAATGACTGAGTAGGAGGCTCAATGATGAGCTTAGATGAATTCAATAAGTTTTCTCAATTTATTGTACATAGGCGTTTAGAACTCCCCGTAGCGCTCAGTGAATGAGCTTTCAATAACACGAACGTTGTGGTTAGTTGCTCGTCTATTGTACGCCTGACAAGAAAATTATTATCTTAATAAACACATATTTATTATAATTAATAATTTATGAAATTATATTTGAGATCGGCAACTCCTGCACATTGCAAAATGTTTTTAATTGAAGCTCCACGACTAAAATTAACATTTCACATGGTTTACCATCTCTGAAGTTGATAGTGTAACCCATTTGCTGTGAAATGCTAATTTTTGTCGTAGAGCTTTGATTAAAAACATTTTGCAATGTATTGGAGTTGCTGATATCAAATATAATTTCATATATTGAAGAAGATGGTAGCATCACATGGAGAGAAGTGGAACTGGCAATGAAGAAAATGAAAAATGGTAAAGCTGCTGGAGTAAATGAGCTGGCAGTGGAAATGATAAAAGCGGCAGGGCCTGTGGGGATGCAATGGCTATACAGAGTCTTATCTGTTGTATGGAAGAATAAGGAAGTTTCTTTAGACTGGAAAAAGGGTCTCATTGTACCTATATTTAAAAAGGGAGACAAGCGAACTGTGCCAACTATAGAGGGATAACTCTGACATGTCACTGTGCCAAGATCTACGAAAGAATAATAGATAACAGAATTAGAAACTCGATAGAAGGAGATTTAAGAGAAGAACAACATGGATTTAGAAGAGGAAGATCGACGGTGGACCTGATTTGCTCACTCAGACAGCTAATGGAAAAGTACTATGACCAAGAAAAGGACCTGTGTTTGGCTTTTCTAGATATCGAAAAGGCATACGATAGCCTCAAAAGAGAGAAGGTTTGGGATGCAATGGAAAATATAGGAGTTAACAAAGGAATAATAACAAGAGTGAAAGAGATGTACTCGATATCTAGAAGTGCTGTAAAGACAAGAGGTGGAATTACAGAGTGGTTTGACATTAGGAGTGGGTTAAAACAAGCAAATGTACTGTCTCCACTATTGTTCATTTTTGTCATGGACAAAATCACTAGGAAAGTTGCAGAGAGAATCGGGGAAGAATGTATGAAAATAATGTTATTTGCAGATGATCTTTTGGTATGGGGCGAGGATGAAGAGGAGGTGCAATCTCAAGTTGATGTGTGGAGTGTGGTGGCAGGAGAATATGGACTGGTAATTGGAAGTGGCAAGAGTGAAACAATGCTGATGACACGAGATAAAGCGAAGAATGTCAGGATTCTACTAGGACAGATTTTGAAGCAAGTGGAAAATTTCAAATACGTGGGGAGTATAGTAGCATGCGATGGAAGGATTCAACCAGAGATAGGAAGAAGGACACAGCAAGTTGTTGGGTTATTCCAATCTATCCGAGATCTCATATGGAACAGAGAAGTACCAAAGAAGTGCAAGGTTATCATCTACCAGACCTACTTTGTTCCAATACTGACATATGCAGCAGAGACTTGGAATATGACAGCAGTGGAGGAGAGTCTTGTGCAGGCTGTAGATTATTATGAAGTTTTTGAGAAGCATTGTAGGTAATACTAGATGGGACCGAATACGGAATGAGGATATCCGAGATCAAGTAGGCGTGAGGAATTTAATGGAGCGAATTGGAGAGAGAAGATTTAAGTGGTTCGGACATGTCAAGAGAATGGAAAGATCAAGATTACCGAGAAGGATGATGGAATTGGAAATTCCAGGTAGGAGACCAAGGGGCAGACCACGACAACAATGGCAGAATAGTGTGAGAAAGGATGTAGACCAGCAAGGAGGAGACTGGAATGTGGTGGAAGAAGAGGAGTGGTGGCAGGACAGAAGAAGATGGAGAGGCCTGTCTTCAATGCCGACCCAACGCAGAGTTGGACGTGGCAACAGATAATGATGAAGATATTAGTAATTATAAAAAATGTGTTTATTAAGACAGGAATTTTATTGTCAAGCGTACAATAGACGAGCAATTCTAATTTCAAACCCTTCCTCGAAACAGGTAGCCCGCTAAAATGCTTTGGGCGGTTTTACGTCCAGTTTGGTCTAAGCGCCTCTTCTTTTGTTTGAGTCACGGAACTACTGTGGAGCGATCTGTGGCAAACCCACGAACTCGGTGGTGAAAAAAACGTTATTGAAGGAATATTTGATTGAGTGTAGACATTGCGCTTCTGTTCCGTTTTTAGGAAGCTTAATAATTACCATCTCGGCAACGATTTCAGTAATTGTTGTTAACAAAATCCACTACTAGCGCTACTTCGAATAATTGTTCTAGCTTATGTCAAACTCTCAAAATATGCACCACCATTTCGTGCAAATGTTATATAAAAGCTCAATTCAACATTTTTTTTTTTCATTTTGGGTAATGTTGATCGTTAATATTATTAATAGCGCTAAAAGGTTGAACGTTTATCTGAGAGTGGGTAAAATTTAGTAAATATTCTATTATTAGTTTGTGCGTAATCCGCGCAGCTTTGAACCTCTGTTGCGAGTAGCAAAACTGCGTGTTCCGAACGCTCTTAATGAAAAACAACAGTCAATAGGACAAGGTTTAAATCCTTTAGTAGACTAGCCGAGTCTAGCGCAGAGGCAAATTTAAGAGTCCTGCTTCCTGTTTTTTCTGTTTTTAAATGTTAAAAGAGAAACAATTTATTTCCATATATGAACAATTTTCATGAAGGTGTAACAAAGTGTGCAGAAACACTTACATCAACTGAAAAGGGTTAACCCTTTCCACTCCAATGTCGACTACAGGCTGACATTGTAGATCTCTACTCGACAATAATAGGCCTATCTAGGGCCAAGACACATTATTACCAATCGATCATATTTCTTCATTATGATTCTCTTTTTTTCCCTGATGTGTTTTGTTATTTATTATAATTATATAGTCCTACCTAGTACATATTTGGATGAGCGTAGCGAGCGAAGCGAAAACTTCAATTTCACTGACCCCTCAAAAAATTTAGCTCCAATGTTTTTTTGTTTGTTTGTGTTTTTTTTTGTTTGTTTTTTTGTCTGTTTGTTCGCACGATTCCGAACAAACGGCATATGCGATCTTGATGAAAATTTGACAGGACCTTCGAAATCTCTGAACTTAGACGTGCCACGTTTTTGGATACAATCGAAGAAATATTTCTCATGAATATCGCACTTTTACGATTTTTAGTGCGATATTTTCGTGACATTTGGGCCGATTCTGACCAAATGGGTGGTGCTACAAAGTTCATATTTTACATGGACATTAAGGTTATGGTGATGTAGTACCTTGTGAAAAAAAAGTTGAAAAAGGTAACCAGAACCCATAAAATAAACGTACTTTTACGATTTTTTTCGATTTTTAGTGCGATATTTTCGTGACATTTGGGCCGATTCTGACCAAACGGATGGGGCTACAACTTTCATATTTCACATGAACATTAAGGTTATGGTGATGTAGTACATTTTGAAAGAAAAAGTTGAAAAAGTTAGCCAGAATCCATAGAATAAAGGTTTTTATAAGAGCTTTTTGAGGTTTATAATAACAATTAACAAGTAACATTTGAAACTCGACAACAATCACCTACAATGAATTCACAAAGCACTTGCAAAGGAAAAGTGGTCCCACGCAAACTAAAAACTTACAAAAACGCTCATCCACCAACGCGGCGGGACTTAAGCGTTTTCCTAGTAGGGATAACATGGCAGAATCAATTAATCGATTGTCTGCATTCATTCCAATTTGGAGGAATTGATTACCCACTAGACAGTTTAAATGTTTGCATGTCGTGTTTTGGGGCGTGGCAGAGCGGTGAACCACGTGTCTACTGTCCCTCCCTCTCCCACCAGACGCCGATCGTACACAAAGGCAGGTGGTACAGTCAACAGACAACGACGCGAAATACATCGTTCCGTGACGTACGGCGGGCATGGGGCTCCGAGGAAATATCACGGGTTTTACGGAAAATGTCCACCAAAATAATTGTGCATACAATTAATTAAAAAGTTTTTCTTGGGAATCGATTCCTAGAATCGATGTCATCCCTAGTACATATCATATTACATACAAATATCATAGTACATTGTACATCTCCCTAAATTCCCACAAAACAAAACCATTCTAATTTTTTATGTTATATTTGAATAAAAACCGGGCCCATGAAAAAAAATACTACCAAAGAACAAAGAACATCAGTAACAAGATCAGTCAAAACTTATAATACTATTTTGTTGTGTGTGTGTGGAAGGGGTAATAAATAAACCAAGTTAAAAAACTGGCAGCCAAAAAATTAACAACAAAAAAGTGCCAAAAACGACTTTAAAAAATCAGCTAAAAACTTAAGTACCTAACACTCAAATGTAACAGCAAAAATCTAACATTTTTACACTACAAACTCAATTATTTGAGTGGGCAATAAAAGGAACACTGTAAAAATGATTGGATTAAAATTATAGGCCCCAAATAAATAAATGTATAGTCCAATAATTGTTACCAAAGTTCACCAAAAGTAAAATAAAAAATGAAAAAATTTTTAAGTGGGAGCTGTAGAGCTGAACAAGTTTTTTTAAACTGGAGTGGAAGTGGTTAAAGACTAGGCCTACATAAGGGCATATTTACATCTAGTATTCTTGCATGGTAAACTGGAGTGAATAATGCGTGGAAAATTGTGTGTACCCTACTATTCATATATGAAAACATGTTTTACTTGCTTCCTCACACATATTATAATGCAAGTTAAAAGTATACATTAAAATTTAAAATGTTTTGCATAATTTTAGGCCATGTTGCAGATATAGGATGAAACCCGTTAGTTTGTCTAACAGGGTAACCAGTAACTAAATAACAATCAGGTTCAAAACCTGTTTTCTCACAAGTATAAAAATATGAATATGAACGAATAAATGATATTCATTTGACGTAGAATTGTAATGGTAGGCCCAAGTAAATTTCTAGAGTGTATTAATTTATATTAAATATCTTGGGGTTTTCTTAGATTGTAATTTAAATGTTGAGGTTACTTGTAGATTACTCTCTGCTTAGTGCTTAGTGGTTTGGGCAGTAAGACCTTCTACTGAGTATGTTGTACTTCAGAAGGGAATTGTCTATTTGTTTGATTCAGTTACTATTGATAACAGATCAGCACAACTTCATTGATGAGGCTTCCCCCGTACTCGTCGATCTTACGGTTGGGTACCCGGCTTACTATACTAACCAACTAACATAGCCTGTGGCTCCAGCCTCCAGTGAGTGGGATTAGAACGTTCTACTGTCTCCATCTTACCCTGGCCCGATCATGACTGTGTAACCAATGGAGTTCTTGAAGGTGCTGCTGGTTGGGAAAACTGTTGCTTATTGTATCGTAAGATGGAGGAGGGTCTTCAATGTTCACTAACGAAGACCTGGGGGAAAATAGAATTGTTGATTAATAATTGATTATACAAACACATGTTACTAGAAAATTAAAATCAAGTATATTATGAAACATATCTTCAAATAACTCTGCCAAATTAAAACACTCACAATAAAGTGCAATAAAATTGCGTCTCACAACAAATCATAATACAAAGTAAAGGAAGGATGGAAAGAGGAGTTGAAGAAAAAAAGCTGGGAGGCCTACGCAAACAACAGCAATGTTTTGATTAGAGATGGGGCATGACCTGCTGGCAAAACATCTCCATAGATTTGGAATTTTTTAGTCTGATTTTTTTATTTATGCAGATTATGTTACGACGGAGTAGAGGACAGATGGCACCGGCTTTTAAGCGCTTGATGAAAGGAAGCAAGTGACAAAATGCCAGAGGGTACGGACCGTAACTAAAGGGTTCTACTGGGCAGCTTGATGCATGGTGACATATTAGTGTAAATAGGGGCACAGTCAAAGAACAGTACTAATCAAACAAAACCAAATTTAACAATGACAATAGGGTATATGCAAGAAGTTCAAAAATGCTAATTAATGGGTGTTTCCTGATGTTCTTTAAATTCTAAACACAAAAAAATTGGTTTGAACGTTTGAAAAAAATGTATTCTATAAGAAAACTGTGTTTGAAAATGCGTAATTTTCAAATGCTGCCGTGGCAACCGATAACGCGCTCTGATTGGTCGTGACGTCACCCGCCATGTAAGAGGCATGTAGAGTTTGTTTGTTTGTTTTTATTATCATCCAAGAGACTTTATAATACAAAAGTATAGGGTTTGTCAGTAAGGTAATCTGATTAATTAAGATAACAACTAAGCTGCATACTGAGTTCATATCTAGGTGACATGCTAAGAACTATGTTCACAAATTTAAAGCTTATTAATCACACAATAATTATAAAACTTAAAAACCCAACTTTAACTTAACTTAAAATACATATAGAACTACGTACACAAATTTTAAGAATTGATAATCACACAATATTATAAAGCTTATACGTTATATCTAGGTGTACATACAGTGGTAATACAATTTAATATGGGATTTATAGTGCCAAACTGGTAAGATGTTACGGTAGTAGGCACCGCATAGGGCCTATATCTTCAGGCAAGATTGACATGTCAGCAATAAGAAATTCATCTATTGTGTAGAAGGCACCAATTAGTAAAAGCAATTTAATTTCATACAGTTGTTTTGCTGAATCCCTAAAATTTTTAATTTCTGTTGGCAAACTGTTGTATAACTTTATACCAATCAAGTATGTGCCCTTTTGGCATTTATTGGTTCCGTCTAGTAGGGATATGGAAGTTGTCCTTCTGTCGGGTGTTGTGCTCATGGATGGAAGTATTTGTAATAATGTTATCTCTATTTTTTAAAGTTAATGCAATCATTTCATAAATTAATAAGCTAGGAAATGTAAAATGTTTAGTTTTTTAAATGCGGGTTTACAGGACTCTGTATATCCTAAATTAGCCAAAGATCTTATTGCTCTTTTTTGAATTATAAATATTTGTTTTAGAGTGTGGCGTGTTGCCCCATAGAGGTAATCCATATCTGATGTGGGACTCGGAATAAGCATGATATGCTAGTTTTGCAGCATTAAAGCCTGCAGTTTCCTTTATTGCACGCAATGCATAACATGCTGAGCTTAGTTTGGGGCCTAGAGTCTCGATGTGCTGGGACCAGCTAAGAGTTTCGTCTAGTTGGATCCCTAGGCATTTTGTCAGGTCAATCCGGTCTAGCTTCTTGTTTGAAATATTTAGAGTAGGGTAGTTTGTAATATGTTTTTGGTACATGTGAAATTGAACAAAGTTTGTTTTATTTTTGTTTAGGCCTAATTTATTAGCAATTAGCCAATTCTGTATAGCATTGCCAGTTATGTTTGCATTTTTTTCAAGAATTGCTAAGGTTTCAGCTATTATTAAAGCTGTTATATCATCTGCATACAAAATAATTTTTATGATAATATCCAATGGTATATTGTTTACATAAGCTGGAAGGTCATTTATATATAAAAGAAACGTTAAGGGTCCTAGGATCGATCCCTGGGGGACGCCTGCTTTTACCTCGAGCCAATCTGAGTAGGGTTGCCAACCGTCCGGAATTTCTCCGGACAGTCCTGATTTTGATGCCTTTGTCCGGAAAGAGGAATTGCCTCATTCCGGACGGCACTTTGTCCGGAATTTGTGAAAAAGTCATATTTGTACTACATTTTATTGAATTTTAGAGTATTGCAGTGAATTAGTGTTTTTTTCTCTCTAAAGTTGGTACATCAGTTGGTTTGGTAATTTGGAATAAAAGTTAGTTTCTTTCATGTAGCCGCCTTTTCGTAGTCCTACTCCTAGCTAGTCGTGCTCGTGACCTCTATGCTCGTGACTGCCCTGTCCCACTACCCCTCCCTAACCCCTTTGTATTGTATGCGCACTTGGCGAGGCGCAGGCGCTACAACATGAGATTTCAGTTTAGTATTAGTCCGTTTGTTTAGCGACCGTGGCCAGACGTGTCGGCACTGAACGTACAGTGAGCGATTTTCCTGTGCTTTCTGTCGGATTGTTGCATCGTGAAATGGAACTGGTAGGCAATTCGCCTCCCAAAAAGAAGAATTAAAACTTGGATATATCCAAGTCATTGAATCTTTAAATTACGTATCCGGCTGTTTTGAAGGTTAAAAGAGTCCAAAAAATTTTCGCCTCCGGCGGCTGGGGCTTCGCCCCAGACCCCTTGTGTGCCCACTAAAATTCGAGATTTGTCCGGAATTCTAGTTGACCCAAGTTGGTAACCCTAAATCTGAGTAATAGTTTATACTTCTCCCAGTAGGCCCTACTATTTTCATGGTGAATTTTTATTCTCTGCATCCTAGATGAAAGGTATGAAGAAAACCACATTAGGGGTATTCCATTAATCCCATATAGAGCAAGTTTCTTGATTAATATGTTATGGTCCACGCAGTCAAAAGCTTTGCTCAAGTCACAGAATATACCCAAAGCATACTTATTGCTATCAAGGGCATTCAAAACATGGGTTTCAAATTCTGCCAGTGCGGTTAGAGTGGACTTATTTTTCTGAAAACCGTGCTGTGCTGTGTTTAGTATACTATTTTTATCAAGGAATGTAGTTAGCCTATACAGTATGAGTTTTTCTAATATTTTTGAAAAAACCGGGAGAAGAGATATAGGCCTAAAGTTTGCTATGTTGTGTTTATCTCCTTTCTTAAATACTGGTTTGATATCGGATAACTTTAATTTGTCTGGAAATATGCCCTGTTCGTACGAGGAATTGAAAATGTGTGTTGTGGTGGACTTGCTTGGTTGACGCGCAAATCCAATACGCAGGCCTACCTGACAGAATGGATTTAAGGAAGGCAGAGGCTAATAATATTAATTAACCAGAAATCTCCGATTCAATTAGGTTAATGAGTAATTAGCCATACTTCACTGCCATTCGATGATAACGTACAAACCTACCCAAATTAACTTTCCCGCAAAACCTCCGTGCGCGAAACCACCGTAAGAACAGCTATCTAGGCCTAGGATTTTCAAGTAGGTTTGGTATTCGACGCCTAGAAGGGCAATGTATACAATAAAATATATTCATGTAATTTATACAGAAAGACACAGTGAGTAATTTATTATAATACGATGCCACCACTAATTAATAACGAATATAACGTACCAAAAAATACGTTTTCCTGTGCATAGCCCCTGAGATTGTACGCCTGTAGGCCGGGCATATAGCTCGGCCTACAATTTAAAGTTAATTTTGCACGTAATTTATACAGAAAGACGCATGAGTAACTTATCATAATGCAATGCCACCACTTATTAATAACGAATATAACGTACCAAAAAATACGATTTCCCATGCATAACTCCCGAGATTGTAGGCTTAATAGGCCGGGCATATAGCTCGGCCTACAATTAAAAGTTAATTTTGCACGTAATTTATACAGTAAGACACATGAGTAATTTATCATAATACAATGCCACCACTAATTAATAACGAATATAACGTACCAAAAAATACGTTTTCCCGTGCATCCCCCGAGATTGTAGGTCTAATAGGCCGGGCATAGCTCGGCCTACAATAAAAAGTTAATTTTGCACTTTTATATATTAGAAAATGATTCTAAAGGCTCACGGACATTAATAATTTGCATAATAGTTTTGGCAACCACAACCCATGTTAATTTACCACCGTGAGGTTAGCCATCAGGATTTTCACTTTTATGTAGGATGGCTATTTGACGCCAAGAAGGGTAATGCATACAAGAATACATATTTATGTAACTTATACAGTAAGATAAATTAATAACTTATCATAATACAATGCCACCTCTAATTAAAACGAATATAATGTGTAAAAAAAAAAATTTCCCCCGTGCGAAACCCCCTAGATTATTGACCTATAGGCCGGGTATATAGCTCGGCCTACAATTTAAAAGTTCATATTGGCAACCACAACATCCCCTATTATCATTACTATGTTACATGTCAATTTACGCCTCAAATCTTTGGGAACACTTAAATACAGCTTATTTTGCGTAGCTACACAGGTGCTAGTGCATAAAGGAACAATACAATACTTATAACTCGATATTCATTGCTGATTGCCGCGAAAGCAGGGCCCTGCGCGTGTTATCCCAATGCGTCCGCTGGTAGCCTACATGGCCGGTGACGTCACGAAAATGGCGCGCCACCAGGTGCGTTTCAAAACGCTTATTTGACCAAGAAAACTAAAAACAATATTACGGCCAAACTAATAAATGTAGAGATCCATTTTTTTTTTTGGTGTTCTATAGGGTGTTAGTGGCCATCGAAAAAATACACTTACAGAATTTGTGCAAATAGCCTATTCGAGAAAACAAGGAACACTAGCGCAGCCAAGTGGTCGAACCGCGAACTATTATTTCGGGGGTACTGATCGCGGAACATCATACAAGAGGTAGGGGTTTCTCACATATATCCCGACCTAACACAAATAAATAATGTTCGGTGCCACAGTGCTCATCAAAGAAAACAGATAATATATAAAAATCCATAATAGGCAGTGGGTAACAGAGGCCATTAAAAATAAATGTCTAGTTAAGAGAATGCTATACCAGCAAAGCAAATATGACCAAAGCACACAGTTTCTAGAATATTTCCGGGTCTACAAAAAAGAGGTTGCCAAGGACATTCGAATTGCCAAAAAGAAGTATACTGACAGAGTAATAGGTGAAGCCAATAATAAAATAAAGGCCACATGGGGGGTGGTAAATTCATTAGCGGGTAAAGGGAGTGATAAGGGAGCTGTACCAATTGCTCTAAAGGTAGATGGGAAAGAAGTCGTGGATGCGAACGAGGTAGCAAACCTGTTCAACGACTATTTCACAGATATAGCAGACAATATAATAGATACCAAATCCGACACAGCTCAAGCATGTATGGCTAAACTAGAAAAGGGAATGGTTAGGTGCAATCAAAACTTTTCCCTCTTGCCAGTGAGCACAAATGAGGTATTTGAGGTGATAAGGGATCTAAAGCCAAAAAGATCAGCAGGGTGGGACGAGGTGCCCAGTTTTTTGATCAGACAATGTGCAGCATTCATCGCAAAGCCACTAGCAGACATTTGTAATTCTTCTTTCAGTTCAGGGACATTCCCGGAAAAGTTAAAATATGCCACAGTGAAACCACTTTTCAAGAAAGGTAAGGCACAGGAGATGGCCAACTATAGACCAGTGTCGTTAATCCCAAACTTTTCAAAAGTGTTGGAGAAATTATTTCTAAAGCAACTTAATACTTTTTTAAATGATAACCACTTACTATCGGATTGCCAACATGGATTTAGGACAGGCCGTTCCACAAAATCAGCAACTTTTAATCTCACCCATACGGTCCAAATGGCATTGGAAGAGAAAGAAGTTGTGGGGGCAATTTTATGTGATTTGTCAAAGGCTTTTGACACTATCAACCACTCACTTCTACTTGGTAAATTAGAGCATATGGGGGTAAGAGACAAAACACTAGCTTGGGTTTCCTCATATTTGTTGAATAGGAAACAGAGGGTGGCCGTAGGAAAAGGAAAATCGATAGCTCACTCAAAATGGAGGCTTGTCAAACATGGAGTACCGCAGGGGTCAATCGTGGGGCCAGTATTTTTTATTCTGTATATCAACGATCTTCCAAAAAATCTACCGCTGGGTTGTATGATTGTTCTCTACGCAGATGATTCTAGTGCTATAATACGGGCACTCTGCGAAATGGGTTTGAAAGATAAATTCCTAATTATACTGAGGGCCTTTGAAGAATGGTTTGATGCAAACAAACTTAAGTTAAATTGTGGGAAAACACAGCTGTTAAAATTCCAGGTTCAAGGTGAATTATCACAGATGACGGTTGAACATGAGAATGTGGAGATGGAACTGGTGGAGCATGCAATGTTTCTTGGACTAACTGTAGACTTCAAGCTTAAATGGGCAGACCATATCCACAACTTATGTAGTAGGTTAAGTTCTGCTTGCTATGTATTGAGGAATGTAGTAAATCAGTGCAACCAGAAGATAGCAAAAATGGTGTATTTCGCATTTTTCCAATCATTAATTCAATACGGGATCTTATTCTGGGGTAATGCATCGGCTACAATATCTGTCTTTCGTCTTCAAAAGCGGGCTGTAAGAATTCTTCTTAACTTACCCAATAGGGCATCTTGCAGACAGGCATTCAAAACTCTAGGTATTCTCACTATAACTGGTACTTATATACTTGAAATGGCATGCTTTGTCAATGAAAATCCCACCTTGTTTCAAAGGAACAGTAATGTGCACACCCACAACACTAGACTTAAAGACAATCTCCACCAGGACCAAACTAGGCTTAGGCTAGCAGATAGTGACCCTATCCAAGCGGGAAGGAAAATTTTTAATCACTTACCAAATAATATAAAAGGCAGATTAGGTGAAAGTAGTTTTAAAAATAGTGTCAAAATCTGGCTGCTGGAAAAAGAGTTTTACTCTCTTGCAGAGTATTTTAGTCATTGATCTGTGGACTTTCTTCCATGTGAGTTGTGTGTATTAGTATTGTACTTGTTAGTTATGTAATTTGTAATATGTGTGTTTTAAATTAGCTCAGAACTGTGATATCTTGTAAGAGTATGACTATTGCCTACTGGGTTATATACCCTTATTATAGTTTTATCTTGTTATTGACTTGTTTTACATTGGGAAACTTATTTGTACATGTAGGCGACTTAATCATTGTAATGTATTTTACATTATCTTAGAAATGTATATCTTGCAAGATATGATAGGCCTATCCTAATTAGTTTTATCTTGTTATTGACGCTTTACACTTGTAGAATGATTTGTACATTTATACTATTATAACCAGGTATTATATTCAACCACTCTTGATGACAACGTCTAATACTCGCCTACCATGTATACTTGTGTTGGCACATGAGTGCAAAAAGATGGCTAAAAAAAAAAAAAAAAAAAAAAAAAAAAATACTTTCATTTATTTCCGAATGATACAAAATGAGGAATGAGTGGAAAAGGGTGCTGTTAGTTGCGAAACCAATCACTAAACACATGTGTGTCTGCAGACTGCACTTTCGTGGCCTCGAACAACATTGTTCTGCTGAGTAATATGCATATGCTTACACTACCAGCGAGTTATTTTTTTGGCAATTATATATTATGCACATAACGTTTAAAGGTGTTGTGGTAAAATAAACTTTTTGGTAGACTTACTTGGTGTGTCTAGCCGGTGTCCTGAGTCCTGACACTCTCAAACTAGGAATATCCTACATAAATTCAAATACGCCAATATAAAATCATTATGACAGTTCTAAATATTTAGCCCAGTAGTCTTTTATACTAGTATCTATATGCTCGGTACCTACATCTTTTTATAATTTAGGCCTTCACTTGTTATAATAATTGGCCTGGGACGGCTACAAGTGTTGGTACCTATTTAAATGTGTATTTAAATGGCTTTGCGCGGAGCTTTTACTGGCTGTGATTTTTTATTACGGAGTGTAAAATCAATCGTAAGGTCAGCCTAACGAATAATTATTATGCACTGTTCGTCGTACGGTCATCGACAATACCATCTAACATGGCTAATAGCTTTAAAGATCACTGTGCATTGTGGCAAAGTGGTAGCGCGTTCGAGTACTATGTGAAAGATCGGCAGTTCAAATCTTCGATCGGTCGTTTTTTTTTTACAGTTCTATTTAGAGTTTAGACATATGTTTTCCTGCAATTAATGATATCATTACATTCGGCCTCGTCGCGGACGCAATTCTACGTCATAGATAATAAAAGTGTTGAAAGTGTTAAGAAGTGAATCACAAGATTCGTCTCTGTGCCACCAACGTCCGCGTCAAGTGCTGAGTGCATTTTGAGGAATAATTTGGAACGAAATTGGAATGAAAGTAACAAACAAAACGGAAAGAAGGTCCATGTGTAATGTTGGTCTAGCCGTAGGCCCATGTTCAGCCATTCAGCACTGCTATGCCTAGCGTAGGTATTTTGTCAGCACTTCATGAACATACAACACAAATGGCGTTTTAATTATTACGATGTGAAATAGTTTGTCAATGCATTTTTCGAAAGTGCAACTGACCGTAGGCCCTATACGCATTCATAGAGGTATGTTTAAATGTTTTTTTTCTCCCTAAATTCGTTTTGAAAATTGTAAATAGTGGTGTTATGTTTTTTATTGTATTTTCGCCTTTCTCGCATTGCAATACAGTGATATAATCAATCGTATTACCTAAAATAAAATCCATAGTAAATTGTAATATGTGCATAAGTCACCCCAGTTTTTATCTTGCATAAACCACCTAGTGATTGCTCCTGCAGAAGGTAAAAAGTGGAATCACAATACTAGCACTAGGCTTATTTAATCAGAAGTAATCTTTTTTTTTATATTGCAAGTATTGTTTTCATTTTGCTTGTTTTTATCGGCAAGTTTGTAGTGAAAAGTGACCAAGAAGTAAGAATAGAATTAACTGTGTTATTTTTAAAGTAAATAGCAGAATGTGGTTTTATTTAACCATTTGGCCGTGTTATTTTGATTTTATTAAATAAAACCAAAACACACACCTCTATGCATTCATACAACTGACCAGTCACATCACTGTAGGCCACACATTCATTGTTTTGCCATCATTGCCTGTGCAACCACAAAGATGATTTGGTTTTAAAAACTACTTCTCCCACAATAAAATGTCCGCGACCCTTTTCCAATCCATAATGGCTCGAATACTAACTAAGTGTATATACTACCATTTTAAAGCGTAAAACCACTTATAATATGCGTTCAAACACAATGTTTTCAACGTTATTACATGTATTGCGCCTATGCCGTCAGCTAGACTACCCCCGAACGAGCGGCCATATTGACGAACGCGCGCGCTATCTACATTCTCTTGTTTCCTCGAATAGTAAAGATCTCAAATGCATACTCACTATTAAAGCGGGGGATAGACAATACAAAACATAGTTGCCCAACTCCACTATACAACTTTATTTTTTAGCCCTAACAATAAAGAACCTACAGTTGTAACTTGTAATTGTTGATCAGTGATCACTGATCAACAATCCTGATACTTTGAAGAGATCTGATAAGAAGTTGGTTGCTAACTTTATTGCCAAGTAGTTCAGATTGTTGGGATGTTGCCCAAAACGACTTGACCGTCAGTCATGCTGTTGGCAATACTATGCACATTATCAAATGCACACCAACTCCAAGCAACATTGTTGGGCAACCATGTTGATCGTCTAACCCCCGCTGTAGGCCCACGGATAAAGTACAATTGAACTACCTAATAAATATTTCTTACGCTCATGACGAAACGTAACTACAGTCAGGGGCGGCTCGTGTATAGGTGCACAGGTGCACGCGCACCCCCAAATATCTGCGCAAACTAAATTCCAAATTTAAGGTTCGAAGCCAATCTTGTAATATTCCCAATAAATCGTTGGGATTGTTTGTATGGATATTTTGGCCGGCCCAGAGCAAGGCATATTCGGCAGGAGTCATTCTGCAGTAAGTGCTGCCGAATGTGCGCACAGTTTTACATGGTTTTCTACGGATCGGCCAGCAGAACGAGCCCTCAGGTTATCTTTTGTATTTACAACGTCTGATATAGCTGGGTTAGGCGCACGTGCGAATGGGGCAAAACCCGTTACTTCCGTTCAAACGCCTTGCTATTTTGCTCGCAGCATTCATTCACCTCCACACTCCGGTCGGTAGCCAGTGAAAGTTGTTCGCGGCAGGGTTGGTGAAGTGAGATTAACTGCAGTTTTCAAGTGAGCGAACAGTGTTAAAATTATTATCGTGCCGTAAAGTGAAATTATAATATGACTTCGGTAATAAGAGATCTAAAAATAAACAGTTTTTAGAATGACCATTGGACGAACAATTAGAAATAAAATCACGAGGCCGACCAACCCCAAAATTAGATATAATTCAAGTGTCAACATCAGTTAAAGAACATTTACGAGAAACTTTAACGTAGATGTGTACAAAAAAAAATGGATCTGGGGTTGCGAAATTGTGCATCTCGGAGGAGATTAAGGGACATTATTCCGGTATGTAATATTTTAATCAAGCATATAATAATTAATTTTTTGGATGGTTTTCCATTATTAACAATTACACATGGGGGAGTTTTTCCCGACCAATAAATTCGAAAAATATACTCTAAAGTCGTTTTACGGGACTTCAGACCATTAGTGTCTGAAATTTTTTTTGCCTCCGGCAGCTGGGGCTGTGCCCCAGACCCCTTTGTTTTCCGCACAAAAAGACTTCAAAATTATGTGCACCCCCACAATAATAACTCACGAGCCGCCCCTGACTACAGTACACGTGAATTGAAACCTGAAACAAATTGAAGATATTGCCAACTTAGTACACAGCAGCAAATAGTTAAAGGGATATTCACCCGCTAAACTAAAAAAATATATTTCATCCAAGCTAACTAGTTATGAAATTAGCAGAAAAATTATTGGGTCCACAATGACGTGAAAAAAATTTGTCAAATGTGGTATTTTTTTTTTAGCTAGGTCCCATCGTCAAAAATCTCCCATAAGAAATAACGTGGGGATGATCTTTATGCCTCGTGACCGGATTTCGATCCAAAAAAATATTGGCCATTACTGAAGTACTATATAGCCTTGTCTGTAAATCCTTTAATTTATTTTGTTTTGTAATTTGGGCAAGTGGTTTGGTCAAAATATGCTGATTACCAATAAAGGGTATGATTTTGAAAAGAATATTTTTGGATGTTTGAGTGTATATTTGTGCACAGTTTCAAGACACAATGTTATAAAGGGACATTTTAGTTTGGTATCATACTCTAGTATCTATGTGGAACAAAGAGAAGCAGGTTAAAGCCGATCTAAGAAATTCACCAAAATGCCAAATTTCACAAAATTCTGTATTAAAAAAAAAACAATCGTGTAAAATCCCCGATACAAGATATAATTTTTTAAAGGTCATTTTAGTGTAGTATCATGCTCTAGACTAGGAAAACGCTAAAGTCCCGCCGCGTTGATGGATGAGCGTTTTTTGTAAGTTTTTTGTTTGCGTTTTTTGCGTTTGTTTGCACTTTTCCTTTGCAAGTGCTTTTTGAATGCATTGAAGGTGATTGTTGTCAAGTTTCTATTGTTACTTGTTAATTGGTATTATAAACCCAAAAAAAATCATATTTAAACCTTTATTTCTGTGGATTCTGGCTAACTTTTTCAACTTTTCCTTTCAAAAGGTACTACATCACCATAATCTTAATGTCCATATGAAATCTGAACGTTGTAGCCCCACCCGTTTGGTCAGAATCGGCCCAAGTGTGACCAAAATATCGCACTAAAAATTGAAAAACTCATATTATAACCTTTATTTCTATGGATTTTGGCTAACTATTTCAACTTTTTCTTTCAAAATGTACTACATCACCATAACCTTAATGTCAATGTGACATGTGAACGTTGTAGCCCTACCCGTTTGGTCAGAATCGGCCAAAATGTCACGAAAATATCGCACTAAAAATCGAAAAAAAAATCGTAAAAGTACGATATTCATGAGAAATATTTCTTCGATTGTACCCAAAAACAATACACCTCTAAGTTCAGAGAAAACGAAGGTCCCCTACAATTTTCATCAAGACCGCATAAGCCGTTTGCCCGGAATCGAGCGAACGAACAGACGGAAAAAAAAAAAAAAAAAAAAAAAAAAAAAAAAAAAAAAACACCCGAGCTAAATTTTTTGGGGGGGTCAGTGAAATTGAAGTCTTCGCTTCGCTCATCCAATTACCATGTCGTTAAACATATTTTTTGAGGGTAATAGCCCCTTAAAGAAATAATCATCACAAATAAAATTCAGGATATACATAAACCATAAGCAGAGAGCCAATTTTAATTTTAAAAAAATAAAAAATGTTGCACATGCACAATTGCCTCATGGGCACACAATAAAATTTACATTCAAATTTTAACAACATTGTCAAATATTTTTTTGAACTTTTAATACAAATACACAAAATTAACATGATTTCCCAACAAAGGTGATTCCTCGGAATTAGAGAGGGAAATTAAATCCAAAAGCCTTCTAGAAGTCAATCGTACAACATTTTTGGGGTAGAAGCTGCCAACATGGATTTTTATCTTCAGGCAATACTTCTTCACCTACCTAACAATGTTGGCAAAGTCTACTTTGAGTAGAAGTACCAAAAGGGTACCAAAAACCCAAATCTGGTACCACTTATTAAAATATTCAATTGCTCGTAAAATAAACATGCAAAAAATTTGAAAAAAATTCACAAATCGTAATAGATATCCAGGTTCAATAAGTGTAACCTACTTTTGGCTTACGTGTAGTTTCTAGGGCTTTAGTGCCACTTTTATGTCAATTTTTGTTGCGTAATTTTTGTACCCAAATTTGTACATCAATATATCTCCTATTTGGAAAGATTTGGGATAGCAATATTTTACCAAAATCTGTCTATGTCTATGTAGAACACGCTTGCCAAATCTGGCCCAGTTTCAACATACCAATCGCCGGTTTTTAATTGTTTACTAAGACAATGCGCAACTAGATTTCTGTCGCGCTAATCCCCTGCGGGTGCCGCCAGCATCAACCCGCGGCGCTGATTGGCTCTCGGCCTTGCTATGGGCCTTGCTCACCTAGCCTCCCTCCGCGGCCCACTCCACTCAGTCGTAAATAATCGTTGCGATTAGCATTTTTTTTATGGAAGTGTGCGTTGCTGACAATGGATCTCGTTATAAAAACTAGCTAGGTATGTGATATACCTGCACTACGTCTACGTGATTTGAAGGTATGTAATCATATGTATGTATGTATGTATGTAATACTGTTAGCTCTACGCTAATGTGCTATGTTAAAAACATGGAACAAACTCTAATTGTTTCAAAGTAAGACCTAATATAAGCAGTGCGCGGAGTAGTGTGTTGTGTTGGTGACAGGAAATGCTCAGCTACGCCGCTAGTAGACAGAGTGGCATATTACGCTTCAAGGTTATTTGGAGACTGTAATTTGACCGCATTGTAACATAATTAAATAATTTTTGTGGGAAGCCTGTCAGGGTGCAATTCATGCCCCTCTTCAGGTGTCAAACTAGGTATGTTGCGGATAGGACAATTGTGAAGTGAAGGGATGTCCGAGGGCTGTTTAAGAGGACTCAATCCCTTGCATTCGCATTAACGACTGAGGAAAACCTCGGGAAAAAACCTTCAGTCAGGATTGCCGAACTCGACGGGATTTGAACCCGGGACCTCCCGAATCAGAGTTGCGCGCTTAACGCTCGAGCCAACACTGTCGGTGTATTGTAACAATCAACATCAAAAATGAAACATTGGTATTTTTACTACAAATTCAGAAATTAAAAAAGTCCGCCCCAACCGGGGAAATTGGAAAACCACGGGTCTCCCGCTTCCAGGCGAGCTTTCTTAACCACTAGCCCATCAGGACGGGTTAATTTTTGTAATTTCTGAATTGAGTAAATAATAACAATTACACCACGGGAGTTTTTTCCCCGATTAACCAAATCGAGAAAGAAACATTGATGTTTTTTGGCTCATCCCGGCCACCAGAGTTTCTTTACACGTAACGTCGTATTCAGGCCATAAAGTCAGCCCCCTTTCATCATTTTCCAAAGGCGGGGTTCATGTATTTTATAATGATTTGATTAGGATTGAGAAAAATCTTTACAAATTTTGGGCCTTAAAAATTTTAGGTAGTGTTCCAATTAAAAACAAAATAATTGTTATTACTTTACAGCATTTACATTTGCCTTTTTTCTTTTAGGTTTGGTTTGAGCTTTAGTTATGACTGCCCAGAGTGTTTTCTGACAATCCTTGGTTACGATTTTAGGGCCTTGGTCAAACTGTCAGTTGTCGAAAAAATGGCGATTAAAAGACAAACCCCAGCAAAGAAAAAAGGGAATTTGTAAAAGCTTCAAAAGACAAAAAAGTCAACAGTGAAAAAACAAGTTCGTTTTGCTGAAAAAAAATGCAATATCTAAAGGTTTTTATAATATACATTGCAAGATGGGTTTTACCTAAAAGAATGCACCCCATAGAAAGAAATGCCACTACCAAACTATGATACGGAAAACTATAAAAGAAACCCGAGGTTCTTTTTTTTTACAGCTTAGTGTTTTTTTTGTTAATACATTATAAATTTTTTTTAACACCAAGTATTTTTGCTATAATATTTCATTTTCCCCCAATGGGAAACCCCAAAAATATAACCCGCGCGAATTTGTGTGGAACATTACGGGTGCGATATCACCCCTGTTTTAATGACTACAGATACTTTTCCAGTTGGGTTTGTCCCGAAGTTATTCTTGTAGCTGCAAATTTGGTTGCTCAAATAATAGTTGTGGTGTAAAAAAAAAAAGGGATCCATGCACTGATGCAGCAAGCTTTTTGAACTAGAACGAGGATGTTCGAATATCAATGCAGACGTGATAAGAATTTAGATCTTTTAATTTTACATTACAGCTTACATGCAACCGACACTGATCGGAATAGAATAAAAAAAGTAAATTCAAAATAAATGAAAAATTTAAAATATTTAAACATAATTAAATATACCCACTAACTATATAAATGGTTCGTGAAAATTAACAGATTTGCAGCGAGAGTTTTTAATGATTTTTGAATATATTCCCACTTAATTAACAATACTATACTTTAATATTATTTAAAAATGCAGCACAACTAAATAAAATGAATTTTTATACTTGGTGAAAATAATTGATGCAAATCTTTTTCCAGAAAGGACGATTTAGATTGATCGGGCCCCAGTAATTGTTGGGGTAAAACCGTTTTTTAGTCTAACTCACTTCTTGGTATTCACATAAATTAGTTTTAACGCATTCAACTATAATAAAACAGAATGGACACAGACTTCATGCAGGTAAAGCACAAAAATGCGAATAATTTATATTTCAAACAAAGTTTAAAAATTGAACTAACACTTTTAAAACAAAAGGGATTCGTAAGACTGTTAGGGTACGCGGGGGGGTTAGTCTTAATTTTTGACGAATATCTTTAAATTTACTTCTTAAATTATTTTTTTTTAAAAATTTAGATAGTAAAACAAAAAAAAAAGGGTTCTCGATTCTAAAAGTTTGATTTTTTTAAGGTGAAGGGGCCATTTTTGGGTTTTCTCAATATTTTTTTTTTTGAATTCAGCATGGTCGAATTAGTTTAAAAAGCTTTAATTGCTTTTTGATAGTAAAACAAAAATTAAAAAAATTCCAAAATTTTTTGTTTTTAAGGTGAAAGGTCATTTTTGGTTTTTTTAAAAATTGTTTTTTTTTAATTTAGCATGGGCGAATTAGTCAAAAAAGCATATTTTTAAATTTCTTTAAAAAGCAAAAAAAAATTTTAAAAAAATGATTTCTTTTTTCCAAAATTTTTAGTTTTGATCGTGAAAGAGCCCCTTTTTTGGTTTACCAACATTGTTTTTAAATTCAGCATGTCGAATTGTTTAACAGCATATTTAAATTGCTTCTAGATAGTAAAACAAAAATTTTAAAAAAAATTTTCCTTTCCAAAATTTTATGTTTTGAAAGGGGAAGGAGCCAATTTTGGTTTTTCCAACATTGTTTTTTGAATTCAGCATGGTCGAATTAGTTTAAAAAGCATTTTTAATTGCTTCTACCCATTAACAGCATAGACTTCGAATTTTGCAGACTGAATTGCCTATCTAATAGAAATGGAACCTTTCAATGCCCTTAGCACATGGTAGAAGGGCTGAAAGAAAGAAAGTGCATCAGCTGAGATGAAATTCATCCAGTGTGGCAGGTGTGACTTTAGTTGGACTAGGAAAGAAGAGCATAGTGTGATAATGAAAAAGGTGGGAGTCAACCATAGTTGAAAGGGGAAGAATTGACTGCCATAGTATGGACACATGGACCTCAAAACAGATGGCCGACCGGCAGATGTGGAGGAGAGAGGAACAAAGTGAATAGTGGTTATGGGGGGGAGGGGAGGGGAGGAATGGCGGGAGGACAGGAAAAAGTGGAGAAAGCTTGTGTCAGAATGAAAGAATGAAGAAGATAAGGTATCGCGTATCGAGCTTGGCAGGCCCTAGTGCTGATTCTGTGATGCCCAAGATCGATGGAGGAAACTCCCTTTTACCCATCTAAATAATGTTGGAATAAAGTGTAGCAAATCATCAATCAATGATGCTAATTGAGACATACAAAGATGATAAAACATCAAATATGGCATCTATGCATGGCACAGGATTTTGAACGTAAACCAAGGTAGGCCTATACCAGAAAACTCCTATCCAGCGGTGGCACAGTCGAAACGTATCACATCCATCAACTTACCGTACTGGCCCATTTTAGCACTGCAAGTAAAAACTATTAATTTGTTTTTAAGTCTATAAGCAGTAAATTTAACTGACTTATAACTAGTGATGACATCGAGTCCAAAAAGACTGAACCGGTTCCTCCGCCCCAGAACCGGTTCTAAAAAAAAATTTAAAAAACTTTTTTTTTTTAAAGTTACAATTTACAATCAGCAGGTCAAAAAGTGCCCGTGAAAAGCATTCTTCAAAGTTCAAACAATGCGCTCGTCTTTCAACACCCATAGCCTATTGTGCAATCTGGAGTGGGATGGGCTTAGCATAGCTGAATAACTTTACTATCTGTGAGAAAAGAAGGTGCTGTTACGTAGTTACGTACAAAAAAGAAATACAAATTCGAATTTTAACTACATATCTATTATTTATTACCAATTTTTAACATAAATTTGTAAAAAAAATAATATATGTTTGGGAACCGGTTTGAAAAGTTGGAACCGGTTCCCCACGGAACTGGTTTGGAACCGATTTCCAGGTACCCGATGTCATCACTACTTATAACGGACAATGAAAACAACTATAACACTTAACAGTTGTCTGAGGTAGGTCACGTTGACTGAAAACGTTTTGATAATGTAGTTTATTTGTGTATTTGTGTTTATGTTATCTTTCGCGGCGCGCCTACTCCATTTAAGGTAAGCTGTTGGCACCCTATCTCTTTATGTCATTCACACTTAACAGTTTAAGATAAACTTTTGCAACAAATAAACTGACATTAGTTTGCAGAGTAAAAACTAATTTGAGTAGCAGGTATTAAAAAAATGTAAACCAAAATTAAAAAAACTTACCGATCACACTTTCTATTTGACTCTTTCATTCCCAATATGGCTTCTTCTAGGGCTTGGTCAATTAAGCGTAGGGGAGGAGGCCTCCTCATCATAGACCTTGGCCGTTCATCATCACTGCCCGAATCTGGTACTATCACATTTATTGGTTGAAAGGGATCACTTCTCCTATACCTCTCCAAGTGACCACTCTCGCAGGAGGACGGGTTTGGTACATTACGAGCAAACGGCAAGTTGTCTTCGGAGCTATCGCTCAGCGGTCTGTTGCCCACCGACATCTCGGCGTGTTTCCTGTGTAGCTCGTAGCCAAGGTCGTACGGTGCCTCTCGAGACTGGCGATGTGCCACACGATTCACGTCTCGACGAGCGCTTGGGCCGTATTTATTTGTCCGCGTATTCGTTACGGCCATATCCTGTTCTTGCATGTTGAGATTATGTTTTGGTAAGCCGGGAACAGGCGGCCCCTGACTCTGAGCTGGCCAACCCTCTGCCTGAGTGGTCTGAGTGGTTGCGTTGTGCACAGAGTTTACCATTCTGTCCGTTGAGGCTTCGTTCGTTTTCGTGTGTCCAGATAAGAGATTCTGTCGCGAATAACTGCAACAAAATATGGAAGTACTATGTGGCCTTTATTGGCAAAGTTAAGCTTTATTTCACCATGGTCTTCAGTTACAACACATCAAAGATAAAAATCTACATGTTTCTAATTGCACAATTAATTTATAATAGTATTAAGTATTGTGGCACAAATGATATAATATACCATACTTGCTGTGATTTCAGTTTACAATGACAGATTCAAATACACAAACAATTTTATTAGTGTACTAGGTTACAGAATTGTATAACATATAATTTACTACTTTTTAAAAGCATCTAGTATGTAAGGCTTACACAAACTGAAAAAAAAATAGTTCAAATTTTTCATCTCTAAGTTCAAGTTTTAGTACACGGTAAGTATTTACCAGAGTATAAGACAAAATTTATTTTCATTTTTGATAGTTAAAAAATTGGGGGTCGTCTTAGATTCACAAGAAAATCATTGAGTAGGATATTTTTTTAATCTGATGGTGGGCGATGTTTTCGAGGTGAGTAGTACAGTGCAGGCGGGCTCCGCAGTAAAAGACTGTGGGAATAACGACACGTATCACAGGCTCCGCGAAAAAAACACCAAAATAACGGCGCGTACAAATAAAAAGTTTTTTACGAATTGATTCTTATATAACAATGATCGATTCCAATTTTTTGGAATCGATGACATCCCTAATTACGACTCTAATTTTAAATTGATGGTCGTGAATCGTGCATAATTTACACATCGATTGTTTACTTCAATAAATATTCTTAGTTAAGTATGTTGAAATATTATTTTGCCAGATTTAGCTTCCTGAAATTGGGGGACGTCTAAAATTCGAGAATATTATTTCTTCAGTTTTAACTTCCTGAAAATAGGGGGTCCTCTTAAATTCAAGGTCATCTTCTATTCCGGTAAATACATGGGCTACATATATATTATTATATATGTCATATTAAAAGATTTTACAGTAGACCACGTAACTTGTTAAAATTTTAATCCTAGTTGGAAGTTGTCAGTTGAATGCAACGTTTGACAGTGTTCGACCTGGTAACAGCTCTACGCTCACCTAAAGAGGCCAATTGCAATATTGGCAGGGTGACCATAATTATTAAAGCAAAAACCAGGACACATGGACTTTCAACTTGTATGGACTTGCGTGGGCAGCTGCTGTAGTCGGAAAATTTTGGGGGCAATTTTCCCTCAAGATAGCCTGTAGTGAGATCTGAGAAAGGTTGGGTTGGGGGCTGGCCTTTGCCTTGAGGGTGCGGGGCAAGTAGAAGAGTCAGGTTCCAGGATATGATTAGTAGGCGCAATGATGTTGAAAACTTCAATGTGACGACGCGTCGTATTACCACCAGCATTTTTTAAATTTAGCATTTCAATATAAATGAAGATTATATGTTTGGACCCTTCGCGCCTCTAGCCGACCATGCACACCATGCAAAAAATTATAAAATATTGTATTGCATTGCATTACACTACTAGGCTATGTAATGTGATTAAAACTTACATTACGTGTCATCGTATTCGAAAAAAACACGATGAAGAATGAAGATTAGATAATCACAATAAAACACAAAACCTAAGTCCCTGTAGAAGCAAGTCTCTAATGCCAAGAGAGCATGCCCAGAGCTTGTCAAAACTGCGCAACACCAGCCTGTTCAATTGTTGATGGATAATCCAAAGTAGGGCTGTGCGAGCCTAGAATTTTTAAGTCGAGCCGAGCCGAGCCGAGCATTAAAAAAAAAGCTTGATTTTTGAGCCGAGCCGAGCCGAGCTTTTTCAAAAAAATAAATAAATAAAAAATAAATAAAATAAAATAAAATAAAAAATGGTTAGGCTACATATTTTCTAGGCATGTCATCGGGTACCCAGTTCTAGAAATTACCCGGAGCCGATTATAAGATCAGGGTATTTTTCGCGACCGTTTTTAGGCTAATTCACGGGTTTATTATTTTACGCGCTACGTCGATGCGATCTTTCCCGCGGAGCCTGCCCGCTGCCTGCAGAGTCGATAAAGAAGACCCGGGGAAACTTCTTTGTCGACTCTGCTAAAGAGTAACTCGAGTTGACAACAGAGCGCGTTGTAAGCCAACACGTGACACCTGCGCGAACTACGTGCGCGTTCGGTCGATGCAACCAACTCAACTCACAGCTGACGAAGAACAAAGATGCTCTGTGTGGAACTAGTTGGAAGAAGAATTATTGCAATGTGATCATGTTTCTACGATCACGACGCATTGGATTGTTATTCCTTGGCTTATCTCCTTTCTTTCCTAGGCTTATTTTGCGACGAAAGCTTCAGCGCGGGCAATAGTGTGATAGGTTTTCCCACATGAGAGAGACACGTTTGCATTCTAGGCCTAGGACTATCGCATTCTACTGCGTCGACCGTCGAGTCGACTGTTGATCGCTGGCTCAGGCTGCCGCATTCTTCCGCGAAAGTCTTTGTTGACAAGACTGTCGTTGAGTGTTGATGAAAATGAGCGCGTGTACTGCGTGTTTTTGTAGGCTCGGCTCGAATAAATTGAGCCTAAAGCCAAGCTCGGCTCGGCTCGGCGCGAGCTCAAAACTGACGCTCGAAAAAGCTCGAGAAATCGAGTACTCGCACAGCCCTAATCCAAAGGCTTTGCTATTCCAAAGATATGATTTTGGTGTTAAGACTGCACAGTATAAGGAAGACCTTGACTAATTCATTGGTGTTAGACTGCACAGTATAAGGAAGACCTTGACTAATTCATGAGTCATGACGCCACCGTTTTGTCGCGGAGTTTAAACGTTGTTTTTTAAACGAGATTTTAAGTTATGTTTTATAAAATACATTTAAGTCTTCAAATTTTGTTTTGAAACTGTAAATGAATGTAGGATCATTCATTAGAGCTAATTGAAAAAAAAATAATTAAAACTTTCATTCAAATAGTGTAGGCTATTGAGGAGAGTGCATCCCTCTTTTTCAAAAACTGTTTATTCAACAAAACAAACTGTTTATTCAACAAAACAAGTTTCAATAATATGTCAAAATGATGCAAAGAGGGAAACAAATGTAAGAAAGATATTGTTATTAAATGATTTTACAAAAAAAAGATTTGAACACAAGAATGAAGGTTGAACACAAGAATGAAGATTCGCGTTCGGTGGTTTCTTCCGCGAAAGATTGATTACTCCCTGATTTGCTGTTCCTGATTTTTGGCAAACCTCATATTCGTTTGAGTGGGATCGTCTAATAAATCATTTTTTTTCTTTTCGTTTTTTTTTAAATGTTTTTTTTCTTACTTTTTTTCCTTTCCTTTTTGTTTTGTTTTTTCTTTTCTTTTCTTTTCATTCCCCACCCTTTTTTAAATATTTGATTCATTCATAAATTGCATTTAAGCCTGTTCCGTATATATCAGTGCCAACAACTCTCGCCAGAGCGCAGTCTCTGCGGAGACCTCGTCGAGGCAACATCATGTCCGGCTGCCGGCTCAGCTCCCGGCAAATGTGCGGGGAAACGCCGCGATATCGAGCGGCTACCGCTCGTAGTCTTACTAGCAAGAATATTGTATTCTCCACAGATACAGACAAGAACAGAATGTCAAGCTTGAGTCATGACCACACATATTAACAAATATGAGGCACACATTCTTATCACTGGTGGTGATAAAACGTCAAAAAATATGGAGAAAGAGTGAAGATTTTATGTTACTCACTTTATAATCATGATAGCAAGTTAGCATTAGATTATCTTACTTATTATTATCCCTGAGTGGTACCCTCCCCATTCGGCGTTCAACTTATGTGACCTTGATAAGACACGAGATGCCAAAGCGATTGCAGTGACGTGTTTCCTTCCACGAGCGTGTTCTTGACAGGCCGCCGGCTTGAGACTTCTTTCTCTGCCTCTCGCTTTTACAAGTCGAAGTCGCGATTGTGAAATACCGATTCAAGTCATTACACATCAGTATTTATAGGACATAACATCTTGGTTATTATGATGAATAAGAATAATACATCACTCAAAATAAAAAGAACGACAAAATCAATCAAAAATAGTGCGACAATTTGAGCAATGGTTGACGGCTGGCGATAAGTTTTAGTTTCACAGTCGGATAACCGATAATCAAGCTTTGCAAATAAATGTACATTGCACACCATAAGTAAATCGAATAATCCATTTTTTAAATTTTCAATTTATCATTCGTTGCTTAGTTAGCTATAGAAACAAGCGACGACTTAGGCCTATATGATATACGCGTTTCCAAGCAAAGGGGTTGCTACCTGGTGGCGAAAACTGCAACTGTCCAATCAGTGATAGTCGGAGGAGCGCGCTATGTGCTTACCTGAAGAACACACGTCATTCCGTGTTTGTCACTTATAAATATGTACAATCACAGGTACATTGTCGTTGCTCTCCCAAAATGTTGTTAATTGATGATAATCAAAAACATGGGGGTGCACCAAAATGATAAAATCGCTCTCCAATATGCGGGATTCGAAACCATGTCCACCAGAATAATATTACTATATATTCAGACCTGCGCATGCACCCATGAGACACCGAGGATGGCATTTGTATCCTTATTACAATTCTCTTATTGTAATATCACAATCAATCATTGGTATTTATAGGCTATATACTAAATATAGGCTAACAGGGTACGATAAATACTAAATCAAATTCAAACCGTCAAGAATGTTCACAGCTCATAGTAAACACACACATACAGTATCGCTCGCTTCTTATGGCACTTTTAATTGAGATATACTTGTTAAGTTTTATTATGATAATTTAATATAAATAGTCATAATAATAACAAAACAATACCTAACAAAAATAATAATAATTGTATTAGGGTTTATGCACTAATCCCAACTCCTTTTCTACTTTACATAATTAATGTAGGCCTACATATATCGTTTACCGTCATTGTTCATTTATTACATAATATTATACATAATATCATAACAAATACGATTTATATTATTACAATAGAATAAGTATAATGATATGACCTACAAGATTTTAAAGCTGTCTGCAGAATGGCGCGTCATGCCATTATTGACATACAAAACAATAATAAAAATAGGCCATCAGCTTTTCAATGTGCCTACTTTTAATAAAATGTATATTTAAAAAAAACAGTAGTCCTAAGTGTGTTGTAGATAAATATATATAGGCCTACTCTGATTGCGTTTACATTGTAAAACGATGTAGAAAACGTGCAAAACAGTGTAGGGCTATAATTTGCTAGAAGCTCTTTTGATTTTTAGATATCAAGTAATGGTGGGCAACATTTTCTTGGCAAAATATCATCGATCTTCATCATTCAACATTATTTGATACACTTGTTTCTGTATTTAATAGTTCAACCATGGAGTTGGATGATAAGGAGGTCTAGCTCAAATGGAATAGCACGTCCACGATCGTGTTTGTTTGTTTGAGCCTATTCGCCATTTTGATTGTTTTAACCACTACTAGCAAATTAAACTTTGTTACAATGAACTGTGGTAGGCCCTAGGTTACCTTGGTTACCAAAGTAAACAATCAAAATGTCTGCCAAATTGAAATGCTAACTTGTACACCGCCGACCACACACCTGCGCCTCCAGTACGCCAGTACTATTTATAATTCCATGGTTCAACGGTGTTGTTTGATCTTTTCGAGCTAATATCATCAAATAATCTCTATTATTTGTTGTAATTTAAAACGCCATTTAATTCCCGTTTTTAATAAAGCCGATCCCCAAAACTTACGAATTTTACTAATAAAGTACGCGGAAGATATGACATAATCAACAATGTTTTCGCAAATGATCAGAAATGTAAGAAAAATCAAGTTGAACCTAACTGAATATACAGCGCCCGCCGTAAGCAGCTCGCCTCTATCACCGATCGGTCCGACATGTTGCGTTTTAGTGCTGCCATCTATCTTTGCTTGGAAACGGGTATAGCCTCAGGCTTATTTTATTCAAAATATTCTTGATTCATATAAAACAGTTTTATAACATTGACAACTGAAAAACAGCTCCATTAGAATAGAATTAGAATAGAATTAGGATAGAAACTCCGAAAAACATTGTGAGAAATTTTACTACAACCAATAACCATACAAAACATAATTACGTTCAATAAATATTTTCGGATGAACAAATTAATAACAACAACAGTCTAACAGTGACCTGAAGAAATACAATATTTTTATCATCGCTCCTAACGGCTCCTAATTATGTCTACCTTATCAATTAGGCCTACATATTGCGTATATACAATTTATATTATATAAGCATACGTATGCTTTCCTGTTCCGGTATAATATGTACCGAGGTGTGACAAACTTGCGTAGAAAAACTCTTATAATAACAGTTGTATTAGAGTGGGAGTAGGGTGGATGCAGGCTGGATAAACAATCCCAACCATTGACATTCATCACGTATTGGTAGTGAATGCCTCATCGCAGGGGGCAACTCCTCGACGAGCCGGGAGTCGACTCAAGTCACACGTGTCCTTGCGTGATTAGCGTATGCAAACATTTTGTCCTGACTTTCGACTAAAAATATCGAAACAAAAATGTACTTTTGCAAGTCCAAGCACACTCAAAACGGATTATCAATTAATTAATTTACAATTTTATGTATGACCTACTTACTCCGAAAACGAAACGAGAACTCTGGTGTCCCAGTTTTATTTTTAAATATGGTAACACTATATTATGCTAGACGGAAGAAAAGGCGTGGGTATATTAAATAAAACAACGGTTAAACATCTCTGTAAACCTAAACGTAATTTGTTCTGGGTGTACACACGGGGGCAGACTCAGACGGCAGTGAAATAAAAGTGATATTTTTATCACCTAGTACGAAACGTATCGACTGTTATTGTTACTTTCGTGTTAGTTTTAGAGCTAGATCTGCATCCAGAATTGTATGTTCATTGTTAAAACTATATTAATAAAAAAATATTATAATGATTAATTTCGCGTACTTTTGATCGACCCGATCCAAGGTTTTTCGTCTTCTGCGCCTGGCTTGATTGGGAGTTGGGACTCGAGAATGAAATGTGGATCACGAATCCTCAAACCTCTTGTTATCCGTGGATCCACAATTTCCGGAAGAATACACTCCATATAAAACTGCTTCAGCTTAGGAAGCATTTCGTTTTTTCAAAGAAGTTCATTTCTTGGAATTCTTTATTATTATGGCTAATTATTTCATAATTTTTGTTTTGATATTTTATGTTATTGACTTATTTTACGAAGTCAAACCCAGGGGCGCCGGGTTTCCTAAATTTCGAGGGTTCAGTGAATTCAGTGGCGGATAGCCTGATTCATGGGATTCATTTTCAAGATGTTTACATAATTATAAAACGAAAACTATATAAGCATATAGGGGTGGGGGTGGGGGAGTGAGTGAGTTCGGTTTTGCAAAACCATGGCATGTTTGAAAGCTGAAGCTTTTGGTGCCCGTTATCGCCGAAGGCGAGAAAATGTGTGAATTTTCGTAACAAATCAAAAATGCCACAAAAGGTGATGGTAATCATTATTGTCTGTGCAATCAAAATAGAAATCTCAGAGGTGCGGGAGAGGAAAATCGTCTCACCGATTCTCCCCTGTATCCACCGCTGATTTTGTTGAATCAATTTAATTCTAGAATGATTTGAAAATATATTAAAATTAAAATTTCTTTTTCAGATCAGGCATGAACAGGAAATGTCTACCATTATATTTTATGGTTGTTGATTTGTTATTTGCAAAACAAGAAAATTTCAGGACAATTTCAACAATTGAGTCACAATCCGATTCAGCAGACTGCCAGATTTACTAAAAATAACTAAAGGATGAAAAATATTATGAACCCATCCAGTCCAATGCACTACAATGTAATGTGAAATTCGAATGCTAAAAATCAAATCAAATCTTCAAAGACGCGACGACGACGTGAGCAGCGAGGGCGCTTCAACCGGTTAGATTTAGGTTATATTGCGCCGCAGGTGATATTGCTAGTTTAAAAAGTGATTTTATGGAAATCAATCCAGACATTACAAAATCCATCTCGGCGGGGCGGATTTTTGGATTTCTCAGATGGATTTTGTAATTTTTGGATAAATTTCCATAAAATCAATAACACCTACGGGAGTATTACCCGATTACCTAATGAAATTATGAATTTAAAAAAATAGTTCCAATGTGATTTTAGTTAGGTATGAGATGAAACTAGATTGATAATATGTGAACATTTCTAAAAAAAAAAAAAAAAACGCACTCCTCCAAACAATCCGAGGGTGAAAGTCGCAAGAGAATTTGAATAGTTGTGTGAAAACATACGCACACACTTTAGGATCTACTTTCGGAGATATTACTTGCTCTAGATTTTTATCATCACTATGATAGAGCCTATGACAGAGAAAAGCATTCGCATGCGCATTTAATTTTACTAATCACTAGGAAAACGCTAGAAGTCCCGTCGCGTTGATGGATGAGCTTTTTTGTAAGTTTTTTAGTTTGCGTGGGATCTATTGACTTATCAAGTGCCTTTTGAACGCATTGTTGATGATTGTTGTCAAATTTCTATTGTTACTTGTAAATTGTTATTATAAACCTAAAAAAAACTCATACTAAAACCTTTATTCTATAGATTCTGGCTTACTTTTTCTACTTTTTCTTTCAAAAAACAATACATCACCATTACCTTAATGTCCATGTGAAATATGAACGTTGTAGCCCCACCCGTTTGGTCAGAATCGACCCAAATGTCATGAAAATATCGCACTAAAAATCGAAAAAAATCGTAAAAGTACGATATTCATGAGAAATATTTCTTCGATTGTACTCAAAAACTAACTTCCTAACTAGTCTAAGTTCAGAGATTTTGAAGGTCCATTTCAATTTTCATCCAGATCGCATATGCCATTTGCCCGGTAGAGAGCGAACAAACAGACAGAAAAACAAACAAACAAACAAAAAAACAGTGGAGCTAAATTTTTTGAGGGGTCAGTGAAATTGAAGTTTTTGCTACGCTCATCCAATAAAAATTATTTTATATCATAATGTATTATATATAAAAAAAAAACATTGTCCACTGTCAATTTCATTTTATTTATTAAACGTGATGGGCTTGTAGTCAGTGGCGTAACATCTCGAGTATTCTGTGTTCTTGGTCATTACATAAAAAATAAGGTTGAAAATTACTAAAATGGTCCACTTCACGTTCATTTTTCGAGTTTTTAGATCACAGATAGTTGCTGTAAAACATTGTTCACAGAGTCCGAGTGCAGCTAAAACATGACGATATAACTGTAGGATGGTGAATTTGTTTTTTGCCTCCGGCGAAAGGGCCTCCGCCGGCTGGGGCTTTGCCCCAGACCCCAGTTTCCGCCCTCAAAACCTGCTGATGGATTTGACCCACCCCCAACTTTCAAAACGTTCCTTCGCGCATGTTTGGTTGATGTCCATAGAAGTCGCTTCAAATACTCTTTGTAGAAGTTTAAAGTAAGGCTCAATCCAGATTTAGGCTACATGCAGAACTAGACACGTTCATATTACGTTGTTTATAAGTACGACACTCATTTCCTGGCAAAGAATGCGTCACATTGTAAAGAATTATTGCTGAATTGAAAAGAGGTCTTCAACAACACAGCGATTGTTTTTTTTCTTTCTAGTCGAGATCGGCTTTTAGTCAATTCAAATACAGGGCAGTGTTGTATCAAAATCCCTCCTCCCAACCATTGATCAATGTTTTATTATATGTGTCAACTCACAAGCAAGTAGTGTAAATAATATTGGAAGTGTTCGTTTAACTTCGGGAAAAGAGGGGTGCATGACTGGTCATACCCAATTGTCCAAAGTACACTTTCAATCGACAATGCTCACTGTTTCAAATAAGGAGATCATTTGGTCATCAAATATAGTTGTGACGAGACGTTCCGGTTTTACCCCAAGAGTTTCGTTTATTGGTCTGACCTATATTTCATTCAATAAAATAATAACAACGTTACTACTTACTACACGTTTTCAAATGTGAATTGACTGCATGCACAGAAAATACGAAAGCACGGCAATCTGCGACTGCGGCGTACTTCACAAGGCAATATGACCTTCAAGTCGAGATCCTTGCTTGCGACGGCAGTGCTGTCCAGCGTTTGTGTTTTGTTTTTGTGCGAGAGGTCGTAGTACAATTGTGCTCCGCTCCGCTCGAGTCGCGAGGAGCAGCACTGGTCTGCCGTGTTCCGAGCTCGCCGAGAGGAATATTTCAATCAAAACGGGAGTTTTTGCAATACACTCGAAATATCAATTGCGCTTTGAAAAGTTCTCAACCGATTTTATAGTGCGATAGCTCGTTGGAAAGTGCAGTTTTGCCACTATGCCTTGAAAGTAGTACTTATTAGGAATATGGCTTTTGGTAGAAATGACAGAATTTAAAATCTGCCAAAAATTACAGACAAAACGTAGCGGTACGTGAGAAAATTCACAGTTTAGTATCTATTGTAAAAATTAACAATCGGTCTTTTTCAAAGCAATCATGAAACTTCACTCTAAAGGCACACCAAATTATGTCGGGTTTGAACCAGTAGTTTTTCTATTGCAACTGATGAAAAATGGAGTACTTTAAACTACCGGGACGCCTGCAATTTAATTTCAAAAAATCCAAAATTTGACTTTTATGTCACCATATACACACATAAACATAATTACAACAAAATAATTTTTTTTTGGTGACTTACACCCAGCGTCTGGAACAGCCTTAATACCCTTTTAATTTGTTATCAAATTTGTTGAGTTTTTAATGCATTGTTGTAATATTACTATTTCAAATATTTACTTAAATGTAGTTCATTGTTGTGTCTGCATCTATGTAATTAGATTTATATATAGTTGTCCTCCTTTGTAAATCAGTTTTTATAACTGAATAGGATAAACGTCAAATAAATAAATAAATAAATAAATAAATAAATAAATAAATAAATTACACAAAATAACTAAATTTAAACTGAGCTGTATGGTTTTCAACCTGGTGACTTGTTCCTTGCAATGTAGCCAACTTTGTTTTTACAGAACTAATAAACATGCAATAGGCCTACAATACAATCTGTGATTGTAACGGTGAGAATTTGAACTTGCCTACAGAGAAAATTACATGTCTAAATTTTTAGGAATTGATAGAACTGAACACAAATGATTTAAAATATAAGGTTAGTTTTTACCTCCTAAAATTGTCCCAGTAATTGTTAGCACGGTTTCCGGGCGGGACTTGGTTGTTAAGCGCTGTTGTGGGAGCCGCCACCCTGTATGGATCCAGGTCCATGGTGGGAGGTGGAGTGGGCAAGTTGTTCTGTATGCCAAAAGAGAATGGCGGGAAGGGCAACATATCGGCCGCCAATCGCGATCCATACTGAAAATAACGAGGTTGAGGAGATCTGTTGACGACGGCCGAGGGATATTGATTCTCGTTGTTGAGGCGGAGAGAAGTGGGTTGAGCCGGACTGAGAGGTGGGAACATGTTCGGAAGGGATCGAGCATTGGATATCCCCTCTGTGGGTGGGACGTCTCCCACCAGTAGATGGTTTCCCCCTAGATGTACGGGTTTTGGAGCCGGACGGGAGTAGTTCGGGTTCAAAGAATTACGAGCGAGATTGCTCTGCGGACGTTCGTGGGCTGGTTGAGAGATGGTACCCTCAGACGTGAAGACTACACCCTGGTCCAAAGAAATGGGTGGCGAGTAGCTACCCTGTCGATTACCCTGCATCTGTTGATGGAAATCAACATCATTGTTAGTTACACCACACTAGTTTATCTCACAGAAATGAAAGGTCCTCTATTTACTTTTTTACTACCAATATAAAAATAACACAAGGGTCAAATTAATTCTTTATAAGTACCAGATACATCAACAAATCCACATGTTAAAAGCACTGGCAGTTAGAATATTAGAATATTAGAATATTAGCCTCAAAAATAGTCACTAACAATAAAATTAAAAAATAAATAAATAAATTCGTATTTAGAGTCTACCCACTCAGTCATATAACTGATTTTAGTGGGGGACAGTAAACCAAAGCGACCAAGCCAACACTGTAGGCCCCGACGCAATCGACGAGTGAGCGATAACCAACCAAAGATCAATATTTTTTTAAATAGGAAATATAGCAATCAGCGGTCTGGACAGTGCGAACACCCGCGGATCAACGCCAGAATCAACAAGGCCAATTCAAACAACTTTAAATTTACCAGGCCGCTTTGCTAACGCTTTTTTTAGTCGCGTTGATGGATGAGCTTTTTTAAGTTTTTAGTATGCGTGGGATCTCTTTACTTCTTCAAATTCCATTGCAAAATCGTTTTTGTGCTAACTAACTACTATGGAACTACTATGGACTACTATGAACTACTATGGAAAGAGGAAATATCAAACAGATGTAAAATGATATTATACAAAATGTACTTTCTCCCAATTTTGTCATATGCATCAGTGACATGGACAATAGGAGGAAAGGAAGAGAGCAGACTGCAAGCAGCAGAGATGAAATTCCTAAGAAGTGCGGTGGGCATAACAAAACTAGACAAGGTACGAAGCACAACAACAAGAAACAAATTAGGAGTGGAAAGTCTACGAGATAAAATAGGAAGAGAAAGACTCAGGTGGTATGGACATGTAAGAAGAATGAAGCAAGACAGAATCCCAAGACGAGAATTTGAACGTACATGTGGGGGAGTACGAAGAGTTGGCCGGCCAAGAGATAGATGGCGGGACCAAATAACGCGAAGCGTCGAAGAAAGAGGGAAAACATGGGATAGGGTTAATGAAGAAAGACTCTGGGAGGACAGGAAGAAGTGGAGAGAATTATTAGAAATGCCGGTTATGGAAGAAAACGAGGAAGAAGATGAGGGGTGCTGAGCCTGGCTAGCAAGCACTAGAAGATAGCCCGAGAAACTGGTGACTCGTCACCCCCCGACCCGACGAATGTTGGAAAAGGGTGTTTGATATATATATATAAGAATAATTTTTATAAAGTAGTATTAATTGCTATGGTAATTAGAATGTAACATATCTGGAGGCCTGAAGACTTGCTTTTTGAACGCATTGTTGGAGATTGTTTTCAAGTTTCTATAAGTACTTGTAAATTATTATTATTATATAGTTCCTCAAAAAACTTATATTAAAACCTATATTTTGATGGATTCTGGCAAACTTTTTCAATTTTTTCTTTCAAAAGGCACTACATCACCATAACCTTAATGTCCATGTGAAATATGAATGTTGTAGCCCCACCCGTTTGGTCAGAATCCGCCCAAATGTCACGAAAATATCGCACTAAAAATCGAAAAAAATTGTAAAAGTACGATATTCATGAGAAATATTTCTTCGATTGTACCCAAAAACGTGGCACGTCTAAGTTCAGAGATTTCGAAGGTCCCCTCCAATTTTCATCAAGATAGCATATGCCATTTGCCCGGTAGAGTGCAAACAAACAGACAGAAAAACAAACAAAAAAACACCCGAGCCAAATTTTTTTGGGGGTCATTGAATTTGAAGTCTTGGCTTCGCTCATCCAATTATGTGCCTCGTTGCTAGGACGGCTCCAAAGCCACCGCTTACAAATTCCTAAGATAAGAACTGATGGACTTAAGTCCAAATTTAACTTCCGACTTTAACGGGAATCAAACCCTGGACCTTCTGCATTGGAAGCAGAGACGCTAACCACAAGAACAACAGTCCATAATCCACAATAGTCCACCAGCACAACCTAAGAACACATGCTAGATAATCAACGACGTCGGGTTGAGTGGTGTTTTTTACACTTATATCTAGGGCATAATTAGACGAGTGAGCGGAGCAACTGAGGATACAATTCAACTAAAACGGCGCTCATTCTGTTCTTCTGTACGTGTGTGTGTGTGTGTGTGTGTGTGTGTATGTATGTGTATGTCGAAAATCAGTCGAATCGCTGAATAGATTGCGCTGAAATTTTAAACAGACATCCGGTACGAGTTAACTGCAAACTGCTAACAAAATCAACCAAGAAAGGGTGTGATTTTGGAATGCATATTTTTGCATGTTTTGAGTGTTTATTTGGGTACTGTTTCAAGACAAGAAGTTATAAAGGGCCATTTTAGATTGGTACGATGCTCTAGTATCTATGTGGAACAAAAAAGAAGCAGGTTGAAGCTGATTTAAGAAATTTTTCAAAATGCCATTTTTCGCAAGTTTACGGATCAATTCTTTTTTAAATTTGTGTAAAATCATAGTTTCAAGATATGTTGGTTGTGATAGAGTGCCTATCGGCTAAGTTAGTGTGTGTGATTGGTGAAAGAAGAAAGGAGACCAACAGCTTACCTTAAACAAGATGTGCAGCTGTATGAGACTGGCTGGCTAACAAATATATTTACAAAACAGGTACACAATGTCGTACGTTTCAGCCAACGTGGCCTTGGTCACCGACCGTTAGATTTTTTAAACAGTCATTTTAATGTAGTTTTATGCTAGCCTATAAAGTAATGTGGTAAAAAATATTTTTGGGGTAAAAGCCCATTTAACCCCTTAAGTGTTTATGGCGTATATAAATGCAAAAGGCGTATGTATACGTTTTGCGTAATAGCGTTCTTCTTTCAACTGTTAAAGGCGTATTTTTACGCCTACCAGTAAGTTGATGCTACTAGCGCGATCTATCGGAACTCGTGGTAACTTTTTGTAGGCATACACAGTATATGCAACCGAATAAAGCAAAATATGACTCAATTAGATTTGACAACCTGTTGAATTTAGTTCGTAAAAGATGGCTGCCAAGCGAAATGTTGTTGATGGAGACACACTTCAGCAATTATTGAATAATACGAATGATAATATTGATGGAAGTGACTTTGAACTATCGGATTACAGTGAGGATATTTTGGCGAGTGATTCAGGAGATAGAGATGGTAATTCAAGTGACAGTGGTGGGTCTGTGAACAGTGGCAGTACCGGTAGTGGCTCTGTGGACAGTGATGGGGGCAGGAACGTCATAGATGTCAACAAAGCCAAGGTGTTTTCAATGCACATTTACTGGTGATCCAGGCTTACAGGTAAATGTTGCTGACAAAGACGATCCCGTCGAACTATTTGAACTATTTGTCACTGATGAATTGGTTAGCCTAATAGTTAGGGAGACTCTGTATGCCAAGCAGCAACTAGTCTACAAGCCTTTATTGCAGTTTTCCCGCTCCAATAAGTGGAAGGACACTGACAGTGCTGTTCTTAGTTGAGGGTGTATTTAGCTTCAATGTTGATGATGGGCGTAATATGGAAACCAGATTTACCTGCCTACTACACTAAAAAAAATTGTTTAGCACACCAGGCTTTCCCCAAGTAATATCTTTTAGTAGACTTTCATCGTTAATAATGTGATGAATTAGTTGGACTATACACTGACTGCTCTTTTAAATAAAGAAAAACTATGTAGGTAACGATATTTCGAAGACTATTCAGTCCTCTTCAACTGGTTAAACTAGGAAGCTTCGCAAACGCTTTTTTTAGTCGCGTTGATGGATGAGCTTTTTAATTATAAAATGTTAATATTAATTTAAAAGAATAAAAACATATGAACACGGCCCATACAAAGCAATCATTAGGTCTGTTGGATCTTTGATTGTTTGTAACAAGGCTGTGAGTAAGGTATAAAATCTCCTGTGAAGTTTTCATACAAGGCTGTGAGAAAGATCTAAAATCTATATTTTCGTGCTATTTGGGCGGATTCTGACCAAACGGGTGGGGCTACAACGTTCATATTTCACATGGACATTAATGTTAAGTAGGTTAACTAGCCGTTTGGCATCTCCTATCTATCACATGGACATTAATGTAAGGGTGATGTATTGACTTTTGAAAGTAAAAGTTGAAAAAGTTACCCAGAATTCATAGTAATAAAGGTTTTAATATTTAACACCTCAAAAAACTCAAATTAAAACCTTTATTTCTATAGATTCTGGCTAACTTTTTCAACTTTTTCTTTCAAACCTCAATACATCACCGTTACCTTAATGTGCATGTGAAATATGAACGTTGTAGCCCCACCCGTTTGGTCAGAATCGGTCCAAATGTCACGAAAATATCGCACTAAAAATCGAAAAAAATCGTAAAAGTACGATATTCATGAGAAATATTTCTTCGATTGTACCCAAAAACGTGGCAAGTCTAAGTTCAGAGATAACGAAGGTTGTGTCAAATTTTCATCAAGATCGCATATGCCGTTTGCCCGGTAGAGAGCGAACAAACAGACGGGGGGGAAAAAAAAAAAAAACGAGCTAAATTTTTTGGGGGGGCGGTGAAATTGAAGTCTTTGCTTCGCTCATTCAATGACATTTGACCGTTACAACATTAAGAAAAAAACAAAATTCAAAATTGTTTTAAACAAATACATAAACAAATACATACTGCCATCTCAATTTTACAAGAAAAAACTCATGCCTACCATCTTATAAAAATGAAAACATTTATATTGCCAACTAGCAATTAAGATAAAAAACATAAAAAACACCTTTACTCTTATAAGCTATGACTAGCTCTGGCTTGGAACAAAACCTTCCCAGATAGAAGGAAAGTCAATACTTGGAGTACTAATGATGTTGTTCTTTACAGCCATAAAGGCAGCCTCTTTCTCATGTCATTAAACCAGTTGAAGGGGACTGAATAGTCTTCGAAATATCGTTACCTACATAGTTTTTTCTTTAGTTAAAAGTAGGGATGTCAATACCCGGAAATTTTCGTACCCGGGTACCCGCGATCGTTACCCGAGATACCCGCGGGTAGTAAATGTTCGATTTATCGTCATGGGTGTCAAATGATTCAGAAAAGCATTGGCAGTTGAAAAGTAGTATTGGTAAAAGGCCACGTATGTTTTAGTGTACGATGACTCAATGGGTTCGGAGCAACTACATCAAGCGGAAAGGAACACTGATTGATTACTACATTCCTTTCATGCGCATATGTACGCAACCGAAATCGGATCGTAGGCTGATCAAGGTCAATCCTTGTCTTTATCCCAATGCATGATCTCCCGCTCCCCGCGCACTATTTTCGTATCAGTTCATTCGAAGTGATCTTCCACTTCACAGAAAATTAGGGATGGTACGTGTACACGATTTTTTATTTTATGCTGTTTTTATCCTGTGTGCGACCAGCCAAACTGTGTTTTCTCATGAATCACTTTAGGTCTACGGTCATTGTTTCATTCATACACACGAGTAGTGTCCAATCCAACACCCTTCCCGTCTTCACATCGGCAGCTTTGAGTCATCACAAACTCGTAGGTCTACAGTCAAACGTCGTTACAACCGGGCAGATAACACTCATTTTTTAGTGTTTCTGCGCTCCCGATTACGAAATTCGGTGCATTGGCATCTGTTTTGTCTCGAGCAACCAAATCGTATAGTTTGCTTCAAGGTCAAGCCTTGTTCGCCGCTATCTCTAAGCCCCCCCCCATCCCACCCAACCCGCGCCGAATTCCGTATTAGATCATTCAACAATCTCACTCAATCACTCGTCGCTACAATCACAGCAGCCAGCCATGAGCGGTAGGGGGAGGGGTATAATGACGCGATGTATTGTCTGTTCCGTGAAAAAGATTGCAATGGACAAAGGAAAGAACGGGTAATTCCGGGTAACGGATAATGGAAAATTGGAGCAGTACCCGCGGGCAACGGGCGGGTAACGGGTACCCGGGTACCCGTTGACATCCCTAGTTAAAAGAGCAGTGTATAGTCCAACTAATTCATCACATTATTAACCTCACCAGCTCTAAAAGTTTCATTAATATTAACTTTCATTGTTGTCGAAGTTTCTACATTTTGCCGACAATGAAAACATCGAGCCAGATGCGAACAAAAAAATTTACAAAATTCAGCGTTTTGGATTATGTGCTAGAAAAATTCAAGGAGGCCTACACACCAGAGCAAAACATTGCAATCGAGAGTCTAATGCTCTGGAAAGGTAGGCTTGGAATCAAGCAGTATATTCCGATCAAGAGAGCTAGATTCGGTTAGCTACATTCTCTCAGAATCATCTTCGAGATACATTTGGAAAGTAATTGTTTACAGTGGAAAAGCAACACAACTTACTCTAAACAATACCTTTGGCCATAGTACAAGGGTAGTATACTCATTGTTGACAGAGTTACTGAACCAAGGCTACTGTGTTTACGTTGACGATTACTATTCTAGCCCTCAATTGGCTATCTTGCTAAGTGAAGATTCTCCCGATACTGTAGGAACTAGGGGTGTCAAGGATTACGTTTAAATCGATTCGATTAATCGATTATTAATTGAAAACGTTTTATCGATTTTTTACAAAAAAATCAATTTTAAATTTTTGCGCTTTTTTAAATTTAGTTTTCAAGATCCGCCGCCTATTACCCACGAGAAACATTCCCGTAAGTTAAGTTTTCCCGCCAAATACGCCGTGATAACTCGCCCGTGAGATACGTTTCCATCAATTTCTAGCACGCGACATTGTTCCCGATCCACATTTGATTGAAGCGACTTCGCAAAATACATCGTTCGTACCAGCCTTGCCTTGTCATCATGTGCGCATGCGCTGGCCGTGCAAGGTCGGAAGGAGTGGGCGGAGTTAAAGCTGCATTCTATTCAAGCGTTCCACGCGGCGTAGTTGGCGCGGCAGCCAATAAATACAGCACTCAACGCGCCTGAAACGCCGAGCACTAGTAATTGCACCTTTACGTAACATGGCATCTTGAGTGTGACAAAAGTGATTGCTCTGGTGTTGTGTTTCGGCCTAGGCCAAGAGTTTTCGACAACATGGCATCTAACAATTGAATTTGATCACCGCATTGATGCCAATTTCATCTCGTTTGCTTTATCTACCCCTCCACTTCCTCTTGATTATGCTCCCGACTGTCTTCTTCGAGATTGTTGTGCGAGCTCAAGTCCCCGCCACGGCGCCGATGCGAACTCGTGCCTTGCGCGGGCGATTCAAACTAACCGAAACCAGACCGAAGTTTGAAAGAAACTAACTACTATACCGACATTGTACAAAACGATTAAAATCGCTTAATAATCGATTATGGAGGCGAAAGTGAATTCGATTATCGATTATAATAATTTAATCGTTTGACATCCCTAGTAGGAACTGTTCGGAAGAATAGGAAAGGGCTTCCAAAAGATGTTACATCTAAAAAACTGAAGAAGGGCGAGTCAAATATAGTGGTAGAAAAAAATGGATCTATGATGGCAATGAAGTGGCGCGACAAACGGGAAGTCATGTTTCTAAGTACTATTCATCATGGAGAGGACACAGTGACAACAAGACGGCGTGGAAAAGAAGTTACCATTCCATTCAGTTCAGTCACCCATGATTATAACAAACACATGGGCCCCGTAGACGATGTGACCAAATGCTAACGGCCTACCCAATCGAGAGGAAACGTATCAAAGTTTGGTACAAGAAGCAGTTTCAACACATAATAAATATGTTCGTGTTCAATGCGCACATATTGCATCAAAAGCTTGTAGGAAAAATGAGCGCTTTGGATTTCCGATATGCCTTGATTGAAGGACTGCTGATGTACCACATTGGAACTCATAACAATCCCAAGAGAGGGCGCAGGTCAAATGAAGAAAATCCCATGCGACTCGTTGAAAGGCACTTCCCCAAGAATGTACCAGCAATGGAGAACAAAAAAAAAATGCTAGCAGAAAGTGCGTCATCTGCACAGCACAGAAAGAGAGGCGCGAAACCAGGTATCAGTGCACAGATTGTGATGTTGGACTGTGTATAGTTCCATGTTTTGAAACATACCACACAGACCTACTTGGAGCGACAATTTGAGGGGGGGGGGGGGGGAGAAATGATCTAAAATTTGAGGCAATTTTCAATTTGTAATAACGTACATTATTGGGCCTACCTATATAAAAGTTGTTGTTTTGGGGGGGAAATCAGTTTATCTTTTTTTGGTGGGGGGGGGGGGGATTGGGTACTAAGCGACAATGTAGTTGGGGGGGGGGGGAGGGCAAAAATGATGGTACATATGTCGTCATCAAAATGTAAAGTTTCAGCTCCGTCTCTTAAAAAATTAAAAAATTGTAGCATATTTTGTGTCCTTATGTTAAAATTACCGTAAACTCCCCTTTTAAATGAGCATCGGGGTAAGAACGATGGATTTTATAAATAAAAAAACGCTTAAGGGGTTAAGGAAGAAATGCAAAGTGAGAGGGGGAAAAAATCTATGCATTATTATGCTCAACTTGATAGTGAAGCCATTTTGTTTTTCCCATATTTGAAGTTGGCTCTTATTTGCGCTCAAACTCAAGCGATCTGTATCATTTGTACCAAATATATCAAAATAATACAAAAGTAACCTACCTTTAAAAGGTAATACAAAAATAACAGGTAATGAAGGACATCTGTCCTCTCCTATAATATCAGATTAAATCAGAAAAATAAGAGATGCCAGGAACATCCAAGCCCTATTCATTGCAATGAAAAACATATCAATCAATGAAATTTCTTCCTGAATCCATTTTCCCACCAAATGCTAGTGGCAAAAAATTAGCGAACCCACTCCTACATACTATATCGTCCCAAATATAAGGAGAAGTTTAGTTTGAAATCAAGATTTATTGTCTGGCAAGTGGCAAAGACTTGTTGAAACAGATCTAAATCTCTCTTACCTACGACGATAGATAATACTTACCGTGGATACGGCTGCACTTAATCTCAACAACTCTTGCTGCTGCTGCAAGATGGACTGATGGCAATAGTTAACAGACATTGCGAGGAGTTGAGATTGCTGTAATTGACTAGCAGCAAGCATCTGTTGGTAGTACATCTCACTTCCTGGCATAACTTGTGGAACCATCCTGCTCATGTTGGAAGCGGGAGCCGAAGCTTGCACAGCATTGGCTTTCATTGCCATGTTCTGTAACTGGCCCTCCAGCTAAACAAACAAAAATATGTTTACATAAAAGGGTTTTGGATAGGGGACCCAACAACTTGCCTGGTTCTTGTAGATAGATATGAATAGACTATTCAAGTCTTCAAATGTGTGATCGATTTCCTTCTCTTTTTCAACTCGTTTTGGGGGTCGAAAGTCTCGAATGCCGAAACAAAATATTTCAACATTATAAAACATCGGTTTTTACTCACAAACGAAGATGATTTAATCCAAATTGATCATTTTCCGTATTAAAAATGGATGGAATAATTCACCTCAACTATATTGAACAGCTTGAGATAGATGTGAATTAAATGTATGTAGAACTATTTTCATTAAAAAAAATACCACTTTGTTTTATTTGTCAAATTGCCAAACCAAGAATTTGTCAAACTATTAATGATAAATAAACAAGTTCTAACTAGATAGTTAATTGATGAACTGGAAGAATCTGTTCCCCTTCGTACACGAAGTTTGGCTCCTGCTCTTAAAACCAAGGTAGGCGGTACGCATAGGCCCCAAGTTAATACATTGGCCTGAGACCTAGCCTACATTTAATTGTGAAGGCAATTTATTAAATAGGCCCGAGGCCTACATAAAGGCTATGAAATACGTACCCATCATAGGCCCAGCAATAGATGACTAACATAACCTCACTTCAATTTTCTGTTTGTTGCGTGTGTTGTGGCGGCTGGCCGCATACAGCAAAGTACAGTACAGCATACACACACATTTATTATTTTCGTAGAAACAGTAAACCTGTAAACGCATTAAAACGGGTACACGTTTACACTATCCCATCCCTAGCAGTCAAGGTCAAAAGAGCCGCCCGCACGATCGTATTAAATGGTGATGAGTCATTGTCTGTCATGTTGCATAGTGCCACATAAAAAGGGTTACACGGCGCACTACACAATAGTGACCCAATAATTACGTACCAATTAGTAATTACATATTACTGAACAAGACTTACCAACTGCATAATATTTTGGCAGCATCCTAGGACTTCTTTTGACCCAAGGCTGATGTGATGTTGATGTTGAGGGGTTACTTACTTTGTAACTTTTTTATTTTACATGTAATTAAGAATTTCAGGGCATGTCTACCTGCATATTATAATAGTGCGACCTACATTTGCATGCAAACCAGCTTTTCGATTTTCGACATCTCAAAAGTGGGTGCGACCTACTTTCGCGTGCGACCTACATTGGAGTACATACGGTATATTTAGGGGTGGGCGAACGTTCGAAAACTCGAGCCCGAGCCGAGCTTTTTTTGAAGTTCGGCTCGGCTCAGGCTCGACTTTTTAAGCTCGAGTTCGGTTTTTATCAAAACTTCGAACTTTAAACGAACTTCGTCTTGAAATTACGCCAAAAACACGCCAAAAACTGATTGAATATATCATTCGCGTAATAAAACAACAAAGCAGCGATCGCCACACTGGATTTTTCTAACAGCTGATTTTCCAAGTTCCAGCGCCTTGAAAAGTTCTCGTTTTGTCACGCCATGACGTCACGACGAAGCTATCTGTTAGAAGGCGGTGCGCATCTGTGATTGGCTCGATCGTCACAATTCACACTCGTCGTGCATGGTCGGCAACATAACAAACACAAACTAGAAATTTTGCTTCTTGATCTACGAAGTACCAACATTATTGAATCTTAATGGCGGGAAATTTGAAAATACGCAAAATTTGAAAAAAATAGTTTGAATTAATTGAATTTTTTATGACGAAATGGACCCTTTATTTTGAGCTTTTATATTTAAATTAAAAAATTTTATAACTTTTTTTTAAAAAAATTTTGAGCTTTTATATTCAAATTAAAAATTTTTATAACTTTTTTAAAATTTTTTATAAATGTCTATTCGTTACAGAATAATAATGGATTTTCAAAAGTTCGGCTCGAGTTCGAAGTTCGAAAATTTTTGGTTCAAAAGTTCGAGTTCGGCTCGAAAGTCAAAAACCTAGGTTCGCCCACCCCTAGGTATATTATTATTTATTTTACCGCTACGAATAATGAATAATTAGGAGATCAAAGAAAACGTGTCACGAGACCAGAATATTAGTTCATTCTCACCCTCTGAATATGACGCTGTAATATTACAATGGTGTTTGCTTCATCGCTGATCGGATTAGGTATATTCATTGGTGAATACCGACTATCGGTGTTCGATTGAGCCTGGGGTGGATGAGGATGTCGATTGCCGACTGCGGGTACCATATTTATGTTGCGCACATTCTCTTCACTACAGCTGCCTGCAAACACAATCCATATACAACAGTTAAATTCATTATCAAGTTGCTCTTGGCACGTTGTAGCTGAATGACATGACACACATGACTGCACATAATAAAACATAACCAAAGAAAGACGAAATGCGTCATGGATTAAGGTAACAAACAACTTTAAAATAGCCGCAGTTGTTATCAGCAGGTGAAATGTTTTTTTTGCCCCCAGCCCTTCAGGCTGGCTTTATGTTCTCTATGCTTTCCCAACCTGTCAACCCTTCTCCAATCTAAACTAACCAAATTTGAGATATTCATACATTGGGCAAGATCAGATCATACAACATTGCTTCAAGAACCTGCAGGTAAAAGTAGAACCCCTACCTCGAGACTGATTTGTTTGATGCCTTCCCTGTTGACTACGATGAAGGTTACAATCGACTCCCAGTATCGGAGAATGGGTAGATTCAGGAGCTACAAACAAAAAGGGGTATTGTTAACTCTCCACTGAACCCAAACATAGGGCCCTCCATCATTCAGAACCACATGTTTTGTAATAGTCCTATGTGGTTCACCAACTTTCTGAACTTCATCTTAAGTTACTACTATCAATGACAAAATCATGACAGTGTCCAGTTTGTTTTCAGGAAATCAATTGCATTTTGTCTTTCGTCTCATATTGCCCCCATTCCCAATATCTTGGGATTTGTTATATGAGGATTTGAGCTAGTGTACCTGAGGAGAGTCCACCATCTTTCAACCACTGTTCCATCACTCGGCTTACGCTAGAACCCCAGGAGGCAGGCTCTGTTTGGGAGTTGTTGAATGTGCGATCACTCACGTACAAAGGATCATCTAGTCCCTCCTCTCTGAAAAGAGACGGTGTTCCATTTCATAATTAGTAATGGCTGGTGGATTATACTGTGGGGGTGCTGCAAAAGAAATAGGCCATTTGTCAACAACTACAATGAATTAAAATCATATAGACCTACCCACATGCTCCAAGATCACACCACCTCATCCCTAGGCTATAGAGGACACACTATGACCCAACGGTTGAACCACAAATAATCCAAATAAACAAAAAACAACTGATATAATTATATAATATATATATATAATTTACACCAACTGTTATATTTAAAACAAGAATTGCAAATAAAATCTTGACAAACTTTCCAACGATTCAGTTGGGGGGCAAAGTGAATTTGTTTCATAAACTTGGCCCTTTTTTGAGATCGCAATGCTTTTGAGTATGAAACCTTTGGCTGTATTTTTACAAGATTTTAGTAAGCATTGTCATATACACTAGAATGTTAACCCATCCAGACATTACAACGAGTTCTGCCCGTGGTAATTAAATGGTGCATAGGGGTGAAATGCCTTGGGAAAAATGATGTCTGGATGGGTTAATAAAATAGCAATCTGGGATGCAGTATGCAAATTTCTAAATTCAATTTGTTGTAAATTCGTTGTTTGAGCTCGGGCCAACATTTTTTTACAATGTTAAATGTCCATTTAAAAATTCCCTTCATCGGCAAATTCAGCTAATTTCACATAGATTATGGATCACTTTTCCACCTCCAATTTTCAACAACAAATTTCAACTTTCAGGATATTGTTTATAAAGGACTTGGGCACAATGCACAATCACATTCACGATCGTAAATAATTGTCTCCTACACAAGCTTGGGAAATTACTTGGTGGCATAATTACTGTCCATAAGTAATGAAACAAATAGGTAAGCATTATTTGGAAAATGTGCTCCGATTGCGCAAAACAAGTTCTTACTTAACATTTTGATGTAAACCACAACCCGACAGAACAAACGATGGAGCTTCCAAGTGATCCAGACTAAACCTCTACGTTCTGCGTCAAAGCCTGGTTTGCTCGAGCTCAGCCAACGGTCTTAATTTACTAGCATTTTTAATTTTTATTAACTTTCACCATTTTATTCTAACTGCAGAGATTTCAAAACATTAGTACCAATTTGCAATATTCCGATAAAAGTAAAACTGTTCACCTAAGTTTTCAAAAAATTAACCTGCGCAATCTAGTTCATTTCAACTGTTTGATACTGTACGCCAATTGAATTTTAGACATTCCATTTTTTTAACCTTTATATGCTGTGGCCTTCCCACAATTCTTTAAGGACTATTTTTTTGTAATAAGTGTGTATATCAATATAATATTTCTTCATAAATGTTTCTGTGAAATATGACAACAGCTGCAATCATCAGAAAGCTTGGCACACCCGATATCCCAAACTGTTTGTTGGGGTCAGTGAACAAGACAGGGCACGTATCTCACGTTTAACCCTTTCCAGTACAACAACGCCTCTGGGACGTGATAGATCGCCGTGACGCTCCGTACAACGACGTCCTGGGGACGTCGTTGGTGCGCGAGTTCAAATAACCCGCCATATCTCCGGTACCAGCAGTCCTATCGAGTTCAAATCTTGACCGCTAGATAGCAGAAGGTTCCGCGCGTAAGAATATCGAGGCGACTGCATTACCGGCGTGAAACGCGCATTGATACATCGATGAAAAACATCCGAGTTTGTTTTGTAAACACGCCGGCCGTCAATCGTTCCGTCATGGCTGCTATGCGACCGAAGTTGACTGTTGATGTTGTTAACAATATTCTTTTTGAGAGTGACTACAGCGATTCTGACAACGATGATAACGTTTCTATTTCTAATAATAGTTCAAGTGAAATGGGAGATTCTGACAGTGATGATGTTGATTCAAGTGATTCAGGAGTTTCTAATCATGACGGCGCCGGTGTAGGCGTAGGCCTAGGCGTAAATAATGGCTGGGATTGGATTCACGATAATAATTATACAGACATGTTTTATTTTTTTAATTGATAACTTCTTTATTGTAAACCTATCCTGAAAATTTTAAGTTAATTGGTTGATAACTTTCAAAGCTACAAGCACAAGTGTATAAGGTTTCGCTTTACTTTTGACCGCTTGGAAATTAAATAGGTATTCCCAGGTAAAATAAATGGAAAATAACCGTACTGGAAAGGGTTAACGGGACAAGGCATGGATCGGAGTGAACAGGAGGCCAACTAGAAAACACAATATGATCACATGGATAATGCTAATTTGATTCCTTGTAAAGTGATAAAGTTTTGTACCTGGAGTTTCTAAGACTGGGGTCCCGTTCCACAGTTGAACTTGTTCGGTCAGCACCATGATTTATGAATACTTGAAAAAAGAAAAAACATATTAGTAATTATTAATTATTACAGTAAGACCTCGTTCATCCGAGCTCCAATTAACCGAGATACAGTGTTATCCGAGCTGGTTTCAGGCGCCCTTTCCATTTTTCAATTAGACCGAAATGTTATGTTCTTTACATCTGAATGTCATGCAGTATGCTGTTTACTACAATGACGTGTCACGCACAGCGCGTGAATTGTAAGGGGGGTTGGGGGTGGGGCTCGAGGTAGGGTGCCAAAGAAAGTTGAGCCAGTGTCTTTGTGAGTGCTTGCCGCCGCCGCCGCGACCTTGCTCAAAGACGAGAGAGAAGAAAGGGAGGGAGAGAGAGATAGAGACAAAATATGGCCTTGAAGATGACATGATAGAGACTGGCTATGATTATGAAGAAATAAACATTGCATTGGGACATCCAGTCAATGACAGACGCGGAGATAACCGTCAGCCCCCCCCCCCCTCCTCCTCCCAAGCCACAGATTACGTATTGCCTCACTAGTCACTCAATTGGCTTCGGGCCAAGACTCCTCACTGAGTTGTTTTGTTTACGTTATGAGATAAGATAATGAGACCACACATTCATTCTATCAACAAAGCAGTCATTTATGTTATGAGATAAGATACAAGACCACACATACATTCTATCAGCAAAGCAGTCTGCAGCCGATGTCATCACTAAGAGGCTGTTTATTTATGTTCTTTTAATGGTATGTTATCATTTTACCATATCAGGCTATGCTACGAGAGCAAATAAACAAAATATTGTGGTGATCATCCCAGTTTTTCGATATTCGAGCTGCACCCGGTCTCATCCACCTCAGATAATAGAGGTTTTACTGTAATTATTTTCAATTCCCATTTCACAATTGTGTCTTACTTCCAAGTACCATACAAATAAATTAAGCTAGGCCTATCTTACAGGATTTTAAAAATATATAATGTACTAACAACATAATAATTCCATGTGAAATGAGCTTTCAGATATACATAGCTCGTCGAAACATTAAATTAAGTTACATTAGATTAACATGCTAGTCTTGTGAATACAATAATTAAGTGGTCTGACTGTTCAGTAATGATTGCCTCACTCATTTTTTAGTCTGCGGGGATCCTATACTATGAAAATCATATAAGACTGAATCAGAATTACTGGGAGAGAAAACCATGTGAAAAACTGAAAACCCATGAAACATTTAAAAATTAGATATACATCAAAATTTGTCAATACACCAACAATGAACTTAGAACAATGAAAAGAAACATATCATTTCATTTTTGTATTTTTCTTCACGATCTGTTGATCAAGTTGCTTCCGTACCAGTGCTACTTCTCAAATGTATATATTGTTTAGGGCTGTGCAAGCCTAGAATTTTTAAGTTGAGCCGAGCCGAGTATTGAAAAAAGCTCGATTTTCAAGCCGAGCCGAGCTTTTTCTTTTTTTTTATGGTTAGGCTACATACTTTTTTTGTTATATTAGGGTATATTGTTATTATTTATTTATTATTTTTTTTTTTTACTAGGATCATGTGGTAGGTGGTGGAAGAGGGAGGTGGGGGTGCTCCAACAAAGCTGTACAAAGAAAGAAAACCAAAACTTAATGTGGTAAGGTACAGTAAGATCTCTCTTATCCGAGTTGGATGAGACCGGGGGCACCTCGGATTTGCGAAAAACTCGGATGGCGCGGATCAATTGTTTATTTACTCTCGTAGCATAGCCTGATGTGGTAAAATGATATATGACACATGTAATGGATAAAGGAACATAAAATACACACGATACACTTCATACAGGGTATACTAAATGATTTAATAGCTTGTAATTCAAGCTCACGAACACACGTACACAATTAGGCCTACATGTCGTAATAAAAACGTATGTCTAGGCCTAGGCCTAGGCCTAAACTCGACGCAGTAGGCCTAGGCCTACAATGCAAACATAGGCCTAGGCCTAGCTCTCTTTCTCATGTGGGAAAACCTCTCACTACTATGCCCGCGCTGAAGCTCACGACGCAAGATAAGTCTGGGAAAGAAATAAGATAAGCCCAGGAATAACAATTCAATGCGTCGTGATTACGAATTTCGTGAATCGGTTGAAACATGATTGCATCTAGTTCCACAACGACCATCTTTGAACAGCTGTGTGTGAGATGGCTGGATCGTATGCGCACGCGCAGGCGCGCGACGCACACTGACCTCTATATGCTCAGTGGGTGGCACTGACGCTTACCGGCGATGCGCCCGACGCACACTGACCACTGAACTCTATACGCTCAGTACACTGATGCACACTGCTCGAAAGTCGAGATATATCGCCGATCTATCTTCTTTGCACTCACTCGTAAGGCATGCCTACAAATGTATGCGAGTACATTTAAAAAAGTGCGGCGCGGCGTCTGTAATTATTTTTATGTTTTATTTACGTATTTAAAACTTTAATATTTTTTATTTTTTTTTTTTTTTGCGGCTCGGTTAACACGGAACATCGGATAAGAGGAGATCGGATAAGAGAGATCTTACTGTACATGGTTATGGCATAATGCTACTGCTGGATCGTCCACGTCCATACTTGCTCGAGCTTGTACTCCCTCCCTGCAGGAAACTACGGCAATCTCGATTGTCTACTAGGTGCATTAATATGAGACGTTAAGCAATACCCAATCAATCAATCAATAGATTGTCTACGACGCAAGCTCTACGAACTGTCTAGCCTCGCATACATCGTTCGCTAGCCTCGTCTCAACCCAGTCTAGTGGCATCTCTCTTCTCTCTCGTCGGCCGGCCAGTGGCATCGGCAGCGAGAGAGAGAGAGAGAGAGAGACAAGTTTGCATTCTACTGCGTTGAGTAACTTGACTCGAGTTGGATTGCATCGACTGTTGAGTGGTAGCGAGACACTACTGGTTATAGGCCTACTTGTCGGTCGTCGCATAGACTGTTAGTGTTGAGTGAACCAAGAAGACGAGTTGACAATTGAAATATTAAATAGTGCAGTAAACATCATTCTTCAGCAGAAGTCTTTGTTGACAAGACTGTCTGTTGAGTGTTGATGAAAATGAGCAAACTGCGTGTTTTTGTAGGCTCGGCTCCAATAAATCAAGCCTAAAGCCAAGCTCGGCTCGAGCTCGAAAATGAAGCTCGAAAATGAAGCTCGAAAAAGCTCAAGAAATTGAGTACTCACACAGCCCTAATATTGTTGGATGTTACTATAAAGATAAAATATAAATCTTTGGTACACCCAAAACATAAGTGAAGTGAAATGAGGGTCCAATCTACTTTCAAGTTAAATCTTCCAATTAGTAATATACTGTACTTACTCTGGGAAGCAGCCTTATCTTGCCTAGTCTTGTTATCTTGGTTGGCTGCTGAAGTCAAACCTTGATCCTTTCGCATCAATTCTTCAAGAATTTTCTTCTTTTGCTCAAGATCAACTTGTGCCACACGCCGGTCCACTTGAGTAGAAGATCTTGGATCGGCGTCTAGCGGCCTTAAGTCATAACTCTCTCTCGCCCCATGGTCGGCCAGACCAGGTAGAGATACTTCGCTGGGTTCTTGCCTCAAACCAATCACACTAGCTTCGTTGCTTGTAGTTAACTGGAGATGAGATCGTGTTGTGTTACCATCATTGTTAAGTAAATCGTTTCGACAGTTGGGCAGCAGGCTAAAAAAAGAGAAGAGATTATAATGTACAGATACTAGGCATGTGTCAGTTGTGAATTTATTGGAATAGTTTCAATCAAATATTATTTAACTGGGAACATGAATAGACACGTTTGCAAAGCAACTAATAATGTTTTCTTTCATGAGTGTTGGGCTAGACAAGTCAACAAAGCAGTGGTCGTCGCATGTGTTCTTCTTCGCTTGCAGTCCCCCATAACTTACGCACGGTTTACCATTTTATCATGGGATCTCTAGTTTAGAGCGCAGGATTTCCAACTGTGCTGAATTAGTATTGGAAATACTGAGGACGTGAATATAATACAAATGTGAATTTGGTTGGGGAAAACATATTCTATTCAGATCAATAATGTACGTACTACACTGATAAAAACAACTCTTCGATGTGTATGAAATTCTCATTTGCTCAAGTTGGCGGCCCCGTGGAGGTGATATCAGTCATCTGGAGGAGGTGGCGGTGGATGGCGTGAGTCACGAGGCGGAAGTCGCGGTGGCAGCTGTGATAGGAACCGCTCGCCAGCTGGGGCCGTTTGTTTTAGTGGGGGTGAAGGGGGGATAAGAATATGGTGGACCAGGGGTTCAGCCTTGGATGAAGAACTTACTCTGCAGCATGGCCATCACCATGTAGAGGCATCCCTGGTTGGTTTGACTCTGGAAGAGTTGGGAATCTAGTCTCGCTGGCAAGTAGTGCAATTTGCTCAAAGTACATTGGGGGAACATGCTCCCCGCGAGCTCGCATTCCTCTTACTTTACTCAGAACCACGTGCATCTCTTTGCATGCAGCCATCTTACGATCCAGTTCCCTAAAACAAATTAAATGCAATTAAACAAGAGTAGGACTATTCCAATTTTAATGACATCAATTTCTGGCGCAAAAGAGCTGTTTTCGTTTTTTATATGTTCGACATGTTTGCGTATAGGTAGAGGAAATGAGAAACAGTGATATAAAAACCGTTTTTTTTTTTAAACCCAAATTTTGCATTTTTCCCGGTTTCATTTTTTTTACAAAAACGTTACTGAAACATAAAAAAACAACTAGGACCTTAAGCTAGGGATGACATTGGTTCCAAAAAGTTAGAATCGATCATTGTGACCCAAGAATCGATTCAGAATCGATTCCCAACAAAAAATAAATATTTGTACGCTCCGTTATTTTGGTGGACTATTTCCCCGGAGCCCGTGACGTCACGGAACGCTGTTGCATTGTCGTCTGTTTAGGCTGGGGCTACACAGTGCCGATGCTCGGCATGTCGAGCTCAATGCGGAGGGCCCGTCCCCACAGACCAAGGTCAACACATTCAGTTGAATGAGAGCGACTATACAGTGCGGTTGCGGGTCTGCGATTTTGCTCAAGGCCGACGTTGTTCGATGTTCTTTTTACACTGGCCTCCCCGATTCCCGTGCGGGGAGATCGCCAAATGTAGTCGTAGCCCATTCGGCGGAGCACCCGCACTGTGTAGCCCCAGCTGTACTGTACCGCCTACCGCACGCGTAATATTCCGCCTGGACCGGCACCTCCACTATCTCCCTACATTTTTCACACTAAAAGGATCAATTTCGGGAGTTAATTTGTGTTTTGCCAGTTTCATACGATTTTTTTCATTATTTCGCGCTATAGGCCCACGCGAGATTTCGCGAAATTTGCGTTTTCAAAATGAGGTTTTTCATCTTTAAATGATGTAATTCGTCGACAATATTAAATGTTAGGCAATAAAAAGGACATTTAAAAAAATTAAAAATTTTGTTGTCACCATTTTTCACTACCTCTACGTACAGGGTATCAAAGTTTTGAAGGTGGGAAAGAAATTGGTTCTCTCTGGTCTTAGCGCCCATAAGAGTAGACATGGTACAAAAAATGCAACTCAACCTGTATCATTTGACATGCGCAAAAAAAATCAAAACCAATAACACCACAAGATGAGTAATTTTGTGAAGTTGATGGTGGCATCCTACAGTTTGCCAATGCATTCAAGATTTAGTTGATATTTATAGGGCATGTTTTAAGTAATGTATAATCTAGTACAGTACAACCCACAGTTGCCACAAAGCAATACCACAATCTGTGCTGATGTCACGGACAAATGTTTGCAACGTGTTTTTTTATTTGCAGTCTGGAAAGTATGGCAACAGTGTATGGCAGCAGTAGAGTTCACTTCAACTCTACAATAATGTTAAATTAATACAGTACTTGGGATAGAGAAGAGCTCTGTGTATCCACGAGAGATTCAAGTATCTTGCAGTGTTATAATTCCAGTCCGTGGGCAGGTTCACCAGCTATCGTTCACAAAACATTTAGCACAGGGTTCACACCCATGCAAAAGACCCCGTTGCAAACCTGCAAAAGTCCCCCCACCCCCAACTTCAACATTTACTGCTCGAGCGACTCGAATAACATACCCCATCAGGCAACACAAGAGCAACTGAACCACAACCAACCTGATCTACCAACTACAGTGCCAGCTATGCCCAGCCGAGTATATATGCCCAACAACAAATTCCCTGAGCACCAGGATGAACGGGCATAGGCAGGACACTGTCAGGAAACTAGACCTAAAACCTGTGGCACAACATGCAGGAACCCACAACAGGGACTTCAATGACTGCTACACAACGAGGGTTGTAAAGTCATTACCCCCATCCTGCAATGAGGAACACTGGAGACAATGGGAATTAGCGCATCAAATAGTCACCAGCTCGCGCCAAAAACCTAACCTCAATCTAAGATAGGCCTAGGCCCTCCCCCTTAGACCCCTCCCACCTGTTGCACGCCACCCTCACTCACCCTCACCCCCAACAGCGCCTTGTAATACATTGTAAATAACAGTTGCGAGCAAGGATGAGGTGGACAGCGAGGTCAAGGAATGTAAGTCACACATTCTGAGACTGAATAATGAGGGAAAAGAAGTTATACTGCAGAGGGTACCTGCACACTGCAATCTGCATGGTAATGAGAAGACATACTTCTTTTTTTTCATTTCATTTCATTTTTATTAGCATCCAAAGACTTCAAAGCTTTCTTGGAAAAGAGGGGCAGCAAGATGCCACGAACTGAGAAGGTACTGTCTTATAAGGCAGTTAAGTCCCATCTAGCATCTACTGCTAAGAATTCAGTGCAGAGGAAGTGGGAGGAGGATGCAAAGGACAAGCCATGGCAAAGTATAGTATCAAGAATGACAAAACCACCCAGATATAAGAACAGAAAGGTCTCATCTGCCCAGTTCAGACTTGACACAGGGCATGACCTGTTGGGTCAACATTTGCACAAAGTAGGAATGGCAGATTCAAGCCTATGCAGCTTGTGCGGTAAGGAAGAACAGAATCAACATCTTTTCAGTTGTGAAAGGACTAAGTCTGAACTTGACGCGATGCCAGATGGCATGACACATGTACAAAGGGAATCCTGTTTCTATTGGATAACACGACAGCACATGATGGCCAAGTAGGCCGATTGGGGGCAAATGAAAAGAAGAAGAAGTTCTAAACGGTCGGTGACCAAGGCCACGTTGGCCGAAACGTTCAACATATCTACTTTGTATATACATCTGTTTAACAAGCAAGTTTCACGCAGGTGCCCACCTCGTTTAAAGTAAGCTGTTGGTCTCCTTTCTTCTTTCCCCAATCACACACAGTAATATATATTATTGTTTTTCTGTAATTTGATCTGTAGGTCTAAGCCTAGTCACTATCATTCAGTTGGGTCTTATTACTATGTATACTGCAAAACAAGGATAACAATATTGTGCTTATTAGATAAAGACAAAACCTTTATGTATTTGTGAACCTTGGTAAGTCACGAAGGCTCACCTGCTCTGTTCCTTTTGAAACCCCAGGGACAAACCAATATTGTCCGGTTTGTGCAGTGTATTGTGATGGCAGGTATTCCCTTGGTCATCATGCGATTCCACAATGTTTGGATTAGAATTTGGATTGGATCCGGTGTCACACAATTCCCTTGTTTCCACACTCTGCATTTGAGAACAAGTGGCTGCGTCATTGACCTCCTAAAACAAAAATTACAACGGGTAACTTAAAAATTACATTGACATTTCAGTTTTGTAGCATTAATTTTATTGAAAATAGCATTCATTAGCATTAACTGGTTTCAGTGTTAAATACCCAAACATTTCACCTTTTGACACTGGAAAAAATAATTACAATAATTGTGCCATTTTCCTCAAATTAGCAATAATTAGCATTTAATTAAAGCATTAATGAATAGATTTAACATTAATTAGCAAAAATTGAAATAATAAGATTGTACGCTTAAAACCTAATCAAAAGTTGGTGATGAAATAAACTTTAAATAACTTTGCAGGGTTGGTTTGGTTGCTTTGATTTACTGTCTCCCACTGAAAATCAGTTATATAACCGAGTGGGTAGACTCTAAATACATTTTTTTTTTTTTTTTAACCAAATGCAACATATTTAGCATTACTAGTATTTAAAACAAAATTTATGGGCTCCTAGTCACTCCAGTTGCATGTGATCAGTATTCAAAGTATTTTATGAAAAAAAAAAGAATTTACTTGATACCCACAAATTAAGGATAAATAGTATACCTGTAGGCTACCTGTATGTGAAATAAATAAATATTGAAATAGTATTCAAATATTAAAAGAATAATACACATCTGCAAATTTAAAATTAATTAACATCTGTAAAACCCCTTTAACATGCACGAATGTCAGGTGAAGGAAGTGTTTTTTGTCTCCCACATTCAAAATTTCTCACCTGATGAGTATTTGCATCTTCCCCCGTCCACTCGTTAGCCATAGCTCCATAGTACGCTGCCTTGGCATGAAGATGATTGACGAGCTCGTGTTTAGCTTGATATTCCTTCATTAGCTCCTCGCTGATTGGAGGTGGAGGAGCATCATCAGATTCACTGTCGGAGACGTCACCTTGCTCTATTCAATACAATCATCCCCAGAACTTTAGTTTTGCAAGTACTGATAGATGTGGATGTGACAAGATGAAACACAGCTCGGAAAATAAAGAAAGGCAAGAACTCATGGAGAGCCCAGATGAAGAAGAAAGTAAACAATAGAAAGCATATGAAGAAGAGACAACGGGTGAAGCGTCGAGTATAACCGAATAGAACCGGGAGCCTAAGAGTATGGTTAATATAAATTACCTATTTATTTATTTAATTACCATTTATCAAATTCAGTACACACAAAATAATAATCGGTAGCTTAGAAGTGTAGTGAGTAGTGTGATACTGCTCCCCCAACCCGATTTAATATTGGAAAAGGGGTCAAGATATATATATATAATAATAATATTACAACAATGCAAAGGCCTAATATAACTTAATAAGACAATTATTTTTGATGACAACATACTATTAAGTAATTCCCTTATTTTTTGTCATACAGACAAATACACCAAGTAAGTTGTACAAAAATAACGTCATAACATACAGAACAAAATATAATTAGTATAAGCTCAAAAAAACACAAAGCCAGAACATGGCTAAAAGAAAAATATTAGAAAGTATATAAACCTTTTCATGAGCGGGTTTTTAATATCCAGTTGCTACGTCTAGAGTGAGTAGTTTTCAACAAAAATACTTCGATCCGTCAGTGTCAAGGGCACATGCATCTGATATTCCACCCTGACCTGTCACTTGGCCCAGTTTGAAGACTGTGCTTCACTATTGTTTTGTTAATCCTCGTAAAACTCATCAAGAGATTCACTTTCAAACTCATCATCAATAAAATAAAATCATCTTCGGAATCAATATTTACAACAATTTCTATAATGTCGCAATTGATAACATCACGCCGTGGTTTTTCAATGTCATCTTTAAGCCTACACACAAAATCAATAAACTTCACAAACTTACTATCACAATCTGTGTCATATTTTTGTAACTACTAGGCCTAGCTATCACCTAAATGCAGAAGATCGCAGCACTATCCATGGAGCTAGAAAAAGAAGAGGGAAGATATGATTGCTAATTATATAAGCGCGCTAATCCTAATGCAAAGGAAGCGGTCGTAACATACACACATGCCTCTTCCTCGACTCTCTGGAATATCACGGCAACAATCTTGAAAAGGTTAAAATGTGAAATGAAATGAATGAAAATGAATCGAATAGTAGGCCTACCATATCTATGCAAATAGAGGCAGAGTATATATTAAAATATATTCAGTTTAAAAAGTGGGATGCAGCCTTTTGCAAAGCTATTTTTTGTCAATAGTGTTTACTGTGTACTATAACATAATGTTTAAAGTTTTAGTGGGCGAAATAAGTGCAGTCATTACTCAATGGCGGTCTACAATCGAGTAAATAATGTAATTAAGAAATAAAATACAGAAAAAGAAATTCTTTACAAATTTTAATTACCATCACGTAGTCAAATTAGTAGGTATAACCCTTTTGGGTATACATGAAGGTAGGCAGTCAAGTTAAGGGCTGAGGACTCCCACCTCTAGCCTAGGTAGCAGGGACCGATCACTTACCGAGTATTCATCCCACAAAAACACTTCTCTGTGAAACGGCAGCCAAAACTTATTTTAAAAAATGCTCCACACTACAAAAAGTTGGTAGTAAGCCTACTACCTTAATTTAAAAAATAGGGCCAATAAATATGGACTGACTTAATTATTATACCTTATACAAATCCAATGTGAAATTTAAAGAAAGGAATTATGGAAAACAATTATTAGTCACTTTCAATAATATCTGGTGTTGGGTGGGGAAAGATTGAAAGGAGGCTAGGAGCCAACAGCTTACCTTGAAAGAGTTTGGTGGCTGTGTAGAGTTGAATTGAAGGTCACATAAATATATACACAAATAAATAACATTACAAATCTGTAAGCAAAAAAATCAGTAAGAAAAATATTAAGTAGGCCTACTTGTTCATTATAAGGACCCTCCCAAAAAGGAAAGTAGTACTAGGTAGTGGGGTTGGGGGGGGGGGAGCATGAAGCTGATCACGGCAACGCACTTCATGCTCTCCCCCCCCCCCAACCCCACTAACCTACTTTTCACTTTTCGGGGGGGTCCCGTTAATAAACAAGTACCAAATATGTTAACATAATTAAGTCACAATAGCAGTGTTGTTAAAGCTACTTTTAAAAGGTAGCACTGCTACAGCTACTTGACTTGACTTGTTGCTTTATTCTTTTAATTTAAGTTTATAAATATAATATGTAACCAATCTAGGGCGACGGTCGTTCGCCCGCAGCCAAGCGCATGCAACTGCTAGAAGGCAATGACTAACTCGACCCTGTTTACTCCTACCCGAGTTGGGGGGTTTCAGCTATCTGCACACGCCGCCCCGAAATATTTACAATCTTGAAACTAGGTATATGACCTGATATGTGGTCCATGACCTACCAAAAAAAAAAAAACAACCCGATCCGATAACCCGTTCTGTGTTAAAAAGTGCCTCAACATGGTCGAAAAAATTCCGGCTGGCTGGCTGGGTAGCTAGCTGGCTGGATGTGGATTCTGACGGAGAGGAATAAGAGCCTACAGAGAAAACAGTACATCTTAGAACTATGAAACTTGGACCACACTTAGATGTACCTCAGACTCACACACTTTTGCTTTCAAAACCAAAACCATTTAAACCATTTAAATTCAAAACCATTAATAAATATCTAACGATGGGCTCCATGCGCCAAATTTGGCATGGGGGTAGATAAAAATATCAGAATTAATAATCCGCCGAGAGGCAAGCGATATTCCACCCCCAACACCCCCAAAATCATCCCCTAAAATTGGAATAATTCATAGCCCTAACCCAAAATTGAAATTTTATTCAACTTAGTTTTTAAAATTATGTGTTTTAACCCAACTGGCCTACTCTCATTTAATAACCACATTTTTTCAAACCCCCATCCCTAATAGTTTATATTATACCTTGATTTCCAGCATTCACAATGAAGGCACCTAATGAGTTATCAGCATGAAATTTGGCATGGTGGTACATAATAATATGAAAAATAATCTGCCAAAAGGCAAGCGATATTCCACCCCCAACACCCCCTAAAATCGGAATAATTCATAGCCCTAACCCAAAATTGAATTTTTATTCAAATTCGTTATTAAAATTATGTTTTAATGTGTTTTAACCCAATCGGCCTATTCTCATTTCCTAAACCACATTTTTTCAACCACCATCCCTAGTAGTTTATATTATTTTTATCTTGATTTCCAGCATTCACCATGAAGTCACCTAATGAGTTATCAGCATGAAATTTGGCTTGACCTTAGCCGTCTGGGCTATGCTCTTACCAACTGAGCTATGCAGCCACCAATTTAATTCTTACTAGGAAGCTTCGCAAACGCTTTTTTTGTCGCATTGATGGATGAGCTATTTTGTAAGTTTTTAGTTTGCGTGGGATCGCTTTACATTTGCAAGTGCTTTTTGAGAATAGTAAGTGATTGTTGTCAAGTTTCTATTGTTACTTGTTAATTGTTAATAATGTAATTAGTTGGACTTTAAGTACCTCAAAAAAACTCATATTAAAACCTTTATTCTATGGATTCTGTCTAACTTTTTTAACTTTTTCTTCCAAAAAGCAATACATCACTATTACCTTAATGTACATGTAAAATATGAACGTTGTTGCGCCACCCGTTTGGTCAGAATCGGCCCAAATGTCACGAAAATATCTCACTAAAAATAAAAAATAAAAAAACGTAAAAGTACGATATTCATGAGAAATATTTCTTCGATTTTATCCAAAAACGTGGCAGATCTAAGTTCAGAGTTTTCGAAGGTCCCCTCCAATTTTCATCAAGATCGCATATGCGGTTTTCCCGGTAGAGAGCTGTGTGGTTGTTGTGTTGTGTGGTAGAAAGCACAAGGTCAAGGGCATTGAGTGGAATAGGTTACAATCAGTGAAATAAGTACCATGTAGGTGGTATGGACATGCCCGGGCTATAACCCTTCACTGGCCGACCTTCCCTGTCACGAGAAGGTAAATTGCAATAAAATCAATCAATAAATCCTAGAGATCACCTTTGCCTACCCATGTTTAGCAGCCCATGCTTCCCTGTGTTGACGTGTCACTTGTTCTTTCGAACGTTTGTTTATTTTTTTCTCACGATTTTATTACTACTTATTATACGACTTATTATTATTATTATTATTATTATTATTATTATTATTATTATTATTATTATTATTATTAATACTAAAAACTAATCGCCACTTAGCCGTATTGCCCACTATTTCAACCAATTATACTTGGTTATAATGATTTGCATTCGCATCACTGTTATGCTTGAACGATTTACGAGTATAAGGTATGATTATATTTGCTTTAAGAATTGAGAAACTGAATTTGCTATAGTTTCCACATCTTACTTGTTACAGGCCTAAAACGCAAAGATATAATAATCACTCATCATTCGTGAATCATTAATAATATCAATGACCAATGGACTGACAAATTATTTATGTGCATTGCACTTGTGTCATGTAAGTTACTCTTTCAAATATGTTTATACTCTACACTCCTTATACTCTAGTCAATACACATTTATTAGCACATGCATTGGGATGAGAGAACCAGATGCAGGACGGAGCGCCGAGCCATCAGTTTTCAAAGCTGTGCTGCATTCAGCGGCACCGAGCAAGGAACACGGCGACTAGTAGTTCTACATTTACTCGCCACCGGCTGTGCGCGCCTCTGGACGGACTTGGACGGACGCGCTCAGTCTGGCTCGGCCGCTGTCAGGCACAATTAGCGGTTTTCTGCACGCATTCACGCGGGACATACTCGTGCGAAAATTTTTTGAGCTAGAATTGATCCTGATACGGCTAATGAAAGCTAAGAGTTCAGCGCACAATCTGGTATAGTTTTATGTTTATCTTCTCCCCTTCATAAACTAATAATTATGCTTAGATGAATGTTGCCCATAACTAAAGAGGTTTACACCGGCACACAAAAAAAAATCAGAAACAAAAAACTACATGCCAGATTGTTACAATTTTTTATAAATAAGTACTCAACATATCAACAAACGTCAGGTAAAGATTGTAGATTCTTGAGATTAGTGATTTCGATCTGAGTTACTTTTATATTTGCTACTTTTCTTTTTCCGGTACACAGCGTAAAAAAATCCAAAAAATTTCAAAACTTGATTTTTTAAGGTAAAAGAGTCAACAATAGCGATTTGTAAGGTCACCAGATGTTGTACCGGTCAACCAGTACAGTACCGTTTTCAGAACACTTGTATCGCTGTCCCGAGAGACTGGTTAAAATGTAGTAATTGTACCGGTTTGCAATTTTGGAGGGGAAATGTCCCGGTATTCAGTCAACTGTACCATGTGGAAGGATAATGTTTAACGTGAAAAAATACACTCCTCTGATAAATACTAACAGTAATAACATTGATATAGTTCTTCCACTTTCAAGAAGATAATTTATTTTCTCTAGGGGTGTGCTAGTATTATTTAATGATTTTGGTGGAGGTGCCGGGTCGTGCTCGAGTGTGAAAACGTAAATATAGGTGGAACCAGATAAGCTGTCGGTCGCCGAGGGATCGCAGCACTGTCGTCCACGCACTATGGCCACAGGATCGGCAAAAAGTAAATAAAATAACGGTCTCTAAAACTGTTTTCGGAGAAAAACACGACTATTTTAAAGCCAAGCCTTGCCCAATATATCCTAAAAATATAGTATTTATGAAGTGTACGAATAAAGTCAAGACATTTTGATGCTCCTAAACATTGACATCACATCTGGCGAGGTTGGCATTATAAACAGCTGGAACTTTGGACACACCATTACCAACAAGGCAAAAAAACACTTTCGTAATCGTGATTACTTAAAATCATTATTTCGCTAAAATACTGACTGTGGGACAAACTACTTTATTCACAGCTTATAAAATGTTGATTTATGTGATAACATGACCAAATACGGTAGGTCCTACCAATCCCAGTTGTATGTAAATTGTCAACGTTGGCGTCCGTGCTCTCGCTTGACCTTGACGTGCGACAGCTTATCTGGTTCCACCTATATCATTACTAACCCTGAATATCCATAGTACTAACCTCAGTCTTTCCATACAAATTTGTGTTCTTATTAGAAGTTCGGAACTTTTTTGGCACAAATAATAAAAATATGTCACTATAATGTTTGTATCAACATTTTCATGTAATACCACTTATACTTCTGAATTATGTCATAGCCAAGCCCTAATAACATTTTTGCTTGATCATTAAAATTATCTAGACACACATTTTAAATCAATTAGATGTTACTCTTTCACTTTTGGAGCCAACTTATAGACATATCAATAAATTAAATTAATATTGAACATTGTAAAAAAAAAGGTCAAATAGTAATAGTGAAATTTTAAAAAGGGCTTAGTACTCGGACTCGATACTAGTTTTTTTAAGACTCTGACTCTGAATAAGCTGACTATGTGTAAACTATATGTACAAAATTTATTAGAAAATATGCACAAGCACAGGCACTACTACCCCACCACTAGCCACTCTCAAAGAACGAGACAAATCACAGGTTTTCAAATGATAATTCCCAGAGTTAAGTCCACACTACTCCAGAAACAAATAATCTACCTAGGACCTTCCATTTTTAACAGTATTCCTGTGCCAATAAAAATGGTGAACACAAAACACCAATTCAAAAAACTGATCAAACAACGGCTTTTATCTTCCTCTGAGGAGTGTATAGAAACTCTTATCAACCTAAAACCTACACACCATAAACATTATACACATTAAATAACTATAACTCAAATTTATAAATCTATATTATCACCAATAACTAAACACAAGAAATAATTTACACATAAGACGACGACTACAGGACTTAACGTCGACTATATGACGACTAAATGACACCATGCTTATTAAAGGTGGGCTGTACTCAAGGGTCTGAGTATTTTCTTAAGAATGACAATGTAAAAACTATAATGCCGAAAACCCCATCTGAAATGGATAAGAACTCGCGAAACGACAGCGTGTTGAAGTTCTTTGGTGGTCGTCCGTGACGTCACCGCTCCCATTCACCCAGCGGTCGCAGCCCGCGCGGACCTCATGACCTGACTGTGTGTGCTAGCAGGAACAACATCTTCCCTTTATACATGTGTGGGCGTTATAGGGGTAGCAGTGCAAAGTGACCAATCCTTCTAATTCAATGTAAAACGTGTGTACATACTGTAGTTATTGAAGCGTTTCATTTTATTATTCTTATTGACTAAATGCCAGGCGGCAGTGTTGTGTTATTGTGCTAAAACGTATTTTATTGTGTATTGTATTGCTAGATGACCCCATGATTATGAACATGAACACTCGTCAATATGACTATATGTTGTGTATTCAGGTGCAGTAATCAGCCAGGAAAATCAGTGATCGTCGATGGAAAGAAAGTTAGTTTTCAGTTTCCAAATCGTGATAGATCGCCGACTCGTCACAAATCTTGCTTGAAGAAAATTAATTGCGTGGGGTTTACACGTAGTAAATATTCTGTTGTATGTACAACCCACTTTACTGACGAAGACTTTGAAATATCATCTAATTTTAAAAATAAGTTTGGTATGCCGCCCGCATATAAGGCTCAATTTCAAATCCCGTGTTAAAAAAGGATTCAATGCCGTCAATAAAATTAAAAGGGCCGGGGATATTCATCGTTTCAACCTGTCACAAAAAAGCGCCGAATGGGACTTAGTATTTGTACCTAAGAAGAAAGATAGTGAGCGATGCTGTCAAAGAAAGCGAGAGTTTTGAATTTGATACAGAGTTACAATGTATTTATTATTATTACAATTATTGTGGTGTATGGCCGAAGATAGAAATTCATGTCGGAACAACTGTGTTGAACGAGAATTCCACCCAGGAAATAGGAATTCAACGTGAATTAATCGGTTATGAATGTCGTTGGCAGACTATCGAAGATGACGCCCCTGTGGATAATGATAAAGATGTGTATGTATCTTTAGAGTGTTCTTCCTCAGAGTGAATTACTGACGACGGCGTGTCATCTAGTTACGACGACGTACCATATAATGATGACGACTTATTATCTAGTGATGACAACGTTCCTAGTTTCATTGTATCACTTATGCATTTCAAAGCAAATCAAAGCGTAACGCAATGTGAATAATCCAATTCGCGTCTTCTTCCCCATCTCCGTTTCCCCACCCACACAGAAAGAGTTAGTACTGGAATAAACAACTTTCATACACTGTATAGCATGACGTGTATTAGTATAATGGCGCATTATATCTTTCAACTGTCTAAAATGATTGGTCACAGTGAATGGGGGTTGAGGGGTTGGGGCTCTTCTGTCAACAATGACCATTTTACACAATAAGACACCCTAAGTTATTTTCTGGAGTCTTCTGTACGGCGTCATAAACTTTCACCACGCAGTCAGTACGATAGTGTCTTGTGAGTGTGATGGACGTTATTCAACCCTATATCATTTTGAGCCTCGACGTTCTGATAGAAGGGGGGGAGGAATAAACCAAAAAAATCACTTATAGGCAGATCAGGGAAATATTGATTGGTGTGATTGTGGGTAGTGCGTAATAACGTTGATAGACGAAACTAGTGTGTGTTCCAGTGACAGTAAAGTAATAAGGGAACATCGGGGCAGTTCTGACTGTGTCACAGAACATATTATTTTTTAAGTGTCGTGTTAAATCTTGATACACTGACCACAGCAAATCACTTATTAGCTTTGCATGCGCCTGATAGCCAATTAGTAATTCTAAACGAAACATTTAATAATACATATCGCTACGTTGCTTACAAATTATTTGTTTACTGGATGAATTCGTGGTCAACATTTGGCAAAAAGAGAAGGAAGGTTATTGGGAAACCCATCGTGTGAAGTGAACTGTATTCGCGCGAAAGGTACCCAGAATCAACAGGCTTTTACGTTGATTTTAAAGCAGCTGACGGTTACGAGTCAGAGTATTTTGAATAACTTCCTTCATTGGTGAGTTAATTGAGTTAATTATTTTGTTATTTAGCAATACTATTAGTAATTTCCTTGCTCAATTCTCGTTTCTTTAATCGATTGGAAGTGTTTTGAATCAAAATTTGTCTCAAGATATGAAGTCCTGCACTTGATATTATATGATGTTGAAAAGTCGGGTGGTTAACTATGCAGCCGTAATCTCCTTCGTTGATTAAAGCCACTACGGCATCGTTTTCTGAACAGCAAACACTCTCTACATTACTCGGCATATATTTGCACTCGCCGCACTTGCACCAAAATAATGATTGCGTCCTTTCCGCCATTTGAATAAGTCTTAGCCTTTCTTCCTCACGTCGACGTCTATTTTCTAATATCTCTTCATCTGTATATTCAGGTTCGTACATGTATGGAGTAAAAGCTGCCATAATGAAAACAATGATTAAAACGTAAATAACAAGTGAGCGGAGGGACCCTTATTATAGTTATTAATATTATTCGCCTACACACAACGGCACGCACTCAAAACTGTGGTCCCGCGGCTAAAATTTAAACACTAATTTACAGATTGTCGCCGTCTAGGAAAGGGTGGCAATAATTAACACTAAGAAATAAACACGAACACCTGATTTAAAATTTATAATAAACACGCGGGTACTGTTATCCGTGGTTACTTTACTTAGTTCACATAATAACCAACACTAGGAAAGTAAAATTATGAAGAAAAAGGTGAAAGAATACTTCAAGCATAATGTCATACATAAAATGCCAATATTTTAACACTTAGCGCACGCAACAAAATAAAACACAAGTTTTGCGTAAATCACAATGGTCTAAGCACATGCCTAGAAGTACACCTTTTCCGTATCAGGTGACATACTACACTGACGTTAGAAAGAGTTTGAACAGTTTGAACACCCAACAATCTTTAGATCGAAATGAAGTAAAGCTACACACACATCCTAACCTGTCAAACCGCGCGTCCACCCTATTGTTTATCTACTGCGAAGCGACCATTGACCCTAATTGCAAGTGCTGTGGCCAGTCGAGCGTTATACCATATTGTTGTACGCACTTCGACGATAACATTTATGTTACAGTATTCTTTACAATATTTTCATACATAGGAATTAGGATGCTGTTGGTTTCAATTATCTCTAGGATAATGTCTGCATATTTGCACACTTGGTAATGCTCTTCAGAATGGCATATCTTCCCTTTCATCTTCATGAAAAAAAGTTTGCCTTGTTGACATTTGACAAAATACTTTTTCTAATGGCATTCTTTGTATCTCAAACCTCAACACGTGGACACGTCCCAGTACCTAGGCCTACTAGTATTGTTTGACATTCTATGGGGAAACTCGCCCTGAATGAGAAGGAGAAGAAGTGGACATGTTACTTTTGAGTCAAAGATGATAATATCCACGCAGTCTCGCTTATTACGATGAGTATGGGGGGGGGGACTTGGGGGTGGATGAACGAAGTGCAAGATGATGACTGGTCAGGGCAGTCTGTGTATGGACACTAAGAGGTGCGAATCTCGCGCGTGTATTTGTTTGCAGCCGTGTAACAATTAAGTGACGACAGAGAGTTCGCGTGTATCTTGAGCTACGGTGCCATGATCTACTAATCACCTCTTCTTCTTATTAAACATTAATTAATTAATAGTGTAAAGTTAGTGACAACGGCAAATAGTACCCGTAATCCTAATTCATAGTGTATAGTACGTAACCACGGAGAACAGTTCCCGCGTGTGTATACGGGTCCAAGGTAAACTATAATACTCTTGTAATTTGCATATATATTCATATCCTTTTCTAAAGTGAAGAATATCATACAGTCAATGATTTGATTTGTTGCAACTAACAACTCAATAATGCCTTCGTGCTGTGTTTTTGGATGTACAAACAGCTATAGAAATAATAAAAACAAACGACAACCAATACCACCGCATCTGCCATTTGATAAAGTATATTTTTATCAGTTTCCAAAACGTGATACATCTCCTCAGAGATACAAGTCATGGTTAAAGCGCATAAACAGAGATAAATTCGAAGTAAATCCTAACAGCACAAAAATTTGCTCTTTGCATTTCAATATTTCCAATTAAAAATATCGATCTTTGGTTGGTTATCGCTCACTCGTCGATTGCGTCGGGGCCTGCAAGGTTGGCTTGGTCGCTTTGATTTAAAGTCCCCCACTGAAAATCAGTTCTATAACTGAGTGGGTAGACTCTAAATAAAATGTATTTATTTATTTATTTAATATTCGTTGTATGTATCTTGTAGCAGCGACTGATTGATAAGCAAGCGCGTTGGAGCTCTTTTTGTGTTGGGGGGGGGAGGGAGGGTTGGGGGGGGGGGGAAGGGAACGCTCTCTTTTCTACGTGCCTCGTCTGAAGCAATTGCAACTTGCAACGTTGCAAGTTGAGTTGAGGCAATAAGTGAATAACTACACGATATCATAGTTACTTAGTTATTAGGGCTCACGATATCATAAAACTTGCATTTGTATGCGGGATATGAAATAAAACCATGGTTCAAGTATCCTAATACCATGGTATAAACCACTGAATGAACTCAACCCGCATACGAGACAGCTGTGAGCCGATACCTTATGGTTATGAACGGCTACACAGACTACACGTGCTTGACAAAACGATGTTTTTTAAATGGGTAGTATATCCTCTGCAACTTGATCGCGGACGGCTCGTCGCTGGAAGCGTCGAAGTTTGCTGAAAACATCTTATCATATATTATTTGTAATCTTGAACACGTTTGCTTCGATTTCAGTGTAGTATTTTTTTTATTTTTTTGCATGCCTACTGCTATATGTGGGTGTCAAAATATTTTCACATTTGGTCAATTTTACTTGTTTTCAAGGTCTCTGAAAGTACGATATATTTGTCGTTTTTAGCATGTTTTATAAAATATCCAAAACTATGTTTTATTTTCTACAAGAAGGTTTACTTTAGCAACATTCTTGTAGAGGAAAGACCACTGAATACGATGAAGCTTTTGGTTTTTGTCTAAACACTATATCTTCTTCTACAGAGAGAGTTCTTTACAGCGCTGACCAGTAATCTGAGGTCGGGGAGTCGACTCGACTGTGCGCAATTTTTACGTCACGATTTTGGATGCGCGCGCACCCACCTAAATTATTGTTATTCAAACAGGTGTAATTAACTTCTGCTTCAAGTTAGAGACTTCTGGTTTTCGCCATTAGTCATTAAAACAACTTAGGTTCTTTACATCGCCGGGAAATCCCAGGGTTGTGATGTCCTTTAATAATAAAGTAAAAAATAAAGAATAGTATTATAAACCTTTTTTATACATGATTAAAATATTCTGTTACAGTATAAAATCCATGTTCCAGAAAAAATGATTTTACTTTGAGCTTAAATGTCTCTATGCTACAAGTGTGCATAACTTGTTTTATGTCATCTGGCAGTTTATTGAATACTTTAACTCCCATATTGACTGGATCGTTATCTAGCAACTTAGGTCTATGTCCCACCTGGTGTAGGTTGAGTCTACCTCTTGTGTTGAATCTGTGAAGCCCATCATTTGCAATAAAATATGTTGGGAAATCATGTACAAACATTATTACCTCCATCATGTACAGGCATGCCACCGTAAGGATTTTTATTTCTTTAAAATATGGTCGGCATGAGACCCTTCTTCCCAGATGCAACATAATCCTCAGGGCCCTTTTTTGTAAGACAAATACTTTTGTAATATGTGTTGATGCACCCCAAAATAATATTCCATACGAGATCAGAGATTGCACGTTGGCATAGTAAACCATCTTTGTAGTTTTATTGTCACATTGTGAAGATAGGGTCCGCATCATAAAGCATGAGCTACTGAGACGTTTGCACAAACACTCAATATGAGATATCCATTTTAACTTATAGTCAAGTGTAAGGCCAAGGAACTTTGCATGGTCCACTATCTCAATGGATATGTCATTATGTGTGATTGTGTGTTTGTCTTGCTCTCCCTTTATTTGGAAGCTCATGATTTGAGTTTTAGAGCAGTTCAGCTTCATTTTATTAGCTGTGAACCATGCTTCTAATACTTTGAGAATACGTTCAAGTTTTAGTAGTAATTCATGAATGTTTTTTGCTGTTATCACCACACTGGTGTCATCAGCGAAAAGAATTGCTTTACATTCACCATCTAGATTAAAAGTAAGGTCATTTATGTACAGACTAAAAAAATATTGGGCTTAGATTTGACCCTTGGGGGACACCGGTTATGAGAGGTTCCCAACCCGAAGAACTGCTCTCGGTTCCTACATCCACCCTTTGTTTGCGATTGGAAAGGTACGACTTAACCCAAGATCCTGCCACACCTCGAATTCCATAGTAATTAAATTTTTTCAGGAGTATTTTATGATTTAGAGTATCGAAAGCTTTAGAGAGGTCGCACATGACAGTTCCTACCACCTCCTTCTTTTCCAATGATTGGTTTATCTTATGAATAAGTTGGAACGTTGCAGTCATGGTCGAATGTTTTTCTCGAAACCCATGTTGCTCTTCGCATAAAATGTTGTTTTCTTTAAGGAAGGGCTGGAGTCTGCTTAAGAAAAGCTTTTCTATTACTTTTGATAAGGTTGGCAGTAGAGCCACCGGTCTATAATTTGCTATGTTGTTTTGGTCTCCTTTTTTGAACAATGGTTTTACTACTGAGTATTTTAGTTTCTCTGGAAATGTACCCGTTTTAAATGAACAATTAGAAATATGTGATAGAGGTTCTGCTATAAAGTTACTACTGTATTTGAGTATTATGTTAGGAATCCCATCCCAGCCTGAGGATCTTTTAGATTTTAGTTCACCTATGGTATTGTTTACTTCAGCTGGGGTTGTTTGGCTCAATACAAGATCTGGAATATCATCACGCCCTACTTTCCTCAAATTTTCTTCACACTTTTCAGTAGTATCTGTGTTTCCATCAACTAACGTACCGGCTATGGTGGTGAAGTATCTGTTGAAGGCATTTGCTACTTCCTTTTGTGTGGTTATTTCATTATTTTCTATTTTAAGTGTAATATTGGAGTTTGAAGGTTTACTATCTTTGCCCACTAAATGGTTGACTAAGTTCCATGAAGTTTTCACTCGATCGTCCGAGTGTTCTAATAGAGATGCGTTGAAATTACTTTACTATTTACTTTGTAATTTTTTTTTTTTTGTAATATTTTTTTTTTGTAATTTTAAGTGTAATTTACTATTTATTTGTGGGCATTGTCACTGTGTTTATGTAATGTTAATTTATATTCATATGTTCTTATTTATGATTTTGCTGTTCTCTTTGTTTGTTTATTATTGCTTTGATTTTGATGTATTCAATGTATTTTCAATTGATATTTTTCTGCCTAGATCGTCTGGTTGCCGCCCACTTGTGGAACTTGCAACTTGAGTTAGGTGTCCTGTATCATTGCTGTGATCAGTTTTTGACTTGAACAATTTTAAATAATTATATATCTGATATAATTATATATTAAAGTCAAGATCTTTTGTACTAAATTGTTATCAAGATTTGAACACAAGAATGATGGTTGAACACAAGAATGAAGATTCGCGTTCGGTGGTTTCTTCCGCGAAAGATTGGTTACTCCCTGATTTGCTGTTCCTGATTTTTGGCAAACCTCATATTCGTTTGAGTGGGATCGTCTAATAAATCAGTTTTTTCTTTTCGTTTTTCTTTTTTAATGTTTTTTTTTTCTTTTTTCTTTCTTTCTTTCTTTTTTTTTTTTTCTTTTTTTTTCCTTTCCTTTTTTCTTTTTTCTTTTATTTTTTTTTCTTTTCTTTTAATTCCCCACCCCCTTTTTTTATATATTCGATTCATTTATAAATTGCATTTAATATCCTTTTTATTTGTTATCAAATTTGTTGAGTATTTAATGCATTGTTGTAATATTACTATTTCAAATATTTACTTAAATGTAGTTCATTGTTGTGTCTGCATCTATGTAATTAGATTTATTTAGTTGTCCTCCTTTGTAAATCAGTTTTTATAACTGAATAGGATAGACGTTAAATAAATAAATAAATAAATAAATAAAATAAAAATTTCTTTTTGCCTTTCTAATGGTCGCAGATAGTTCATTTTTGAAATTTTTGAATTGTATCTTAAAATCTTCGCTAATATCAAATTTGCTTCTTTTAAATAGATTCCGTTTAGTTATGCACGCTGTCCTAATTTCGTCTGTAACCCACCCTCTGTATCTGTTATGTTCTTTTACCCTGACCCGTTTTTCTGGGAAGTGTCTATCAAAGAGAGATAGGTATATCTTCAAAAAATTATTGAATTTGACATCAACACATTCTTCCGGTTCGTTGTATATTACAGACCAATCTGTATTGGCTAGATCATATATGAACTCTTGAATATTGATAGGTTTGAGAAATCTCTTTTTTGTCCATTGAGAGTTATCAGTATTTCTGGGATTTACGTTCGAGTTATTTTTATTTGCGCGAGCTTTTGTATGTGGTACTGGTATGTAAATGAGTTGCCCACTATGATCAGACAATCCAGAATCGAGATTAGTAATTTTGTGTATAATTGGGAAGTTGGTAATCACATTATCAAGAGCAGATTGTGTGTTATGGGTTACCCTAGTTGGCTCATAGTTATGAGCTGTAAGGTTGTAGATACATAGGAGATTTTCTAAGTCTGCTCTTTGGCAATTGTCGACAGAGAAATCTATATTTAAGTCTCCGCAGATCATCATCCGTTTTTTTTCTTTGGATAGGGCCTTAATTACTGCTTCAAATATATGCATAAATTCTTTTAAATAGCGTATGCCTGGAGGACGATACACTGTGACTAATACTAGTGGATTGTGGGGATTTAACTCTACTGCACAAAGTTCCAACACTTTTTCGGTAGTTTTATCAGTTATGTCGTCCCTGGCTTTATACTTTAAGTTTTTTGAATTCCTTGTATATATAGACACTCCCCCCCTTTATTTATTTTTCTGGTATAACATGAAGCTAGTTGAAAATCATTAATTAAGATTGAGTTTTCTTGGTAGGGCTGCATCCAATGTTCACTTATACATAGGATGTCAACTACCTCTGGTAATGAGTCTAGAAAGAGCTCTAGTTCTTCGGTTTTATTGCTTATGCTTCTAATGTTTTGGTGAAGAACTAATAGATTTTCTGGATTGGTTGGCCTATTGCAGTTAATATTACCATTTAATAGTTGTATAGGCCTACTTTGAGTTATTGGTTTATTAGTATTGGTAGTATTATGGTAAATGGCTTTTGTTGGTATAGTTAGCTTTTTGTCAATTTTTTCTGTCCCTACATCCATCTCCTTTATTAGTTTCCCTGATTTATAAGGTTTAAAGTGCTGTAAATTATATCTCAATAGAATTCACCTAGTTTAATAGAACCATGCCAGTTTGGGTGAAGCCCGTCTCTGCTTAAGTCCCTAGATTTGATGTATCTGTTTGGGTCGACAAACTTTACCTTCTGCAGATCACTTATCCATTTTAAATTGCTATTTATTTGATTGATGAAACTTGCCTCGACATCTGCTCTATGTATTATCGCACTGAGCACTACCTGCGTATCTGGATGAATCTTCTTCACGGTGGATAGTAAGTCGTACATCTCACCCATCAAGTGATCTGAAGATGGTGTGTTCTTCAGATCGTTAGTCCCAATCTGGAGTAGGATCACCTTTGGGGTAGGCCCTGACTTGGTATCTTCTTCGATGCGCCTCTTGAGTTCTTCGGTACGTATTCCCGAGTAGCTTAGTACGTTCCCACTTGCTGATTTGACGATTTCTCCTGCTCTTCGTACCATAGAGTCTCCAATCACAAGTGTTCCCTCTAATTTTCTTGAGATGATTACCGGTACCGGTAGCTCTGTTACTGGTTGATTTCCTCTACGTGATATAGGGCAAGTTGTCTCCCTCAGATTGTGATTGTTCTTTTGATATTGTGGAGGCCTGGGATTATTGTGGTTATTGTGTGTTTCATCTGGCCTAGGCCAATCCATGTTAGGCCTAGATCTATAAACTGGGTCGACTTCTTGTTGGGGACAATCTCTAACGTTTCTTCCCCAATTCTTCATTTCGTTTCGGTTTTCATTTAGCTGTTCCTGTTGTAGGCCAGAGATTTTACTTAGCATTTTAGGATTAAGTACTGGGTCGTTGGTTTTCCATGTCATATGTTTAGGTTGACTTATCACTTTTTCACTTTCCTTTTGCTTGATTGTCCCGAGTTTGGTTGAACAGCTGTATACTGTGATGTTTATAGCCAAGTCTCTGAATATTGCGTCAATAGTAAGTTTGACTTGAACCCACTCAAGGCCATCAAGCCCACATCCTAGTCTAGAAAAAGCTAAATTTTTGACCCCAGTTTGCTTACAGTGCTCCTTCATTTCCAGTAGGGATCGGACTAGATCTTCATATTTGGGTTTGCCATCTGAATGTGGCTTAGTAACCAGGTAGTATATATTCCTCATACCATTGTTTAACACTGCTACTTGTCCAGTTTCTTTTCCTAGCTGTATAAGTGCTTCAATGTTCCCAAACTAGTCCCTAAATTGAGTTGCTATTCCAGCAAACATCCCCATATCTGCTGCAACACTGTGTGCCAGAGAACATGATAGGGGTGCAGAGAATAGGTCTCCTTCAATTTCCACTAGTTCCATTTGGCCTAGGCTAGGCCTAGGTCCAACAAGCCCATCACTAATTACTTTAGAGCATGGGCCTAGAGTCACCTGTTGGGGGCTAGGCCTAGGTTTATTGATCTTGTTAAGGGTTGAGCTAGGACATAGGCCTATGCCTGCATTATTTGTATTTTGTTTCTGATCCTTAGGTTGAATCCAAAGCGTGTCTGTTGGATTATCAGAGTTAGGTCTAGTCTATATAACTCAAATTAAAAAATCAGGACTTGCACACCCCTAATTTTCTCAGTCATTATTTGCATTGATTTTGTTAAATTGATAATCAAAAATCAAAATGTAATAATCATGCAACTGAACTACGTTTTTGATTAAATACATACCTACACTAATTATTTTGTTGTGAAGACAAAATGTATTAACCCTTTATAGTACAATAGACCAGGACCCAAACTTTTGCTCTCTACCTAAACAATCTGAAATTTGTGATTTTTAAATGAATTTCAGAATTTATTTTTACTTTTTTCCTTGATTTTTTTAAAAATATGCTGATTTTGGATCCCAAATTGACATCAAAGTTGGGAAAAAATCAAAATTTGAGTTTATTTAAAAAAAAGTTTGGGGCATTTTTTTTTTTTTTTAATCTTCTTAGTGAATCTTCTACAGGCAAACAAAAAACATCCCGGAAATGTGTGTATATTTGTGTTTTCATACACAATTTGATTTTTTAAACCATAACAAAAATCGTTCTAATAATTAGAATTTAGTGGGGAAAAATTCTACCAATTCCAAACAAAACAAAGCAGCATTTTACCCGGGTTAAAAGTAATCTGTGTATCCTTTGAAAAGTGGTTGGAAATAAGTTTTCAACTGTCTTATAAAGCATTAAAAGTTAAAACATGCATAAATTCAATGCATTTACAATTGTCTTTATTATTATTTATTGCAACAGCTTCATTAGTATGATGATTTATGCCCTCATCAATACATTACACGCATTATTTTCTGCCGAGTGCTTGTATTTTATTTTGTACTATCATTTTTAAACTACTAGATAAAGATTTTATGACTACAAAAATGTACACATTGAAACCATTTTTAATTCATATTTTTATGTCAGAAAGCTGTTTTCTGGGCATATGGCCAAATATATCACGAAATAAAATTTGTCTCCAGCGGCTGGGGCTCTGCCCAGACCACGAAATGGTCCGGGAGTACAAAATACATATTCTAACACTTTAGTTGTTCCGGTTCGTAACTTTCAAAATATGGTCACCTTAGCTATTTGAAGCTCTGGGTTGTCGTCGGGGAACTTATTCCTTCCCTTTGACTACCTCCCCGACAGCGACGACAACACGGACGGAAGATGACACAGACAGAGATAGGGTTGCCAACCGGCCGGTTTTTGACCGGCACGCAGGGTTTTGCCCCACTTGGCCGGTTGCCGGTCAGTCCCTTCGACCGGCAATAGTGTTGCCGTTTTTTTTTACGTAAATAACCCATTATACTAAAAATATTACTAAATATACACAAAAAACTAAAATAAATATTTAAAAACCATCCTAATCATCGTTTCCCAAATCCCACTTAATAAGTAAACATTGCTCTTCTCCACTTCCCCTTGACCTAACCCGCTAACCCCCTCACCAGACAGCGAACAAGGCAGTAGGCTGGCCAAAAACTGCCACACTGCACTGCAGTCCACTGTCAATGCCGTTCATACGGGAAGTTTGTGCACGAATCCAACGATGAAATTGACTCTCCGCGAAAAAATGAAGTCCAACAAGACTCTCCTTCAAGCAGCAAGATCAACTGCTAAATACTCATTCACGATTAAGAAGTAAACTTGTTAATTGATCATAATTCCTTTAAATCTGTAAATGCTGTTTACGTAATATTAATTTACTGCTTTGAGAATCGTGATATAACAAATTGAAATTAAGAAAAAAAATTATTCGTGGTTTATTTGGAATTTATTATCCTTAGGCCTAAATTACTTATGAATAAAAATATGCCCATTGCCTACTCGAATTATGAATACTCGGCATATCAGCGGATGTAATATTATAATCTAGGCCTATTACCTCAGAGACTTTTTTATTTTTGGTGGTTTTCCAGTTATGACTGCACAAAAACTACATTGTTTTGGTATATCATCCAGCCCACCACTTTATTCTAAAACGCACCAAATGCAATCTAAAAAGCTGAATTTCAAAATTTTCGCCTGCGGCGCTATCCCCCCAAACCCCCCGTGCTTGGTCCCTTTCCCACGAATTTACATGGAGGCCGGTTTTTCCCGTGGTCAGAGTTGGCAACCCTAGACAGAGACGACCACGACGTGGGGGAACCCCTGCCCTCCCCATATGCTTGTTGCTGGTTCTGAACAGCACAGGCATATTCTTGGTAGTTTTAACACTGAACAAGGAAGTGTTTGCAATCCGGTTGCCTACTTGAGCTGGACAATGTCCAGGAAGTACAAAATGCAACATGTTAGTAAAACATGACCTGCAGAGGAGACAAAAAGAGGACACTACCCAGAGGATCCTACCCCTGCCAGAGCAATCGCTGCCACACCTGCCCAATAAACCCTCCAGCTAAGACCGTCTCAGCCAGAGCTCGAAGATGACATATCCCATAACGCATCACAACACCTGCACCACCAAGAACCTTATATATATACTAGGAAACATTTTCAAACAATGCAAAAATCATATTTATCAAACAAAACAAAAATCATAAAATCCGTCTTAGTAATGTTTAGATGTATTGTTTTTTAATCTTAAACACCTTTCACTTTTAAAAGAAAATGAAAATTATAAAAGCCATAGCATTATCTCAGCTTCATAGCAAAATCGTAAAATTGCAATTATTAATTAAGAGAAATACATAATTGTTCGATTATTCTTAAATTTCCCACGAATACATTAATTCATAAAATTACGGTTCTGTGAAAAAATCGTTACAATTGGATAAAGCATGTAGGTGTTATAAGTCGAAGAATGTTTTAAAAAAAAATTAAAATCGTAAAATTGCAATTTTCATAAGAAATAATTTTCCGATTGCGCTCAAATTTCACAGGAATATATTAATTCATAAAATTAAGGGTCTGTAAAAAAATCATTACAATTGGAGAAAGCATGTAGGTGTTATAAGTCGAAGAATTTTTTTAAAAATCGAAAAAAAAGTAAAATTGCGATTTTCATGAGAAATAATTTTTTGATCGATATTTCGAATCGTGCAGTTCTAAGTTCAGAGATTTCGAAGGCCTCCTTAAAATTTCATTGCAATTGGATTATTGGTTTAGCCGGAATCGTGTTAACAAACACACGAAAATACAAACAGAAACAAAAAGAAAAACAAAAAAAATCGTAAAATTGCTATTTTCATGAGAAATAATCTTTCGATTGCGCCCACAAACGTGGCAGATCTAAACCCAAAGATTTCAAAGCCCTCCAGAAAATTTTATCGAAATTGGAGTATCGGTTTATCTGGAATCGTGTGAACAAACACACAAAAATACAAAAAGAAGAAAAAAAAAACATTCCGGATTTATTTCTCCAGTGTAGTAGAATGGAATCTTCGCTTCGCTCGCTACGCTCATCCAACCAACTGAGATGTCTGCACTGCCCCGCGGAGTACATAGGCCTAACTACCAACACCCTGAGGCAAAGAATGAACGGGCACAGGCGTGATACAGTGAGGGTCAATGACAAACCAGTGGCACTACACGCAGCCACTCATAACCTAAGCTTTAATGACTGTTTCAACGCCAGCATCATCAAAGACCACCAAACTGCAGTGAAGGAGAGCTCAGGAAATGGGAATTGACCCACCAAATGGTTACTAGCTCCCGGGAGCCTCCCAACCTCAACCTACGCTAACCTTGGGGTCCAGAGGGGAAACAGAGAACTACCTTACCTGGCTGACCTTCCCTAGTTCCCCTCCACCGCCAACAGCGCCTCTTGTACATATTTGTAAATAGTAGCCATTTATTTAGTCAGTAACTCTCTCAACTCCGACAGGTGAACAAGGCTGTTCAAGCCGAGACATTTTGTCGTAATGTTATTTATTTGTGTATATATGTATGTGACCTTCATCTTTAAACAGCAGCCAAACTCTTTCAAGGAAAGCTGTTGGCTCCTAGCCTCCTATTAATCTTTCCCCACCCAATTTTTTATCTCACTCAAGGACACAAAAAACTTAGCGGGGGATACATTACATACCGGTACATCAAAAAGCACTGTGTTGCAGTGCACAGTTTTTGAAACGTAATGGTTTAATTGCATTATTGCAAAACGAGAACGGTAGCGTTGATTGTAGCTACGGTTAGTCAGTTACATGTTTATAGTAGTTAGGGCTGTGCGAGTCTCGACTTTTCGAGATTCGAGCGAGATTAAAGTGCTGCTCGAATCTCGCTCGATCTCAAAATCATACTGCTCGGAAAAACGAGTCTCGCTCGATCTCGATCTCAAATTGCTCGAAAAATCTAGTCTCGAGATATCTCCGTCACGGACCACGGTGGTCGTAATTATGCGGGACCTTGCGTTATGCGACGTGGTAAAGTAATATTTATTCCCCGATTTTTGCGTAATAATTTCATATTGCCATGCCACATTGTCGAGAAATCTCTAGGCCTAGATGAGCTAGGCCAAAGGCTATAGGCCTAGGCCTAACAGAGTCCCGGTTTCATTCCGTGATCGGAGCTTTGATAAACCCGAAGATCGGAGGCCTAGGGCCTACTAACAAATGACGCATAAAATAGGCTTCACTTTAAAACACTTTCCTCTAGAGAAGTTCTACAGAACGAAAGCTAGGCTAGGTACTTCTAGCACTAGCATACACCCAATAAGTGACAAGACATCCATCTACATTTTGTTTTAGGCCTAGTCGAAATTTCACAAATTCGTTGCCAACGCGCACACAGATCGCGCATTTTGACTGGTCACTGGTAGCGCACTCTATCGTGCGAGCTACTGAACTGAAGCGTGATTTGTGAAGTTGGCGGTAGAGAGCAGAAAGCGCTTTATCGACTCGTTATCGACTCCAACGGAGAAACTACTTTATCGGTTTTTCTTACGACATTCCTATCTCGTTGCGACATTCATCAAAGGGGTATTACACTGAGGTCGCTGCCAGGTGTTGTTACTTATTAAATATTTTCACTACCTAATTAATGTGATTAAACTAAGAAAGTTAGAAACAAAAATTATATTTCATTCAACATGTAGCCTAGGCCTAAGCCTAGGACCTCTGCCATAGATAGGCTAGGGCTAGGCCTAGGCTACTCCAATGCACTGAACTGAGAAATGTTTACTTTTTAAATATTATTTTTAAGTTGGCCCTAGGCCTAGGGCTTATTTTTTACTTTTAAAGCCGCCTAGGCCTAATTATTTTGTGTAGGCGATTCTTTCCGGCTAATTTCAGTGCGCTCGATCTCGCTCGACATCGCTTGATCTCGGATCTCGCTTGATCTCAGATCTCGCTCGATCTCGAATCTCGCTCGAGATCGCTTGATCTCGGATCTCGCTTGATCTCAGATCTCGCTCGATCTCGAATCTCGCTCGAGATTCAAGATTTTTTTCAAATTCTTGCTAGACTTAAAAAATCCCTGCTCGCACAGCCCTAATAGTAATAAATAAAAATCATTGGACTTTCCACTGTTATTAATATTTTTATTTAAAATGTGATATTTTGACCCCTTTACAGGAGTCTTTATCAAACTAACAGTTAAAAAACCACAACAGACAGGACAAAAAACATTTCACAAAGAATATAAATATTATTATTATTATTATTATTATTATTATTATTATTATTATTATTATTATTATTATTATTATTATTATTATTATTATTATTATTATTATTATTATTATTATTATTATTTATTCATCATCATAAGACATGGTACATATACACAAAAATACATGCACATGCAGATTGTATTGACCTCATGATGAAAGGAATGCAAGAAGCGGGACCACATCCCATCCACCTAGATAGGTGTCCTGCATCCATATAAATTATTAAACTAAAAGTAGAGAATAATGATAAGTTTAAAGAAAGTAACATGATATAAATTAATACTAAATTAAAATACAAAAATTAAAAATTGATTTGTGGAAATGATCTTAAATAAGTGATGATTATGAGATAACAGGTGAGATGAGTATGGGGGCCTTAGAATTGATCATGCTAACATGTCCGATCGTATTCCTGAATCATGTCCATTACCATGCGGGGTTGTCTTTATGTTCGGCTTTAGGTTTAGGTGTACAGTCTGTTTATGGCTTTCTAAAAATCATTGGATGGCAAAATTTTGATTTCACTGGGGAGCAAGTTCCATAGGCTGCTGGCTCGATGGTACACAGAGTGTTGGTAGCTGAGCGTGCTGGCTCGGGATGCACGGAAGTAGACCCCTTGCTGTGGGCCCCTCCCACGCTCAGTGGGCCTGTAATCGAGTTGCAGCCTCACCTCCAAGTCAATTTTACCGTTCATGCAGCCGCGAAGGAAGACGATGTCACATCGTTGCAGGAAACCTTGGATGAAGGGGATGTGGAGGCTCTCCCGTCGTGCTTGAGTGTTGAGGTCTGTTTTGTGTCCCAGGATCATCTTGGTCGCCCGATTTTGTATGATCTCGAGTTTGTTGATGTTGTTTACTGTTGTTGGGTGCCACGCTGGAATACCATACACGAGGATAGGCCTCACTAGTGCCATGTAGGCTGTCCTACGCAGTGTTGTGCCGTTATCTAGATAATGTTATCTAGATAATCATCTAGATAACATTGTGTTATCTATTATCTTATCTAGATAACATGATTTCAAAGTATCTATTATCTTATCTCAGATAATATTTCTTGTTATCTATTATCTGAATCTTCATATTAGATTTAACAGATACAAAAAATCAGAAGCAAGTATCAATTAATGCTAACACGTCATCTAAAATAGTGTTTGTTTTTTTAATCATGATTTTCAATGGGAAGATTAAGATTGGCCAAAACCGAGTCCTATTCAATATGTTAGCATTTTCACATGTGGTTTTTGTAAGCAAAGAATATCCATTGTTTTTAATTGGGACTTAATGAATACTAGGCTGCTTCGCGAACACTTTTTTTTAGTCGCATTGATAGGTGTGCTTTTTGTAAGTTTTTAGTAAGCGTGGGATAACAATAGAATGCAAAATATCTCGAGGCCCAAAGACATGCTTCTGTAAGCATGGTAGGTGATTATTGTCAAGTTTCTATAGTTAATTATACACCTATAAAAGGCTTTTATTAAAACCTTTATTTCGATAAATTTTGGCAACTTTTTCAACTTTTTCTTTCAAAAGGCAGAACATCAATATAATCTTAATGTACATGTTGAATATGAATGTTGTAGCCCCATTCGTTTGGTCAGAATCGTCCCAAACATCACGAAAATATTGTATTATTTGTTTGTTTTTTTTTCGTAAAAGTACGATTTCTATGCAAAATATTCCCTAAAACCATATTATATACAATTTTTAACCCTGAAACGTAGTACGGAAAATTGAATTGGGTCTAAGCCGAATTTTCTTGTTAAAGTATCTATTATCCATTATCTAGATACATTGCCAGTATATGTATCTATATCTAGATACAATTCATGTCCATTATCTATTATCTGTATCTAGATACATTTTTAGGAAGAGTATCTTATCTTTATCTAGATAATATTTTTGGTTATCTGGCACAACACTGGTCCTACGAGTAGCGACCTTACTGTCTCGAAGATTTCAATTTACAAAACCGATCAACTTTGAGCATTTTGATCTGATGAGGTCTGTGTGCAAGTTCCATTTTAAGTCATTTGAAAGATTGATTCCTAACAGTTTAGTTGATTTGCAGTTTTTTAGAAAGACGTTATTAATTGAGTAAGTGTTTTTTATCGGACGGGTTGAACGAGAGAAACAGGTGTAATTACTTTTGTTGATATTAATTTGCATTTTATTTACCTTGCACCAGAGCAAAATGTTGTCAAGGTCGATCTGTAAGATGGCAGCGTCATTTACATTGTTGATCGGGTTATATAGCGTGCAGTCATCGGCGTACAGCAAAATCTGACCAGTGACGCATGAAGGCAAATCCATATCATATCATATAAATTATGAAATATGGCTGTGTATTAGTACCAAAATATTAACAAAAAAGTTTTATGAATAAAAATAAAAATAACAAAAGAACATAACATTAAATTTACATGTTGGACAGTTAGTAGGCCTATATGAAATAAAACTATTGATCTAGTGATGAAATAAATGGACAAAAACTCTTCCAAATGGCTGGATATATCACATTTTAGGGATGACTTCGGGTACCCGGAAACCGGTTCGGAACCGGTTCCATTACGATCCGGTTCCCCTTTTTCGGAACCGGTTCTATTTTTAACCTAAAAGTTGCCAAGGGCCTAGGCACAGACGAGAATAAATGAGCCGGAAACACCCGTGGTTGCAAAATTCTTAGGCCTAGGCCTAGGCCCTATGAATGTTGCGTCACAATTTTGACCTAGGCTTAGCCTAGGCCCATGTGTTGTGTTATAATAACATTGCAGAACTTGTTAATAACATTTTAATCATAAACTAATTCTATTTTTCACGTTTAAGATCACATAATCCAAACTTTATGAACGAAAACGAAAGCAAACAATCTTGTAGGCCATTGTTTGTTCAACTGTTTCTCACTAAGCAGTTCCTACAATGTCTGGGACACGGCTCCGCCCCCTATCGAAATTCGAATCGATTATCGCCCCGCCCATGTTTTCAATCGAAATTAGCCCGCGCAGATTCAAATTTACGAAAATTGAGAAAGAAAAATATGTGTAGGAACCGGTTTCGAACCGGATCCGGCGCGGGTGGATCCCGTTCCGGATTTTTCGACCCGAAGTCATCCCTATCACATTTTAAATAAAAATATTAATAACAGTGGAAAGTCCAATGATTTTCCAATGATATAGTTTCATTTTTAATAATGTTTATAGTAGCTGGCTACTCGCTCTAGGATACCACATTTTCAACAGAAGAGCACTAACGTCCTCACAACTAATAAAAGTAACATGTTAAAGTAGCGCTGGACAATATACATGGACATACAGTAAGACCTCGTTCATCCGAGCTCCGATTAACTGAGATACCGTGTTATCCGAGCTGGTTTCAGGCGCCCTTTCCTTTTTTTGATTAGGCTAAAATGTTATGTTCTTAACAACTGAATGTCATGCAGTATGCTGTTTACTACAATGACGTATCACGCACAGCCCGCGAGTTGTAAGGGGGGATGGGGGCAGGGGTCGAGGGTAGGGTGCCGTAGAGTGTTGAGCCAGTGTCTTTGTGAGTGCTTGCCGCCGCCGCCGCTGCGACCTTGCTCAAAGACGGCGGACGAGAGAGAAGAGAGGGAGAGAGAGATAGTAAGAGACAAAATATGGCCTTGAAGACGACATGATAGAGGCTGGCTATGATTATGAAGAAATAAACATTGCATTAGTAGGACATCCATCAATGACAGACGCGGAGATAACCGTCACCCCCCCCCCCTCCTCCCAAGCCATACTACGTATCGTCTCACTAGTCAATTGGCTTCGGGCCAAGACTCTCTCCGAGTTGTTTTGTTTACATTATGAGATAAGATTCATTTTATGAGCAAAGCAGTTGGCAGCCGATGTCATCACTAAGAGGCTGTTTATTTATGTTCTTTTAATGGTATTTCACAAGTTTCACACATGAGATATCACTTTCATATACTAGGGCCCTGCTGGGAGGAGTTAAACAAGAAAGTCCGGATCATCCGAGTTTTTCGTTATCCGAGCATGGCTCGGTCTCATCCACCTCGGATAATTGAGGTCTTACTGTATTATATATATAGATTATGAATGGCTTAATTTCTGTCTACCTCTACTCTATAGGCACCCGAGCCCCGGGCTTACTGTTTGTGCTGACGGTGTGTGAAGTAACCTTCAAGCAAAATTTACTTCTTGCGTGGTTCTACCGCAGTTGTGACTATGTGTTGTGTGTAGTTACTAGTGAGCTGACTTTAAGTGGCCACCGGATGCTTCAAGAGCCACAGAAGGGAAAAACGTGTCCTGGATTAAGGTAACTAACAACTTTAAATTTTCATTTTCATTTTAAATAATAAATACAATCAATAAATTACAAAATTAGAGATGGACCGATACTGATATTGAGAATTGACCGATACTAGTGGTATCGGTAAAATCAGTATCGGAAGATTTTTCCGATACCGATACCATTTCTTCAGCTTTAGTTCAGCTAATTCACATATGTTTTGTTCGTATTTGTATTTCATTTCAAGTTGTTTACCAGTAGGTAGGTACATTCCTTTCCTCCTTTATATTCCTGCAAAGTTTTTAATCTTATATTGTTACATCTTCATTTCTAGGTAATTCTAAATAAATAGGTATTAGAATCGGTATCGGAATTGGTTCGGAAAAAAGTGTTATCGGTATCGGCAAATCCTGGCTTCGGTCCATCTCTATGAAAAATCTTTACCCCGGTTGGGATAGCTTTTTCATTCCTGGATTGTATTAAAAATGAAATTTTAATTAGCTGCAGTTGGCATCTGCAGGTAAAAAGTGTTGCCACCCCAACCTGTCCATTCTTATACATGTTTTCTGAAATACATGTTTGTGCCCACACAGAATGATCATGCAGAGTAATTGCTATAACATTACCAGGTGACATTGGACTGTCAACAAAGAATCCACCTAGAGGGTTTTGGTCTGCCAAAAATTGAAGTGTATCAGTTTTCTTCAGTAAGTCCTGCAATTCCATCTCAATCCGTGCATGTTGCCAATTAAGCTGATCGTCTCTCTCTGCAAGGAGTTGGGGGGTGAGCTCCTGCGGAACACTAGCAACACTGCCGTCCTATTAGAAGACAAGAGAAATAACTCAATACAATTAACATGATCAATTTGTTTCGATTAGGATTATGTTAACAATATGCTGCAATGCTGCAGTTTCTAAGAAAATTAGACAAGAATGGGTCAAAAAGGGACAAGACAAACCATGGCAGGTGTACACCACGCAGCCAAGTAAACCCAAAAGAATATATGATAGACGAACAGAAACAGCACAGTTCAGGTTAAAGACTCAACATGACCTTCTAGGGAAGCATCTGCACCGAATAGGCGTGTTTGAAACCAGTACCTGCAGATTATGCGGAAATGGTGAACATGACAGACGACATCTATATACCTGTGCCAGTCTGGCAAATGAGCGTGACGCAATGCCCAACGGCATGAAGAAGGAGGAAAGGGAGGCTCGTCTCTATTGGTTGACTAGATCAAGCATGATGGCATCATAGGCCAAATGTGGGCATATGAGAAGAAGAAGAAGAAGAAGTGTTAACAATATTTACTACCTATTTACCATAACAAGCATTGGTTATTTTGGACCTAGCTCAAACTTTTGAGGGGTTGTCTTTGTTTTTTGAGTTTTCATTAAATTTTGAACTGAACAAAACTTAAAGTGGTATTATCGATAACAAATAATGCATTGGAAGCAGATACGCTAACCACAAGACAAACGAGCCACACTGTACTGTATTTACTCGATTATAGGCCGCCCTCGAGTAATGGCCGCACCCTTATTTTGATTACTCAAATTTTAAAGAAGGGGATATAAATAATACATACTGAAAAATGGCTTCACATAATGGCCACACCCCACTTTTTGAAGTTGATAATTTTAAATATACCTGAAGCCTATACTCGCATAAATACAGTATTAGGTGTATATCCATTTCTTACATTTTACAATAACACAAAAAATAGGTTTTTATCAATCTTCTATTTGCGTTTAAAAGCAAAGTGAGTGACATCTGGCGGTGAAGTGGATGGACAACTGCTCTAAGGCAGATAACGTGGGGCTGCATGGTGGCACTCAATGTTAAACCAATGCAATATTGAACCGTCACGGTCAACTCAAGTCAAGAATTAATTTACTCGAACATGTTTATTGTTTAGCAAGCAAGAAAGATCATAAAATAAGTATGTAATACACATTTTAGTGTTCCGTAATGAAGCAAAAAGTCTGCAGATATTCCGTACATTACTGTGGGTTAGGTGGGAGCTCTATTCCCACACCTTGAGACACATATTTTGCTACTGCCATCAGTTTTATGGATACCACCTACCGATAAACATCATACCATAATGCTGATTAAACGAGGGAGCGGAGCGACTGAGTGTCACCATTCAACTCAAACGGATCTTATTCTGTGATTCTGTATGTCTGTCTGTCTGTCTGTCTGTCTGTCTGTCTGTCTGTCTGTCTGTACGTCGAAAATCAGCCGAACCGCTGAACAGATTGCACTGAAATTTTAAACATACATCCGGTACGAGTTTACTGAGAACTGTTAACAAAATCAGATAGATCTATTGCAATTTAATCCTACAATAAATAAGGTGATTTTTAAAAATATCAATAGCATTTGATAAGTAGCAGCTAGCAGGACGAAATCTACGTCGCTGGCATAGCCTAGTGGTAAGCATTTAGCCTACCATATGGAGGGTTGGAGTTCGATACCCGTTAGTTCGAACTTTTTTATATTTTTACACCCACATATTATTTTTGAGGAGTGTTAAATGGGAAATAAAAATTAGGTGATTTTGTTTTATCTTGGAAATTTGTTAATGTTTCATGCTAATACGTTTTGAACACAATTTGCATTTTGAATGTTCAATTTATATAATTAGGGAAACGTGAAAGTCGTTGTTAAACGAGTGTGTGAGCCATGTGTTGAGTACCCGGTATCATTCTCCATACTGGGCTAGATCCAGCCTTAGGTACCGTATAGGGGAGGAAAGTGGATGCTCATCACTTGGCTCACTTTCTCGTTTAACAACGACTTTGGCGTTTCCCTAGTTAAATGAGGGAGCGGAGCGACCGAGTGTCTCCATTCAACTCAAACGGCCCTCATTCTGTGATTCTGTGTGTCTGTCTGTCTGTACGTTGAAAATCAGCCAAACCGCTGAATAGATTTCGCTGAAATTTTAAACAGACATCCGGTACGAGTTTACTGAGAACTGTTAACAAAATCAGCTTGATCCATTGCGATTTAATCCTACAATAAATAAAAAAGGTTTTTTTTAAAATATCGATAGCATTTGTTTAGTAGCAGCTAGCGGGACAAGATCTGCGTGGCTGGCATGACATAGTGGTAAGCATTTAGCCTACCGCACGGAGGGTCGGGGTTCGATGCCCGTTGGTTAGAACTTGTTTTATATTTTTACACCCACATATTATTTTTGAGGGGCTTTAAATGGGAAATAAAAATTAGGTGAAATTTGTTAATGTTTCACGCTTATACGTTTTGAACACGATTCGAATTTTGAATGTTCAAGTTAAACTAGGGAAACGCCAAAGTTGTTGTTAAACGAGTGAGTGAGCCAAGTGTTGAGTACCTGGGAACATCCCCTTTCCTCCCATATACCTAAGGCTGGATCTAGCAAGTATGGGGAATGATACCGGGTACTACACACATGGTTCACTCACTCGTTTAACAACGACTTTGGCGTTTCCCTAGTTTATTTCAATGATGTGCTGTAGCAAGGCCCTCTATATACTTAAGTATATAGCCTTGGCTGTAGGCGGTATAGGGCCTACTATTGATCTAAGTCTGGGATACGAATGACAAATCGTGCTAAGAGCTATACATACCATATAGTCCAAATGCAAGTCACATTAATGGTATAATTGAATATGGGTAGATATAATATTGAATTGTTTTAATCATCACTTATTAATTATTATTAATTATATACCGTATGTGCATTTTTTTTTTTTAAATTTGTGCACCGCGTTAAACGCAAGCTACCTTGACTTTTATTCTTATATAGTACTCAGAAATTAGTACCAAAACGAGACTTTTAGATGACGTCACACCGACTGTCATGGCTGACTCAAAAATTACATTGGCGCCATCTAAACACAGTAAAAAGGGTGAATTCTATCGAAGATTCCTTAAAGTTGCATACCATTTGGCAGTTGTGACAGTGACATTTTTGAACACTTTTTATTTTATTTCTTTTGTGTGTTTTAAAACTTTTTTTTCGAGAACTCTGTTGTTTCAAGTCAAAGCTTCTTGATGAATTTGTTTCCTAAAGACCAACACAAAATCGACACAACTTTTCATCTTCCAAGAAGCAGACCACACAATTTTAGTTACTCGACTACTTTATTGGATTCAACATAATATGCCTTACAACCAACTTCTGGCCATCCATGTGTTACATCAGGGGTTGGCAACAGGCGGTCAGCGAGACTTATTTTTGTGACTCTTTATAACGTTTAGTTTAGTTTTCTCCAATTATATAATATCACAAACAGGTTCCACCAATTACATATGATTAAATACAGCACCGAATATAATATAAACATAACAATTGACTCAGAACACCAATGTTCAATCTCATAGCGATGTCGAAAGTTCCGCAAGTAAATAACACAGGGAACAGGAGGCCAAGTCTTGAGTCATCTCACTTTCGTTCCGAGTCGCGTTTTCGTTCCAAGTCGATCAAAATCGCCAAATCGGTAGTCTTGAGACAAGACCACGAGTCGCACGGTGACTTGGAACAAATATTTTTTCACGTTTCAAACCACGAGATATTTGGTGGTGAGTTGGACTTTTTCACGCGACTTGAGTCACTTGACTGCCACATTGAAAGTTTTAAATGACTAAATAAATAGTTATAAGGTACATCCTTTGAATAAAGACGTAAATTATACTCTAAAATTGTTGGCAGAAGGCTTTAAAAGTATTTTAAGTGTCCTAATTGTCGTGACAAATTATTTACGATCATCGCAAGTTAGCGTGCATCTGCATAAGTAGCGCTTTTGAAGGACCGCCTGTCGTGGTCCCGTTGGCCGAGTGGATAGAGCGCTTGGTTATAGTGTGAGAGGTCGCCGGTTCGCATCCCGTCTGGGAAAACTTTTTTACTTTTTTTTACTCATTGCATAATTATTGTTCACTTATTATCTGTGACAAAAACAATTTTTATAACTATTCAATGAAAATTACTCTTTTTTTACATTTCTTTGCAATTTGATTTGGTATTTTAGGTAGGCTAGGCCTAACCCTAGAAAACTTACGCAAATATAACAATATAAAAATATGATTAATTAAATAGAGAGTACAATTGCCTTTAGGCTATTTGATAATAACAATAATCTGAAATAACAAGTAGGCCGAGCCTAATATACGCATAGTGTGTTTTGACAGTTGATTGAAAGTGCGAATCGATTATAGCATCGATAGTTCGTCACAATCGATTATAGCATCGATATACTTCACAACATCGATTATTTAATTCAAAATTTTTATGTAACGCTGTTTGTGATTGGTCGCTCAATGAGCTGTGGGGGCGGAGCTACAAGTCGCGAAAAATCAGTCGACTCGAAATATTTTCATCTCACTTGTCGTTTCCAAACGCATGGTAGGTTTCAAGACTACCCTATTTGATATTGCCAAGTCGCTCGCGACTTCGACGAGGTGACTTGACTCACTTCACGACTCGAAACGAGTGGTTTCAAGACTTGGCCTCCAGAGGCACAAGCATATTAACAAGTGTTCAAAAAACAAAGACTAAACCATTAAAAAAACTTATCTCCTAATTTTACTAAACAATTTGTTCTTAAGATAACCCTTTCCGGCCCAGCGGTGCCATATGGACCCATAACGTCTTTAAATTTTAATCCGGGGGTAAATAATAGGTTTTTTTCAATTGGACCCCATTTTTTTTTGCAAATAATAAATAAATACATTTTCCAATGCAAAATTGAAAATATGCAAAATATTTTTTTAAATATAGTTTTAGGAATGTGTTTCAAATTTTAATTAATTGTGCTTAAAATGAATCTTTAATTAAAAAGCCAATATAAACCATTTTTTTTTAAAGTAATAACACTAAAAATTATTAGAAAAGATTACAAAATTGAATTAATTGCCTAAAATGACTTAATTCAGACCAATAAACTTGGGTCTAAAAAGATTACCGTAAGATAAAATAGTACATCAGTTCTGTTGAAGAAAAAAAATTGGTAGTATTAATAAGCAAAAACTGTTTTTGTTCATCTTCAAATTGACATTTTTGGATGAGCGAAGCGAAGACTTCAATTCCACTGACTCCCAAAAAATTTAGCTCGGGTGTTTTTTGTTTGTTTTTTTTCTTCTTTTTTTGTCTGTTTGTTCGCTCTCTACTGGGCAAACGGCATATGCGATCTTGATAAAATTTTGACAGGACCTTCGAAATCTCTGAACTTAGAGGTGTATTGTTTTTGGGTACAATCGAAGAAATATTTCTCATAAATATCGTACTTTTACGATTTTTTTTCGACTTTTAGTGCGATATTTGCGTGCCATTTGGGCCGATTCTGACCAAACGGGTGGGGCTACAACGTTCATATTATACATGTACATTAAGGTTATGGTGATGTAGTACCTTTTGAAAGAAAAAGTTGAAAAAATTAGCCAGAATCCATAGAAATAAAGCTTTTAATATAAGCTTTTTACGGTTTAGTGCGATATTTTCGTGCCATTTGGGCCGATTATGACCAAACGGGTGGGGCTACAACGTTCATATTATAAATGGACATTAACGTTATGGTGATGTTGTACCTTTTGAAAGAAAAGTTGATAAAGTTAGCCAGAATCCATAGAAATAAAGCTTTTAATATAAGTTTTTTACAGTAAATAATAACAATTGACAAGTAACAATAGAAACTTGACAACAATCACCTACAATGCAGAGGCATCAAAGCAAAGCACTTGCAAAATTAAAGATATCCCACGCAAACCAAAAACTTAAAAAAGCTCATCCATCAACGCGGTGGGACTTAAGCGTTTTCCTAGTCTAGTTGAACATACTCAAAATCTAACTTCATATCGTTGGTAATTTGAAATATTGCGAAAAAACATTACGTCAGAAATAAACCTAAGCTCCGTTTAAGTTGAATGGAGACCACTCCGTTCGCTGCGCTCACTTGTTTTATTATTATCTCAGACTTTTTATATACGGCGGTGGTCAAATCTCCTCGAGCAAGGTTCCCCAAATTACCGCTGGAAGAAAACTCAAAACCCAATCATTTATACACGTCAAACATCATTTAAATGAAACTAAAAAATATGTTACCGCGGTACTCAAACGAGGTTTTACTTGCTCGTCTGACAACGACTTTAGCATATTCATAATAGGAGTCAAAATGTAAAAATATTTAAATGGTTGATATAAGCTTTGGGTTTCTGAGCTTAGATTTAAGCAATATATTATAAAAAAATGAAAAATGTTTTTATCACTGTGTTTTATTCAATTTCTGGCATTCAACGTTTCACACCTTTCCATTTCTCAACACATTAATTTATATTAATCACTTGATTAATTTCATATCTTCGAAAAATACAAATCGTATCTGATCATAGACTTAATTAATTAAAATAAGGTATTTTAGAAACAATAATACATTGTACACGTTCGCAACAAAATAATATCCATTATGAAATGTAGGAATTATAAGAATTAAGGGACCGGGAAAAAGTACAGGTACACGTATAATTTCATCCATAAACTTAAAATTAAATATTTACACAGTACACTAATCTGAAATCTTAATTTATACCTGCAACATGTGAATCGTTTCAGGTTGCGTTATGCTTTCATTGACTGTGATAATGCAAATAATAAAATGTCAAACCCAGTCAAGTTATGAGTTGAAAAAAACGAGAGTGGAAAGTGGCTTGAACACATGAAATATGGTATCACCTTGCTTTTCAGTTTGCAAGACTACACTTGGAGTGTGGTTAAGAGAATATTATTCAAGGGCAATGGGTTCGAATCCGAGGTTACGAATGGAATGTTGTGAACGGCTGTAACTATTTCTTAATTTTTTATATTTGGATTAAGAACGCGTCAACCGTTAGGTCATAATGCACCACTCTAAACTAGGGGGGGGGGGGCAGAAACGGCCCATGCTGGTCAGAACCAGCCACGGGTAAGGGGAGAAAAGGGGGTTCTCACGTCGCGGTCGTCATTGTCTTTGTCATCGTACGTGGTGTCATTTCGTAATCGTCGTCGAGGGGTCGTCAAGGGAAGGGGGCAGGGTCCCCGACGACGATTGCCAGAGCTCGCCTCTAGATTCGGGGAGTAATATACTACCCTTCTTACTAGCTGATGTTTGCGAGGTCGACTTTTTCTCTTGAATCGCCTTGTACGATTAGCAGAGCCATGCTCTGGGCCAATTCTACCCCGGGCCCAGACGGGGGTAAGTCATCGCAAACAAAAAATATCAAGTGTGGTAGATATTTGATGTAGCTATAATGCGTCGCAAATACAAATCATTATTCGAAAATAAAAAGTTTAACGACGTCGATTATTTCTACAAAAAATAGATTATAAAGGCTGTAAGTTGGAGAAGTTCACAAATACCTCAGTGATGAAATGTCCCATGGTATCCTCCTCCCACCCCCACCCCAACATCGGGTAAACAAACACATACAGGTATAATATAATATATTCTACGTCCGTATGCCTACTTGAGTACCCTCTTATGATAGAACTATATTTTTTGTGGAAAACTGTCCAAGAGAAAACTTGCCCACAGGGAATATACTATAGGAGAGGACTAATTAAAAGTACCCAATCCGAGTATTAACCTTTTGATCGAGAAAAACGTTTGAATCACTTTCAGTCTGGGTTGCCAGGGGCAGGTATCGAAACGAAGATATCTTGTTCAAATTAAGAGTGCCGATTGTAATGTATAGAATGAGTATCTATTCAAGGCGTAATGAGCTCTAGGGCTGAATAAAGTTAGGAAATATTTGTTTTAAAAATTCATTTAAAACTTTGCAAACAGAGGTGCATTAATAATTTATAATCAGTTATGAAAAGTGATTCACAAATTTGGACTCATATTAAAGCTAAGTACGTAAACGCACACAAATAATTATCTGTATTTACGCACATTTGAAATATTAATAACTTCCCTTAATCTACATTGAATACTACTACTGAATACTACATTGAAGTTTTCCATAGTATAGTAATTTAATGTAGTAGACCTGTCCATCGACGGGACAGAGTTCATCTCACGACTCGTTCGCTTCTCTCCCTCGTCTAACTAGGAAAACGTCCTTGTCGTTTATGCGTTGATGTGCGATTCAAGGAATTAAGGATGTACAAAATATAACTTTCACGAACTTGACGCGCTATTGTCATTCTAAATATCAGTTTTGTTCCTCCCAACTCCTCACCTCCAAACAGTTAGGTACACGTTATGTAATGTAATGTGTGATTTCGAATTTCGATTAAATGTGTTTAGTTCGTAAGATAATGTGTATTTGCGTTCACGAATTTTGCTTTTAAGAATGTTTGATTAACTAAATGTGAATATAATTTGTGTGTGTTTTCGACTTTGTGTTGGCATTTAGCAATATATATCAATAGCGATAATGAATTTCGGGGCGTTGTTTTTTGTGCGATCATTTTATGGGTTATCTGATAATTTATTATTATTTTCTTTATTTTCTTTAGTAGGCCGCTTCGCAAACGCTTTTTCCAGTCGCGTTGATGGATGATCACTTTTGGTTGACTATTTCTCTCCATTTATACTTTTTTTAAATTATTATTTAATATGTTTTTTAATATGCGTTGATGTTTGCCCGACGGGATTTTAATCCGGGACCTCCATAATCAGAGCAGCGCGCTTAGTGCTCGAGCCAACACTGTCGGTAGTGAATGAAATATGTGCAGCATAAATAAAAATTGAAAGTGAACACGCGGATTGTATGGTTTTAACTGCATGTCAAATGTCATCGTCTTACACATATTATTTATACATATTAATCTTTCGCAATCTTTGTTATTATCTCAAAACACACTGCCACATTCATCAGACTTTTTCATGTTCTAAAACTCATATTGTGTTATGTGAATTAACAACGCGTTAATAATCAAACGTCACGCGGTGTAATGGAAATTCACTGTATTGGCTTTTGGGAACGATTTAAATTACATTTACATCAAAGCTACAAGTATGCAAGCATTAGCATTAATATGATTATTGATTTTCTTTAAATATATTTTATACTGAATATTCTTCAAACCTCTCTGTCGCGAGGAATTTTTCTTCACTGTCCACTTATGATCCACAATAGATGACAACTTGCAGCAGTTTACCGCCCATGGCGAGCCTGAAGCCGTCGGATCTCACAAAAAAATCCAACTACCTGTGAAGGGATAGGTTTTGGTCTGGGTTACGTTTAGTATTCTATTCTACTAAAGAGACGCGTGCCTTCAGACCTTTTGTGTGCATGAATATGTAAAACTAAGACGTGAAAATTTGGAAAATTTGGATTTGGTGTTTTATAATGCGGTGCTCCACTTTTCGTTGGATATAATTGAACGAGTGAGCGTAGCGAACCGAGTGATCTCCATTCGACTTAAACGGCCCTTATTGTTTTTCTGCGTGCTTGTGTGTACGTTGAAAATCAGCCGAATCGCTGAACAGATTGCGCTGAAATTTTAAACAGACATCCGGTACGAGTTTATTGAGAACTGCCAACAAAATCAGCAAGATTCATTGCGATTTAAACCTACAAGAAATAATAAACTGAAAAATATACTTCCAATGTTTAGAAATTATTTTAACGACAATGTTTTAGATTTTGAAAAGATATTATTTTTTGTTTGTTATTCGCCTGGCCGTGAAATGCCGTGCCCATGCAAGGTCTGTCGAATGTTGGACGTCAAGGTACCCCCAAATTCCGCTCGTAGATTGAGTAAACCTTGCAATATTTTCACCTATTTCGTACTGGCTATGTTTACCATAGTAGGCCCTATTGCCACAGATGATGGACTACACTGCGTTATATGCATTTCAAAACATGTTTAATTATTTTTAAAATACAATCTAGAAATTACAAAATCTTTCCCGACCAGGGGATTGAACCCACTTCTTTCACATTTCGGCTACAAGGGCGCCTTAGCCAACTAGACTAGGGAAACGCCAAATACGTAGTTAGACAAGTGAGCGAGTCATGTGGTGAGTACCCGGGAACATTTTCATTTAAGTTTGATAATTATATTCGTATAAATAATAGTTTTTTAAAGTTTAGTTGGTATACGGGGACGGGCGCGTCAACTGTAAGATCAAAATGCGCCTCTCTAGCCTATGATAGGCTAGGTAGGTCTAAGGTAGGGGGAAGAAAAGTAATGTTACCGGGTACTCAACACATGACTCACTCACTCGTTTAACAACGACTTTGGCGTTTCCCTAGTAATTATTTCATTCAATGTTACTAGCACCTCATAAAATAAAATATACGGTTCGACATGGGGAGATGAGAGAAGGGAGAGGCTCCGACACTAAAGACCTCGGTAAAGAGAGAGAGAGATTAAACTGGTAAGCAGAGCTAGCAGTTTATCATCATTTTTCATACACAAAGCTTATAATTGTTATTTTGTATTGCATTTATGGATATACTTTTAATTGAACAGTTCAAGTATAGATTAAGCTAGGTTACAACTTGGACGAACTAAAGCTTAAATATACAAGTTAACCTTTTCAAAATGTTTAGAAAGGTCCAGTCGTTCTTCATTCATATTAGTGATCCTTATTCCTTACCAAAACGTAAGAAGTTTATACAAATACGATGTGTTTGTCGTTCGTTCATAAGATGCGAAATAATGCTATGATATTTACAAAAATATCAACAACAAACCAATAATATCAACCAATAAAAATAATATTAAACGCATTAAAACCGCTCCAGCGGGTGACTTCCCCAACTGCCAATTACCCCCATTTAAAAGATATTTTTTAAATATCTTCACTTAATATTTGCCTACTATGTTACAATCAATTTATATTTATTCATATTTCATAATTGTCTGTGATATAATGAATTCATTAATAGATACAGAGCATATTTTTATTTTGCTTTTTGAAGGAAATTAATCAGTGCTCACCTAAGTTGGTGAATAAAACATAAACAGTTTAAAACACGCATGAAACGCGTCTTTATGACTATGGCGACAATACATTTACATTTGGCAAAGATACTGTCAAACTGTCAAAATGACCATATTTATTTTATTTGTCTATGTTTATTGACTATGGTTGAGGTAATACAGTGTTGCCACGTTTTCAGGTCATGTGTACTTGTATTGAAATTTTTGTAACTTTGGTCTACAGTATCTCATCAATGAGTTGGGTGAGGTGATTTTTTTAAAAGATTATTATCAAGATTGAGGAATAACTAATGTTATAAAATTATTTTTGATTGTTTTTAGTTTATTTTGTATGTACCGCAGCTAATTTGGTGTTCAAAAGTGTTTTTGTGCCCTTACAAGGTAGAAGATAAGAAACACCTAATATTTCAATCCTAAATATGACTTTTTTATAGCACACTTCCAAAAATAATATCTGTTAATTTGGGATCATTTTAATTTATGTTATGTTATTGTGGAAGATTTTAAGTTTAATGAGAGTATTATAGGTGAACATGTATGCACTCATCTGACCATATTTCTATTTAAACATAGAATATTTTAAGAATCAGGGGGGGGGGGCGATCATCCCTACCACCAGTCCCATGGATCCGCCACCGGAGAGAGACTCCGCAAACAGTATAAATGATTGATCGGCACCCATAGTACAGAGTTATTTCCACGTGTCAATGATCAGTGTAAAGTAACTGAGTAAAAGTAATGAGTAGAAGTAATTAATTACTTTTTGAGTAATTGAGTTTCTACTTGAATTACTTTTATTGTAATGTGACTGTAACTGAAATACATTTATAAGTAAACGTACTCAGTTTTCAATTACTTTTTAGAGTTACTTTTCGTGACCATGCTTGTACTGTACTGTTATATAAAATAATATTACGATGTCTCAAACTCAAACAATGAAAAACATTTAACTATTTTGTTAGTGTGTAATGATAGAACGATGTTTTTTCCTCTTACTCCACTTGAACCCATATAGTACACAGTACACTGAGTTTGAACCCTTGAGCTAGACCATTGGTGAGAAAATTGATCAATTTCCATGGCCAGCTACGTACCAAAAATATTTAAACCCGATTCGAAATGCCTAGTAAAATAAAGGATGAAATTTAAATTATCTAGGTGCCCGTAAAGACGCCGCAGCCAAGCCCCGGTTCGCTAAACACTCTCAGGCACCTTATACTGCAAGAAAAGTTTAAAGTGATTCGTGGTGTCACGCAGGCGTCATGAAACGTGATGTGAACTAAAAACTATCAACATCAGGGGGATTTAGGTACCTGACAATACATGCCAAATTTGGTTGGTGTACGAACATTCCTTCTTGGTAAAAAAAAAAATGACTTGAAACATGGCTAAGACTAACTAATTCGTCACTAATTCGATACGCAGTGTACAAACCTCGCCCGATGACGCTCCTAGTGACGACCGTACTTGAGCCGAGACGCCTCCGACGCCTCCAACCATACTATTGTAGTATGCTCGAAGCATGGTCGCGACAACCCCTCGCCGCCGCTCCTCCCACTGATTGGGAACACATCCGAGCACTCCCTTTAGCCAATTGCAAATTGTTTATTAACACTCCCTTTGAACACCTACTCACTAATGACTCAAAACATATTCATGCATATGTAATTGCAATTGGTGATATCTTAGACAACCAGGGAAATATAAAAAGTCTACAGGAATACGAAGAAATTGAATTATCAGCACCTCCACCTACACGTCGTAGATTAACGTACGTGCTGTCAAGGCTAGCAGTCACCTTCAATGAGATTTTTTCGAAAACGGAAGAGGATGGTGAGCCTCCAACTTTCGAGTTTTGCGCCCATCTTGATGATAGCTCAATTGTTTTCCCAGCCCCTCGAAGTATAATGTACGAAGAATGTGTAAACAGTTTGATGCCTGGCTTTACACTTACAGGCAAAGGTGCCTGGACTGACGACAATGTTGTGTGGTACAGCAATTACCATCCACCGAGTGACCCGGCTGACGGCGACGTGTCGTGGCGCCTACAGCACAATAGACTGGTAACACCTGTACGGCTTCATAAATGGAAAGTTCTCCCCTCTTCTATGTGCCCATTTTGTGGTTGCATAGGTACTGCAGTGCACATGATTTTTGAGTGTTCAAAAACGGAGGAAATATGGTGCTTCGTTCGCATTCTTTTTTGTAAATTATCTGTTAGGCCTATGCATTTATTTAAATTCTCATTATTAATCTCTGGCTTTCCGATAAACAATGACAAAACAACCATGCTTGCCAATTTCATTGTCGTGCTAGCTAAAAGCACTATATACAGAACTTTTGCTCATTTTTTAAAATCAGGACTGACGACCCAGGAGCCTCCCAACTACTATAAGTTTTTTTGTAGAAGGCTCCAATTTAGACTAAAGCTAGAGTTTGCTAAATGGGCAACATGCAACCATAGAATAAAAACAAGTGAAAACAAGTGGTGGGCGCACAGAAAAGTTCTGTGCGTTGTGGAAAACGACCACATATAATTTACATTTTAGTTTCTTACTTTTTTTAGTAGTCTTGGTTAAATTATATGTTTAATTTAACTTTATTTAAATAAAAATTAATTTTGGTTTTGAAACAACACTTTGTTCATCAAGGTTACCTGAAAAAATGTAACAATATGCAATATTTTTGATACGGATGATGATATTTCTGTTTACGTCACACTAATTGTTACTTATACTAGGAAAACGCTTAAGTCCCGCCGCGTTGTTGGATGAGCGTAATTGGATTTGGTGCATTGAGCTGCCATGTGTTATGCGGATTCTGTTGTTCGTGAAAAATTATTACTTTGTCGAAGATTTTTAAAATTAAATTAAATTAAATTAAATAAAAAATTAACTTTATTTTGTTATTTTTTTTTATTAATCGTTAATTTAAAAAAAGAAAAAAAAGTAAAATTGCGATTTTCATAATAAATAATTATTTGATTGCGCTCAAATTTTACACGAATATATAAATTCATAAAATTAAGGTTCTGTGAAAAAATCATTACAATAGGATAAAGCATGTAGGTGTTATATGTCAAAGAATTGTTTTAAAAATGAAAAAAAAACTGTAAAATTTTGATTTTCATGAGAAATAATTTTTCGATTGCGCTCAAATTTCACACGAATATCTTAATTCATAAAATTAAGGTTCTGTGAAAAAATCATTAAAATCGGATAAAGCATGTAGGTGTTTTAAGTCAAAGAAATTTTTAAAAAATCAAAAAAAATCGTAAAATTGCGATTTTCATGAGAAATAATTTTCCGATTGCGCTCAAAAACGTGGCAGTTCTAAGTTCAGAGATTTCGAAGGCCTCCATAAAATTTCATCGCAATCGGAGTATCGGTTTAGCCGGAATCGTGCTAACAAACAGACAAAAATACAAAAAAAAGAAAAAGAAAAAAAGAAAGAAAAAAAAACATTCCGGATTTTTTTCTCCAGTGTAGTGAAATGGAATCTTCGCTTCGCTCGCTACGCTCATCCAATTATTATTATTTTATGTAATTGGAATCTAAATTGTAACATTTGTGTACATGTTTATTTCCCAAATTGTTCGAGTAAAAGTCAGGTCAGGTCAGGTCAGGTCAGGTCAGGTCAGGTCAGGTCAAGTCTCTCTCTCTCTCTCTCTCTCTCTCTCTCTCTCTCTCTCTCTCTCTCTCTCTCTCTCTCTCTCTCTCTCTCTCTCTCTCTCTCTCTCTCTCTCTCTCTCTCTCTCTCTCTCTCTCTCTCTCTCTCTCTCTCTCTCTCTCGGCCACCCAGCTCAGATACTACACATTCTCAATATGTTGCACTCTTTCAGCAGTGCTGTGTTTCTCATTGTTTTTAACCAATGATGCTGTCAATACAACACTTGTTCAATTGAGGTGCGAGTGTTATATGAGTTGAGTTGCCGTGTCTTATTCTCGGATATATAACGCCGCCCCTACCCGCTAGCCGTGTTGCAACATTTGAAGCTGAGCCGATCTCGACCTTGGAGACCCCGACCATTCCCTAGGAACTTCAAGGATGCAGTTCAGTTGCCCGTGCAAGAGCTCTCGTCGCAAGCACGATTCGAAATCGTAGAAAATATTGTTCACAGAGTCAATAAAGAGGTACAGGGAAATATGATCTTCATGTTTGAAGCATTGATCAATATCAACGTGAAAAATACTTAACATCTTGAAACACAAGTACAGCACGGGCGGTAGGGCGCAGCGACTGACAAAACAGATAACGTGACATTCCATTCACCAAGCACGTGCATGGTCAGCTGTGAGCTCTCGATCCAACAAGTAGATTGTCGAGCCGCCGATTCCCGCGACTGTATCTCTCACACTCATAGCTTACGCGCCATCACACTCGTGCATGAATCAACATTTGTCTATCATCGTTGTTGATTTTGATGTTGTTGATGTTGATTTTGATTTTCTTTACGTACCGGTACAACGATTATTATATTACCGTCTTCTGAACGTCGTAATATTTATATACTTGATATATTGTCCAGATATTTTGAGTATGCAAAGAGGTACAACTGATTTTTTTTTTATTTACTCATTTTTAGGCATATATCGTTTTATTTGTTTTCCCGTTTCGACCGTTTTCCTCACAGCATTGTTTTATTGTAAGCTACCCTGGAAAACGATCCATACGGGTTTTACTGTAATTGTTAGATATCATGTTAGTAAAAGCCAATAAACAATCATACTAAATTTACAGGTAAAATTACTGCAAACACAATGCCTATAACATTTTATATGTCTCCTAATACAAGATTAAATTAATTATTTTGCTAGTTTTTTGCAGTTGAGGGTTACAAAATAATGGTTATATAGTGATTGTTCCACCCCATTGTACCCAACTACTAGAGAAAATACTACTAAATACTACTACTTCTACTAGAAATACTAGAGCTGATGCTTACAATTAAATATTATGCTTTATACTAGAAAAACATACTTGCTCCCTATGCAACCCGTGTTTGTATCTGCCTTAGGATGGCCATGTTGGCATACGACCGCGCTGCTACCTGGTTAGGTTTTAACCGCATTAGCATAATATGAAGCTTAAGTTACCATTTTAAAAACAATTAACTTAAAACTGTGATTTCAGACAATTTATTTTAACTTAACGATCCCAAAATATCTGAAAGTTTGTGTTTAAAGGGGCTAAAAACCCCAAAAAAGTTTTTTACCAAGTGATCTATAGCACAATACTACACTTAAATGACCGTTTAAAAAATTATATCTTGTAACTGTGATTTAACACGAATTTTTTTATTTTTTTGATCCAGAAATTGGCAAAAATTGGTGTTTTGGAAAATTTCCTAAATCGGCTTTAACCCGCTTCTTTTTTGGTCCACATAGATGCTAGGGCATAGTACCAATCTAAAATGCCCTTTTATAACATTGTGTCTTGAAACTGTGCCCAAATATACCCTCAAACACGCAAAAATATGCATTCCAAAATCACACCCCATCTTGGTAATCAGCATATTTTGACCGAACTACTTGCCCAAATTACAAAACAAAATATAGAGAATTTACAGAAAAGGCTGTCGAGTACGTCAATAATAACCATTTTTTTTTTTGGATCAAAATCCTCCAAGGTCACGGGGCATAAAGATCGTCCCCATGTTGTTTCTTATGGGAGATTTTTGCCGATGGGACCTAGCTCGAAAAATGTCATGTTTGACATTTTTTTGGGAGGTCATGGTGGCCCTTATAAATTTTCTGTTAATTGCAAAATTCATTACTAGTTAGCCTGAATGAAATATATTTTTTGAGTTTAGCGGTTAAATACCACTTTAAGAAGATTAAGTAAATCTGTTTTAACCTGCTCGTTTTATTTCACAGATATTAGCATAGCACCAATCTAAAATGGCCCTTTAAAAATTTAAGTCTTGAAACTGTGCACAAATCTATACTTAAAACATGCAAAAATATGCACCCTGAAATTACACCCATTCTTGGTATTAGCATATTTTGACTGAATCACTTACTCAAATTACAAAAATAAAACGTAGTGAAAATACAGAAAAGTTATAAAAGTACGTCAATGGTGGCCAATATTTTTTCAGAACAAAATCCTCCAAGGTTATTAGTAGAGGTAATGAGAAATGGTGATATAAAAATCCAAATTTTGTTATATAAAACCCAAATTTCGTGTTTTTCGCGATTTCATTATGGTCAAAAACATATAGGGGTAATGTGGTTAATTGGAAACACTTTTAGTGTTTTTAAACTTTGACCTTATTTGTAGGCTAGGGTATTGATAGGAGAGAAAAAATGTAAGCAGCAAAATTGTGCATTGGGATGTAAACTAAATCATGACACCAGCAAGAATTTCATGGAAGAATATTGTATGGTATTTTTATTGCTTTTTTTAAACTCGAATTTGTTTCCAATTACCCCGGATATTGGGGTAAATGGAAACAGCCATGGTACCACTCAGGGCCGTAGCTAGGGTATAAAAATTACCCGGGTATGATGATTGGATAAAATACAAGAGGGGGTTTGGGGGGGGTGTGCGCCCCGGAAAATTTTTCGATTCTTAGAGTGGGATTGGAGTGTTTTAACGAGTTTTAGGCATGTTTTTTTAAACATTTCGTTGCTGGTGACTAGTGAGATTGTTGTGAATTGTGATTGCAAACTTTTTAATTTTTATTATAATATTCTATGATTTTACATTGGATTTCTTCATTTGTACAAAGACATTTTAAACTTTCATTATTAATGAGTAATGACTCTAGAAAGTAGTCCAATGATGGCATATTAACGTATCGTCAAATTATTTTTTATATGACACAATCATTCAATCAAATTATGTAGAGGATTCATTCTTCTAGAGTATACTCTATCTATTGTAAATAATTGTTCACTTACAGTTACGCGCATGTCAATCAGCTTTCTGAAATGCTAGGGCTATCCGCCTGCGTCTTGTTGAGTCCCAACGTTTCAGAACGTTCAAGAAGTCAGAAGTAAAATGTTGTAAAACTACTAGGAAAACGCTAAAGTCCCGCCGCGTTGATGGATGAGCTTTTTAAAGTTTTTAGTTTGCGTGGGATATCTTTACTTTTGCAAGTGCTTTGTTTTGCTGCCTAGGCATTGTAGGTGAATGTTGTCAAGTTTCTTTTGTTTCTTGTCAATTGGTATTATTTACCGTAAAAAACTTATATTAAAAGCTTTATTTCTATGGATTCTGGCTAACTTTTTCAACTTTTTCTTTCAAAAGGTACTACATCACCATAACCTTAATGTCCATGTTTAATATGAACGTTGTAGCCCCACACGTTTGGTCAGAATTGGCCCAAATGGCACGAAAATATCGTACAAAAAAACAAAAATCTTATATTAAAAGCTTTATTTCTATAGATTCTGGCTAACCTTTTCTACTTTTTCTTTCAAAAGTCAATACATCACCATTACCTTAATGTGCATGTGAAATATGAACGTTGTAGCCCCACTTGTTTGGTCAGAATCGGTCCAAATGTCACGAAAATATCGCACTAAAAATCGAAAAAAATCGTAAAAGTACGATATTCATGAGAAATATTTCTTCGATATTCATGAGAAATATTTCTTCGATTGTACCCAAAAACGTGGCAAGTCTAAGTTCAGAGAAAACGAAGGTCGTGTCAAATTTTCATCAAGATCGCATATGCCGTTTGCCCGGTAGAGAGCGAACAAACAGACGGAAAAACAAAAAAAACAAAAAACAAACAAAAAAAAAAAAACAACGGAGCTAAATTTTTTGGGGGGTCGGTGAAATTGAAGTCTTCGCTTCGCTCATCCAATTAACTCGTCATTCTATCACAAAACTCAAAAACAACGCCAAACACAACACACATTAGTAAACCAATCACTCGATCACTCACTGCAACACTGCTCTCACTCTTCAACGTTCAAAAGTCAGAACCACACTGAACTTGCATGAACGGAAAGACAGGGTTATGGGTTGTATTGGACTCGTAGAACACAAAAATGTTGCCATCTCGTCTCCAAACGGATTGACTATTTCTTGGAATTCGAGATGAAATCGTGTTTGGTGGCCACAAATCGTATAGGCATGGGTAATTGCATTGGTCAAACAGAGGGGGGTCTATTATATCTACAAGAGACGTGTCGAGACAGACCTCGTTGTAGGCACCACAGTCCCGTTTCTCTCCCCCCTTCCAACCCACTCACCCTTCGCCGCCGCCACCACCACCGGACCAATAGGGTATAACTCAAACCTTTGATATTATTGTACACATTCGTCGGCGTGCGTAGCGAAAACAAATAAATCTTAGTGCATTTAATTTGTGGTTAATAACATGAACAGGAGGATTACCAATTCAAAATGGTCTACTCCAGATTTTTTACCCGGGTATTTACCCGGGTTACCAACCCCTGGCTACGGCGGTGGTACCACTCATAGACCCATAAGGAAACTAAAGTAGGGAAATTGGAAACAAAGCATTTTAAGCTGTGATTCTAACACAAAAAGAATTAATACATTATGATACAAACTGTAGATTCTGTGTTCATTTAAAGCAGGGGTGCTCAACGTACGGCCCGCGGGCCTCATGCGGTCCGCCAAGCCATTTGGTCTGGCCCGCAATCTGATACACGGACCCACATTTTTTTTTAAATCTCATTTAAAGTGCAGCGAAAACGATCGTGGCACTCCCTGTGTGTCTCACAATGATATGAGACTGAGTGTACTAAGGGTAGTTTGTTTCGTGTGTGCCACACACATAACGATCAAATTGTGTGCCTAATATGCAGAGATATTATCGCACTGTTCAAAGAGTACAATTTAAAATGGCATTACGACTCGAAACACAAAAGTGAGTATGAGAAATACAATGGTCAAACTGAAACAAAACCTTGTATCTCCGCAATGTATGTTCAAAAAGAAGATAACTGAGAACCAAGCATCTGTCCGTGCTAGTTATCAGGTTGCCCAATTATTAGCGTCGGCAGGATGACCATTCTCTGATGGGGAATTAGTAAAGAAAAGTATGCAAGCTGTTATTGAAATACCATTGATGCTATCAGTTTGTCACGCAATACAATCTCAATAGGGGAGGATTGCATTATAATTCCACAATCTATAGCCAATTCAAATTACGTTAAATTTTATGTGATATTCGGGCATTTCATGATGTGGCCCGCCAACATTTAAAATTTATGCCATGTGGCCCAACTCTAAATAAAGTTGGGCACCCCTGATTTAAAGAAAACCTTCCGTCGCAAGGCAGAATTGTACGGAAAAATCTCAAAAGCATCACAAGCATGAAAATAAGGCTGTTGTATAAAAAAAATTGTATTTTGTATTTAAATATCAGTACAATTATCACTTAAAATTAAATTTACAAAAACTACATCAATGGATTGGTAAATTACCATCAAAAACAAAACATGCATCGATTGGGCAAATGGAAACGTTACTGCGGTTTTTAGGATTTCCTGTGATTTTGCAAAAAAAAAATGCACATTTTTTCAATGGAATCTTGGTGTGGCTCCAAGACAAAGTCCACAGTGCCAATTATCTTTATTGGACCAGCAAATATGTTATGTATTAATACCAATTTGTGGACATCTCTTCGAGGGTATTTTTCCTTCCAAAACATGATAACCTGAAGCCTAAGTAAGAAGGCTGTGTAGTCAGACACAGTTGCCAACTTACTTTACTTTAAACAACATAACATATAACATCGTATTGTATCATATCAAACCAATTACTCATTTCATTTTTTCATTTCAATACTCAATTAATCAATTCAAACAACTTCAATTCTCAATACTAGTATACCATACTAGTAATATACATATAACTTGATTCACATGAAATATGTATTCTATTTTATTATTCATTTTATACCATGTTTTAGCCTTAGGAACTATTCACTCCCTCTTCACGAAGAGGTGTATACTTGTACCATGTATTAATCTTAAGTGAATAAAGATCTACTCTACTCTAAAAAAAAAACAAACAAAAAAAACCATTTAAATGCGTTTCCATTTACCCCTGAAATTTGTCCATAGCTTAACATGGATCTTTTGGCTTTGTTTCCAATTTCCCTGTGTGTTTCCAATTACACCAAATTCATGTTTCCAATTATCCCCAAGTATGAGATAATAGGGGAATTGGAAACATTGCTTATCAGGAGAAACTATGGTAATTATCTAAATTTCACCTGTACCATAATTATTATTGACTTATGTGTCTTAATTAATTTCCATTCAAGAATAAATTTCTTTAAAACAAAATAAGGACCATAACTGGGGCAATTTTGAGATGTGTTTCAAATTGAAACAAGTTTTTTGTCTAGAGATTGGTTGCATTGTGTATGACATGCACATCATCTAACAGAATAAGCTGTAACTACTTGCACATTTTCGATAATAGTCTGGACCACGCTATCGGACATTTTTTTTTAATTTGAACTTCACATACAGACGTTATAAAGGGCGTTTCCAATTACCCTCTGTTTCACACATTATCCCTACCGGTATCTAAAAACAAAAATTAAATGAAAATAAAAAAAGCCCTTTAAGCCTTTTAAGTAGGGATGACAATGATTCCAATTAGTTAGAATCGATCATTGTGACCCACAAATCTATTCAGAATCAATTCCCAAGCAAAAATAAATATTTGTACGCACCATTATTTTAGTGGACTATTGCCGCGGAGTCCGTGATACGCGTCGTTATTTTGGCAGTCTATTTCCGTGCATCCCGTGACGTCACGAAACGATGTACCACCTTCTGCACGCGTAATGTCCGGTCTAGACCGGCACCTCCACCAAAAGTCACAACAATTCTGGACCGGCCCCTCCACCATCCTCCAACATTTTGAGCACTAAAATGTTTAATTTCGCGACTTAATTCGCGTTTTGACCAGTTTTATACAATTTCGTTCATTATTTCGCAATATACCCGACATTTGGCGAAATTCGCGTTTACAAAATATGGTTTTAACATCTCTAAATTATGTAATTTGTCGACAATATTACATTTTAGGCAATAAAATGGATATTTAAAAAAATTCACAAATTTCGTTACCGCCATTTTTCACTACCTCTAGCTATTTGGCATAAAGATCACTGCAATGTTATTTTTATGGGAGGTTTTGCCAATGGGACCTACCGTAGCTTGAAAATTGCCAGTTTGAACATTTCTCCATGGGTTATGGAAAACCCAATATATTTTCTTTTAACTTAGGTACGTAATTAAGCGAGCGTTTCCATTTGACTCTTGCCGGAAAAAATAGTCACTGTTTTTTTTTGTTTGTTTGTATGTCTCGCCATAACGTTCAAACGGAGGTTCGGATCGAGTTGAAATTTGGACCATCCGCAAGCTTCGATCTGGATTAAATGCCATTAGTTTTGTGGCAAAATTGTTCAAAAAGTTACATTAAAGTTAATAAAAAGGTTTTTTTCAAACTAAACGGCAACAAAATCTGAGGCGGCCAAATCATTTAGATTGTCCGTGCGGTCACGAATATGTTAATTTTATTTTGATCTGATAAGAAGTGTAGATGGAAATTATATTTTAACAAAAGTAACGTTACCAAGGCAACGAAAAGTCGCACGAAGTTTCTGGCCACTATGCACTGCCACCTAGAAGTAATCAAAATACTATCGAGGAAGCAGTGTATTATTTGTTACCAAAGAGTTAAAATAGTTTTCTCAAGGAAATGACGACAAGGTCCTCTAGATGGCAGTGGATTTTATCCACAAAGTAAAGGTTTACCCATGGGTTTACCCAAATACCTTGGCAATAATAAATAATATTGGAAACATGGCCCCGTGGACAGCGAACGTCGCAAATTTAAATATTTTAAAAAATGTGCAATGTGGGTCTAACTATAGCTTGTGCTCGCTTATCAACGCGTCCAACTGAGCGTTTCCTAGTAAGCCTATGTGAAATGTATTGTTTAGAGTTAGCAAATGAATTCCGGTACCACTTTAAATTTTGTTTAACCATTAAGAACATAGAATAACATTTCAAAAGTTATAGGAAGAAGTAGCAACTTCAATGACATTAACATCTAGTAATACAAGCCACAAGCTATGTGATTACAACTACGGCTGCAGATCAATATGACCTCAGGCATCATCAAAGCACAATAACCTGCATCGTGCTGATTTGGACTAATCTGTTTGCAATTGCAGCCTAGGAGCTTTAACATTTATGAAGAGAAATATATCTTTGATTGTAGCTTCCCAAAAACAAGTGGCAGTCCAAGTTCACAGATTTTAAAAGTCCTCTGAAAATGTCATCAAGATTTGAAAACCCACTTGTCTCAGGGCCCCTATTCTGTAACTTTAACTGAGTTGGTTCCGTAGGTAATCGCACAAATTGAACTCGAAAGCGATGCGTCACCAGTCTGTTTACCATGATAAACTCACAGTGACTTATCACTTACGAGATCGATTCGTGCGATTACCTACGGAACCAACTCGGTTAAAGTTACAGAATAGAGGCCCAGAGATGAAAAGCATATACAAAATACATACCAACAAACAAGATAAACAGAGCTATTTTTTAAAAGGAACATAGTAAAATTAAGGTTTTTGTTATGTCACTCACTATGCTTATCTTAATACAATAGTAATGCACAGTACTACCAAATGTAACCTGAAGATCTACCGAAAAGAACCCTATACGAGGATCAAATCTAATGCTTACCAAGCTAGTAACATTTGTGCCTTTGTTCTTCTCTTTTTCAGGTAGAGAATTGTTTGGTATCACTTGCCATGAGGATAAGGCAGAGTTCTGTCCAGAACCACGCTCGGTCATAGTGCTCAAAGGTCGAGTATTCTCAAAGTGCAGTTTGGGTGCAAACTGCAACAAAACCCACCACGTTGGTTCCCTTCTTTTAAGTAGCCTCTTCGAAAAATACTCGTTGAAAACCCTTCTGTAAAGTTTTTAATTTTTTTCCTTCTTGAATTGTAAACTTTATGAAAAAAAGCATTTCCATAAATACACTTCATTGTCATACACCTATTACTTACAACATTGCATTAGAAATGGATAGTGGTCGGGGAGAGTGAGAGATAGCAGGCCGGTACTGATACTGTAATCTTCTGTCGGTCCCGCATGATAACAGCGTGACCAGCCAGTTCGCGAGTGAGTAGCACATCAACGAGTGAGGGAGGGAAGGGTAAGTTATTGCCTCATTTAATAAATTATTCACAGCAAAAAGCCCCATTGAAAAATAATATGTTTAGTGTTTACATATGTCCGCAAAAATGTGAAATTAAATACTACAGTAATACGGATTTATACAACAATCATTAACTCATTGCTGATGGCAAGAGTTACTTACGATAGGGCCAAGAGCAAACCATGCAAATACTTAGAAATAGTATTACGTTAAAGCGTAAACTGAAAAAGGTTTAAAAAAATAAAAAAACACTCTTTTAACTGTTACTAGGTGAAACAGAATGTGCAATATACGTATAGTTTTTATACGACAGAGGCATTTTTAACCGCTTAAAATGGTCCCTAAATCAACTGTGTTTACCTTCTCAAATTGTTACTGTGTACTACTACTCGGTCATTATAAGCTGTATTTATTTAAAACATGTTTATTTTATTATACTTTTAATTGTACATATGAGCAAAATCGATTTATTTTATACATGTACATCGTTCTGATTTTGCTACACCATGCTACCCTATACCTAGAGGCATGAAAATTTAGCGTTTCAGGTTATTGATGCTAAATCAGTGACTTGAGTATAAATTCTTAAAAATGCTACAAAATGCTAAATTTACTGAAAATAAGGTTTACCTATAGGCAGGGTGAATAGCCACTGATGGCGCTAGTGAATTTACAGGCAGCGCGCACAAGCGGCAGCTGCCCGAACCATATTGATGAATAACAACTGTTCCTATTAGGCCTTTACCATATGCAGTGTCCGATAGCGTCCCGATATAATCATAAAAATACGGATTTAAAAGTGTGCTTGCGTTCTTCAATGCACCTAAATGTTTTTAAAAATGATTGGAACTGGCCAAAGCAGGTCATGTGTTAGACGTGACGGAAATTAAGTCGGGCGAAATAAACAGCTTAAAACTGCGGGAGTTGTGAGGCAGACATCTGTCAACTTGCCTCCATATGACGTGAAAGTCGATGGAAGTATATTAAATTGTTTTATATGTCAGTGTCACTATAAAATTGATGCAATCGCAGTCTGAAAGACTGACTAATCGTTCAATAAAATGTAAGCCTGGCCGCGGCCTAGCTAGACTGGGGCATACTGGGGCCTACAGTTCAAGGGGAACTGTCAAGTCATGTCATGCCCTGCGATGGTGATAGGCCTACGGACTGTAGGCTTCTGTTAGCCTGTAGAAGTAATTTTGACTTTCTGCTCGAAAGTAAGTCCCTCATGCAGCCCTAGGGCCTAAGCCATAGGTTTTTACCACCTAGGGTAGGCCTACTTGGTTGATCTAGGTCTTCCCTTGGCCTAGTGGTTTTGTCAATGCTAGGGGCCTACAACTTTATTCGCTACCTTAGAGGCTGGGCACCTTGTGCAAAACGTTGAAACAATAATCTTACACAATTCATTCACAATAAAAACCCTGAAGTAGGCCTAGGGCCAAGCCCAGCTACCCCCGAGGGCTAGGCCTAGCCCTAGGTTTGTTTGCTTTAGTCTGATGAGCCAAGGCCTTGTCCTAGCCCATAAAAAACACAATCAAAGTTTGTAACCTACGCTAGGCTTATCACATCATTTCAAAATTATTCTACATGCTAACACTACATTCGGTATCACAATCGCAGGACATGACAGTTCCCCTTGAACTGTAGGCCCCAGTCTAGGTAGGCCTAGGCCTAGGCCAGGCTAGGCCGGCGAGGCTTACATTTTATTGAACGATTAGGGCTAGTCGGCCTTTCAGACTGCGATTGCGGCAATTTTATAGTGACACTGATATAGATAAAACAATTTAATGTACTGACATCGACTTTCACGTCATATGGAGGCAAATAATAACACTCTTGTCTGACATAAACATGAGCAAAATGCAAGCATTTACCATAGCTTTTACGTCAGCTGTGGCCAGCTTCATCAATTTAATGTTAGAATCCGCCGCTACGAGCGCTAGTAGTATCAACGCACGGTGCCTATACCAATTGAGAATAAGTTTAGCATTGTATTCTAACGTTTAAAGTGACTACATTGAATTGAAATGTTCCTATAAAGCATATCTAATTTGAATTCATTCCCCATTAAAAATACAAGAAACTCCTCACATTTGGGGTTTTGGTGGAAAGAAGAAAATTAATGCTACAAAATGCTAAATTTGGAAAAATTAATGCTAAATATTCAGAATATAAATGCTATTTTTTCATAGCTCTACCTATACCAACTATATTTTAACATGTTCTTTTAAATTGCATAATTTGTGTGAATCGTACTGCATGCAATCTTTAGAGTAGAACTAGAAAAATGTACCTATGTCATATATTTTACTAATGTCATAAATTGAAGCTTGTTGAAATGTCAACTTTTATACTACGTATTGTTTGTGCTCATGTAACGAGGGCATTGTGAAACTACCTGACAAGTTCTATACATTTGTAAAGTCCTATAGGATGATACAGTTTTTAACTTATCAGCCATATGTACGTACGTCTCAGTATTTTCATTAATATTTTAGAATTTTATTGTTACTATTAATGCTTAATCTAGTAAATAATTTAGTTATATCTATGACAACATCCATATTACCATTGGGAGGACATAATGCATATGTTTATAATTTATATTCTATGTCTTTTTTTTCCAATATCCATGTAATCTAGTGACTAATACAACAATACAATACAATAGAACTAACTAACTACCTGTTGATCTTGCAGTATCTATGACAGCTGGAATTGCTTTATATAACTAGCATTCCAAGTGCATTCTGGACTAGGTAGATCTACATGTTAAAATGGACATAGTCAGTAATGCTATGCAGGCATGGGTCAACCAAAATTTGCTTCATCAACCAAAAGTGAAAATTAATAAAAATCAAAACTGTATTTCCGTGAAGATATTTTGGACAAAGTCAAGTTTCAAGCAACAAACAAGAATTCACAGCTTGTAATCCTGTCAAATAAGAATTTTTGGAGGAAAAAATTGCGATGCCGCTGAATTTTTGCAGAGACCTTCCTAAAAGGATACTTATCAACATACTAAAACTCCCCTACAATCAGACTGGAGCTTCGGCCGCCATATTGGAAATTGGCGGCCAAAAAGTGTTTGTTATCGAATATCTCCAAATTTGTTTGAGATAGACAAAATATTTCAATGGCAAAAATATTCCTCATTTAATTCCCTACAAAACAGATGTCTTCTATAGTTTTGGTAGGGGCAAAGGTTACGTCACAAAATCGTGGTTTATATGTTGCTCATTGGAATACCAGCTTATTTCCAAATTTTTACGCCCAGCATCAAACAATGCCCGGTAAATCCGTAATAAATCGATTTAAATACAAAAGGACTTTTGTACGCGGTTGATGAAAGCTTCCATTAGTATTTTAAAAAATCCGGTCTGCGAAATCGAATTTTGCATTTACCCGGAATTTGGGTTTTACCATTGTTGGCATTTCCTCAAAAATGCCCTTTTTGACTGTCCATTATTAAGCACTAAATAGCATTGGAGGAAAAATTCTTTCTACGCACATTGAAATGACTTGAATAATGATCCGATTACAACCAAAGTTTAAATCCAATATGACTGCTAATTCCTAATATTCACAATATGAATACTGTTTTCGTGCTGTTTTTACACTCTTTTTGTTACACAATTCACTTTGATGTTGTGGATATTAGGAATTAGCAGCCATATTGGATTTAAACTTTGGTTGTAATCGGATCATTATTTGAGTCATTTCAATGTGCGTAGGAAGAATTTTTCCTCCAATGCTTTTTAGTGCTTCATAATGGACGGTCAAAAATGGCATTTTTGAGGAAATGCCAACAATGGAAAAACCCAAATTTCGGGTAAATGCAAAATTCGATTTCGCAGACCTGATTTTTTTAAATACTAATGAAAGCTTTCACGAACCCCGTACAAAAGTCTTTTTGTATTTAAATCGATTTATTACGGATTTACCGGGCATTGTTTGATGCTGGGCGTGCAAATTTGGAAATAAGCTGGTACTCCAATCAGCAACACATAAACCACGATTTTGTGACATAACCTTTGCCCCTACCAAAACTATAGAAGACACCGGTTTTGTAGGGAATTAAATAGGGAATATTTTTGCCATTGAGATATTTTGTCTATCTCAAACCAATTTGGAGATATTCGATAACAAACACCTTTGGGCCGCCATTTTCCAATATGGCGGCCGAAGCTCCAGTCCGATTGTAGGGGAGTTTTAGTATGTTGATAAGTATTATATAAGGAAGGTCTCTGCAAAAATTCAGCGACATCGCAATTTTTTCCTCCAAACGTCAATATACGATCTTATTTGACAGGATTATTGACCTTTTTCAGAGTTTCAATACTTGCAGACAGACCCTACTTTTCCTGGTTTGATCCACAGAGTAAAGGGAAATGTGAATATTACCTGGCGGAACGTCTCCAATACTGTGAAGTATGGTGGGCCACTTTGACTGGAACCCGGCTGGTCTAAATCAGGTGATGGCAATTCACTTGCTAGAAAATAAATGAAAATACCCACTGTAGGCCTATATGAAGCAGTGTTGAAACTAATTACAATTTGGTGCAGGAACATGACAAGAATGGGTTATTAAGAAATATGGATTAGGTGGAGCCTAAATCACACAGACCCAATACATACAGTCTTTGAAAATATGTAAGTAATATTGGTCCTATGTCTAACACTCGTTAATGGGCAATGTCTAATGTCAAGGATTTAAAGTCGATGAAGGAACATGCTCAACATGCATAAATGATGAGATGTTAGTGCAACAACCTGGAAAACCAACTCAGATTTAACACAGATTATCAGACTAGTAGTTATTTATTTACTTCACTATAATTCACTGATCAATCCGGCCTTAGAATTAGCAGGGTGTGTCTCAAGAAAATGTAGCCTACATTACTTAACTTCATTTTTTAAATTAATATACTTATTTAATTACAAATATGTATGCAGGATACGGATGACATATTGACTTTTGATGACAGTAAATTAAAACCATTATTTTGTGTGGTTTGCTTTAGCACAATGAATTAATTGTGACATAGGCCTACAAGTCCAGTTTATCAGAATTTTGGTTCCTAATAATCATTTGGTTATTTGATATATTTTTGGGACATAAATTAGCTAAATCACGGGTTTGCACTAGGCCAACACATAGGCCTAAACAATCATGATTCCATGTTTTAAAAAATGACTTTCACAATAACAGTTTAGTAGTGTTAATATCTCGTGTCGGCCTACAACAAAACAAACTTTAGGGACAGTAAACAATTTGAACCATGGCATACAGAAGAAAAAATGTCACATGGCTTTCATAACCTATCTGCAAAGCTTACTGACACAAATATCAGCACCAACATTCACTGACAGTCTAAAAAACAAACATAACCTCACTTTCCGTCAACGTTCAGCTATCAAATCTCTTCAAAATAACCACAACATCATTTTGCTAAGAGCTGACAAGGAATCAGCAGTAGTCATCCAAGAACTCGACGACTACAAGGTTGAAGCCCACCGCCAGCTCTCAGATACAGTCACCCAAAGACCACTGACAGAGGATCCGACCTTGAAATACCGTATGCAAGTATCAGACTTCCTCAACCTCCATGGCAAGGCACAGGGGCTCAATGTCACCACTATAGCCACCTTAACACCTTTGGAAGTGCGTACGCCCACCTTCTACATGCCACCGAAGATACACAAACCAGGGAATCCAGGCCGACCAATCATCGCGAGCTATAACTCACCCACGGAGAGAATCTCAGCTTTAGTGGACCACCATTTGCAGCCACTGGTGAAACAACTCGACTCGCACATCAAAGACACCTACGATTTCCTGGACAAAATAAAAAACCTGGACATGCCCCCTGAACCATTCTAGTAACCATCGACGTCACTTCTCTATACACTAACATACCGAATACTCAGGGACTCAAAGCCATGAAGGCCTACCTCAACACCAGGCCTACCAACTCCCCACATCCAGCACCCAGTTCCTAGTACGTCTGGCCCGGATGATCCTCACTCTCAATAACTTCACCTTCTCAGAAAAACATTACCTTCAAACTAAAGGCACAGTTATGGGCACCCGCATGGCCCCTTCCTATGCGAACCTGTTTATGGGAAAACTGGGGAAACAGATTTTCTTAAGGGACAAACACTCACTCCGACACTGTGGCTACGCTTCATTGACGACATCTTCTGCATCTGGACCCACGGGATGGGAACACTTTTCCCATTCCTGGACGCCCTGAATTTGAACTTCCCGGTGAAGTTCACGTGGAACATTTCAGAAAATCAAGTGATATTTCTCGATGTGGACCTATTCCTGGAGGAAGGCCAACTCAGAACTAAGGTACACTTCAAGCCTACCAACAGCCTCCAATATCTCCACTTCGACAGCTGCCACCCCTCATGAATGAAGCAGGCCCTACCTTTTTTCATGGCCTCCCGGGGCCGGAGAATATGCTCCGACAAGGAGGACCTGGCCGCATACTGCAGCAAAATCTCGTAAGCCTTCAGCAACCGAGGCTACCCGCCTAAACTGGTCCAACAGCAGATGACTCGTGCCCCCAGAGACCCAACCACTCGCACACAAGGGAACACAATCCCCCTCATCACCCAGTGGCACCCTGGCCTACATGCCCTCAACGGCACCATGAAGAGGAACAGTCATCTGCTGAACACCTCGACCCTGACCAAAAACCTCAACATCCCGCGGGTAACATTCAAGCGTCCCCCCAACATCCAGGACTTGTTGGTTAAACGCAACCCCCGGAACAGGACCGACACACCCCAAGTAGCCCTACCACCTGGCTCCTACCCCTGTGACAGCGCTCGCTGTAAAACATGCCAACTCAACCTACCCACCGAGTCATTTACAGCGAGAGCCACGGACAGAACCTACGCCATCCAGGGACACAACACGTGCCAAAGCAACAACATCATTTACCAGTTGAGGTGCAGTAGATGCCCAGCTGAATATATAGGCCTTACTAGTTACTAGCAACGCCCTCAACACACAAATGAATGGCCATAGACACATAGATATTGAACCCCTATTGTAGGCTAGATTAGCAGTCTCCTATACCTTCGCACAGGCGCGAGCGTAGCAAATTGAAGAGTCAATCGGCCCATTTCAAGATGGCGATTTGGCGTTTTAATTGATGCTTTTTTGATGCTATAAAGTATTTTACTGGATTGTTTGATATGGTTTTAGCTTGTGCAGGGGTGGACAATTACCGCTCGCCCGGGCGAGTAAAAATTTCATGCTGGCCCCTAAATCATCAAGAAATAAAAAATACATTTTTCATTTTTTTTTTTTTTTTATTATCCAGATCCAGATCTTGTTAATTTTGATCCAACAAAATCTGTGGAACACTGGTATTTTGAAACCAAAGGACAGAGACATGTGCAAGGTCACCGACAGACTACCACTAACTTAGCGACTACAAGTGCATCCTAAAAATTATTATTAATAAAACAAGCACCTTGCAGCATATATTGGCGAGTGTTTTTCATTTATCGATGCAACATTGGCTAGCTACTTCCACAAGTTATTATTGATACAAATTCGCTTTAAATCACGTTTTAGGCAGTCGCACGTTATGCAATAGGCCTACCCAAAAAAAAATCACATTCGGCGAATTTGCCCCCGGCGGCTGGGGCTTCGCCCCAGACCCCAGCTATACCGCGAAAGTACTGGCCCCTGAGTATTTGTTGCTGGCCCCTAACTTTTTGGTGGATTTGTCCACCCCTGAGCTTGTGCAGTATGGTACCGGTATTGGACAAACAGAAACAATACAAAGTTATTGCATAAGGGAATTTAGTAATCATTTGGTGTTAAAGGCTAGTATGCTTACCTGTCAACCTGGCGGCAATCTTGAGAACTATTTGTGCTACAAATCGCTCCCATTTGATTAACATGTAAACTGGAATTTCAAGATGGCTTCTAATTGTCACGGAAGTGGACCACCGACTGCTAATCTAGCCTACAATAGGGGTTCAATATCTATGCATAGACATGACACCAAGGCAGGCAACATCGAAAAACCTGTGGCCCTACATGCTGCATCTCACAACCTGCCCTTCAACGAATGCTACCAGGCCAGTGTTGTGAGAGCCCTACCTGCCCACTGCAACGAACATGATTGAATTGAGGAGGTGGGAGCTGGCTCACCAGTGGATTACCAACTCGAGGCTTCCCCTAACCTCAACATCGTTAGGGTGTACTCCACTGCAGCCCCCCCCCCTCCTAGTTCTCCTGCACTCCACCCCCACCAAACAGCGCCACTGGCGTGTCTTGTAAATAACTGTATAGCAGAGCTGTACAAACCTAGTTTAGTTAACTCTCCGCTCTCGTCGAGTGAGCAAGGCCCGGTTTGGCCGAAACAGTTTTCGACGTTTTCTTGTATTATGTTTATTTTTATTTATTTGTGTCTTTCTTCTACGAGATCCCTGCAGTCACCGACCAACTAAGCTGTTGGGTTCCCTTTCCTCACCCCTACTTAACATTAACTAGCCGTTTGGCATCTCCTATCATCATAACCTCAACAAGGTTTGAACTAGATTGCCTCTTGTTCTGTGGCTACTACGCTGTATGTATGTCCACCGCCACAAGTCAAGTAGACCAAAATCATATTGCAAATTGCAATCTTGGTATTTTTTTAATAACATCTTAATACACTGGGGAATTGTACAAGAGTAGTATTTATGTAAAGCAGTATATGAGCTTACACTCTAGCAAGGGTACTAAGCCTCCTCCTTTTCGAGGCCAGGTGTTTTCTACAGCGAACTCACGGCGAACATCTGCTCTCTGGAAACAGATGAATAAATATTAAAATGCCCTAGCTAGTTAAAAATAACACTATTTGGTATGATTAGTTTAGGTATTCTTAAGTTTTTCCTAGCCACAACTCGCCAAACACGTAAAAATCTATAAATGAGAATGTCTATTCTTAGACTGGCTATAAGAGAAGACTGTCTACTATTCAAATAACAAATATTGACCTCAGACATGTGAGGTAGGCCTACGAGCCATATAATCATGTAATTAACAGTAACGAGACAGAAGGGGATCTGACACTCGGAAGCACTATGAGACTCCATAAGAGAGACCAAGAAAAATCTGATTTACATTTCAAATTAGGTATTCATTTATTTACCAGTTCATTAATTCTCCCATCTGATGCGCACATCACAAACATACTTGAGTATTTAAAGAAGTGATGACATCGGGTACCCGGAAACCGGTTCCAAACCGGTTCTGTGGGGAACCGGTTCCGACTTTTCAAACCGGTTCCCAATTTATTTTTTATTTTTTTACAAAGTGATGTTAAAAATTTGTAATAAGTTGGCCTAATTGATTCTTTAAATTCAAATTTTTTATTTCTTTTTTGTACGTAACAGCACCTTCTTTTCTCACAGATTGTGAAGTTATTCAGCTATGCTAGACCCATCCCACTCCAGATTGCACAATAGGCTATAGGTTGTTCAAGTACGCGCGCATTGTTTGAACTTTGAAGAATGCTTTTTCAGGGCACTTTTTGACCTGCTGATTGTAAATTGTAACTTTAAAAAAAAAGGATTTTTTTTAAATTCGTTTTTTCCCGATTTTTTAGAACCGGTTCCGAACTGGTTCCGGGGCGGAGGAACCGGACGGACTTTTTGGACTCGATGTCATCACTAATTTAAAGTTGTCAATATTGTGCATAAACAAATGATCAATTTAAAAATCAAGTTTAACAGAACAATAAAAACAAGATAAAATCATCAGTAGGCCTACCCTACCACCAACACAAATCATTAGTAAAATGCTAACTTACTAGTCCTACACATAGGACCCATGTCTACTAGGTCTACATCTTACTAACTTCTTTTGATTGCTTAACTACAGAAGATAACATAATTACATAATTAACATAATTTATATTACTTACTGGGAGCTCCACTACATTATGAGATTCTGCACAACTGTCTGTAGTCTCCGTAGGAGATAATGGTGAATCGGGTATCTGTGGAGCAGCACTAACTTTATTTGTACACTTCTTCTGTTTAGGAACAGTGCCAGTTTTCTTCCCTGGACCTGTTAATAAGTACGTTTCACTTACAGTTTGCCTTGAGAACGGTTTAGAACGGTGGGACGATCACAAGATGACAAAATATTACATGGAATTGAGGAGACAGGGGTACAAGTAAGAGGGGTTAATACTAGGGTTGTCATCAGTACCCGTTGCATACTAGTGTACAGTGTACTAGGAATAGTGATGGGAATTTTCATGAAAAAAAATAATCTTGAAAATTTTCAAGGTTTGTTAATCTGTTATTTGAACTGTATTTTACCATATTATAAATAAAAATAATTTATTTCTATTAAGGACGTATGCCTACAGTGGGACTCAGGCTGAGGTGGAATAAGTCTAATATACAATATCTTGTTGATTAATTTTATTCTTGCAATTGGCAAATAGCGAAATAGGCCTACATTATAAAAACAATCGTTGTGACAAAAATGTTGAATATTCAATTGGGATAGTATCCAACATGAATGATGGAAACAAAAGCAACATAAAATATATTAGGGTACCTATATCAAAATGTAAAAATATACACCCAACATTTCGGTTGGTTAAGAGAAAGTCTTGATTATTGGATGAGCGTAGCGAGCAAAGCGAAGATTCCATTTCACTACACTGGAGAAAAAAATCCGGATTTTTTTTGTATTTTTGTCTGTTTGTTAACACGATTCCGGCTAAACCGATACTCCAATTGCGATGAAATTTTCTGGAGGCCTTCGAAATCTCTGAACTAAGAAGCGCCACTTTTATGAGCCCAATCACTACAAACACACACACACACACAAAAGTCACTACAAACAATACGGTACCGGAACCGGTACCTACGGACTAATTGGATGCGAAGACCTCACACCAAAGTAATGTTTGTCCCGGTCTTTCTATTCCACTAGGGTAGGCCCTGTCCTTAGGCATTTTAAGTTCTGCATAACCATCTAGCATTTGTGCTAATTAAAGATGGATTTTATCTGGTTAGGGCCCAATCAGACTATTGCCAATACAACCTACAAAAATAATAAGTTGACCTAGCTCCCACATTGACAAACTTCTAGGCCTATTTCAATGCCTCTGTTCTAGGCTAGACCCCAGCATGCATTAAGGCCTATTGCTGTGCAAGAGGCTAGCCAAATACTAAATACCAAATACCAACTGCATAATTAAACAACATAATAAAAATAAAAACTTGAAAATTTTCAATGCACGTTGCACGTCCCTTGAAAATTTTCAATGAATTGAAATTTTTCTAATTTTCAAGTCCCAACACTAACTAGGAAAACGCTTAAGTCCCGTCGCGTTGATGATGAACTTTTTTTCAAGTTTTTGGTGTGAGTGAGATCTCTGTACTTCTTCAAGTTCCAATGAAAAATCATTTTTGTTAAATTAGAATAATTTTTATAAAGTATTGCTAATTATTGCTATGGTAATTAGAATGTCAAATATCTGTAGGCCCCAATATTGCTTTATGAACACATTGTAGGTGATTGTTGTCAAGTTTCTATAGTTACTTGTTAATTATTGAAATACACGTCAAAAAACTCATATTAAAATCTTTACTTCCATGGATTCTGGCTAACTTTTTCTTTCAAAAGGTACTACACTGTGACGTTACAGTCCTACCCCTTGTATTTTTTATTTTTGTTGCTTTTAAATCTGTCTAATATATCTCATATCATGTGGAACTTTCAATATTTTCGGGACTTTAAATCATATTTTTCTAACAAGTGTTCAAGTCAGTGTGAATCTGCATCTAAGCATGCAAAGGCCAACCTTAGGGTTGAAAGTGTGGAATGTGAAGCTGTGGAGCCGAGGCTCATGTTTTTGGTTTCGGGTTTACCGGAGTGGCCTAGAAGTGACGTCACCCCCATGTTAAATTCGGAACGTGCTGGAAAAGTGCATAGGCTTCATCTTTCGACGGCAACGAGCAAGGGTTGAGGAATGCGGCAAGCGTAAATGGCAACGTCGGGGACAAACTCCAACGAAAATGTGAATTTTGTTGAATTTGCAGTCGACGAATCGCAAGCCTAGGATGACCCGCGGAGTTTTGAACCAGGAAGACTGACCAATGGCAGTGTCCGCAGAGACACACGTGACCGGACGGCGAGGGCAAGAAGAAGCCCCGATCGAGCGCGAGGCGGCAAAAAGCATCCACCTCTACCACTGTGGGTCACGCTTTGGAACCGGACGGTTGAGTCCGAGGTGCACGTGTCGTGCCAGCGTTGGAACCCACCCTGCGAGAGCCATGATGGTCGTTGAGCCTCCGCCTATTACGGAGTGGCCGACTAGGCTAAGGGAGTTGGTCTTGTTTTGACGTTATTTTTGCTATTTTGAAACTTATTCTGAAGAATACGGCGCGTTTTTGGTGACCCCTATGTAAAGGGTAGCCGCTAACAGTACGTCTGATAATGACGACCCGGCGAGTGCACGGTAAATTCTAAACTACTACAGAGTTGCGGGGAGCATGAGCTCATTTCAAGTATACAGTTCCTGTCTTCGGACTGGCTTTGCGGTGTCGAGATAGGGTGCACGTGTTAGTGCCAGTAAAATACAAGACCACGTGGTTAGCCAGTACCACGATGCCAGATCAATTGGCATCTCTCCCTCTACGAGAACATCTGGGGCTGTGGTAAGCGAAACTAAGCATTCTGGGCGAGTAGCCGAGAGGTACGCAGTAGGACACAAGGTCCGCGTCCGCCACTGGACGCCTTCTCCGTAGGCAACCTACGCGCCGGAGCGCGTCGCCGTTTGCAGTCACATCATTCCCCCCCCCCCCCCCTTTCTTCGATCAAGAACAAGGAACAGGATGAGACTTTGGAGTGAGACCGAAAGGACAGGGTTGAGTAGAGCGTTGGCTTTCATTTTCTTGTATTTTTATTGTATTCCCGGTATCACATGTATGTAATTTTGTTGTCTAAATTCGGATCCGATTGCTAACTTCAATTGAAACCATAACTTCATTGTTGTAATTTGACTTCTTGTTTGAGTCAGTAAAGTCCACTAAAAGCACACAGCTTTTCACTTAGTAGTGCATGTTTGCCCCCTGTTTTCCTCAACTCATGGTGTAGTTTTTGCAAGGACCTTCAGTCCACCCCACGCCGCATCACGGGTGGTTGACCTAGTTTCAGCAGGAGTGCCCGAGGCCCAGAACGAGCGTGGAGCGGACCAGCAGCGGCGTGGCTCACCACTAGCGCGCCTGGTAAGACGAGTTCGCTACCCCCTTTGGGTAGTGTGCTAGACGGTGCTGGGTTGCACTGTCAGTACACTCTGGCGAGTTGTTGTTGTTGTTGTTGTGTTTTGTATGTGTATTTTGATTTGCGGTTCTCACATTTTAGTCTATGTTAGTCTTATCTCTCCGCGAGCTAGTAGCAGGGCAGGTTTGCGAGACAGTTATAGGGCTAGGACGGGTGACCTTTACCCATGGTACAAGGATATCTCTGTGTGGCTAGGTATGACACTGCGCATCTCCGCCGCGAGTGTGACGTCAGCCCGATCTCGTTCATGTGAATCAGATAGCGGCTGGCCGTATAACGCCACAGGTGTTCATTGCTCCACTCTGTATTTCTCAAATTATTTGATGGATCGCGACTGGGTTTTCAGTATACGAACATTATTGTTGTTCATTGATACTGTGCTAGTACTAGCGAGTAGTGACAGCTTACGACATTTTTCCATTAGCAATTAACTGGAATGGTTTTCATTAGAGCGATATCTCAACTTGCATATACATTCAACTTCCAAATCATAACAGATTCAAGTGCCCCATCTCATCAAGATATCTCGGAGCAGTGTGTAATCAGTAGTCTTGGTGAAACAGTGTCGTGACCCTGGTCCAGATATTATCTTGCTCGTGAAAAGTTCGCTGAATTTTGTGTCAAACATATATTTGCGTGAATGAAATTCTCTTCATGTCGCAGTTTTAATAGGATTTTAGACAATTATTGTTAGTGGGTTTAGTACGGACGTATGGATGTTCAATGGATGTACAACGCCAGTCAGTGTATTTGATATTAGGCCTACTTTTTTGTTTTGCGTGTCGCAAATGATAATTTTATTGTGTATAAGTTATAGCCCCTCGACGATACATTTGGGCCTGTTCCCACTAATTAGTTTTCTTATAAGGGGATAGTACTTAAGTGTTCTGAACACTAACCGAACATAAACATATAGTGTGACCTAGGGGGTTTAACATCTCTCCACGGATATCTTATACGTTAACCGTAAACCGATACGTGTTAAATAACAAAAACATAATTCTTATGACGGACCAATCAGACGTTAATAATTCCATTGATTATAATTTTTACGACGACCAATCAAACTAAAACAATTTCTAGAATAAAACACGGCTGTAGGAACTGGGCCTTGCTTGCAAGTCGGCTAATAATTTTTTTTAAGTCAATCAAAAGCCTTACATTGACAGAAAAATATCAACATATTTTCACTCACGCGAATATGCATCGAATAAAATAAAACAATTCATAGTGAAGATATAGTCTACCCAAGAACATGCCGAAGGAAACGCACATTTGTAAGTGCTGAAATGTTTGATTTAATTATTTCGAAGTACGCGTATTTATTTACATAATGTTTTAGCTGAGGGATGTAAAGTTGATTTAGAAATTAATTACAATCAAGGACCCTTTTATTCCTGCGTCTAATTACACTCTAATATAATTTTGGTGAAAACGGCTGTGCATTATTTGTCCATTTGATCTGGCTATTTCGATTACTATTTGATTATTATTTTGATTGTCTGTATTAGCCTACAATGAGTAATCTTTTACGCAATAAATAATTGCGTGGTAACAGGTTTTATTAGATTTGTAATCCTATATTTCAGTATCAGATAATTCTCTGCACTACAACAATAATTAAAAATTTGTTTTAAATCTCGGGTTGGATATTTTAAACATAAATAACGAAAAAATCAGCACGGATTTCTTTACTTGTTTATAATTTATAATTTTCACTATAACTATCCCAAAAGTGTATCACAGTACACTTGTAAAGGGCCCCCTATGCATCATATTACGGCTAATGTAAGTAATTAACTACAATAAGCCCATAAACTATCTACCCACATAATTCCTGAACAGTATGTACATAGTACAAAAAGCCAGAAAGTTTTTTAAATTCGGACAATGATAGTTTTGGAAATAAGTTGACGATTGCGGGATTTTATCACGCGCCGAGCGACAGCCGGCTCGGGGAGATGATCGGGATTACGTCATGCGCGGACTGGACGCAAACGCGTTCACCGGAATGCCAGACCTGGGTAAGGAAGAATATCATTGGATCATGACCTTTACCCACACCACCCCCCGACCTAAAGTGACTCTATCTAGAGAGTCACGAGTGAATCACACTCTGGCGCTGGTCGGGTTTTTCGGGCAAAGTAGTGTTGATAAGGGTTGCGACGTGACTTCATAGGCAGGTTAGATTACGTAGGAAGAGGAGGTGAAGTCACAACATCATCATAATCTTAATGCCCATGTGAAATATGAACGTTGTAGCCCCACCCGTTTGGTCAGAATCGGCCCAAATGTTACAAAAATATCACACTAAAAATAAATAAAAAAATCGTAAAAGTACATTTTTCATGAGAAATGTTTCTTCGATTGTACCCTTAAAAAATACACCTCTAAGTTCAGAGATTTCGAAGGTCCCCTCCAATTTTCATCAAGATCGGATATATGCCGTTTGCCTGGTAGAGAGTAAACAAACAGACAAAAAAACAAACAAACAAAAAACACCCGAGTTAAATTTTTTGGGGGTCAGTGAAATTGAAGTCTTCGCTTCGCTCATCAAAAAATTGGTCGTATGCCGTACGGTCACTGAAAACGATGAATAAATGTACGAGATGAGCAGCCCTACCCTAGGCCTAGTAATATGTTTTTACGTCGTACGGTCACTGAAAACGATCAATGATTTGTGATTAGATTTTCATACGGTCACCGATGAATAAATGTAGGCCTACGGATGAGTAGGCTACAATGTGTGTCATCACAATAATAGACACCATCTTTTTTTCAAGATCTACCTATTCTATGACAGCTGGTAATTTGTAATTTATTTGCAGCTTTGTTATTACATTGTAATGGCACAATACCATCGTAACATAGCCTTGTTAAGATATAATATAAAATAACATAACATGTACATTTTGACATTACAGACTAACTTAGGTATGACACAGTAGGCTGACACATATTTACATTTAAGATGAAAGATGAGTTTCCCAGATCGCCGTGTTGGAGTTTCGTCGGTAAAGAAGGCGCCTATTTAACTCGCAAATGGGCTGGCTTCAAGTATTTTTCAGATTTTTCTCATTGGTTCCTATTGTAACTGGTTTTTGGGGGGAGGAGACTCACTAGGTGAAAGTGGGGGTAAACTTTTGTTATACTATGGAGAGGATTTAGTCGTCTTTCAACCGCGTCCGAGGTAGCTACCTGTCCTTTCAAAGGCCCAGCTCAAGCCGGAACAATGCACGTGGAGATTGGAAACCTTTTCCAATCTATTGTCAACAAAATAATATATTCATTGGACATTTTTTTGTAGAACTACAATTAATTTATCGTGGATCAAATATGTAGCCTGAGTTATGAAATGTGTTTTTTTGCGGATTGTCTACGATCAAAACTGACCGATTTATAGACAATTGTAGTTATTGTAAGCCATATCAAATATCTACATTCAATAAAACAATGATCCATATCTCGGTCAGTTCTGATCGTAGACACTCGGCAAAAAAAAAACATTTCATAATTTAAATCACTTTATTAACCAAATTGTAGTGTAAAAAAAATATATACGATGAATAAATTATTTTGACGACAATAGCATGGAAATGGGTTTATAACAGGAATAAAATCCCAAGTTCACTCACTTCTTCAGGCACGTTTCGTTGACTTTCCAAGCCAAAGTGGGTGTGTAAAATAACCGCATTAGGGGCAGAGTCAGAATCCTTTCATGATTTGAGGTCTTCGCGACCTACCGATCCACTCTTGTCGCATTGTTCAATTGAACAAAAGAAACCACAACGTTTATTACAGAGAGGCTTTTTTATGATATGTATATATTTTACTCTCCATTATTAATATGCGAATATTTCGATGCTCAAATCATTTTGATTTTTGTTCCTACGATAAAAATTACGGTAAATATCATAAAAGAGATAAAATACTAGATCATACTAGTGTAACACAATAGGCGTAATTTTTATCGTAGAGACAAAAATCAAAATGCTTGCCACATAGAAATGTTCACATTAAAATACTGCAATTAAAAAAAGTAAGAATATCATAAAAAAAAGACTTGCTGTAAAAAGAATGTAGTTTCTTTTATGCGTTTGAACAATGCGAGAAGGGTTGAAAGGCTGACAAGTTGAAGACCGGCTCGTGCAACTGGGTCCTAGCGCGGGGTAAGGGGGGGGGGAGACAAGGATCCAACTAAGCAGAGATCAGGTAATCCTTTATTTACTTCAAAAGATAGTCCTGCGATTCGCTAACGGAATAATATATTACGTGTTCGCTTGCATCCTTCCAGGTTCGAATCCTAGCTTGAGCAAGGATGTCGTGTTTATGATCTTCGTGTACGAATATATGAAAAACGAATATAATTTTAGGGTACTCGTGAGATTCATATTCGAGACTCTAAATCGTCGGGTCGATACCGCCATCGGCAATCCCGACTGAAGTATTTTTCCGATGATTTCCCCAGTCGTGAGCACCCCTCGCAAGTTCCTTTCAAACTATATCTACATATCGTTCTAGTTTTCCATCTAAAGAGGAGCCAATCAGGAAAGAAGGAAGGTGATCATACAACCTAGAATTCTTACGAAATGTTATTATTATTGCTCAGTGATGTTTTGACGTCAGTGCAGTCTTGTGACATTAGGAGGCGAGAAGACAATCGCATTACAACAATATTAAATTGTTTGATCCCTCTTTATAGACACTTAGACACATCAAGTAGTGGTTTAGTTATAAAATTGAGATAATAGTCAAAGCAATTATCCAATCACAAATACATGCATTGTCTGCTGTTTAACCTGTTCTGTGCGGCCATCGAGTATACTCGATGCCGCCATCTTGTTTCCCCAGTGCGGCCGTCGAGTATACTCGATCTGGGGTTGTTTCGAAACGCGCGCGCTTGTTGCTGCTGATAGATATAATCGATTGTAAAAAGTCGATTTTTAAACTGTGCTGCACTCTATGTGCAAGCTGTTTAACCATCTTCTAGTTTAGTAGTTTGACCACAGATGGCTCTGTCAGTTATTTCAGTAGTGCAAATCGGCAAAAACAACAAGTGAAGATAATAATGGCGTCTGGAAAAGGTTTGGATGATGAAAGGACACAGTTTTCAAACAAAATAGGTTGTAATTAGGAGTTTATGATCACTATTCGGACTTGGTTAGCAGTCATAAACTTTGAAGTAAAGGTTGAAATAATAGAGAAGTAGAGGACGTTGTCAGTAGGCCTAGGTGAAGAAAACCAGCTAACACTTACGTAGGCCTATGCTAGGGCAATTGTCACATGTAAATAATAGTGTTGACAGTATAAAAGCAAGACAATCTAAACAAGGTGTATAGTGTAATGAAATCTACTTCATTTCAAGGATGATTAAACATTTTGATAAGTTAAATATTACTATCAAAATACAAGTGAGAGAAATTCACTTTTTGCTCAAAATAACCCAGCACTGGGGTGTTGGGTGCTCTGTTCAAAACTCAGCATTGAAAAGGTTAATAGTCTATGTATGAAACATTTGAACTACAATAAACCATCAACACAAAAATCATTAATGCTATTAGTTGTTCATTTAGAATGTAGATAAAGAGTTTTATTAAATATGTGTAACGATGACAGAGTCATACATAATACATTGTGTAATCTCTCTCTGTAGTCACAATGAAGTGAAACATTCACAGATATGACGCCGAATCTAACAGTTCCCAAGTTGTACTATACAACAATGTATCACCCCAACCAATATTTCCTTTCATAATACAAAATATAAATCGAAGTATCAATAATAGAAAATAAATAATTACCATATCTAACAATTACTCTCAAAAGTACAAAGTATCACCCAATAGATCATTTCTCATGTTGAAATGTGTTTTTTGATGATGATTTTCGATGATTCTGTCATCGTTACACATATGTCATAAAACTCTTTATCTACATTCTAAATGAACATGTGTCGCACTATCGATCATATCCAAGAATTGTCATACAAAACAAATTACTATCGTATCAAACAATGCCTGCCTACAAACAAAGAATTGCCCATTTCAACATTTTTAGGTTGAAATACAAAATAAAGCATATCATAAGAATAAGCATAAGCAAAACAGAACATATCAAAGAGTTGTCATACAAAACAAATTACATTATAATGTCGATCACGTTTTTTTTTTTATTAAAACATAAATAATTATGATCGTAATGAGCAATAAAGTACAAACAAGGTATCACCTGCTGGAACATTTCTTATGTTCAAATATAAAAAAGTATCGTGCCATCGATCATATCCAACAATTGTCATACAAGACAAATTATCACTAATACAAAACAAGTTGTTATTATATCGATAGTAGGCCTACAAACAAATTATCGGTCGGTAAAACATTTCTTATGTTCTAACTCAAATATAAAACAAAGTACCGCGCAAATTATCAACTAATACAAAATTAGATATTATTTTATCGATAGTAGGCATGGCACTCAAGACTCTCCTGTGATTTGGAATGCTTTCTACCACGAAATAAATCTTTGTGACATTTCTTCGCAAGATGCTCTATTATCTATCCTATCTTCATCTGAGGGCGAGATATGTGTAACATAGGTTACACAAAAACACTAGGGTAATTTAGGGGTTGCGAGCACTGAGGCTTGTCTTCCGATAAATGGAATTCAATGTTGCCATTCTGACACTTTTATCAAATATCATAACTTGAAACACGTAGGCAATTAGTTGAAACAATTCGCAGATAACATTTCTAGTATAATTCAATGTCGTATTCGATCGAAAGAGCCACTCAATACTCATTACAGCCGGTGGAGGTATATGCTGCAGCTATGATCACCACGTAGACACGTTTTGCTCTCTGTTTCTCACTCATTCTTTCTTTAATTGCCATTTCTTTTCCGTGTACGGAGTAACATTGCCAGTCAACTATTCCTTGTAAGCTACGGCCCTCCCTCCACCCCGCCCCCCTCATTAACTCAACATCAATAATACATTTATAAAATGTGTTTATTCCTTTCGTGTTCATTTCAAGTTATAATATGAATTGTGTAACAAGTAATATAATTGGTAAACAATAATGTAGACAAAAATAATAACCAATCACGTTTTTAAATGAAAACTACGTCTAAAGTTGTAATGTGCGTACTGGGATAATGTCCACTTGTTGATTCTGATAAATATTACGATTGACAAGACAACTCTTGTTGGGGGGGGGGGGGGGGACAAAAAATGTCAATGTCAATAATTATTATCTTTTATCTAAAAAAATGTATCTAGATAATTATTTTTAATCTATTATCTTTTATCTACATTTTTTCTAAATTTTTTCTTTTATCTTATCTAGATAATTTTTTGGAGAATTATCTTTATCTTTATCTAGGTAAAAAAAAAATTATCTAATTTTTTTGGAGAATTATCTTTGTCTTTATCTAGGTAAAAAAAAAAAAATTATCAAGTCACAACACTGCCCACCACTGCCAATAAGACAAGAACTTGTTGCGACTAAGAATTCGAGCAGCGTTGAAAGGATTTTCACTTCCACAACAGGATCAATGCATGAGGCGAAATGGTATTTCAAGATGTTACTTGGCCTGAGGCTTTGTAACCAGTCTGTCGCCGGCCGTGTCGCGAAGAATGGTAGATGGGCAAGTGAGGGGCGGATTTCTCCCTCCACTTCTCGACCCTATGCGTTCAGCGGCCGTGCGAAGCCTCGTTTTGACGATTCAACGAGCGAGAGCAGCATCAGTTGACCAATTTATTTTCAAATTCGGGCACCAATATCTAGTTATCCCATTTACGTATCTTGATGAAACTTTTACGGCACGATATTCAAACCCATAGAAATGTAATATCCGTTTTCGGTTTTGAATTTTAATAAGATTTAAAAAAGTTGATTTTATTAATTAATAACTAACAAAGGGCGTAAAATTTGGAAAATCAAAAACAACAGTAAGATTTAGAGTGCAGTTTTTTGTAAAATTTAAAAAACCGCATCAAAATTGGTAAAGTAGTTCAAGAGATATAGGTGCCCAACTTAGACACTGCAATAGCGAGACTCATCATTCCCCTTAAGATCACCTTTTAAAGTAGGGCTACTCACAAGAACTTAAGTTTGTTACATGATAAAATAAATAAAATAAATAGCATACTCTTTCTTATGTGCATGCTTTACAAATATTTACAAGTTTACCCAAGTAGTTATCTAGTTATTTATGGTAGCTATTTATTGTAAAAATCCTCTATGTTGTACCGGCACTTTTCTAGCAGATGGCGGTGGAGTTTTGTTCGAAAAAGTGAAACATCTGAGATGGTTTTAATGTCTTCCGGCAGATAGTTAAATAGGTTTTTCCTGCCTGACTTGGGGCCTTATCCCCAAGCTTTAGTCTACCTAGGCCTATAGTTCTAAATAAATTTTCCTTTGTACGAGTATTATAGGCCTAATTGTGTTGATCTGCATTCTTTATACTTTTGTGGTAATGGTGTTCTCTCATGAAGAGTAAGGTTCCATATATGTATTTGGCTGGTACCGTAAGAATTTCTAATGACTTAAAATGTGTTTTACACGATTGTGTTCTTTTTAACCCAACTATACATCGTATTGCTCGCTTTTGCTGCCTAAAAATATGATTTGTATTTTTTTGCTGATATTTCCCCAAAGGATAATGGGTGGCATGGTGGGCCTCACTGTTGCTCTTCCTCTGTGGAATACCAGTGTATGTCAATTATTGTCACTACCAATGATAGATAGATACTAGGACTAGTATAGGCCCTACTCCCCACGATTGCAACAAAATGGGAATTATTGGTAAGCAGTTAGGCCAACCGAAATTTAATTTAAAAAATTCAATTTCCATTTTCATCCATTCATTCGTTCTGAAAACGATCTCCTACTTTCAAAGCCATTATGTTATCCAGCCCAGATGTTACCACGCTGCAAGCTGGTTGTCGAATGGCGCGGGAGCCCGAGCCGAGCCGTGACGGCACGGAGGGGAGGCACGGAGGAGTACCTTCGATCGCCGCGCGGACGAGAAGATTAGTGGGTAATTATGCAGAATCACTCAGCGGACCTGAATTACTTTAGAAGGTAATTTAAATGATTGAGCGATGTTACTTAGCCTACATAGGCCTAGTTTGTGGAGTGATTTAAGTCGGCGTACGTTGATTTGAGTACGCTTTTTGGTCATTCGGAAGGTTTGTTGTGATTGACATATTAATGTCAACGTTGTGAGAGTGTGTTGTATGTCTACTGGAGCGAGGGCAAGGTGGGGGAATGACGTATTGCAGTGCTGGCAACTAAATCCTTTGTATTTTATGGGATTGACTTTCATTTCATTTCATTTCATTTTATTAGTCTCTTTAAAATTCTTTTGGTATACCTACATAGTATATTAGAATATTAGACTGGTTTTCCTGAGTTAGCGATTCATCGGAATGAGGTGTGTTTGTGGTTTTGTTGTTGGGTATGAGTTGGGGTCCAGGGGCAGAGCCCCGGTGGGGGTTGGGGGCCAATGCCCCCCTTCAGTTGTGCATCGAATTTCATTTTGTATCTCATAGTAGATTATAGCACTGGTTTAGGCTGATTTGAGTTCGAAGATGGTGACGTGTGGAGGTCGGTGGAGGTGATGGTGACTGTTACCTATGTGTTGTTTGTGTAGGCTATGTTATTTTGTAAACACTTGTGTGCGCCTGTTTATAAATCATTTAAAGTTACTCTGTTGTGGTTGTTCAAGTGTTTATTCAACAAAAAAACGTATTAAAAACATCTCCGAGTAACCCTTCACTTTTACTGATTAGTGGGTGTGACCGTACGACCATTTTTACAAGGTAGTAGGCCTATTCCGGCTGACCGTACGACTATCCATTCTGAACTTTTTAACACTGCGATTTCACGGGAAAAGCATAGGGTAATTATTAGGGATGCACATCGATAATATTTTTTACTATCGATTATCAAAATGGTAATGTCATTATCGAATCGATATTATCGATAATATCGATACCACCAACAAGCCTGTTCTGACCTATAAGTGTGTGACAGTACAGCCCTGGGCGGCCATATTGGTCCCTATTTTTCAGTTTTTGAAACCTAAAATTTACATATTTTTCAAATTTGCATAATTAATAATTTTCGAGTTTTACATAATTTTTGCGTAACTTACATGTCTATGTAAATTAAGCTTGTCCTCATAGGAAAGCTAGTGATCATGGCTAAGGTCATATGAAGATAGCCTAGGCTTGTGCGATAAGTCTAAAGTGGCTAATGGTCAGCAATGCTATTTGTTGTACCAACGGGGTGAATTTTGTGTGTCTAAATCTGTGCAAAACCGAGGTAGGCTTCGATTGGAATGCAGCCTAGCAGCCTGAGTTGGCAGAGTGAGATAGTTGGTTTCTCCACGCAGCGACCAATCAGCGGTCAGAACGGGGTAGATGTAGCCAAGGACAATGGCCTACGTCACCGCCTAGGCCACCGGAACAGGGAGATTTTGCGACGGGAACACGAGCAGAGCCTCGTTCACTAAGACACAAGCCTTCAGACGAGCAAGCCGCTTTTCACGTATCTTCCGAGTGCGGGCCTATCAAGCAGGCGAAGTCGATCGAGTGCAATGGAGCCACACGCCTCTCAACGTGCAAGAGAGCGGTTCCATGTGCAAGGGTTATGGCTTTGAATTAGATATCACTTAATTTACAATCAATTCGGAGAAATCGGGAGTGTTTTCGGGCGACTCACCAGTTATGTGGTAGCCATAATACAAACGACGCCACCGTGAGTCGACGACACCAGCGAGACAATGGTCATTCTAAGTTAAGTTTTACAGTTTTTATTACATCGGGAGTGGCAATCTACATGCATTTAATTGAATATCCCTAAGTTGAGGGCTCTTTTTACGTCGAACAATAATTCATACACCACGTGGTACACATCGTGATTAGGCATCGGATCAACCGAATCGTTATTAATTAGTACCGGTTCAACGCCTATTTTATCTTGCCTACCTTGTCTACATGCTGAGTAGGCCTAAGTACCATTTCTACAATTCTACTTCGAGGTCCACCCAGGACGCCAAGATGGGAAGGAGGTCGATCCGCCACTGCGGAATTCGCCCTGAGGGTCCGGAGCGCCTACAGCGCGCCCACGCCACCTTCGAACGTGCCAAGTAGAGGGCATCGTCCTACCCCGTATTACGGCAGCATCGTACATCAAGATAGCGTTGAGTACTAAATTTGGGTTGATTTAGAGTAAGACTGATGGTATTGTTTTATGTATGTTCACGGTAATCTTCCATTCAATTTTTGTTTTGGATCCAAACTTCAGTTCTAAATTCATTTGTTGTTCACATGTTTGCATAATTTAACTTCATTAAAACAACCTTTTGATATCCGAGTTAACATCTCTCAATTCATCAGGGCCATGCAAACGACCTTTAATCCCAGTCACATCATTGATTTAATTAATGCACGGCCTTCAGCGATTCACATATTTCTAACGCACAAGCATCATCCATAGGTTATAGTGGTAGATTTAATAACGTGTGGACCGCCCAGCTGATCCGAGGACGTGGAGCTCCAGCGGCGAGGCGCAACGCTAGCGCACTGGGTAAGGTTGAGTACGCTTCTAAACGGGAAGTCGTACCCAACGGGTCACCTGTCCATTGTCGTCACCACCTATGTATGTCTTGTTCTGCTAGGGCATTGTGTTTGTTTAAGTTTTCCCGCCGAGTGAGAGGGCCTCCCCCTGAGTTATTTAGGAGAGCACTTTTTCATTGCTTGATTTGCATGATCGTAGTCTTGGAGCAGCATAGACCTAACCCCGAGAGGGCCTATGTATGCATAGAAAATCATAATCAGGTCGATCCTCCGAAGATTAGGACTAGGGCAGGTCTTAAGGTAGCTCAAGCGAATGTAATCTCTAGTTTTTGAGAGATTTATGAGATTCCATATATAGCTCAAAATAAACAAACAACGGACAATTAAATAAAACACACTTTGTTTACGTATTTTAAATGAATGAAGCCGAAATGAAGCTCACTTTTAAAACAAAATAGACACATAACAGGATTTTTTTATTGTTATTATTCACAGGCTGTGATTTGACTAGTGTATTTTTGTTTTTTCTAATAAATAATAAAACACGGTTTATGCATCAAATAAAGACAAAATTGTGTTTCTGAAACGCTTTTTAAATGAAATAAATATTATTGGTGTTTAGTTTTTATTTAATTAGATGCATATTAAAGGTATTAACTACCAACAAAAGATCTGGCATCACTGTAATCACAGTGTCTCGCGGGCCCCTACAACAAGCTGCAGGCCTAGGCCAACGATATTCGTGAGAACTGCCAATTCGTATTTGTATCATACCAAAATAATTAGTAATGAAATATATATGATATATGTAGCATTTTATTAAATTAAAGAAACATTGGCAGAATACTTTAAAAGAGTAAAACGTGCATTTATTGCCAATTACAAAGCGTTTATAATTATTTGAACCCAGCGCGCACACAATAGTCTGCGGCAGACTGCATCAGTATCTCTCTAAGCGGCCGGCAGCCACAGTACACTTTGGCTCAGGCATAGCGCATCCGCGTAGCACGCGAGAGGTAGCCGGTTCAAACCCCGGCTCTGACTACTTTTTTACTTTTTTATTTTTATCCAAAAATTATTGTTTGCGTATTATCTGAAATACATTTTATTACTGTAATCTTTTAGTGAAATTTACTCTATAATAGAAAACTATTATCCAGTCTGTATTTGCCTGTAGGAGCTTTCACTTATGATATGACGAAGCCCGACTTTTATACGATCCCGTTACCCGACCCGTCCAATTACCCGCAGGTTACCAGGGTAGTAACACAAAAAATCGAGTGGGTGGGGTGTCTAATGATCTGCTAAAAATCGCGCTCATCAATAATTATCGTAATAGCCGAGATGTAATGCTGTCCAGTAAATAATGACATACTGATGAAGTGGTAATTCACAATCACGTAAGAGGAAGACTGTTTTACTATAATGTGGTAAAGGCCAACTGGCTAGTTGCTATTTATAAAATGAAGAAAACTCATTGTTCCCTGTTCTTTGATCTGCTGTATATCTAGTCACTACAGTCTAGTCAAGGTCACGATGCGTTGTCGTGTTTGGTTCGGGGGTGGAGATCGGTAGTGCACTGGCTGTCGAGCAGATAAATCTGGCTTTCAAGCAAGATAAGGAAAAATTATATTGTACAATTTTGGTATCGTGCATCTCATTCTCCACACTACTCCGCCCCCTCCACAACTGCACTTACATAATAGTACATCAATACATTCATTGTGTATTGGGTCAGGAATCTGTCATTTTCTAACATCCTTCTCCTATCAAATGCAATTTATTGTTGAAATGTATAGCACATAATATATGTAATTAATAATTAATTGCAACTTCATTGGCTGCCTGTATAAAACAAGTATTATCTTTCTATTAATTCTTATACCGGTTCAGTAGCAAAATTACATTTTGAAATCTCCCTGCAAATGTGCTAAAGGCTCTAAGCCAATAAGATCTGAGTCAAGTTTACAGGGTTGCCAAGTCAAATCATCAGGTTGCACTTCAGGATGCTATAACTTCTAAATTAGTTCAGGAACGTACTATTTTCTTGTTCTTATATCATTCGGAATTTAATATTCTTTTAGAAAAACAGTTTTTAAACAAAATTTATTCACAAGAAGTTATTTGAAATCATAAGTAAAGGTCGAAAAGTGTATGTATTTCCATGTTCCCCATGCTATGGGATAGGGCGACCTTCAAACTTTAGACCTGAAAATATCGTAAAGTAGTTCAGGAAGCCTACTTTTTCTTTTTGCATTATTGTGTATCAGGTAATTATCTGTTAATATGCCAAATTTGAAATTTTTTTATTCACGTCGAGATACGCTTGAGCTACCTTAAGGGCCAACCTTTAGTGGTTACGTTTCAGTGGAGACCGACGGTTTTGGTTTTAGTAGTGTAGTCGAACACTGCATTACGTTTCAAGTGTAACCTCATTAGTTTAGCAAGTGTCATGTGTTTGGCTTCCGTTATGGACTGATAGCACATAAATCTCGAGTGACACCATCAGCTAAGCCAGTGCATGGCACAACGTGAGATAATCTCCGTCTTTAGAGTTTGGTTCGTGCCACTATTGACCAATTATTTGATATTTCAATAATCGATAATGAATTTTGGTTATCGATTATCGTGTGCATCCCCAGTAATTATGCCGTATGTATAGCGCCTCACGCATTTTAATAGTAGGCCTACTTGTTTTTTTCAATGAATACGCACCCGAAATCCTTTCCGTTACAAAACTACTTTCGTTAGGTTAGCCGAACTTTCCGCTGGCTACAGTGCGCCGCGCTAGGCCTAGTTCTAGGATATTTTCGATAAGAGCGCACCCGAAATCCTTTTTTTGCGTGAGGAGCTATACGGCATTTTTACCAAGCATAAAGGGGGGGGGGGGGGGGCGCGAAGCTTGTATGTTTTACAATATTATCATTATTAAAACATAGGCCTAGGGTCAGATACCCAATGACCGAAGCCCCTAAAATGTCGGATCAGCCGAACACCCTCCCGCCTCCCGAATTGTGACCAGATAGCGATTTGTTGAATAGTTCTACTAAAGTTTGGTTTATGTCAAATTGTTAATCACTTGTTCCTGAACAGATATATAGTCTTCAAATTGATATCCGCCGGATAGAAGACGAGATAATAACATCGGAATAATAAGTCCGCCATTTTCTTGATTTCGTCACTTTTCAACTTTTGACAGGTAAACAACTTTCTGAAAAACCACAATCTACGGAAACGAGTGCAAAACCTATTAAAATGTCAAAGAGGAGGGAGACATTATCATTACTGGTGTATTATAGCTGTGGCTACAATATTAACATAACAGAAACATGTTTTTACTTGCAGGAAAGCCTAAATTATACCAAAACAGCTAACGTTCGGGTATTGGGTCGCGTTCGTTAAATCCGAACAGTCGCTCCGCCTCCATTGAAACTCCATGTTAATCCTGAAAATTCATTTTGGCTGATTGAAATTCAATAGCAATTAGACTATTAAACTCACATAAAAGTTAAACACATGAATAAATAAAATGGAACCCTGTTGTTAGTTTCACACGTTGCATTTTAGCTTTTATTTGTAAATTACGTAATTTTCGGCCGTGATGTCGCCATTTTGAGCAGTTCGGCTTGCGATGCCTTGGGCGTTCGGCTAAATTGGTCCCGTAGCTTTTCTGAAAGTACTTCGACTTTCGAGTTTGATTATCGACTACACAGAGCATTTATGATTGGCCGAGATGTTTTAAATCAACTAATGAGGTATAAGGCCATATCACACAGCTACTGCAGTCGTAGACTCCAGTGGCCAATTACAATTTGAGCTTACAACTCGGCCTATCACACTGTCAACCCGAGTTGTTATGAATTTTAAGAACAATATAGGGTAAAATGTTGTAATAACAAAAACCCTCGTACATTTTTTGTGTTTATTATCCCTCGAAAAGGTTATGGCCGTAGTTATTAAAATTTAATAATAGTATCGTTGGTTGCAGCCTAATAACAATTAAATAATAAGTCCAATGTTGCCTGGACATAGGCCTAGGCTTAGGCGTAAGGAACAACAACAAGGGATCCCGGATATCATCAAGGCCTAGGGCTAGGCCTAGCTCTAAGCGTACCACAATCACTTTAAGGATGTGTATTTGTCTGATTTATAGACATTTTCAAGGAATTGTTCTGTTTGGAATGTAAATAATAATGATATAATCAAACGGACATGAGTTTGCTGTACACTTTAGAGGTTGTGTTTTACGTAGCTACTTCCGAAATACTTGTTTCTGATTGGCTCACGTGACCTCTAGTCTACAACTCGCGTCGTATTTTAGAGCTTGGTCTAATGTATGACTGCAGTCGCAGACTTGTCAGACTGGGGTCACTGGGGTACTGCGCATGCGCGGCCAATCGTAAACTCCAGTCTACAACTGCAGTCTACGACTCCAGTAGCTGTGTGATACGGCCAATAAGGAAGCCTAAAAACCAAACCCCAGTCGCCTGACGTCATAATTGAATGTAAATAGAAGTGTTTGTAGACACGGCGGTACGATTTTCTGCTAAAGGTGTTCGCTCATTGGGTACTTGACCCTACACGCTTTGCCCCCCCCCCCCCTAACCTATGCTTTTCCCAGTTGACGGACCCCCAAAAGAGGGCACTTCTTCGGCTAGGGGGGTCCAACTTTTATACACCTTGTTTACACTGTTATATTGCCTTGTTACCTACTACTTATGTTAAAAGGTGTACTTTCGTTAGGTAAGCTGAACTTTCCGCTGGCTACAGTGCGCCGCGCTAGTTCTAGGATATAATCGATAAGAGCGCACCCGAAATCCTTTCCGTTACAGTGTAGGGCTATATAAAAGTTGGACCCCCCTAGCCGAAGAAGTAGGCCTACCCAAAAGGGTAGGCCTACCCAAAGGCCACGGTTAAGCCCTAGTATGCCTTTGTGGATGAAACATCCCTTCCTATCCTAGGCCTAGACTCATACGTAGTTAATACACAATTAATGTCTAGCCCTAGGCCCTAGGCCCTACCTAGGACCTGAAGCGCATCGCCACAAAGGCTATGCCTAGGCCTATTCCTTTAATCTAATTCATCTAGGCCTAGTCTACAGCTGCATGTAGGCCTATAGCGAATACTTACTCATAATACGTCGTGTGGGGACTAATATTATTGGAATACCCTTTGAACAAAATGACTAGAAGCTTCTTAGATAAGCCAAAAATGCTGAGCCTTCTTCTTGAATACATGGAGATGACGCCTATTGCCCCTATTGCCATGAGCATATGATGTACGGCCAGCTAGCTACTTGGTTTCAGAAATGGGGCCACGGAGACGCAGTGTCAACAAGGCTTGGGTACTGGCGGGGTATATAATCATCTTGACAGGCACATTGTATATGTTTGACTCCCGGAGGAGAAGGTGAATAGCCTAAGGTAACTTACAGCTAAGTATATTTAATTTATTTATTTAAAAGCATTTCATACAGATTCATGTGGTAGCACTCAAGGCTTCCGAATATTGAAAATAAGTCAATTTTTAAAAGTGGATCGTTCAGCTTTCGTTTAAAAGCATCTCGCGTCGGAGCCTGTGTGATCTCACTTGGAAGACAGTTTGTTACTTTTACACCTAAGTGGAGTGGGGTTTTGTCCAGCTTCTTTAACCTGTGCCGCCCGACGAATATTTTCCCTGCAGTAGACCAAGGTATATCCTATGGAGTAAATGCCCCCCATCGATCACAAAGCAATAGTTATGCATTGGTTAATTTTCACTCGATTCATTTATCAGTTTCTAGATGTGTTATATTCAAAAGAGCGTACCCCCAATGGCAAACTTCTGAGGTTGCCAAGGAATACCTGGAGAGTCAAATAATGATGGTGGCGTTGTGCTTCATTCAAAAGTTAATGCATTTGCTAACACTACATGTTTGACAAGCCCTAGGCCTTTCTTAGCCAACCCTAGGCCATGCACAACCTTGTTTTGACACACTTCCCGCACAAATAACTTGTTTTGATTACTACAAGCCTAATGCAGACAAACAATGGTATGATAGTCCTAGGCTATTCCAAAATTTACGGCAATAATAAGCCTTTTCTTTTCTATTAATCAACTCACGCAATCTCCTGTCACTTTTAATGAAAATTTTAAACAAAAGATGGTGAAAATTTTAGTAGTATCTATGCTTTTGATTATCTGATGATTTACATGGCTCTGGATGCAGTGAAATAGGTGTAAAATAACATTAGTTGTGCGTTTGTTGTTACATGGGAAAGTTTTAATTGGATGTGAGTTGCCTAGACTTAACCAGTCCTTATACCGTCGTTATACCATGGTTATATCTTTGGTTATTCACACTCTCTCTCTCTGAGAAGTATATCTTACCTAAAATGTATGATCAAAGTGAATAAATAAACTAAACTAAACTAAACTATACCACCTATACCCAGGATGTACATGAATCCGGGCCTAGATATTTTACATCCTATTGTTATTGCTAATACCATAAAAATTAAATCAACTTTGATAAAAATATTATATTTTAACAAATAATTTTGTAATGGAACTTGAAAAAGTAATGAGATCACACACATAACAAAAACTTGTAGAAATACAGCCAAACCTTACACACTCAAAAGGAATTAGATCTAAAAAAAAGGGCCAAGCTCATCTACCCTTCCACATTTGCGTATTCTTAATTCATAAACGTACAGTGTCCCATAACAGCATCCTCGAAAAGCTTGGCAAAATAGAATTTGCGTGTTTACGTTTAAATTAATTAGAAAAAAAGAACTTGGATAAACTATTACGTTAAATTAATAATCGCAAATTCTATTTTGCCAAGCTTTTCGAGGATGCTGTTATGGGACACTGACTGTACGTTTATGAATTAAGAATGCGCAAATGTGGAAGGGTAGATGAGCTTGGCCCTTTTTTTTAGATCTCATTCCTTTTGAGTGTGTAAGGTTTGGCTGTATTTCTACAAGTTTTTGTTATGTGTTTTACAGATTACAGAACATTTGCAAATAGATGTTCCGTTATAATCCATCCATTCTTAGAGACAGTACACCCATGCAAGAACTACGTAGATCACATTAAAAGCAATATACCCATGCCACTGTCGTATTTTTTGGTTATGACAATGGAGCATCGACGAAATTCACTACACATTTTAAGCGAATTAACCGGTGGTAGCAAATGTAGTACAATCAAGTTTGAGCCAATCATGGTAGATAAGAGATACGTTTCTGTCTCACCCAACGAACAAATCAAGATTCTTTCAACTTTTGGCATCGAGATTTCAATCAAATAACATCACAGTACTTCCAGCAAAAGCTGACGCAGATGTTTTAATTGCAATATCGGCAGTAGAGTACGCCATCATTGAGTACACCACACTTATTGGAGATAACAGCGACTTGCCAATGCTGCTATATGTTACCACTTCAACCTAAAAACTCCTGCTTATGAACTCATCTTCAAATCAGAGTTGAAATCTGGTACCACTAAACAGGCTATATGGGATATGCGTTACACAACAACCAAGCTAGGTAATGAAGTGTGCTGTTGTTCACTATTCATACATGCAATAACTGGATGCGACACCACTTAAAAAATGTTTGGGATTGGTAACGGTTTACCATTAAAGAAATTTGCACTCGATATGAAAATGCATTCAGTTGTTTTCAACAATAGCATTTCTACAATTAATGAGATTGTTGAATGCGGTGAGAACGCAATGGCAAATCACACCTAAGTCTCAATGAACTACGAATAGAGAAGTTTAGTCAGAAACTTATAACTGATAAAAAGGTTATCCAGCCTGAGACACTGCCACCTACATCAGCAGCATCATACTTCAAGTAGGGCCTACAAGTTTGGCTTGAAAATAATTCTCCTGATCCTTTGAAATTTGCATGAACTCTTTCAGAAAACGGCTTTGTACCTGTGCCTTACGGACATGCATCGTATCTTCTCTCAACAATACGATGTAATTGTAAAGTAGAATGTTCGAATTAGGGTGCAATTGCAAAGAATGTTCCAGTGTGTGTAGAAATTGCCAAGGTGTAAATTGTGCAAATTCACTTACAATTTATTTGGATGCTTCCTACGACATGTCGTAGGAAGCATCAGGACATCAATGCAGTTGGCGTGGATGACGTCTAGTTAAGCTCTGTTTGAAACGCATTTATCACAAAAATAAATATCATAATGTTAATAATTTGTATCCAATATTTAGAAGGTTGTGAAAAAAGGGGGAAATTAATTTGTCATCAGTTTAAAATTAATTAATAAGGCTTATTAAGGCGATCGCACATCTGTGAAGTTTCTACACAGGTAGTCCAAGCTATCGGTCTTGAATGGTCAACCATCAAAACAATAATCATTGTTTTTAATTCTTAGCTGGAGGCATCTTATCAAAAATGCTATGATAACTATAAGCAATTTAATTATGATGATTTAAACCAGAACCACATTTTTTGTTTTTAGTTTCGTTAGAAGGTTAGAGTAATACATTGAGAAGTATTTTTTATCAAAATCGGTGAAAATAGCCAAAATGTGAATTTTAATTAGTTTGTCGCTTTAATTAATGAGACTAATTAGGGCGGTCGGACAGTGGTAAAGTTTCTACACAGGTTGCCAAAGTTGACGGTCTTGAATGTACAACCATCAGAACAAAAATCGTTATTTGTTATTCGATACGGGAGGCATCTAATCAAAAAATCTATCATGATTATAAGCAATTAATTATGGTACTTCAAACCAAAATTACATGTTTTAAATATATTTTTTTGGAGTAGGTTGGATTCTCCACTGAAAAGTGTTTTTTTCTTATAAAAATCCGTGAAAATATTCAAAATATGAATTTTAATGAATTTTCACATATTAATTAACTAAGCTAATTAGGGCAGTCGGACAGCAGTAAAGTTTCTATACAGGTTGTCCATGTTGCTGATCTTGAATGTACAACCATCAAAACAATAATCGTTATTTGCAATTCGATACGGGAGGCCTCTAATCAAAAATGCTAGGATAATTATAAACAATTAATTAAGATGATTAAACCCAAAAAAGTATTTTTTTATATTTTTTATATTTTCTAAATATGTTGAATTCATCATCTGAGAAGTATTTGAGGCACGAATCTGTAAAAATAATGATTATATGAATTTTAATTTTAGTTTTTACATTTTAATTAAATATGCTAATTAGGGCGGTCGGATAGCGGTAAAGTTTCTTTTTCATCAAAGATAACCTTAACAAATAATATTTTGTATACAAAAATTCTGTACCAATTTGTTCAGGGTCAAATGGTTCGTTTCTTGGACTATTCCTGGTTCTTACCCGTGCATGGTGACACTGTGGAAGCAATGGAAATCCTGCAGCAGTGCAGTCAAGTATTGATACTACTGTCATTTTGTCAACGAGCAGACAAGCAGATTATGGAAGGAGTTGTTGTGTGGGAGGAAAAGTGCAAATGAATGTATACATAATTTTAATCAAGTCTCAAAGATGAACACCGTGTTTTTTGTTCATAGTTTTCTCTTGGTTTTGCGACTTTTATATACTAGATTTATTGTAACCTTTCTCAGGGCAATAGGTAATTCGATTATTATTGGAATTATTGGTGCCATTTTTATCGAATTTTAATCTCAAAACCAGAAACTTCAAATTCTTGCGCCTCCGCAATACATTTGGTTTGATGCGCTACATTTTCCAATTATTGCCACCTTTCCACACATGTAGGCCAAATCGGTTCTAAAATTGAATTGTGCTGTTTTTTTTTACCATTTTTTCTAAATCTTAAAACTAAAGCTTCCAATTGCTCAATTTTTGTCCAATTTTGTTCACTAAATATCAGAATTATCGCCATCTCTCCCAGGGCTGAAGTATGCTGGTTTTGATTTAATAAATGTAGCCTTTTTTGCCGTTTATGTAATCTCACAGCGAAAAGCAATTAATTTTAGTGTGTCTTTAGTATTATACTAGTTAATCCTTTGTGCTTTATCGGCCTGTCACAATAATATCTAACGATATCAGTCAATAACTCTTTGCTTTGAAATGTGCCTTTATTGCCGTTTTTTGTCTCCAAAAGGAAAATTCTACCAATAACGATTTCCACGTTACCTTCATAGAAATAAGGATAAATTTACGAATGATTTGAGTCCCCTCTCAGCTTGTTCGAATGATTGAACATATAAAAACGCACATACAACGTATCACTGGGCGGCCCCCAGTCCGCCACTGTGCCAGTGGTGCAATATGGCAATTTCATCTTGGCACCATCGATTCAATCAATCAATAAGATCTAATAAGTAACTGTGCCAAGTGGCTTGCTTCTAGAATGAAATGCAAGGTTGAATCCCCTAACCCCCTAACTATTATATTTAAAATGTACTAATAAGAAATTTTCGCCCAACAAATTTTTACCTTACTCGGAAAATAAAAGCGTTGGGCGCTTTCCCTCCATGAAGTTATGAACAAAAAAATTCTGTAATCTATGTCAATACCATAAGCGCCAAACGCTTTTATTTTCCGAGTAAGGTAAAAATTTGTTGGGCGAAAATTTATATTTTACTTTTTAGTACATATTTTAAATATAAGCGTTGTTTTAAAAAAATAAGTTTTTTCATGTAATTTTGTCTTTAGATGAAATTTCACGAGATCGTTACGAACGAAACTCACCGTATTGAAACTATGAATAAAAAAATGTTTAAACTAAACATTATTTCCTCTTCATTTCTTCTTATTTGTACTATAATTTTACTTACCTCTTACCTTTTCTCCATAGGTACATAAACTAGAACAATGCTAAATTACTAGGAAAACGCTAAAGTCCCGTCGCGTTGTTGAGCGAGCACCGGTACGTGCAACACGACCCGAGTACGACATTCCCATAATGTTACATACCAATAAGTCTTTAAGGTCTTGACCGATTTAGCTGAAAATTTGTAAAATAGGAGAGAATGGATAAAATCCACCGCCATATCTAGAGGACCTTGACATCATTTCTTTGGGAAAACTATTTTAACTCTTTGATAACAAATAATACACTGCTTCCTCGATAGTATTTTGATTACTTCTAGGTGGCAGTGCATAGTGACCAGAAATGACATACCAGAAAAAGTACTAAAGGGTGAGATTACTCTGTTTGCAGATGACTCGACCCTGAGCATGTCTCATAAGACAATCGACGAGCTTGAGGTAGACGCTGTCGCATTCGGTAGTTTTTAAAACCCCTAGTTGGACATTAGATTGTCTCCTTCAAGACACTCCTCCTTTTTCACCTTACTTCCCTTAATTGTTGGGCGCCATATTGACTAACAATAATGCTAAATCTAATTCACTAATTGGAGGAACCAATTAGTTCAGCCTGGTCTGGTCACTGGATTCCTAATTCTGCAATACAATTTCTATTATGACAAATGATGAATTGCAGACGATTTGTCTGACTTCGGAGGCGCCGACTGGATGTCTGGTCCCGTGTCTCGTTCAACTGCAGCTGGTACAGACCCTCCCAAAACACTATTGGTCTAGTGACAGGATAACAGGTCATGCACAATCTACAGAGGTTGTGAAACGTGTAGTGGTTATAATTCCTGATATATTGTTACGGTTGATAAATGGTGATACAAATTATATACGCCCTACCTAGTCGGATCCTTCTATTACATATGATGTGGCTGAGCCCAAGTTTACAGTGGCCTGATGGACCTTGAATCTACTAAATTACTATTATTAATACTGTGGTGTTTGTACTCATCTGTCTCCTTTTTGTTGTGATGTTCGAAGATGATTGTTCGACGGGGACAGTATTTTAAATCAGGGATATCGATTTAAATAAATACACATGCACACACTAGGTACGAAGTAATCCAAGCTTGCGATCTTCTGATTCATTCCGACGGTGCCGTCAGTTTCATCTCGTAAGACGATCACTTCACTGGCGTCGATCGATATGTTCGATTCCCGCGTCGTCACTGCTTGCACCAGTCGTTTGATCAGGCTCGCTTATTATTCCGGTGGTTGTTCTCTTTAGTCCGTACCGTGTACCACAGGTAATTTTAAATTATAGTTCAAGCCGCGTCGATTCCATTCGCTTCACTTCCTATCAAGTCGCTCTCAATTTCAAATAATATTCCAATTTACGGTTCACTTTGCTTCGCTCCCTATCAAATCGCTCTCAATTTCAAATAATATTCCAATCCACAGTTCGCTTTACTACTCGACTTCGCTCACTATCAACTCACTTTCAATTTCAAATAATATTCCAATTTACTCCACGCTCTACTATTTCAACTTCGCTCACTTTTAAATCACTTTCAAACTCCTCGACCCCCGAGACTTAGGCCGTCCTAAGTACTACCGTCGTAACTTCATCGTGAAGTCGGGCAGGCACGTTGCCCTCCGCCGAGTAACTTCACTTCACACCGAGGCCGGACCACGTCACGAGCCTCCTCCGCGTCACTACCCCAAACCAACTGCCGTCCGTGTTCCTCCTGAGCACCTAGCTCTTCGTCGGTCAGCTGAGCTAACCCCGTGGAATCATGGGAATTCCCCGAAAAACTGTCTTTCGCCTCTACCCGGCTCGCGCTAAAACTTGCCCTAGCTGGCTTCGCTCTCCGGCATATACCCCTGTGGTTTCCTTTGTGGCCTTCATGCTCACAACGATCGGGATGTATGTAAGCCTTGGCTGCATCCTTACCCTTGGACTGTTCCTCGAAGCCAATTATAATCGTGTTCGCTAAAGCAGTCGAGCGGATTAATTCCGACTTTATGGCGGCTCAGTGTGCATCGCCGCACATTGGTACATCGTCTGGTGTCGCCCTGCCAGTCATTGCTATTCATCCCTATAGCCCGAGGGATGTTTTTGCGACATCTTAGCCTCGAACTAGCCTCCTTCCCCAGGCTCAGACAATTTATTTAGCCTCCACTGCAGTCCCAGTTTAATATTTTGATCTCTTCGTTTCTCGATTCTCCAGTTTCTGTGTGATTTCACGTTCCCATTTACCACCTTTACTTGATTGCGATGCTTTGATTACCTCCTAATTACATTATTATTTGTTATATTAACTGTGGCTGATTTGCATTTTGGTAGGCAAATCAGTTATTGAATAAATTATAGCTATATTTGCATTTTTGACATGCAAATGAGCTATCCAAAAATTATTTTGTGGTTAAGGAAGGTCTAATGGAGACACGGTGAAGCCGTTCCATTACAACGCATATGTTGAAACAAATAATGTAGTACAGCAATTCGAATCCAACTGCCTTAAAGTAAACTCAAGTAAAACAAATATTATGGTTTTCAATCCTGGCAACAAACAAAGTAGGGAAGTAAACATACTTATAGGGGAACACAGGCTAGAACAGGTAAGGGTAACACAAATTTTGGGATTATATATTGACGAAAACCTTACCTGGAATGACCACATTGACCACATTGCTAAAAAGATAAGTTCGGGCATATTTGTGATAAAACGGCTAAAGCATTACTGTAATATGAACTTACTTAAATCAGCATATTATGCTTTTTGAGTCGTATATCAATTATGGCATAGTGATTTGGGGGAACAGCACCAAAATAAATACTCTAAAGATATTCAGGCTTCAAAAGAGGGCAATACGGTATATACTAAACCTAAAACCAACTCAATCGTGTAAACAATATTTTAAATCGCTAGAGATCCTTACCGTCCCTTCCAAATACATATATTACACTATAGTCTTTGTGCGTGAACACCACTTTGATACCTTTGTAAAGAACTCCGATACCCACCATGTACAACACTCGAAACAGGAACAACCTTCACTTAACCATCAACTAAATTAAAAGTCATTGACAAAGCCCCAATCCATGCAGGAAAAATACTATTCAATTATTTACCTGAGGAAATAAAAAGTGAAGCAAACATGATCATGTTTAAAAGAAAACTGAGATGCTACCTTATAGAAAAATGTCTGTATAATATAAGTGATTTTAAGGAAGCATGACTACTACTTACTGTTCTGTAGGCTATGTGTAGAGAGGCTTCTCACTCGACGAGTGATGTATATATGATGTATATATGTAAATGTATAATGATGTAATTATTAGTAAATAATCTATCTTGTATTAGTAAAGTAGTTTGTAATTGTAAATTAGGCCTATGCCATGTATATACAAACAATTCTGACAATGCTTATGTTACGATACACGTACTAGTTACGGCATCACATGTAATCCACAGCTGCTAATAAAATACAAATACAAATACAATTCTCGTGAGACTTTTCGTTGCCATGGTAACGTTACTTTTGTTAAAATGTAATTTCTATCTACACTACTTAAGGTCGATTTAGCTGAAAATTTGTAAAATAGGAGAGAATGTTGTACTTATTGACCCTGCAAAATTTCATAAGGATCGGAACATTTTTTTTTTTAATTTAAATTTTTTTATAACCAACGATCGGATTTTGTTGAAAAACTATACCTGCAGCAACCCGCATAGGTGGTATGTACATGTGTGCAAAATTTCAGGTCGATCAGAGAAACGGTGCGACCTGTAACAGACCAGTAACACAAAAAAAAAAAACAAAAAAAAAAAACAGTCATTCGAACCATAGAGTCAAGTGGAGACGCTCGTTCAAAACCTGAACAACAGGTAGCAGGCGCGCCCTGCTCTGCCAAGGTCCTCTAGATCTCCGCCACCTGGCGGAGGCTCGTCTAACTCGCTCGTGTGGCCACTAGGTTAGGTCGTCGCAACCCGTTCCACTATGTATAGCAGCCATTACGGTGATTTGCACGAAAATAGAGGGAATTTTAAAAAGCAAAGTGAACATCTACTTATAGTGCGCCCAAAACTTGACCATAAAATGACGATGTAGAGGCCGGGAAAAGATTCGCGTGCATTTTGAGATAATAAAATTGACAACCCAAAAATAATGAAGCTAGTAATTTGTTGCAATGTAATTAATAAAATGAAATAATTAAAAATACACTTTTATAACTTTGGGTTTGTTATAGTGTGATGTGTAGGATATCTACGAGCAATTTTTCTTACGATTTTAAAAATTTATTTCTTCATGTCACTACACTGAAGAAAAACATCCGGGATGTGTTTTTTTCTTTTTTTCTTTTTTTGTACTTTTGTCTGTCGGTTAACACAATTCCGGCTATACCAATACTTCTATTGCGATGAAATTTTATGGGGGCCTTCGAAATCTCTGAACTTAGAACTGCCCGTTTTAAGCGCATTCGGAATTTTTTTTCTCATAAAAATCGCAATTTACGATTTTTTTCGATTTTATTATTGTTATTATTATTATTATTATTATTATTATTATTATTAATTTTATTGGATGTATTTCATACAAACTCGGTCAAAACCGGAGCAACATGTTGTACGGACTTACGTCAAGTACTTCCATGTGTTTTTTTCACATCACATTATTATTATTATTATTATTATATTATTATTATTATTATTATTTTTATATTATTATTTTATTATTTATTTTAAAATTTTAAAATTTCTTCGACTTGTAAAACCTACATGCTTTATTCGATGGTAATGATTTTTTCACAGAGCCTTGATTTTATGGATTTTTTTATTCTGTAAAAATTTGAGCGCAATCAAACGATTATTTTTTATACTAATTGCAATTTTACATTATTTAAACAGCGTTTTGCTAAAAATGCTAAGGCTTTTACAATTTTCTTTTTTGTTTTAAGTGAAAGGTGTTTTAGATTATAAACAATACATCTAAACATTCACTAGACGGATTTATTATTTCTTTTTGTTTGTAAATATGATTTTTTCCTTTGCTTTGGGTTGGAAAAAGTATGTCTTTTGTAACAAATCTATATTTCCCATATTTAATTAAAAAACTATAAATCTCATCAAAAAAGTATCTAATTTATTTTTCAGAAAAAGACGTGTGAGTATATCAAAAAAGAAATTACCCTTTTTATCTTAAAAACTGTAGAAGAAGTGGGAAAAAAAATGTTAGCAAATATGCTAGAATAAAAGTTTTGAGATAATAGCATTAAAAGTTTATTTATGTTGTTTTTTTTGTAAATTTGAATATAACATAGCCTAAAGGTTCAGTTAGTTTATTTTTACATGAAATTTACTGGGCCTTTATAACCTGTTAATCTAGGCTTCTTTAAAATTGACTAAAATTGTTATGAATAACACTCTATACAGCCCTAGATTGGGCCTAATATCAGTACTGGTAAGCCATTTTTCCCCTGTAAAATAGATACAGCGCTCAAGAAAAAATCATTAATGCTTTAGCATTATATCAGCATAAAATAAATTTATGTATTCAATAAATAAAAAAGTAAACTTAAAAAGCAATTCCCAAACAATAATAATGCAAAATTTTCTGGTTTTTCATACATTTTCAGTGAAAAAAGCACCTTAAACAAATACGCTCATCCAACAACGCGCCTGAAAAGCGTTTGCGAAGCTTCCTAGTTTATTACCAACATGCTTGTGCCCAAAGCAAAACAAAATGTGATGATAATAATAGTGTCTAACATAATCATAAAAACACTAGTTAATGACGGTATTTTCCAAGGTGGGGATGTGAAAAATTACTAAAGTCGCCGAGAAATGCTAGTTTTAAATTTAAAACTACGATATGTACAAACATAACCACTATATAACGTTATAGTGGCATTCACCCCTTATTACAATCTTGGTATTTAACCTCGTTGACAACCTCCAGTTTTCTCTAATTTTTTTTACATATTAAATGCTAAGTGCGTGAAATACAACATTTCCCCGGGAAAAGCTCGTTTTAAAGGAAAACGACGACATGTCCAAACATAACCACTATATGGGCGTTATAGCGGGATTCATCCTGATTACTAAACGTGGTATTTAAGTCGTTGACACCCTCCAGTTTTTTAGGTTTAAATTTAAATCACTAGTATGCAAAGTGCGTGAAAGAGTACTAGTTACTACATTCCCGCTCTAGAATTAATCACCAAGATGGCTTCTAATTCGCTGGGTGCGACGACCTAACCTAGAGAGTTAGACGATCCTCCGCTAGGCGGAGATCGAGAGGAACTTGGCTCTGCCTCCCCTAGACCTAGTTCCACCTGCTACCACCCACCGACAGCGCCTTCATTGTACATACCATGCTAGCTTTAGAACTACTTTTAGTATCTCTACTCACGCTGAGTGATAAAGACCACTAGTTGGTCGAATAATAGAGTAGAGTAGAGTATTTATTTACCATTTGATCTATACAATGTATACATATAGGCATCGTCAAGATTATGTAAAACTAGGATAGGCCTAGTGACTAGATTAGGTATTATACAATTAGGTAATATACAATGAAAAGAGCTACATTAAGCATTAAGCACTAAGCAAATATACAAAATATATACATACTAATTTAGCCATACCAGGCACACTGGTTTGGACTGTCAGTACCTATTAATAGGAGTACAATATAATACCAGACAGAGAGTTACCCAGTACACAAATAAATTTGAGAATAGGTGAATAATACTAGGCCACGGCATAGGCCTAAGCCAGTTGAAGTAAGGAGATTCACTCACTGAGGTATTCTCTAATGGAGTAAAAACTTTTGGCAGTGAGGAATAATTTAAGGTGATGTTTAAAGGAATGTAGTGTGGGGCAGGTTTTGATGGGGTTTGGAAGTTTGTTATAGAGGATGGAGGCTAAGTATTCCGGGCCTTGTGAAAAGAGAGACAGATTGTGGGCTGGGAGGTGGATGTGGAGGGCGGCTCTGGTATTATGGGAGTGCACTGACTCATTAAGAGGAAAGAGATTTACATTGGAGCGGACAAATATAGCAGCTGTTTGTATGAGGGTGCATGCTAGCGTAAGAACTCCAAGCTTTTTGAAAAGATCCCTACATGAGTGCCGTCTTGAGACACCGGCTATGATTCTAATGGCTCTCTTTTGGAGAATGAAGATCCTATGGGCATGATGAGAACCTCCCCAAAACAGCAGGCCATATGATAGGTGAGAGTTGATATGTGCGAAATAGACAAGTAAAAGTACATGGGGGTGGACGATTGGTTTCAGCTTTCTGATTAAGTAACAGCCTGTTAGAATTTTGTTTGCAACGAGATCACAGTGGGTGAACCAGTCAAGGTGTTCTGTAAGTGTTAGGCCTAGTACTTTAACCGAGCTGGAGCGGGGAATGATAACAGATTCCAGACGCACCAGGGGACTGAAAGAGGGAGTATTGTTGTGGGTGTGAAAGTACAAATACTTAGTTTTTGAATGCGATATGGTGAGGTGATTACCACGGCAGTAGGATGACATTTTGGCAACTTGCTTGTTCATTAGGGGGGGGAGGTCGATGATGGGTTTAGATTTAGGGAGGGTTAATAGGTGGCTTGAGTCATCAGCATATTGGCTGAGTGTACCTTCATCTAAAGAGTCTGATTGGTCATTTACATAGAGGATGTAGGCTAGTGGACCCAAAATTGAGCCTTGGGGTACTCCGCAGAGGATGGGAAGAGGTTTAGAATAGGTTTTGGTGATGACTTGTCCAACTGTTGATTTGAGCTCCACAACTTGGGTACGTTCAGATAGAAAAGAGGATAGCCAGTTAAGCGCTGTTCCGCGAATACCAAGAGTTTCAAATTTTGCCAGGAGAATTGTGTGGTCTATTGTGTCGAAGGCTTTAGTCATATCATAGAATAGTCCCACCGCCTGATCTCCTTTGTCCAGAGCAGAATAAAGAGGGGAGAGAAAACTAAAAATAGCAGTAGTGGTGGACTTGTTTTTTAAAAACCCATGCTGGCTGGGGGATAGGCTGTTATGGTAGTTTAGAAACGATATTAGGCGGTCGTGCATGGCATATTCAAATAGTTTTGAGAATGAGGAGAGGAGTGAAATGGGTCTATAGCTATTCATATCAGATTTCTTGCCTTTGTGTTTATAGATGGGGATTATCTTTGATGCCTTTAGTTTAGAGGGGAAAATGCCATCTGAAAATGATTGGTTAATGATGTACGACAGAGGGCCCGAGATGAGATTAGCGCACTTCGACAGGAGAGAACCTGGCACTTCATCTAGCCCGCAAGAGTGCTTGGTGCTTAGTTTTGACAATAATCTGGTTATTTCCATGGGTGAGGTGGGATATAAGAAGATAGAGGAGCCTGAGGGGGTGTAGTTGGATTTCTGAGAGGAGAGATCCTTGTTAGAAGGATTTGGAAGTCTCCCGGCTATATTGCATGAATTGACGAAGAAGTCGTTAAAGTGCTCACATTGTAGTAATGAATCTGTAATTTCATTTCCACTAACTTTGATAGACAGTTTAGAATTCAGTATGGGGGCCGTGGTCTGTGCTTTAATCATAGACCATGTAGATTTAGAGATATTCCCACTCAAGGAAATTATGGAGTCATTGTGATTGAGCTTTGCTTGTCGTATATTCTTGGCGTGACATTTTTTAAGGTTACAGTACAGTTGTTTGCGTGTTGGGTTGTGGGACCACTTTAGCTCAAGGTGGAGAGACCGCAAAGTTTGGGCTTCAGAACGGAGTTCCTGAGTAATCCAGGGGCTAGCTTTAGTATTTTTTATTGGACGGCTTAAGAGGGGAAAGGCTGTGTTGAAGTGGTGTAGGAAAGTAGACAGGAAGAGCGAAAAAAGTTGGTCCGCATCTCCCGGAGCAGACAGCGAATGCCAAGTCTCCCTGCTTAACAGGGACTGAAAATAAGCAATGTTGACCGGACTAAAGGATCGGTTTTTGACACTAATTTTGGGAGCAGTTGGACAGAAATTAGGGAGGGAGAGATTAAGAGTAAGAAGATGATGGTCAGATAAGCCGGTGTCTGTTGTGCTCGAAGAGAACTGTGACGGGTGAATCGTGGTGAAAATGTTGTCAATGAGAGAACTACTGGTGGCTGTGACACGAGTTGGAGTGGCCACGGTTTCATAGATATTGAATGAACGAACTACGTCAAGAAATTTAGTTCGCGATGACGAAGGCACCAGAAGGTCGATATTATGGTCGCTGCATAGAACGATGTCAGCGTGGGGGAATTTTTTAGTGATGAGGATAAGTACCTCATCAAGCTTGGTTAAAAAGGTATTAATATCCCCTAAGGGTGAACGGTAAATTGAGAGAATAATAAATTGGTGGTCAGGAAGGAGCCAGGAACAAGCAACACATTCGAAGTCTTTTTCCTGGCAGAAAGATTTTATAACAGTAATGGGGGAAATATTAAGGTGAGGTTTGGCTAGTATTGCTACACCACCATGGGTGAATGTGTGGCGGCAGAAGATCTCAACATTCACATAGTTTGAGATGCAAAAGGAGGATATTTCGTGTGGGGTGAGCCAGTGCTCCGAAAGGCAGAAAATATCGGGAGAAAGGGAACTTGTAAGAAGTTCAACTTCTTCTACCTTATTACGAATGGAGCGTATATTGAGGAATGCTATTATGGAATTGAGATTAGATGGAATTGTGTTTTTGGAATGGTTTGGAGAGCTTTGTAGGCCTACTGTTAATGGAGAGATGGAAGGGAGTGGCTGCGTGGGTGTGGCTGTAGCTAAGGAATTGGTGGTGGGGTTTGGAGAGAGGGAAAAAGGGAGTTGTTGGCCTTTGTGGAGATGATGACTGTTCGATTAGGCCGGGCCGATCTGGTTGCAATGGGCTCGCGAAGGAATGTCGGAGCGGCTTCGGCTACTGCTACGATAGGCTGAACACCGGGTTGCTGGGACGTACCATCCTGTGTTGCTTTCTGAGCGACAACCAGAGTCACGGGCTGTGACAAAGGTGCTGCTGTCGCCTCAGCCGGGGATGCATCTCCCTGAGCAGCATGCAGACCCATACATAGGAATGCAGAAGTGGAGTCAGTTGCTAGGTTGGTCTTGGGCTCCGCGTCAGTGAACAGGGACGACTGGACGTCATCGTCAACCTCTGTAGTGGGTTCCACGTACATGAGCGGGAAAGGCCGGATGATCTCTCCTACCTCCGTTGTGGGTTCCTCGTCAGTACACAGGGATGATTGTACGACCATATCTTCACAAGTCGTGGGCTCGTCATCTGAGTGTGGGGACGACTGGACAATCTCTTTTACCACAGCCTTGGACACCTCGACGGTAGACGGAGACGATTGGATGGCCTCGTCTTCAATGGTTTCAGGCTCCTCGTCAGCCGGTGTAGACGACTGGACGACCTCACCAATTTTGTTTGTGGGCTCCTCGCCAGCGGGCGGGGACAACGGGATAATTGCGTCTACATCTGTCATGGGCTCCTCGTCGGTGGTCGGGGACGAATTGGCAACCTCATCTACATTGGACAGGGGCTCTTCGTCAGTCGGTAGGGACTGGACGGCTTCGTCTTTATTGATCTTGGGCTTGTCTATGAGCGGGAAAGATAGGACGACCTCGGGTGCTAGCGAAGATGCCACTTGGGTGGAGTCGGCTGCCGGACAAGATATGACAGGCTCGATGATGATGCTGGTTATCTGGGTTGGGCCTGGGGGTATGTCCACATCATTGCTGGGCACCGTGACGGCGACGGGAGGCGGCTGAGTGACCACGGTGAACATGTTCAGACTGGGCTCCGCAGCCTGGTGCAGGTCTTCTACATCGGATTGCAGCTGTGGGTTCGGCACTGGGTGCACGACCAGGATCTCACACCGTGGGTCCATGCTCTGGTTCGGGGTGAGCTCCGAAATGGTTTCGGCAAAGGTGCTTGCGCCGTGAGGTACTCTGGGGGAGGTCATGAAGATTGTATCCTGCGTAGGCCCAGGGGTCATGACGGGAGGCGCAGTGAAGTCAATAAGGGGCAGCTCTTTTGATGACTTGGTCGCTAGTTTGTCATCCGGTGGGGAGGCCTCATCTTGAGATTCCGGTACTACCAGAACAGTCTTGTCATTCTTCGCTTGGGACAAAGTCTCGTCTGATGTTACTGTTAGGCCTATGGGTAGTACGCTTACGATATCGCGTTGGGATGGCTCTATGGCAGGCGCTGGAGGTTCGATTTGGGATGTCGCTTGCTGGGAGAATTCTGATGATGCGAGGGCGAGATAGGGCATAGCATTTGTTTCAGCCACAGGCTGGTCCCTGAAGGGGATGTGCTCGGTGGTTCCTGGGTTCATGAGTGGGTTTAGTTTTCCTGAGGCTTTAGGCTTCACTTGGTTGGTCTTCGGGGAGCTGTAATCTGGACTTTTGAACTAAGGAAGCAGTCGGTGATGATTTGTTTTACTTGGGTATAATAATAATAATAAGTTGTCTTTATTTCTCAAGGAAAAGGGCGAATGTTAAGCCTGAGGCTTCTCTTACAATTTACCTTTTTCTAAAATTAGTTCTAATACTTAATACTAATACGAACTAATCTAAACAATCTAAACAATGCTTCTTTAACAGTCATTCGAAATGTTGTAATTTCACAAACTCATAGGCCCAATTCATAATTATTTGTATAGTTATATATCATAGTTATCTACAAATAGTACATTGTTAAGATTTAATTACTTATGATCTATATACATGAAATAGTTTCAGTTGAGTTAGCTAGAGTAGTTTAATTATGCTATATTAAACTTTATTAAACTTGGTGATTACTCTCATAATAAACATATATTCTAAGCCTTCTCACTATCGCTGGTCTGGCTATAACAAGAGCTGTTTGGCGGCATCTAATTTTGAATGGCTTAACATTTTTTATCCAACATTTTTGCTTTTAGTTTAATTTTGAACTGATTGTAGTTGAGAGATTTGTCAATTCCTACATTGTTATAAGTATCAGCAACTTTGTCTACTCATCTTTTTGTGTCTGTGCGACCTACCTAACGTTTTTCAAGGTAAGCTGTCGTCCTTCTGTACCTTTCCCCCACTGAAACATGTTTATTCATGTTCCCAGTTTAAGTTAAATGATTATACGGTATATATAAATACCCAGTGGCGGAACTAGGCGACCGCGGGGCCCGCAAGTGCGGGCGGGCCCAGGCCGTTTAGGGGGCCCGTTAAAAAAACTCAGTAAAGAAAACAACAGTATTTCACCCTATTTGGAAAATAAAGTATTTGTTGTCGTTGCTAAAATGACCGTTTTGTGAATCTAGCGGTTTGAGTGAAATCTAGTGGATATTTAGGAACTTTTGGCGTCCACAACACAACTCACAAAAACTACATCATTTTGGTATTGCATTCAGCCCACAACTTTTTTCTAAAACGCAACAAACGCACTCTAAGAATTTGATTTTCAAAATTTTCGACTGCGGCGCTGTGTTGTTGGGGGGCAGCCCCCAAGCCCCCGGTGCTTGGTCCCTATATAATGCCCCAAGATATTATATATCCCGCCCGGGATGAAAAGCCTGAATTCAACACTGAGCCTATGCATGTATGTATCTGTCAGGGGGGGGGGGGGGGGCACTTTAGAAATTTTGCGGGCGGGCCCATGAAACGAAGTTCCGCCACTGTAAATACCTATGTCTAAAATATAGGCCAAAACTAGCAAGGCCATAGAATTAAGGCAAATAATAATGTACATAATCTCTAGAATTAAGTATACTACATAATTATTTATATATGTAATGTTCTTACTTATAATATATAGGCCAAACCCTTAGTCTGGCCACAAAAAGGGTAATACAATATAAAATTGTTGTCATCAAAATGTAAAAATTGAACCCAAATAAATATTTTATTCTAAATATTCTATTCTTACTTGCGCACTGGACATAAAGGTTTCAAAGTGGAGCAGACGGGTAACGTAGTTGTCGACAACGAGCAAAATTAATGTTAAAATTACATCGATCATGTGCCCTAGCACCTAACTAAGCAACTAGAGCTGCTTTTTCAAAATCTTTGAGAAGTCTTTTTTTATGAGAAGGATCTTGAGGTAGACACATATGTTGAAACAAATAATGTAGTACAACAATTTGAATATAACTGTCTTAATGTTAACTCAAGTAAAACAAATATTATGGTTTTCAACCCAGGCAACAAACAAAGTAGTGAAGAAAACATACTTATTGGGGAAAACAGGCTAGATCAGGTAGGCCTAAGAGTAACAAAATCTCTAGGATTATTTATTGATTATTTATTTATTGAATTATTATATTATTTATTGAAATTGAAGTTGAGCCGTATATCAATTATGGCATAGTGATTTGGGGAAACAGCAGTAAAATAAATACTCTAAAGATATTCATGCTTCAAAAGAGGGCAATACGGTATATATACTAAACCTAAAACCAGCTCAATCGTGTAAACAATATTTTAAATCGCTACAGATCCTTACCGTTCCTTCCAAATACATATATTACACTACAGTCTTTATGCATGAACATCACTTCGATACCTTTGTAAAAAACTCTGACACCCACCAGTACAACACTCGGAACAAGAACAACCTTCACTTACCAGCAACTATGTTAAAAATCATCGACAAAGCCCCAATCCATGCAGGAAAAATACTATACAATTACCTACCTGAGGAAATAAAAAGTGAAATCAACATGAACATGTTTAAAAGAAAACTGAGAAGCTACCCTATAGAACAATGTCTGTATAACATAAGTGACTTCAAGGAAGCATGACAGTTGCCTATGTGTATATAGGCTATGCTCACTTAACGAGTGATGTAGTATGTACTGTAATGTACTTAATGTATATGTGATGTAAATGTATAATAATGTAATTATTAGTAGTATATAACCCTATCTTGTATTAGAAAAGTAGTTAGGCCTAGTCATTGTAAATTATTCTATGTTTATAGACCCTAGGTCTATACAACAATTCTGGCAATGCTATGTTACGATGCACATACTTGCTATGGCATCACATGTAATCCCACAGCTGCAAATAAATTACAATTACAATATATATATATATATATATATATATATATATATATATATATATATATATATATATATGTTTTTGGATATTTTCGTGGCCGATATGAATTAATGAACTAGGTTTTTCGGTTATAATGCCACGTTTATTCACATTAGGCCAACGTTTCGATGAAATTTATCTGTAACGTGGAAACCTGCAATTTCAGGGATACATGTACAGCCACATAGGCTGGCTGTGAAACCAATGGACCAACAACCAACGCCCCAGTTAGTTCCTGCAGATGATCTGTTGCAAGTAAAATATACATCGACAGTCAGAGTGACAAAGATCCATGACGAAAAGCAATATGAAGGACATGTAGTGACTTTCTTCTTTCTTTGCAACGTCAAGCTTTGCAGTGATTCTTTGAGTTGTTTTAATTTGCCATATGTGCAGTGATTTCTATTGTTTATATTTTGTTGTATTTTGTTTTCCCAGTTTTGTTCTGAATTTATCAATGTAATGTAGTTTTTGTTTTTTATATATTAATTTGTATTGGCCCTGAAGAAGATGAGTGAAATTTCATCGAAACGTTGGCCTAATGTGAATAAACGTGGCATTATAACCGAAAAACCTAGTTCATTAATATATATATATATATATATATATATATCGGAAGGACGAACCGTAAAATCTCAGCACGTCTGGACGAGCATACCCTACTGGAAAAAAATATAGAAACATATTGGGCTCTATAGGTATATGTATTTATAGGTATGTATATGATTCTATATGTGTTTTCCCTATAGGTCTTTAAATATACCTATAGGAATCTATAGGGTGTTCTATAGGTTTTTAAATATACCTATAGGAATCTATAGGGTGTTGCTATAGGTTTCATATAGTGTATTTGTCACTTTTCATATAGAATCCTATACCTTGTATGAACATATATTATTCTATAGGTCACAACGAAAAAGTGAAAGCCATATGTATGTATAGGATTCTGGAAGGTTATATATTGAGAAAGCTATAGGTAACAATAGGTATCTATGCACATATACATGTATAAGTGTTTATAGGACATTATAGGACCCTATAGTTATCGATAGGGTTGTACTCGTTTGTATATTAATTTATATGTGTATGTCTATATAATATTATGTAGGTACGTATAGAAGGGATAAACAGGTTTCTATACATTTTTATATGCGGTTATATGTATGTGTCAATACACAATTCTATAGGTAAGTATACGTTTTTATATTAATTTATATGTATGTCTTTATAATATTATGTTAACTTACACCAGGCCCTTCTTTAATCCATGGTTTTAGTGAAGCAAGCAGACAGTTCGAAATGTGTGCACATGCAAGGCAGGGTAATTATTGATTAAAGAATTTGAGTGCCAAGCCTATTTGCAGATTATATTAGGACGTATAATTGATATTTATTGAAAATAACGCTATTTGCAGACCCATCCGTGTTTCCCTGAAAACAGTAAGGGAACTAATGGGAAGAAAATTATGGACAAGAGGAAATATGTACCGAGCAACTAGATATAGAAAGCACAAGTTCCAGCTCTGGGCGTTTGAAAGAAGAGAGAGTTTCCTAAAATAAAGTTTAATTTAGTACTTGCTATTACAGGTTAAAAAAAGTCTCGACAAAATCTATGCATATTTGCCGTTGTATGACATGCAGTGGCCAAGATCAATAGTCTTTGTTTCCACATCCAAAACCAGTTGTTGATAACAGTATCCTAGTTGCTACTTGTGACTTGGAGATAGACAAGCAAAAAATACCGTGTCTGACATGGTGCAATTAACATATCACACACTCATAATTAGTTCCAAGTTGTTGACATTAAACTCGATACAATTTTATGTTTGAAGAAAACGGTAACTTTACCATGATGACAACAGTGCTCACCACTGGGTGAAAGTCCTCTTTAGCTTTGGCAAGTCTGTTCAACAGTGGTACAGGGTGTACTCGGGTTCAGCGGGAATATTATCAAGCAAATCTCCAAGTCAAAGTTTTGCTTTCAAGAAAAACAGATGAATATAGAACATAATAATTATTATATACAACCTGTAGATTATGTACTAGATGCTCACATAAAATTCTAAAAGTGTATACAAGGTTGAGTTTAAGTTAAACAAATACAGGCCTCTATAAACATTCTTGTGTGCAACATTTGTCCATTAAAATACATGTAACATGGTAACTATAGATAAACTGTATTTAAAACAAATTCATAACACATACCTGCTACACATCCAATTTGTGCCTCGTACTAAGAGGCCTTCTTTTCATGCTGAACCTTAAAACATCCACTGAGAAAAACATGACATTTGCCTTTCAATGCCAAATATGGATTGCAACTTTACACCAAGAATGCAGAATCCCATATTAAAAATACTATGCACTTTAAAAGTTCAACCACAACACTTGCTTGTAAGCATTGATGTAGTATTGCCACAAAGCCAAGGTTCCAGTGGATGAGATTTGGATGTACCGGTAATCAGAATTAACTGACCAATTTCCAATTTGGTAAACCACTGGATGACAACCACTTACTTCTCAACTCAAACAGTTTCAAAAACAAATTCAGGTGTCAGCCATGGGTTTACCACAATCTCATGCACATTGAAGCACCTTTCATCTGCTCGACAAACCGATATTTTGGCACCTCTAAATAGTAGACATTATGTTATTTGGACACATGGTAAAGCTAAACTAGATCTGTTGCATAAACATATTAATAGCATACATCCAAATATCAAGACCCAAGCACTCCATTGCAACCGTTCGCGGAAACTTATGGCTAATTGACGGTTATTGGCATTTACATGTGTTTCCCCATTAGTCCGGGGCCTATACAAGTTGACCAAGGACAAATTGCAACAGAAGCAAATTTGATATCATTGGATTTAGGAAAAAACTAAATAACCCATTAAGAAACCCCTAAAATCTCCATAGGGTGGGTGGTTCTAATCATTCCCTAAATGAAAATGTAATAAAATTGAATTTGAAAAAAATGTGTTTTTGAAACCTAGTATCCATGGTATGTAATCAAAGCTTTTTCAAGGGTCTTTTGAATAAAAAATATGTCAATTGTTCAAAATTAATTTTGTGTTCAGCAGAGGTCAATGAAGGTCAAATTTTGTATTTTTTCAATGTAATTTGGTAAACATTTTTCTATTGGCACAATAATGTTTTATGAGTGTCTCATTGTTGTAAATAATTAGTAAATAGGCCACACTTGATACGGTATAAGTCAATCATGGCAGAAAAAGGTTATTACTACAATCTGTAGGAAAATGAACCTACAAGTATGTAGTCAAAAATATGTTTACTTACGTTTAGGCGCACTCAAATCATGTTACGTAATAATGTAATTCGCCGATAGAGGTTTCTCACGTACTACGCATCGAGACTATATTTTGGGACGTACCTGGATCAAAACGCACACTTTAAAATCCTTACTGAAGATTTTATTCATGGATTTCCTTAAATATATTTGGTAAAATCTCAGATTAAGCCCCTTAATATAGCCTTTGGATATGTTATTTCCACCCCATAAGTAGTAGGCATTGAGGTTGTCTACGGGGAGATTTTGTTTCGCAAAACCTATTGCCTAGGTGCTTGCTATAGGGTACGGTACACTCAGGTACCTCGTTAAAAAAACACGGTTTGTGCGTATTCGCAGTGTTCTCAAGCCTCCATGAAACGTGAAATAAACTTTGAATATGTCATAATAAGAGCTATTTAGGTACCTGACAAGTGACAACCCGTGCTAATTTTGGTTGGGGTGCAATCATTCCTTTTGAGTTAAAAATGGGATGAAAAATTATCAAAATCGCTTTTTTAACTCATCTGCCAGGTGCCTAATTCAGAGGAGCTAAAAAAGGGTTTTTGATAATTTTTCATCCCATATTTAGCTCAGAAGGAACTATCGCACCCCAACCAAAATTAGCATGGGTTGTCAGGTACCTAAATAGCTCTGATTATGACGTATTTAAAGTTCATTTAACGCTTCATGGAGGCTTAGGAACACCCCGAAAACGCAAAAAAAGTGTTTTTTTAACGAGGTACCCGAGTGTACAGTACCCTATAGTGGGCACCTAGATAATAGGTTTTGCAAAATAAAATCTCCCCGTAGACAACCTCAATGCCTACTGCTTATGGGGTGGAAATTTGGTGCAAATAACATATCCAAGGGCTATATTAAGGGGCTTAATCTGAGATTTTACCAAATATATTTAAGGAAATACATGAATAAAATCTTCAGTAAGGATTTTAAAGTGTGGGTTTTGATCCAGGTACGTCCCAAAATATAGTCATGATGTGTAGTACGTGAGAAACCTCTATCGGCGAATTATATTGAGACGATATGGTCCTACCCTCTTATTATTAATGTGTATTTTTAAGTGTCCTTCAGACACAGGTCTATTTTATAGGTTACTCTCAATCTTGCACTTTAGAATTTAAAGTAATTTTAGTTACATAGTACAGAACTGCAGACGAGGCTTGGACAGATTTATCTCAGTTTTCAAGTAAACTCAAAACCTAAAGGTCGCCAAAGGGCAGGCTAGGTCTGGAAGGACTGATGTCTTCCAAGCCAAGTTTCAGTTCTCACACCGTCTTAAGGGTGTTTTTTATTTAGTTCCTTTCATAACGTGCAGGCTTGATCTGGACTTTGTCTATTTTTAAGATATAAAAAATATCAAGTGTCGATCCTTCTTCCACGGCGAGCTTTTAAAATGTTAAAATGTTTATTCTATATTTTCCTCAAATTGCCTATAAATTTCAATAAAAACAGATACAGATAACTATTTAAAGTCAGCTTGCGAGGGGAGCTCAAGGCCAAATTTGGGCGTTCCTAAAACACCCCTATAAGATGCTAATTGGTTAATTTTGTGTATGACGTAATTTTTATACAATACTCTGATTGGCTAGTATGTTAAGTCTTGGAAGAAGGATGATAGTCTTCGGACGAACGTTGGTCACTACTTCTGGGAGAATGGTGGTAGTGATATGAACTTCTGGGAGAGTAGTAGGCGGACGAACTTGAATCAGGTTCTCGCGGACTGTGGTGTGGTGTTGTGTACTTGTGTTATGGTGGAACATTCTTGTAGTAACTAGTGGTAGTTGTTATGTCTAAAAATGATCTACAATCTATAATTAAATAAGTGACGTGTGCTAGAGAGAGTGTGAAATTTAATTAAATATACGCAATGAAATAAAAGCGCTGATCAACTCAAATACAATCAAACTCAACTTCAATATGTATTCCGGCTTCAACGAGCAACAATAGAACAATTCCATTTCACGCACAGCAGTAAATTTGTGCTTCCCATATTCATATTTAAATTCTACGAGAAACAATCATCATGTTCATCACAACCATCAGTACATTTTATGATGGTCAACTTTAATCATCATATTCCCACCTCACAATAACAAGTCATCAAAATAAATCCGATAGACCAACACCGCACTCAAGACAAATTCATTCTATAAAATTATCGCAAGCCAATTCGAACCCATAAATTTGACAATCCATTCCGATACGATCTTCTGGACATCTGTATGGGCGAGGCCGACCACACACCACCGAACATCTGGATAACCGACGCCGGAATCCTAGCATCAACCATCTTCATCATCGATCTACATCTACGCTTCCACCCACAACAGGTATCGTTAATTTTGAATTTCTTATATGGCCATATAGGGATTACAGATTTTGGTACCTGCCTTGTTTTTATAACCTGTATGTATTTCATTGTTGAACTAATTGTTTTTCTTGTTTTTTCTTTGGTTTTAGTAAACTCTCATATAACAATATAAATCTTATTAATCACCTTATTCCTCTACAACATTCATCTAAGTTTAATTAACCTTTATCCCAACAATAATTTTATTTTAATTCATCAATTTCAATCAACATCATATTGTGTACTCTCCGAGCCGACGTTGAGCTAGCCGAGGTAAGGAGAGTAAGTGAATTGTCACAAAATTTTTATGTAACATGATTTGAGTGCGCCTTAACGTAAGTAAACATATTTTTGACTACATACTCGTAGGTTCATTTTCGTACCGATTGTAATAATAACCTTTTTCTGCCATGATTGACTTATACCATATCAAGTGTGGCCTATTTACTAATTATTTACAACAATGAGACAATCATATTCATAAAACATTATTGTGCCATTGGAAAAACGTTTTCCAAATTACATTGAAAAAATACAAAATTTGACCTTCATTGACCTCTGCTGGACATAAAATTAATTTTGAACAATGGACATATTTTTTATTCAAAAGACCCTTGAAAAAGCTTTGATTACATACCATGGATACTAGGTTTCAAAAACATATTTTTTTTCAAATTCGATTTTATTACATTTTCAATTAGGGGATGATTAGACCCACTCACCCTATGGTGATTTTAGGAGTTAATGTTTTTTTTTTTTTTTCTGAATCCAATGATATCAAATTCGCTTCTGTTGCAATGTGTCCTAGGTTCGGCCTCAAATTTGCATAGGCCTATAGACCCTGGACTACATGTCTGTCAAATCAGCTGTGCGCCCAAACCAACACAATGCCCATGTAGGTCCTATAATACTCAATTTGGGTATTTACAACTAACTAAGTGGTTCAGACGTCTTTGTACCATTACAATATTGTGTAAGCTTAATTTTTTGTCAAACATATCCGTTTTATTTATTTGTATTTGTATTTGTATTTATTGGTAATTTCTTACAATATTTTTTTACACATTTGTCATTGCTGGCCTCTAACGAGTGCAGAGCGTAAGTGCACTCATAGACAGGGGCCTTTACATGAACATATTATATATTTGGCAGGAAATAGTGAGATAACATTAACAAATAACAATGGTACAAATTGTACAAATAGTACAAATTAAATGGTATAAACTACAAATAAAATGAAATGAAATGTGAGGGTATAGTTATTATAAATAAGAAAGAAAGATATAAAGTAACCAATAGTTAAGTATTTTTAACTTTTCGAGATAAGAATAGCCTATAATATAAAACTTGTATTTTAGAGGCCTACTGAAAATACTCGGTAAATACAACTATAAAATGTTAATGACATAAAGAGATAGGGTGCCAACAGCTAATTTTAAATGGAGTAGGCGCACCGCAAAAGATAACATAAACGCAAATACACATTTGTGTATATCTTTTGTGGCACGCCTACTCCATTTAAGGTAAGCTGTTAGCACCCTATCTCTTTATGTCATTCACATGATCCAGCCTTTTGGCATTCCTTTCAAACACATACAACTATAAAATGACGAATTAGTCCTTTTAAAATGCTGTGTGAAGATAAACTCACAACATGACCTAATAATGTTTTAATAGGCCAGAAAAAAGAAGAGTTTTAACAAGGAAAAGATAATTTGATATTTTGCTTTGTCAATAAAATGACCGCCGGCCGCAGAACCATTAGCAACAGGTACATCAGCGCTCATACGTCATCTAGACCTACTACTATACTATTCCAACATCTTTGACAAATATTTAATTTGCAATTTAATTGGAAATCACTTCCTTCCTCAGATGACATGATAATTATAGGCTACACATAGCGGACCGTGGAGTGGCTTTGCTTTGTGTGGACTCGCAATAATATTATTCGTCCCTAACATATGGAAACTAAAAATTATTCTGTTTGACTGGATATACTCAGAATAGGTTGAAATCCCATCAACTTGGTTACTTCAATAACCTCTCACAAATTTTTCATCGGTGAGGCAGCCCTTGGTACAGTTCAGTCACTATGTCATGTTAGGGCTCCTAAATAAATTACTGGCTGTAAAATTTTGCATGCATCTCTGATCTTATTAATAATTTTCTTTCGGCTCTTTCGTGTTCGCTAAATGAACCCCCCAGATGAATTTCTCGAGTGCATTGCAGATGCGCCCAGACTTGTTCCAATTCAGTTGTGGACACCACGTTCTTGTCGGCACGCTTGTTGTTTGATGTGAGGGTTCTGTGTTTCATGTGGAGACTGCGTTTTGGTCATGTCAATGTGCGAACGAGTATTAAAAAATACTTGACTTGTTTTGAATATTCCCAAAAAGTCAAGTAAAAGTATGCTGTACTTTCGGCAAGATCCTGATTTTGGAAAATTGGCCCTAGAAAAGAGATGCCTCTTTTCACACTATAGCATACATTATGAAACTACAATAGTAATGGGGATTCCTTGGACCGCACAAGATCTTCCAAGTTGTACACCGGTAATTATTATTATTATTATTATTATTATTATTATTATTATTAAACGAGGGAGCGGAGCGACCGAGTGTTCTCCATTCAACTCGAACGGCTCTCATTCTGTGATTCTGTCTGTCTGTCTGTACGTCGAAAATCAGCCGAACCGCTGAACAGATTGGGCTGAAATTTTAAACAGACATCCGGTACGAGTTTACTGAGAACTGCTAACAAAATCAGCTAGATCCATTGCGATTTAATCCCAAAATAAATAAAAATGTGATTTTTTAAATATCGATATGCATTTGTTTAGTAGCAGCTAGCGAGACGATAACTTCGTGGCAATTGCATGGCCTAATGGTAAGCATTTAGCCTACCGCACGGAGGGTTGGGGTTTGATACCCGTTCGCTCGAACTTTTTTATATTTTTACACATACATATAATTTTTGAGGGGTGTTAAATGGGAAATAAAAATTCGGTGATTTTGTTTTATCTTGGAAATTTGTTAATGTTTCACGCTGATACGTTTTGAACATGATTCGCATTTTAAATGTTCAATTTAAATAACTAGGGAAACGCCAAAGTCGTTGTTAAACGAGTGAGTGAGCCATGTGTTGAGTACCCGGTATCATCTAGGTGCCCGTTAGGGCGCCGCAGCCAAGCCGCGGTGCGCTACACACTCAGCACCTTATACACCAAGCAGAGTTGGGGTGATTTCGAGGTGTTACCCAGCCGTCATGTAACGTGATGTGAACTTGAAAACTATCACAATCGAGGGGATTTAGGTACCTGACAACACATGCCAAATTTTATTGGGGTACGACCATTCCTTCTTGGTGAAAAAATGGCTTGAAACATGCTCAAAATCACTTTAAGGATGTTAGCTACTCCTACTACTACTGCTACTACTGCTACTTACATCTAATACGTCGGCCCGCGATTCTGACCAGACGGGTGGGACTACAATGTTCATATTTTACATGGACATTAAGGTTATAGTATTATAGTCTCTTTTGAAAAAAAAAGTTGAAAAAGTTTGTTGGAAGGCTTCCAAATAAAGGTTTTAAAATAAGCCTTATACAATCAACAAGTAACCATAGTTACTTGACACTTGTTGACGGTATAAGCAGAGTACGGCGGGAAAGTGCGATACGTAAACAAATGGCGGACATTTTAAATTTTGCTTCTATGTGTGAAATGAGAAAAGTTGTCATTATACTCTCATAAAACAAATCAGAAACCGTCCCTGACCTAGGCCCAGATGTAGAAAATTATTTATAATACAACAGTGTAGGTCTAAAGTTCCATTAGGCTATAGGACTAGATAAAATTATTACTTACATTACATGTTTGGCAAGCCTAGCCAACCCTAGGCCAGCACAACATAGTTCTGTCACACAATACACACAAACACAATGTCGAAGCAAGGTGTCAAAATAATATGCGCTTGCTCATCTGTTTGTTTACATAATTGCAACAATCAAATCATTTCACGCAACTCGTCTTTCGATTGGCCAGCGTTTATGAAGGCACTGCCATCTAGAATAAATATAGAACTTTTTCGAGCTCTTTGCTATACGCATATCTTTTTAAAGTGTCAAACGAAAACGACTTCGTTTTCAAATTGCGTTTTCAACAGTCATCTCCCACGAACTCAAGAATTGGGGTCCAGTCCTTATACCGTCGTTATACCATGGTTATACCACCTATACCCAGGATGTACATGAATCCGGGTCTAGATATTTTACATCCTATATTGTTATTGCTAATACCATAGAAATTAAATCAACTTTGATAAAATTATTATATTTTAACATATAATTTTGCAATGGAACTTGAAAAAGTAATGAGATCACACACATAACAAAAACTTGTAGAAATACAGCCAAACCTTACACACTCAAAAGAAATGAGATCTAAAAAAAGGGCCAAGCTCATCTACCCTTCCACATTTGCGCATTCTTAATTCATAAACGTACAGTGTCCCATAACAGCATCCTCGAAAAGCTTGGCAAAATAAAATTTGCATGTTATTACGTTTTAATTAATTAGAAAAAAGAACTTGGATGAACTATTTCGTTTAAATTAATAATCGCAAATTCTATTTTGCCAAGCTTTTCGAGGATGCTGTTATGGGACACTGTACGTTTATGAATTAAGAATGCGCAAATGTGGAAGGGTAGATGAGCTTGGCCCTTTTTTTAGATCTCATTTCTTTTGAGTGTGTAAGGTTTGGCTGTATTTCTACAAGTTTTTGTTATGTTTCCTCATACTGGGCTAGATCCAGCCTTAGATAGAGGAGGAAAGGGGATGTTCCCGGGTACTCAACACTTGGCTCACTCACTCGTTTAACAACGACTTTGGCGTTTCCCTAGTTAAACGAGGGAGCGGAGCGACCGAGTGTCTCCATTCAACTCAAACGGCCCTCATTCTGTGATTCTGTCTGTCTGTCTGTCTGTACGTCGAAAATCAGCCGAACCGCTGAACAGATTGGGCTGAAATTTTAAACATACATCCGGTACGAGTTTACTGAGAACTGCTAACAAAATTAGCTAGATCTATTGCGATTTAATCCTACAATAAATAAAAATGTGATTTTTTAAAATATCGATAGCATTTGTTTAGTAGCAGCTAGCGGGACGAGTTCTACCTGGCTGACATGGCCCAGTGGTAAGCATTAAGCCTACCGCACGGAGGGTTGGAGTTCGATACCCGTTTACTCGAACTTTTTTATATTTTTACACCCACATATTATTTTTGAGGGGTGTTAAATGGGAAATAAAACTTAGATGATTTTGTTTTATCTTGGAAATTTGTTAATGTTTCACGCTAATACGTTTTGAACATGATTCGCATTTAAAATGTTCAATTTAAATAACTAGGGAAACGCCAAAGTGGTTGTTAAACGTGTGAAAGAGCCATGTGTTGAGTACCCGGTATCATTCCCCATACTGGGCTTGATCCAGCCTTAGGTATATGGGAGGAAAGGGGATGTTCCCGGGTACTCAACACTTGGCTCTCTTCTCACTCGTTTAACAACGACTTTGGCGTTTCCCTAGTTATTATTATTATTATTATTATTATTGGGGAGTGGACCTTCATCAATATTAATTGTTTAGGGCATACTGAGAATATAAAATCTACTCACACTAACCGGTATCTGAATGCAGCGTCACATCACTTTCCCGTACAACTGAATTCTGTGATGATAATACTCTACTTACCAGGTTGATTAGACTTGGTCAAAACTACTTTTCCTCAAAAATACCTTGGTGCAAAATGACTCAACAAACATGATTTAGCTCGAGTATTGTTAAGTGAACCAACCTTGTGCCAAAGCACTTCAAGGTTCTACTAGAATTCTTAGGCATTATAATATCGTAACCATTTTGATGTGGAAACAAAGCCTGGACTCCTCAGTGGATTTACCTAGGTACGTCATCAGGTAGTAAAATATGGATTCAGTGGAAAGAGCTCTGCCATAGTAAAATCTTACCAGACAAGTTGATGTCACATTGTTGTTTTTGTTGAAACCTCTTCTTTTAACTAGACAAGTAAATAAGTCAATTTAAACATGTAATGGAGATATGGGCTGCTCAAATTTTAATGTAGGCTATGCAAGTTGCTCAATGTGTAAAGAAACTTTGATTTATTGGTTGGTTTCTTTTTCTTCTTCATCTTCTTCTTCTTCTTCTTCTTCTTCTTCTTCTTCTTAGAAAAAACTACAAGTTTTAGTCACAAAAATTGGATTTAAAAAAAGATGACCGTAATTGACCTCTTATGATAACAGAACTTACAAACAAATAAATCATTTCACTTTCTCAAAAATCAGTATGAAAAAATTTAAAATAATTTTGACAACCACAATGTCTAATGAACATTATGTCACTTACCATCAAACAGCTATGAATACGCACCATTATTATTTAATAATTTTACACATAAAAAAGGAAGATGGAGTATCATATATTTGACAGAGCTGCAACAAAGGGAACCGTAGATTTCTTTGGTACCACCGGGCGACGATCGCACTGCAAACAGGGAACAGGGAACACTAGATTAGCACTTAAGAATGTGCAAGAGCGTCACTAGTCGATTAATAACTTATTTGAATTCAATTTAATATGAAATTGATGTTGGATATTTTCTGCAAATCAAAACATTACACAACATCCAATTTATTCATACATTCTCTTGGGGATACCCTCTTACAGCATTAGTTTCATTTGTCCAAAATATTAGTAATTTTACTTGTGTTGTTATTCAGCATGCGTGTGCAATCCAATCCTCCCTATCCAACCTAGCCATAGTGCCAGCCTCCCGTCAGTATAGATGTAGGACTTAAGAGGCAGTATCCAGGACGGTTTTAGCGCGCGACGCAGTGCTAATCGGCAGCACAGATATCTCAAATACCACAGTAGATAGAATCACGATTCCAAATTCTTTTTGAAGAGACATGTTATATGCGGCCTAATACCAGTTTGTTTTTTTCATTTTGTTTTTCAAATAATTAGAATAAATTTGTAAATATGACTGTATTTCAAATAATTTGTTCATTTTTGCAGCCGTCTTGTGGGGTAGGGACGCCTGAATAACGCCGAATGGAACAACGCCGAATCGATCGTGTGTAGTGTACTTGCCAATTTTCCTCCTAACCTTTCTTTTCCAACACAAAAGAGTAGCGTGGCAAGTACACTACACACGATCGATTCGGCGTTGTTCCATTCGGCGTTATTCAGCGCCCCCGTGGGGTAATGCATGAACGGATTTCGTTTTTAAAAAGAAAAAAAAGTTTTCGGCCTACTTGTATATTATAATGTACTCACTATACAATGATGATTGTTACTAAGCTTCAATTTGTGCCGACATAAACAGTTGCATAATCGAGAAACTGGGCATATTTCGGTCGATAGTGGTTCTATATAGCGGGAATGCAGCAACTACTTGCACTCAGTTATGTTCTCTCTCACTCGCACGAAGGAAGGGACTCATGTAGTCTCTGGAAGGGTCGACCTGATTATCTCTCCCTCAGTAAACAACCACCATGTAGATGAAACAGCTATTTTACAGCTTTTTTTCAAACTTCATTATGAGAATGGCAAATACAGAATATTCTTGTTGCGCTGATTGTAACACTTTTTGTCTTTTTCCTCTAGTTTTATTTTAAACCATAAAACCCTATAAACACTAAAAACAACTTCTTTAGTGTTGCTCCTTCTCTTATTGCATTCATCGTCTCAGTCTTTTTACCTGAGTCAGGTAGGTTTGCAGACAGGGTTTATAAAGAATGAGGCGTTTTTTGGTTGGATTAGGCTCAAATGGTTTTGAAGTAGGTTGGCCTATCATGAAGTCTAATAGCCACACCCGCATGAAGGATTTATAAACACTGGTGAACTGATTTCGAATTCAATTTATTTTGAGGATTAGATAAAAGAAACTAGTAGAACATGTATGTATTCTTTAAATAAGTGTTTATTGGACATAACACTGCTCTTTATCAATATTTATTTTGTGATTTTTAGATTTTTATTCAAAAATCTTTTTCAAACTGAAGGTTGAGGACTCAGTAAAACAAACGCAATCATTGTAGATTATTTTGCCTGATTAATACGATAATAACAATAACATAATAATCTGTGGTGGAAGTTGTGCAAAAGTTTGATTACTCCCTGATTTGCTGTTCCTGATTTTTGGCAAACCTCATAATCGTTTGAGTGGGATCGTCTAATAAATCAGTTTTTTCTTTTCATTTTTCTTTTTTTTGTTATTTTTTTCTTTCTTTCTTTTTTTTTTCTTTCTCTTTCTTTTCTCTATTCTTTTTTTCCCACCCTTTTTTATTCAGTTCATTAATTAATTGAATTTAATATATTTTTTTAATTTGTTATCAAAATCATTGTTTTAATACATTGTTGTTGTAGGGCGGAGGGCCTACTATTAGTAATCCAAATATTTACTTATCTGTTAGTTCATTACTGTACTGCATCTATGTAAGAAGATTTATTTAGATGTCCTCCTTTGTAAATCAGTTTTTTAACTGAATAGGATAGACGTTAAAAAAAAAGTTGGGGGAAGGCAATTGTTACGTCGTACGTTGTGTCTTGTATAATTTTCAAATAAAATCCAACCTGTACTTCATATTTGGTTTATTTCCAGTTTGGTTTGAGGTGTGGTCAGAACGTCATATCATTGAGTATGTTCTATGCTCAAAGGTCATATCAATGAATTGTCAGGTTGCGAGAGTGCTCACCCTTTGGTTAGACGGTAGCCGCTGATTCGCCATCTCATAACTCACGACAGGAGCGAGAAACTGTGTAGGTACAGTTCAACTCGAGAAGGATATTATATTATATTCGTAGGGCATTGTCGATCCTTTCAAATCAAATGGAACTCAGACCGAGACCCATTTTACATTGTTATTTGTTGTAATCTAAAGTACTATGCTACATATTATGTCATATGTGGTACAAAATGTGTATATAGGTTATTAATGTTTACGAGTAGCTTTATTACCATAATAAGTATTAACTTATCTCTATAATTATTTTATCTTTGAGTGATTTTTGGGAAGGCCTGCAAATCGGATTCCTATAGAGCTCAACAAAACGAATGTGAATTGTTGTTTTACAAAAGTGATAGGTGCAATACACAATTCAAATGAACAGCTCTCAGTCTCGGAGAGTCTCGCTCCCAAAACATTTGGTGGCAAAGTTTACTATTTACATAATCAATTATTAAGCGTCAAAATAGCCAGGATGGGAACGTGAAATGTGAATAAGATAAAAGTGCATATAAAACGTTGTAGATGACCATGGAAAATATGATACCTTTTTCACGGGTAGAACGACAATAGATCTTATGTTCGGGTTTCGATGAAAACATTTTGTTTCCCATTCCCACCCTATTTCAAGTTTTCGACTAAAGAATTTGAAGCAAAGCTAGGCCGGTTGAATGCTCAATTGACTGGATGCAATGTTTTGTAATTATAGAATTGTTCTAAGAATTTACTACAAATTTACTACGATTTATGTTGGGACATACCACATTCTCCAACACCAATGGTCGTGATAGTGATATATTTTACATGTGGTGTTTATCAATAATTTTTAGTATTGATAAAAAATACAACTGGAACTGTCTGCATTTATTTCTGTGTGTACGGCCTACAATACATACTAATTATGTAACATGCATAACTTGATGGTTTGGTTGACTACTATGTTATAAACATTAAACAATGAGCGAATTTCTGGTGTAAAATAATTTATCACCTGACAACATAAACTGTATGAATAATTAAATTCCAATTGAATGGATACACGGCTGTTCATTGATGCGCTTAGTTTTGTAGGCTAGACACCAACCTATCTCAAGCGCAAACGGGAGGTTCAACCCTTGTTTCTAAAATGATACCTGGTGGGAGCAATTGAAACTGGACAGACGAACATCGCACGCGGACCCACTATAACAATAGAAGACGGGTTTGCGAACCCATGCTTCCATGTTTACAATTATTTGCTATGAGTGGAAATAATAACATATTTAGCGTTTCTGGCAAAGTTTTGACAAGCATTTTTTTAATATAGAACGATTAATTAGGCCTAATCGAAATTATGTTTTTAAACCAAAGTTTGGTATATTTTTAATCAGGTGATAGGTGAATCAAAATCACTAAAAACAATTTATACAAACTAGGTGAATCAAAATCACTAAAAACAATTTATACAAACTATAATAACACGATTCCAATCTAATTTAGTACTGTAGGAATTCAACACCAGTATATAGGTCTATCAATAAAAATCGTGTTTTATTATATCGATATACTTAGGCATATTTAATTAATTCTTACTATATTATACTGAAATTACATAATTAACGAAAATGTAATGAACAACACTTAGTTATGTTAAAAATAGACATAAAATTTCATTTAAAAACATTTTTTGGGGTTACAGGAGTTGCACTATTCAAATCCAACATTGAACTACCCGTGATATCGCGATTTCATGTTATACCATTCCGCCCCCATGTCGGAAGATTTGACTATCTACTTTGCCGACGAAAGGAAGAAAAGAAATACCTCCGGCTAGGATACTGGGTCTGAACACAACTCAAAATAAAACAAAGATAAAACAAAGAAGAAAATTGATTCATCACTGATAAGCATCGGACGTGGCATTTAACTATCTATTTGCATGTTGTAGGACATAAAATCTAATCATGTGCAGCTCTCGCACGCACTCACTTGCCAGTATCACACTCTTATGCTGCAGGCCCTTCGGCAAACAGGTTCTACTATGCGATATCCGTAATACAGCGATGGGGAAATGTAGGACCTACCTAGCATTTGGAGGCTAATCAGCTGGTAACAATTATAAATACCATATTTTATTTACCATTTTGTTGCTACCGTTTCAATTGTGTAGCTAGAATAATTGCCAGCACCAGACCAATGATGATAGCAATGGCAGCCAAAATGCAGAGCTTTCGGCGAAATTTTTTCTGGAAAAAATACACAGATCAGCATTATGATACTAGCAATTGACTAAGCTTAACACCTTCACTGCCATTCAGGGTAGGTCTAATCAACTGTTCTGTGCCAAGCAGGGAATGAGCATACTTTTGTGTGTTAAATACTAATTTATTTACATGTTGTCTGCCATACAGGAGTTTACTCGTTTAAGCACCGAGCACTTTGAACATAGCGCACAATCTCTCGGCGCTATGTGAAACTAATACTAGCTCGGTGCTTAAACGAGTTAACTCGTGTATGGCAATTTTGAGCGTTGAATTTGTTAACTAGAAAACTCGTTTAAAGCAGCGAGCGAAGGTGTTAACTTACCAAGTCACGAGTCCTTTTATTTGGTAACTAAGACGAACACACCCAGACAAAGGCAAGACAAATAAACATCAGTGTTATCCAGACATGCATTTACCAAGTAACGACGAAGGATCTTAAGGCTCTACTGGACCCTGTATTATTTCGGTGTGTTGCAGTGGTTTCGTACTTCCATCGTAGCTAACGACACAATTGAGATATCTTTATAATTTTTTTTTATTCTACTCAGTAAAGACGTCCAATGAACGTGTGTTGTATACTTTTTCAAAAATTGTCCTTGTTTTTTAAATAAAATTTGTTAACTTTTGGGGAATATTTTAACATTTACCCTTTTTTTCGCGAATTTTTTTAGGCGTTACCAAGCACTTTTTGGAAAAAGTACACAACACACGTGTAAATAGACACCTTTAGCTAGCATTTCTAAAAATCTGAGAATTTTTGGACAAGGGGTGTCCGCTGTACAATGGAAGTACGAAAGCATGTTTCGGCGCTATTTTAGGCTTTTTTGACTCCAGCAAGTGGCGCAACCTAGCGATACGAAGCTTTTTCACCACTTTGAGTGACAGGTCATATAATTTTGTTAATAACTTGTTCTGATTGGCTGCATGACTTTGCTCGTGAACTACTGCAGGACACCATTTGAATCATTATGCATAGATCTGCGCTATAGAATGCTATGCTTGGCGTCAATGTTTATTGCACTCTTACAGACAATTGTTCGATACCGGAACATCCCAAATATCAATTTATTATATGTACAGGGACCAGTATGTTTTGAGTTCGATCCCCAGTCGTGACAATTTTGTTTATTATTTCACAACACAACAGAATGAAACAATTATTAATACATCCAGCCACGGCGCGTTATTACATTTATGCATCTCTGAGTCTTTCAAGTTTAACTGCACGTGAATTGAAGTAAGATAATTTTTAGTGTATCGCCCATTGAAAGCGTGTGATGTACTAATATGAAGTTGAGGTGGAAGTGGGGGTGGGGGGGGAGGGAGGAGGGTTCATCCTTCATGGCAACAAGTCCATTTGTTGGGGTACGAACATAAACATCTCTAATAGGAGACAAAAATGGGTTGAAGCACGCGGAAAACCACTTTCCAGGATGATAATAAACATAATCTAAGTACAGTATTTTATTCGACTTTATTTGGCCATTTCAAATAACATTGTATATATTATAATGGTTTTAAAACAGTGTTACCACCGGGGATTAAACCACGGCAGTCAAATTAAAATGAGATAAGTCGTAACAAAGTGGATTTATTGTTGGCTATTGCTTGAATATTAAATTTTGGTAGATGAAATTATATTTTTTATTTCAACCACGGCACGGGACCATTTTTATTTGAAGTTAAGAAAATTAATAATAATAAGGGGTGAGAGCATCTGCCCAGACATCAGAGGTTCGGGGTTCAATCCCCGGTGGAGGCACCTTTTTTTAATTTATGTCTATGATAAGACTACCATCATCACAGCGTCATAGTCGCCAACTATAAATAATATCTGGACATCAAGCAAAAGCAAAGCGCTCTGATGTGAATTCGCCTTTGGTTCACTTGCACCCACGATGTTATGAAAATTAAATATTTTAACTGTTCTCTAACTCTCTCTAACTCTTCTGGAAGGAAACAGGAATTAACGAGTTATGCCGAAAAGAATTTAAAAAATCAATCTGTGTTCCAAAAATATAAAGGAAATTAAAATCGTATTTCCTCATTTTATCTGGATAAGTTATCTGCCTATTATACTATTATTACATATTACATATTACAGGCAGACGCATAGCAGTGAGGATAAATGAACACTCTAATGCTGTGAAAGCAGGTGACAAGAAATCAGCCCTGGCTCAACATGCTAAAGCTTACTCGCATGTGATAGATTTTGACAAAACAAAAACTATTTGCCCTGTACAACAGCTCAAGCCACGTATTATCCGTGAATCTGTGGAAATTGAGAAACGGCCAAATAACATGAACAAAAGAGATGATAGCCAGAGCCTCCCTCTTGCTTGGAAACCTGCACTCATGCCTCGAAATGTAGTCCGTAGACCTATTCAGCCAAATCCCTCAGAGGTGGTGCAAATTTCAGATTCCATAATTCTAAGCACAAATACATTTCAAAAGACAACCAATCAGGCCCTATGACAAGAAGCCGGACTAAAAAGGTTTCACTACAGTAAGCTGAGCTATTTTGCTTCTCAACTGCCACCATCCGTATATATTTTTTCGATATGACATCGCCGCCCCGCACCTTTTCACGATATGACCTCGCCGCCCCGCACCTATTTTCTATACTACGAAACGCTCAGTTGGACGCGTTGATATGCGAGCACGTGCTATAGCTAGACCCACATTGCACATTTTTTTTTTATTTTAAAATTTGCGACGTTCGCTGTCCACAGGGCCATGTTTCCAATATTATTTATTATTGCCAAGGTATTTGGGTAAACCCGTGTGTAAATCTTTACTTTAAAATCCACCGCCATCTAGAGGACCTTGACTCCTTGGGAAAACTATTTAAACTCTTTGTTGACAAATAATAGACTGCTTCCTCGAAAGTATTTTGATTACTTCTAGGTGGCAGTGCATTAGAAACTTTGCACGTCTTTTCGTTGCCATGGCAACGTTACTTTTGTTATAATGTAATTTCCATCTACACTACTTATCGGATCAAAATAAAATTAACATATTCGTGACCGGACGGACATTCTAAATGATTTGGCTATCTCAGATTTTGTCGCCGTTTAGTTTGAAAAAAAAACTTTCGATTAACTTTAATGTAACTTTTTAACTTTTTGAACGATTTTGCCACAAAACTAATGGCATTCAATCGAGAACGAAGCTTGCGGATGGTCAAAATTTCAACTCGATCCGAGCCTCCGTTCGAACGTTATGGCGAGACATACAAACAAACAAAAAAAACAAAAAAACAAAACCAGTGACTAATTTTTCCGGCAGAGTCAAATGGAAACGCTCGCTTCGCTCGCTTAATAACCTCGCCGCCCCGCACCTTCAGCCGAGGCTATTTAAGGCGGGCGCTGCGTGCTTGCCAAAAACTGTGACTCCAACCTCCGTAGAGTCACAGTCAACCTTGAAAATGTCTGACGTAGTACAGACGAAACGTCGGTGGACGCCCAGGTTCTGCCGTGGTTCATCTTATTTTCGACGCGGTTTTACCCAAGATCCTTGTTTTTATCCTATGATGGGCCGCGAAAACCTACAACAATCCATATATATACCGGTGTAGTCACTTTTTTAATTTCTGTCTAAAGTACTAACATATATATATATGAATATAAGGTTTTTAAGCATAAGCCCGCTTTGAGGACATTATTAGTCAATGATAGCAGTTGTAATAAAAGTATGCCCCGACTGGGGATCGAACCCAGAACCTCTGGCTTAACGCGCCATAGCTCTGCCAATTGAGCTACCGAGACATAAGACACACCTTCATTAAACTGCTATTTGTTGTGACTGTTGACATCCATGATAATAATCGAACAGAAGACTGCAATGTAGCTGTCATTACTGAAAGAACACATGGAAAAATCCAATCACTTCTCATCTCCCATGAGTTGGATAGTATGAATATAAGGTTTTTAAGCATAAGCCTGCTTCGAGGACATTATTAGTCAATGATAGCAGTTGTAATAAAAGTATGCCCCGACTGGGGATCGAACCCAGAACCTCTGGCTTAACACGCCATAGCTCTGCTCTGTGGCATATAATGTATATATATATATATATATATATATATATGCATGTATGCAATGTCTTAAGCTTTCACGGTTGCTAATGTGAGTAGTATTGTACTTACGGGTAAGACCGTGTCTCGTTTTTTGGTTCATCGACCAACATTTCGGCTCCAATTCAAGAGCCACCATCAGGGTCCTTCCTCTTTGGTCGTCGACCTCGTACTGAAGCGTTGTCCACCTCTACAATGTTTGTCTGCTGCCGCGTCCGTGCTCTCCTGCTCTCCGGCAAAATTAGGTGCGGGGCGGCGAGGTCGTATTGTGTAACTGTGTTGCATGGGGCAGTACCCACTTGTCTAACATTAGCTTGGTCCCTAGCAAATCTAGTCTGGCTTCTTGCTACTCGCCATGCGTCAGTGATAGTTTCGTGAACGGTCTGTGGTGGAATTAATGGTGTTGTTTGTAGTTGTCTTGTTGGAGCTTTATTCCTTATCATGTCACTCTTAACTATGCTCAGTATCGGTTTCCACGCAGTTGCTAGTCTTTGGCTATCATCCCTGTTGTTAATACACATGTCCTCTTTCTCAATTTCTATAGCCTCTCTTATTATGCAAGGATACAAATGAGGGGCTGATGCTGCAATTATGGTATTCTCAAAATCAAATTCATGGTTTTCCCTGATGGTATGTTGGGCAATTGTAGAAATGCACTATGGAGGTAGAAAAGGATGGTCATCTCCCATTCCTAGATGTAATATGTATTCAGCGACAAGATGGGTCGTTGGGTCATACGGTTTACAGAAAACCCACGCATACCAACCAACACCCAGCACAGATCAAATCTGTGTGTCTTACATTGGCTACACGTTCACATAGACTTGCCGACGATGAACATCTAAAAGAATAGCTCAGCAAACTTACCCACCCACGCACTCCGTCTCAATAGTTTCTCAGACCCTTTGATAAATCGTGCACTTAGCACTGCTGCCAGGAAGAAAGGAACCACTAGGACAATAACAAAAGAAGAGGCTAAACATCGGTCAATAGCGTATTTGCCTTATGTGAAGGGTACGACAGACAGAATCGGTAAAATTCTCGGTAAACATGAAGTGAAGTCAATCTACAGACCACACAAGAAAATAAGTGCCTTGTTGGGGTCAACTAAAGATACCATCCACTTGGAGGGCCGAAGAGTTTACAAAATTCACTGTGGGTCATGCGAAGGTGTATATGTTGGACAAAAAGGCAGAAATGAGTCCCACCACGTGCGGGAACACATGTTAGGGACCAAAAATGGTGACCCTAAATCTATGATTGCCCAACATACCATCAGGGAAAACCATGAATTTGATTTTGAGAATACCATAATTGCAGCATCAGCCCCTCATTTGTATCCTTGCATAATAAGAGAGGCTATAGAAATTGAGAAAGAGGATATGTGTATTAACAACAGGGATGATAGCCAAAGACTAGCAACTGCGTGGAAACCGATCCTTAGCCTGGTTAAGAGTGACATGATTAGGAACAAGGAAACGCTCAGTTGGACGCGTTGATAAGCGAGCACGTGCTTGCTATAACTAGACCCACATTGCACATTATTAAAATTTTAAAATTTGCTACGTTCGCTGTCCACGGGGCCATGTTTCCAATATTATTTATTATTGCCAAGGTATTTGGGTAAACCCGTGGGTAAACCTTTACTTTGTGGATAAAATCCACCGCCATCTAGAGGACCTTGACATCATTTCCTTGAGAAAACTATTTTAACTCTTTGGTAATAGTTTGATTACTTCTAGGTGGCAGTGCGAGTGGCCAGAAACTTCGTGCGACTTTTCGTTGCCATGGTAACGTTACTTTTGTTAAAATGTAATTTCCATCTACACTACTTATTGGATCAAAATAAAATTAACATATTCGTGACCGGACGGACATTCTAAATGATTTGGGAACCTCAGATTTTGTCGCCGTTTAGTTTGAAAAAAAACTTTTGATTAACTTTAATGTAACTTTGTAACTTTTTGAACGATTTTGCCACAAAACTAATGGCATCCAATCCAGTACGAAGCTTGCAGATGGTCCAAATTTCAACTCAATCCGAACCTCCGTTCGAACGTTATGGCAAGACATACAAACAAACAAAACAAAAAAAAACAAAAAAAACAACAGTGACTATTTTTTTTGGCAGAGTCAAATGGAAACACTCGCTTTGCTCGCTTAATAAAGCTCCAACAAGACAACTACAAACAACACCATTAATTCCACCACAGACCGTTCACGAAACTATCACTGACGCATGGCGAGTAGCAAGAAGCCAGACTAGATTTGCTAGGGACCAAGCTAACGTTAGACAAGTGGGTACTGCCCCATGCAACACAGTTACACAATACGACCTCGCCGCCCCGCACCTAATTTTGCCGGAGAGCAGGAGAGCACGGACGCGGCAGCAGACAAACATTGTAGAGGTGGACAACGCTTCAGTACGAGGTCGACGACCAAAGAGGAAGGACCCTGATGGTGGCTCTTGAATTGGAGCCGAAACGTTGGTCGGTGAACCAAAAAACGAGACACGGTCTTACCCGTAAGTACAATACTACTCACATATATATATATATTACCAGTACTATTATTAGTACTATTATAATAATAGTACTGCAAGTTGGATGCTAGTAAAAATGAAATAAAATGAAATGAAATGCATGTATTGACGATGCCCATACAGTGTGCCGTGTACCTATCTAGTTGGTAAATAAAAATCTGAATAAAATCTGAATGGGAACAGTGAAGCACGACTGAACATTGGCCGTTGATTAGACTAGCCTTTATTTCTCTATTGAATGGCACTATTACGCATCTGGAAACAACCCTTCTAAGCCTAAATTCTTCACCGGTGAGGTCAATAATGAAGAAAATCCTTCCGTAATAGCAGTAAACAAATTACTAAATTAACCTTCTTGAATGTAAATTTACTACTAGTAAATTACTGTAGGCTTACCAGAGTTTTAATTTCACAGAAAAAAAAAAATTAAACTGACTAGGCCCTAAAGATGTCCATTGATATTTTTCAGTATCGATATCGGCACAATTTTTAGGATATCGTATTGCGATATAACATAAACAAAAATAAGAAAGTGCTCTACGGACAGCTCATACGCAGTGTACAAGGTGTGACCAAGTTGGACAAGATATATCACTAGTGTGATAAGGAAAAAAGTGGTGGTTGAGAGCCTAAAGCTCAAGATGGAGAAGGATCCACTGCGATGGTATGGACACATGAGAAGAATAGAATCCTAAGACAAGTATTTGAGCCAAAGAATGAGATGAGAAAAGCGAGACAGATGGCAAGACTAAGAACAGGAAGATGTGGAGGTTAGAGGAAGATGATAGGACAGAGCTAGTTTTGAAACAAGAAAAGATGAGGTGCCAAGTTTGGCTGATTCAGGGATGCCCAAGAATTTATACTAGGAAAACGCTAAAGTCCCGTCGCGTTGTTGAGCGAGCACCGGTACGTGCAACACGACCCGAGTACGACATTCCCATAATGTTACATACCAATAAGTATTTAAGGTCTTGACCAATTTAGCTGAAAATTTGTAAAATAGGAGAGAATGGATAAAATCCACCACCATCTAGAGGACCTTGACATAATTTATTTGGGAACTTTTTTAACTCTTTGATAACAAATAATACACTGCTTCCTCGATAGTATTTTGATGACTTCTAGGTGGCAGTGCATAGTGACCAGAATTCTCGTGCGACTTTTCGTTGCCATGGTAACGTTACTTTTGTTATTTCTATCTACACTACTTAAGGTCTTGACCGATTTAGCTGAAAATTTGTAAAATAGGAGAGAATGTTGTAGTATTTATTGACCCTGCAAAATTTCATAACAATCGGAACATTTTAATTTTTTTATTTAATTTTTAATTTTTTATAACCAACGATCGGGTTTTGTTCAAAAACTATACAGCAACCCGCATAGGTGGTATGTACATGTGTGCAAAATTTCAGGTCGATCAGAGAAACGGTGCGACCTGTACCGAAGCAGTGGTAGAAAAAAAAACAAAAAAAAACAGACATTCCAGCCATAAGAGTCAAGTGGAGACGCTCGCTACGCTCTGGCAGTGCATAGTGACCAGAATTCTCGTGCGACTTTTCGTTGCCATGGTAACGTTACTTTTGTTATTTCTATCTACACTACTTAAGGTCTTGACCGATTTAGCTGAAAATTTGTAAAATAGGAGAGAATGTTGTAGTACTTATTGACCCTGCAAAATTTCATAACAATCGGAACATTTTAATTTTTTTATTTAATTTTTAATTTTTTATAACCAACGATCGGGTTTTGTTCAAAAACTATACAGCAACCCGCATAGGTGGTATGTACATGTGTGCAAAATTTCAGGTCGATCAGAGAAACGGTGCGACCTGTACCGAAGCAGTGGTAGAAAAAAAAACAAAAAAAAACAGACATTCGAGCCATAAGAGTCAAGTGGAGACGCTCGCTACGCTCGCTCAATAATATCTACTTCAATAGTAATTTTGAAATGATTGAATGAGCGTAGCGAGCGAAGCGAAGATTCCATTTCACTACACTGGAGAAAAAAATCTGGAATGTTTTTTTTTTTTTTTTTTTTTTTCTTTCTGTATTTTTGTGTGTTTGTTAACACGATTCCGGCTAAACCGATACTCCGATTGCGATGAAATTTTATGGAGACCTTCGAAATCTCTAAACTTAGAACTGCCACGTTTTTGAGCGCAATCGGGAAATTTTTTCTCATAAAAAAACGCAATTTTACGATTTTTTTCGATTTTTAAAAAATTTCTTCGACTTATAACACCTACATGCTTTATCCGATTGTAATGATTTTTTTACAGAACCTTAATTTTATGAATTAAGATATTTGTGTGAAATTTGAGCGTAATCGAAAAATTATTTCTCATGAAAATCAAAATTTTACGGGTTTTTTTCTTTTCTAAAACAATTCTTTGACTTATAACACCTACATGCTTTATCTTATTGTAATGATTTTTTCACAGAACCTTAATTTCGTGAATTAATATATTCGTGTTAAATTTGAGCACAATCGAATAATTATTTCTTATACAAATTGCAATTTTACGATTTTTTTCTTTTTAAAAAATTACGATTAATTAAAAAAATTAAGTTAATTTTTTATTTTATTTTATTTAATTATAAAAATTAAGTAAATTTTTTATTTAATTTAATTTAATTTAAAAAAATCTTCGATTAAGTAATGATTTTTTCACAGAACAACAGAAAATCCGCGTAACACATGGCATCTCAATGCACCATATACGCTCATCCAACAACGCGGCGGGACTTAAGCGTTTTCCTAGTAATTTTTTTACACTTTTAAAATTTAAAAAAAATTCCTCCAAGTCTACCTTCACAACTAATTTGTAAAGCGGGCATCACACTAGGAAGTTTGAAAAGCAAAAAGAGACAGGGAACTTTTCGAAGCCGTCTCACAGGAAATTTTTGAGCAAAGAGACATTGACATACAATGCAATTTCCACATCTTCATCCTCCAATGAATATAGAGAAAAAATCATTAGAAACTTTGTAGAACCATGGCAGAACAATTATGTTGTTGCTACTTGACTCTGACAGTTTGTAATAATTACATTAATTTTGTTGTTCTTATTGTCCACCGCCATTAATTGATAATGCATACATTTCATTTCATAATTACACATCACATACACATACACATCGCTAGAACCGTTGAGTGACTAATATATAGCTAGAGTCGTAACGGCCTATGCTGAGTGTCTACGGAAAAATTTTCCTCCGCTCATATAGTACATTGCCGACATGCTAGGCAGCGTGCCCGACAGCTCGAGCGAAGCTACAGCTACCTAGCAGCAATCGGAGTAACTTCGTAGGCCCCTAGTGGAGAACCGGATGTCAATTTAAATTAGAACGCGCGGAAATATTTTAACATAAGATACATTGATACAAGCATTTCGTTTGTAGGTTTCGCGATTAATATTATTATACATACAAATAAACTTGTTTTCGAGTGTAAAATACAAATGAATATGTCATATATTGTTTGTTTTATATATTTTAACATAGAATATTATGTATTTATATTTGAAACTTCTAAAAGTTTAAATTCTCTAAACTGTCATGGTAATAAAGTTATTTTGCAGCTGCATGGTATTGTTCTAGGAAGGCCATGCTTATAAGGAAGTGTATTAAAAGGAAATATACTAGGAAGCTTCGCAAAACGCTTTTTTCAGGCGCGTTGTTGGATGAGCGTAATTTTTTTAACGAAAAAAGCGTAAAATTGCGATTTTCATGAGAAATTATTTTTGATTGCGCTCAAATTTCACACCAATATATTAATTTATAAAATAAAGGTTCTGTATAAAAATCGTTACAATCGGATAAAGCATGTAGGTGTTATAAGTCAAAGAAATGTAAAATAAAAAAATAAAAAAATGTAAAATTGCGATTTTCATAAAAAAATATTTTTTGAGTGCCCTCAAATTTCACACGAATATATTAATTCATGAAATTAAGGTTCTGTGAAAAAATCATTACAATTAGATAAAGCATGTAGGTGTTATAAGTCGAAGAAAGTTTTTTTAAAAAAACACGTAAAATTGCAATTTTCATGAGAAATAATTTTTTTATTGCGCTCGAATTCCACACGAATATATAAATTCATGAAATAAAGGTTCTGTGAAAAAATCATTACATTCGGATAAAGCATGTAGGTGTTATAAGTCGAAGAATTTTTTTAAAAATCGAAAAAAATCGTAAAATTACGATTTACATGAGAAATAATTTTTCGATTGCGCTCAAAAACGTGGCAGTTCTTGGTTCAGAGATTTCGAAGGCCTCAATAAAATTTTATCGCAATTGGAGTATCGGTTTAGCCGAAATGGTGCTATCAGACACACAATAATACAAACAGAAAGAAAGAAAGAAAGAAAGAAAGAAAGAAAGAAAGAAAAAAAACATTCCGGATGTTTTTTTCCAGTGTAGTGAAATGGAATCTTCGCTTCGCTCGCTACGCTCATTCAAGAAATAACGTAACGATATAATAAAGTAATAATTTAATTTGGCAAGAGTGCCAGAGCTGTCAAATTATAACGTGAAAATCATTAGAATATGAGGAGACCAATATTATGTCAATCTTGGCCAGCAGCAACATTGTAATTTTCATTGTTTGTATCTTCTTACTCATTGTGACAATATTATTGTAGACAATTATGAAAAATTCTTGATCTTCAGGGACGGATTTGTTCTGCATAACAAGCAAGTTAAACTGTGAGCAGGTCCAGGAATCGGCCGTTGGCATGAATTCTATGCATTTCATCATGTTTCACAGACAAGAGGTAACACATAATTGCCAATGTCTCTTCTCCCCGTCCGTTTCGAAATTCTGATTTGTATCAACGAATACGATTTATTACGTTACCGGCTTCTAGTTTGTGTACACATAACCCACTAGACCCCCCCCCCCCCCCCCAACCCAGATTTGGGACAGTTCATTTTTTAAATGAACTTTCTAAACGTTCAGTTCACAGCTCAAATAAAGAACTTTTTCAAAGTTGAAGTTATTTTAAAACCTAAAATTTTTAAAAAGTTCAAGTTCGTCTAAAATTTTTAGCATAAATATGAGACGTTAAGCAATATCCAATCAAAAATCAATCAAATTATGAATTAAGCTCTTTTACATATTTCCATTATTTTGTTAAAAGTAGTATGCATAATAGAATAATTACGGTACCAGTAGTTTTCTCAGTTCGTAGTAATTGCATAATTCGTAATTTATTAATTTGGTCCAAAGATTTGGCTGTGAATGTGAGGCTTGAGCTGTGCCGTAGGACAAAAGTATGCCTACCTTCTTACAATGGTCTGGAATTCCTCAGAAACAGAGAGACGCGCGCGGGCTCGGCTTCTACTCCGACGTTGCCAAATGCTAAGTATAATTAATTGTAATGCAACCGCGCATTATAGTGATACTGATCGCTTGACCAAACGAAGCTACTCTTGTCTTCCGAGGACTTGCTTATATTATCACGGCTTGCCGCAGGCGGGTCGAAATGCGATAGCGAGGGGTTGGGAGTTTTTCATGATTGTGGGACTACTGAGGGACTATGCTCTGATGGGGGGGGGGGGGGGGGGGGGCATGTATTTCCGCAAAACTGAGCGCATGGAAATTAAACGTGTGAAAGATGCAAATAGCAGTAAAAAAACATTTCTCAGAACCATGTTTACATATTATATTCGCAATCTGCTTTAGATCACAGTGGTCTCTTCGTATATAATCATTGATTAATGATAGCTTATGTAATCAATGTCGTAAATGTATCGTACTAAAGATATCCTTTCCTAAAATCAAATACAATATTGTCATTGTCAATGATCAATCTAACTCAAACACAAAGCTCTCGTTGCTAGACGGTCCCGAAGGAGAATCTTATCACATAGGCGGTTTGAAATACGTGCCTGCTGCGGACCTTGTTTTGATGATTGAGAGAAAATGTCCTCTTTCCTCTATGTCTTTTACGTGATACGTCATACGTGGTCATGCTTTGTAACGAAGTGATTGGGCGAGGGGGAAATTATATTTTATGAACACATTGCAACAGGGGCATACGCGCCCTCACAAGTGCAATACCATCATTGGGCATGAGTATTATGAGATTTTTTCTTCCACATACAACACTCTAGTATTCTGACTGTATAATTATTTTCTCAGTGTTGTGTATCGTTGTGATGTACTCTGTGGTGGTGACAGTGTGGGGTACACTGGAAAGGGGGGGGGGGGGGGGTACCCATCACCAAACCCATCTTCCTACGCGACTGTCTGCACACATAATCACCGGGAATATATTCCATTGAATATTTTAACAGTGTTCATTAAATTAAAACATAGTATATTTGAGGTATTTAGTGAGTTATGGTTATATATTATTTTAAATTAATTTTTTTCGCGATCTTTTGTTCAAAAAATATTTGATTGAGCCAGACCTCTTTGTCATTTGTTTATGCCTTGATTATAAAAAAGCGTTATGCTCGGGGAAATAGGTCAGGCTCATTCTAAAACATATCGTTACAGTGAAATATATAAATATTTGCGAAATTGTATTGCAATCGTATTTTTTCTCTGGGTTAGTATTCTTTTTGTACACGAAAAATACTACTTCTGTTGACAGCATAATATAGATTGCCAGCAAAGTCCAATCCGGTCCAATCCACCAAAAATAAAATAATCGTTAGATTTGAATAAAATCGATGCACAGACAGTAGAGATTTTTTTGTAAATTTATTGGACCGTGGCTTAATACTTGTCCCAGTACCTGAGCAAGAACCTTATTTTAATTACTTCCGCTCCGGCTTGCGAGTGTTCCGAGAATTTACCTTTACTCTTGTCTGTGAAACCTGATGAAATGCACAGATTTCATGCCAACGCAAATTCCTGGACCTCACAATGTGACGTTGTTATGTGAAACAAATCCATTCTCAAGAAGATCAATAATATTGTTTATAAAAATATTGTCACAATGAGAAAGAAGATACAAACATTGTAAATTGCAATGTTGAAGTTTCTCGATTTGGTTGATCGGGAAACACTCCCGTGGGTGTAATTGTTTTTATTTACTACAATTCAGAAATGCAACTACAATTCAGAGATTAAAATGTACCCGTCCTGATGGTCTAGTGGTTAAGACGTCCACCTGGAATGTGGGAGGTCCGTGGTTCGATTCCCGGTTGGGGCGGACTTTTTTAATTTCTGAATTGTAGTAAATAATAAAAAAAAAATGTTGAAGTTGTTGGCCCATTAACCACCGAGTAGGATATTGTCATAATTATCCTTATTTCGTAAACAATCTGTCAATATCCATATCTTATTAATTGTGTATAGTCTCCTCATATTCTATTCTGATGATTAGCATGTGATAATTTGACGGCTCTGTTGCTCTTGCTAAATTAGATTATTAATTTACTATATCGCTACCTCCTTTATGTCCTACCTTATAAAATACTTCTTTATCTTCTTTATTTATTTATTCCTTCACTCAAGTACAGCATTGCTGCCATTTTACATTGAGGTACAAAGATAATAAATTTAAAATCATATTATAAAAACATAAAACGTAATAAAACAGTGGAACATTTCAGTAAACATACAGTTGTAGGGTACTTTTATCTTGTAATTAAGTATAGATAAATAATATGAACTTTGCATGAATGATTATGTGAAAAGTGGCACAACAGTGTGTGCAAATGTGAGGCCTTTCCGAACCTGCTGGTGAAGACAAAACAACATGATAATAATATGATTCCTAGAATTGTGATGACGATGGTTGAATGCTCGCCGAAGAATCACCTCCTCCCACAATTTGAAGACTGATGGATGAGCTTGTGCAAACCAGGTTTTGACGCGGAATGCAGAGGTATTTACTCTGGAATGCGCCACCAAGCGGGTAATTTGTGGAAATTTACCAAGCTCGTGAAAAAGACAATTATTTTAAATGTTGATAATATTTTATTATGATCTGATAGCGCAATTTGCATAGCCTTTGTAAACTTAACCTGTCAATAAGATTTTATGAACATAACTTTAAAAAAATATTTTTAAAAAGTTACAAAAATAAATAGATTTTGTGATTTTTTTCGGGCTCTTACTAGCTGATGTTTGCGAGGTGGACTTCTTTTCTTGAATCGACTTGTACGATTAGCAGAGCCATGCTCTGGGTCAATTCTACACCTGGCCCAGACGGGGTAAAGAAATTGTAAATCACAATGCTAATACTCGCGCCAGGGTGGCATGGCGATCATTAAATTGAAATACAATATGCTTTTAGTTTTAGTAAAATTTCCAAAGATTTACGAAATATAGATAAAAACATTGTACATTGTTATTTTAACCGATAACAGGACTTAAGTCTGAGTATGAGTGGAGTTTGAAGAGATTGAGTTTGTCGGCGACAGCATGATATTAATTTAATCGTTTGGTTCACGGGTTGATGAGTCAGAAAACAAAACTTGTTCCAAACCGTAAAGTGAACCAATAATAGTTAACGTTGCCGGTACCCGGTGCGAGTGACGTTGACAGTTCTATAATTATTAGTAATTTGACCAGTGTTGTTCATATTTGGGTGATACTCACTGATTCAAGTTTCTAATTAGTGCAGTAATCAAGGAAATAAGTAGTTGTTTCATTGCACGTTCAGTTTTGAACGCGCAGCAGAACGCGCAATTAAAAAAATTATTTCTCATGAAAATCGCAATTTTACGTGTTTTTTTTTTTGTTTTTTTAAACTTTCTTCGACTTATAACACCTACATGCTTTATCCAATTGTAATGATTTTTTCACAGAACCTTAATTTCATGAATTAATATATTCGTGTGAACTTTGAGCGCATTCAAAAAATATTTTTTTTTATGAAAATCGCAATTTTACGTTTTTTTTATTTTTTTATTTTACATTTCTTTGACTTATAACACCTACATGCTTTATCCGATTGTAACGATTTTTATACAGAACCTTTATTTTATAAATTAATATATTGGTGTGAAATTTGAGCGCAATCAAAAATAATTTCTCATGAAAATCGCAATTTTACGCTTTTTTCGTTAAAAAAATTACGCTCATCCAACAACGCGCCTGAAAAAGCGTTTGCGAAGCTTCCTAGTATATTTCCTTTTAATACACTTCCTTATAAGCATGGCCTTCCTAGAACAATACCATGCAGCTGCAAAATAACTTTATTACCATGACAGTTTAGAGAATTTAAACTTTTAGAAGTTTCAAATATAAATACATAATATTTTATGTTAAAATATATAAAACAAACAATATATAACATATTCATTTGTATTTTACACTCGAAAACAAGTTTATTTGTATGTATAATAATATTAATCGCGAAACCTACAAACGAAATGCTTGTATCAATGTATCTTATTTAAAATATTTCCGCGCGTTCTAATTTAAATTGACATCCGGTTCTCCACTAGGGGCCTACGAAGTTACTCCGATTGCTGCTAGGTAGCTGTAGCTTCGCTCGAGCTGTCGGGCACGCTGCCTAGCATGTTGGCAATGTACTACATGAGCGGAGGCAAATTTTTCCGTAGACACTCAGCATAGGCCGTTACGACTCTAGCTATATATTAGTCACTCAACGCTAGAACCTATCGGTTTACAACAGAGTTGACCAGTTGGGAGACTTCTTACTTTATACTCTCAAACTTTCCAGTGTGACAGGATTGTGAAAAGTCCCATAAGCTAGGCTATATGCTATCTCTGCAAGTAAAAAGTTACTCTTTCTGTTAATTTTTCACTTCTTACTTTTGTAACTTCCTAGTGTGATGCCCGCTTAACTAAGGATAACTTCAGTTAACCAGAAACCGGTTTCGATTTGGTTTCAACTTTCAGCCTTTTTGGCCTGTGTTTGTACTTGTTGGAGTATAATCTCTGTTCAAGAAGGCTGTGTGTGTTTTATGTAATCTTTATTGTACTTCCGGTTTAGTCCGTTTAAATAAATCACTTGGTAGAGAACGCAGTGTTCTTATTTCTCTTTATAATCACCCAATCCAACATCATTCCACATCAAATTACCAACAGGTTATCGGCCCAGACGTCTGATGATGATTGGTTATATTATTCTCGTGATATAAGTGAGTAAAAGTGAGTTTATTGGCAAGTTGTGCTCGGAGGGTAACCTTACTTCAACACAAGCTCTGCACGTGTGGAAGCCTAGGGCTAGGCCTAATTTTGGACTGTGAACTGTGATTAAAAGCACCATCATGAGCACTGAGGGCCCAACTTACGTGTTAAACACAACAAGCTCAAGTGGCATGGGTGGAAGTTCTAACATTGTATCTGTAGACCCCAAGCTAGAAGGACTAAATAACTATATTGCCTGAAAACTAGTGATGAAAATGACGCTTATGGGTTTAGACTGTGGGACTGTGTTGAACCGATTAAAAGTGATAATGGCGAGTTAATTCCTATTGATAAGAAGAGGGACCAGAGGGCTCTGGCCAGTATTGTACTCAACGTCAAGCCACATTGTCACCGTTTTGTAATGAAGGCCAAAACTGCACTTCAGGCATAAAAAGAATTTTGAAGATGCCGGTCCACAGAGCATTGCACTGGTACGACGCCTAATGAATGTGAGGCTCACCAACTACCCAGCGGTCTGATTCTGTAAGATCGTTATGGAAGATAACGATCGTTATCCGGCACTTTAGCGACAATTTTGCGTGTCGACTGATTCTGTAAAAATGATATAACGATCGTTACGGTAGCGATCGCTATGATAACGAGAATGAAAAAGGTGTCGCTATGCTATCCACTGCCCCCTATGGCGGCCGTAGCGACTTCCTTACAGAATCAGGTCGATAACGATAATTTATAACGATTGATATTTCATATCAACCGTGATCGCTATCGCTATCATAGCGACTATTTTACAGAATCGCACTGCAGGTATGCAGGAGTATGTTGCTGATATAATGGATATAAACCAGAAGCTACAAGACATCGGGCAGCCTCTAGACGATGAATGGATTGCAAAAATTATGTTAGCAGGTTTGCCATCAATACATCAAGCCTTTGAAATGGGGATCGAAGGTAGTGATGTGAAATGAACCACAGAGTGGCTCAGCTCAAAACTGTTGAGTGGTGCTGGCACTTTTGGTGAGAATGTAGCCCTTGCTACTTTGTTTCAAAATGGAAGAGGAAGCAACCGAGGATACAAAGGTTCCAGAGGAGGATTTCGAGGAAACCAACATGGTCAAGGGGGCCAGGGAGGCTTTCAGAGGTTGGGCACATGGTTCGAGATTGTCCACACCCACCGCCAGGGGGTGGTGATGATCTCAAGACCAAGGGAATCAAGGTGGCCGTGGCAGAGGCAGTCACCAAGGCTCCAGCTGTTCCAGCCAAGGCCAAGGTCGAAACAACTACAATCAACAAGGTAACTCACAGCAGAAGCAGGAGCAACAGACTGGGAACAAGGGAGACAACTGGACCTTCTTTACTGTGCTTCGTGCTGCGGATCTAAGTGATAATAGTGAAAGTGATTTTAATCTGAAAAAGTATGATTGGGTATGTGATTCTGGTGCTACCACCCATAAGGGTATTAATAGTGAAATAATGGAAAATTATACGGAGTGCTCAGGTCAGGTAACTGTTGCCAACAATAACATTACAAAAGCAACAGGTAAAGGTAATGTGAGGGTAGAATTATCTGTGCATGACAGAAGTGACACTAGGGCAATCAAGGATGTAACTTACGTTCCTGAATTAGGGGCAAATCTCCTATCAGTTGAGCAACCTGTGATAAAAACAAAGTTATGTTGTTTACAGCTGAGGGCTGTGAGGTAATCAAAAGTGAAAGTTTTTATATGAGGGTGAAGTTATAGCTACAGGTTCAAGGAAAGGTGGGTTGTATAAGCTAGATTTGATCGAGAGGCCGAGTCACGGGGCCTATAATGTTGATTTAATGAATTTGCTAAATGGTATTGAACAAGGGATCAATTCTCAGGAGTTGTGGCATAAGAAATTGGGCCACCTTAACCACAGAGCATGAACCTACTCCGGAATGGAATGGCGGAAGGTGTAGAATTTGAGAAAACAGAGATGCAGCAGTGTGTAGGATATATACAAGGCAAGCCAACTAAATTTCCATTTGTAAAGACAGGGGCAAAGCGCACCACTGAGTTATTAGGACTGGTGCACGCTGACCTGTGAGGCCCTATGAAGGAGCCTGCATGGGATGGTTTACTCTATTTTCTAATTTTAGTTGATGACTGTTCCAGGAAAAATTTAATTTTTTTTTTGAAAAGTAAAGATGAGACAAAACAAAAGTTAATGGAATTCAAGGCCATGGTAGAGAATAAAACTGGAAAAAGAAATAAAGTACAGATTTAGAAGTGATAATGGGACAGAATTCTTTAACAATGCGGTGAACCAGGCTTTCGCCCAGAGTGGGATAGTGCATGAATCGTCTATTCCTAGAACGCCTGAACAAAACAGAGTAGCTGAAAGGGCCAACCGTACCATAGTAGAAATGGGAGGAAGTATGCTACATGAAAATGATGCTGGGTTATGTAAACGTAACTGGAATTATGCATCTCAAATGGCAGTGTACTTGAGAAATGGGCACCCACCAAGGCAGTAAAAGGGAAAACAACAGACCAAGCATGGTCAGGATATAAAGTGAACCTATCTCATTTAAAGGTGTTTGGTTGCAAGGCTTTTGTGTTGACTGTTATTTACTCGGATGCCGTTGGTTAATATTATAATAATTGACTTTGCTTTGTCTTAATTGTATACTAGACCTAAGTAAATGAGTTTTAATTCAACTTAACGCTTTATAGTGTTTACTAATTATTATTGTGTACTGTTTGTCCTGAACCTGAATGGTCAAGTTAACATAGTTCAATGGTAATCTTATCTTATCTTATAACATATCTATATCTCATAATCTTACACTATCTACATCTATTTGTAACCATGGTTAGGTGGAAGAATGATCTCTCAATGATTGAACCTCGCCATTTTTGTTTCCTACATTTTCCATGTGTAACATGTAATGTATTGTAAACAAAATAAAGCTACTTACTTACTCCATATCTCGAACGAGGAGAGGTCTAAATGAAATCCGAAAGGGAAAGAGTGCATCTATGTAGGGTATTGTGAGACCCAAAAGGCCATCTTGAACTAAAAAACCCTACAAACTGATCAAATCCCATAGTGTAGTATTTTTCGAAAATGTAATGCCAGCTAAAGACAAGACTACTCCCCATGTTGAGGACGTAGTGAATTCAAAGTTTCTGTCCAAACCTACTTTCAGGGACCAGATAATACCGAGACTGACGGAGTAGAGTAGAGTAGAGTAGTTTATTCACCAATCGATACATACATAGTACATATATAGGTTTTGTCAGTTAAGTAATAAAATAAAACAGATACATAGCTCCTACAATGAAGCCAAGGATATAATATTTAAATAAAACAAACATTACCAATGGGTTTACACTTAAATTATACAAAATGATGTAGGCCTAGTAGAATAAATGTAGCACAAACAATATGAGTTAGGTTGATTACAAGAGATATGAATAAGCTGAAAGTTATTTGGATCCAGGTTTCACTGATAAGAATTCATATAGAGAGTAAAAGCTATTGCCTAAAAGGTACTTTTTGAGTTGAGCTTTGAATGTGTCAAGTGAGGGGGATTCTTTGAGGTGGGCAGGAAGTTTGTTGTATATGGTAAGACAAAGGTAGATGGGGCTCTTAGAGTAAAGCTGTGTATTATGTTGGGGAACGTGGATATTGGAAGCAGAACGGGTGGCATGAGAGTGTATAGTGTTGTTTATTGGAAAAGGACTAGGGTTCAAGCGCACAAAATATTGCAGCTTGCAGAATTAGTGAGCAAGATAATGTTAGAATTTGATGAGTAAGGGAAAATGTTCCTGCATGACTTCCGCCTGGAGGCACCGCACATGATCGTACTGCTCGCTTATGTAGGATAAAGACCCGTTCCGCATGTGGGGAGGCACCCCAAAACAAAAGGCCATATAAAATATGGGAGTGAATGTGGGCATGATAAACAAGTTTTAGCGTGTTGTGGGGGTTGACTATGCCTTTAGCCTTCTTATCATGAAGCATCCACTTTTATTTTGGCACAAACTTTGTCGATGTGAATCGACCAGTCAAGTGACTCAGAGAGCCGAGGCCTAAAAACTCAACAGTGCTGGCTCGAGGAATTATCTTTTCCTTTACGCGAATTAGAGGAACTGGAGTCTGGTGCATTAGAAGGGGAATGAAAGTTCAAGTACACTGTCTTGGTTGGCTGGAGGGCTAAGAGATTGAGGTCGCAGTAGTGGGCCATTATGGCTGCCTGCTCATTTAAGTCTAACTGTAGAAGGCCCTGCCCGTTTCTAGGGGCAGTGAGAAGGTGGCTGGAGTCGTCTACAAATTGGGCTAAAGTGCCTTTAGTAATGTAATTTGGTAAATCATTAATGTATAAAAGAAAGAATGGTGGGCCTAGGATTGTCCCCTGGGGCACACACACTTAGGATAGTTTGAGGTTGTGATATGTGTGAGGACAAAGTGGTCTTATTAATGCTTTGAATTTCTACTACTTGTGTGCGGTCGGATAAAAATGAGGCTACCCACTCATTGGTGATTCCTCTAATTCCGAGTGCTTCTAATTTGCTAAGTAAAATGCTGTGGTCTATTGTATCGAACGCTTTGCTGAGATCATAAAACAGACCGATGGCCTGGTCACCTTGGTCTAGGGAGGGCATACAGTGCCGAGAGAAATTGGAAAATAGCAGTGATAGTTGATTTCCCTTTCTGGAAGCCATGCTGGGTGGGTGAGATAACATTATGTTGTGTTAAGAAAGAGGAGAGCCGTTTAAACATGAGTTTTTCGAATATTTTGGAGAATGACGAAATGAGGGAGATGGGTCTGTAGTTATTGGGGTCACTCTTTGCCCTTTCTTTTTATATAGGGGGATAACCTTGGCGACTTTAAGTTTGGTTGGGAATACGCCTGTAGAGAATGATGTGTTGATGATAAAGGCAAGAGGGTGGGCAATTAGATTCCCGCATTTTGCAAGTAGCGAGCCTGGGACCCCATCCAGGCCAGATGAGTGCTTAGAGCTTAGTAGTTTCATTATTTTGGCTACTTCTAACGGGTAGGTAGGTGTCAAGAAAAACGAATTTTCCTGATAGGGTTGGCACATCACCAGGCATGGTCGATTAGTCGGGGATGGAAGTGGCCGGCTATTTATACCAGCTTTGCTAAAGAAGTCATTTAGAAAATTGGAAAGTATTATTGGGTTAGATGTTGGTTCACCATTAATGTTGAGAGATAAATTGTTGCAGGGTTTGGGGGGTACTGTCTGTGAGTTGATGATTTGCCACGTTGTTTTAGATTTATTTGTAGACCCAGCAATCTTTCTATCGAAGTGAAAGCGTTTGGCTAGCTTGATGTTGGTAGCATGTGTTTTCTTAAGATTTTTGTAATGGCTTTTCAGTTCAAGATTATTGGGTGCACATTTGCATCTTTGGTGAAGATCGCGGAGCTGTTGAGCTATTATCTTGTGGTTTTGAGAAATCCAGGGACTGGGGATGGGCTTCTTTTGTTTCTGGTATGTAATAGGGAAAGCTGAGTTAAAGTGGTATAGAAAGGATGATGACTCTAGTGAGACTGAGACAACTGTTGTTAGTGGGGGGAGCTCAGACTTGTCATCAGAATCTTCTGAGACTGAGATAGAAACTATCATTGGGGGAGAACCCGAACGCAGGTATCCATTAAGAAATAGGGAACCTAAAGTATATCAAGACTATGAAGTGTATCAGGCAGTTTATGAAAATGTAAAGATTCCTCAAAGTTACTCTGAAGCTATCAGTGGGAAGGATAAGGACCACTGGGTAAAGGCCATTAGGGATGAGCTTGCTTCGCTAAAGAAAAATTAGACATGGGATGTTATTCCTATGACAAAAGGGGAAAATGTGGTAGAATCCAAGTGGGTTTTTACTTTTTAGCATTAAGAGAGGTCAAGATGGAACTCTAAATAAAGACAAAGCCAGGTTAGTGGCCAAGGGTTTTTGACAAGAATATGGTGTCAATTATGCTGATACCTTTTCTCCAGTTGTGAGGTACGAAACCATTAGATTTCTTTTGGCTCAGGCAGTTGAACGTGGGATGACAGTGGAACATCGTGATGTGCCTACTGCATTTCTTAATGGTAAGTTAGAAGAAAGAGTGCTGATGAAAATACCAGAGGGTGTAAAGGTTCTGGGGGAGCAGGATCACAAAGTATGTTTGCTCGATAAAGCCATTTACGGTTGAAAACAATCGTCAAGGATGTGGTATCAAGAGGCACGCAGTACTTTGGAGAGTCTTGGTTATAAGAAGTGTGTTTATGAGCCACGTGTTTTTGTATACTCTCAGTCAGGGAAAGTCAATGGTCGTTATTGCTCTTTATGTGGATGACTTTATTGTTTTTTTCAAACGACGCGAAACTAAGTAATGCATTGAAAGAGTGTCTTAAACGTAAGTTTAATATCAAAGATCTAGGAGTGATTAAATACTGTTTAAGCATGGATTTCAAAGTAGAGGAAAATTCAATTACTTTATGGCAAAAGCAATATGTTCTTGATATTTTAAAGAGGTTTGGTGTCTTAGATTGTAATGGTGTAAAGACATCCCTAGATCTCAGCCAGAAATTAGGAGAGGACAACGGTGAGGAGGTAGTTGATGTGCCCTACCGTCAGTTAATTGGATCTATTATGTACCTTGCCGTCTGTTGAAGACCTGGCATTGCATATGCGGCAAGCTATGTAAGTCAGTTCAATGATAAACCTAAAAGTAAACATTGGGCAGCAGCAAAAAGGTTGCTGAAATATTTGAAACAGACTGCAAATTATTGTATAAGGTATGTTAAAACTGGAAACCCAATTATTGGATATGTTGATGCTGATCATGCAAATGACCTTACAGACCAGAGGTCCTATACTGGGTATGTTTTTTGTTCGGAGACTGGCCCCATTCATTGGTCAAGTAAGAAACAAACATCTGTCTCAAAATCTAGTACTGAGGCTGAGTTCAAAGCACTAAATGAAGCTGCATGTGAAGCTGTTTTTTTTTGTCAAATTTGTTCAATGAAATTTTCAGGGAAAAACTGTGTTAACATACATTGTGATAATCAAGGAGCAGTATGTATAGCAGAAAATCCAGGGTTAACACATAAGACCAAACATTTAGATACAAGAGACCTCCAAGTCAAGGATTTTGTTGAGAAAGGAAGAGTTAACAGCATATTGCAGGGACTGAAATGGTGGCCAACATATTGACAAAGGCCACTGGCAAAGCACAACATAATAAGTGTGTGATGGGTTTGGGCCTTATTGACCAGGATTAAAGGGGGAGTGTTGGAGTATGATCTCAGTTCAAGAAGGCTGTGTGTGTTGTAATCTTTATTGTACTTCCGGTTTAGCCCGTTTAGATAAATCACTTGATAGAGAACGCAGTGTTCTTATTTCTCTTTATATCACCCAATCCAACATCATTTCACATCAAATTACTAACAGGACTAATTACGAGAAGAGCAGCATAGATCAAAGCGTCAACGGCTACCCTACAACGACCTTGTAACTATGTGTTCACGACGAGCAGCAGCCAGCGATATTATCAACGCTCGCCTGTTGTTCATCTTGTTCCTTTTCCAAATCAACTTGTTAAAAAGCTCGGAATAGATTTAAGTGTCGTTAAGAAACAACAAAGCTAGCTCGTGACTCGGAATTTCTTATATACCTGGCCTTGTCGTCAAAGTTTTTGCAGACGACTTTGTCATCTTCTTCACAGGAAAATGTCCGGTTGGACTGGAGCAAAAAATGGGCCTCGCCATGAGGATAGCTGCAGGCTGGATCAAAGTGCACGGCTTTAAGATAAACTGCAGCAAAACCATCTGCACCTACTTCACGATGAGTCACAATCCCTTCAAGTTCAACATCACTCTTGATGGAGAACAGATTAAACAGACAGATGAGATGAAGTACCTTGGCGTGACTCTCGACAAAAAAATGACCGGCAAGATCCACTTTGAAAAGGCTGCAGAGAAGGGCCATAAACGACTACGACTCCTTCAAAGGGTAGCCGGTGTGTCCTGGGGCGCAAAACTAGACACTCTGGCGCTGACCTACAAAACGTACATCAGACCAGCCATTGAGTACGGCACTGAAGTCTTTCCTGCCGCCGCCGCAACGCACGCCAGCCATGTCGACAGAGTCCAAAATCGAGCCCTTCGCCTCATAACGGGAGCAGTGAAAACCACCCCAATTATCGCCATGGAGTGGTTCAGCCAAATTGAGCCTCTACAGCTAAGAAGAGAGCAGCGCGCTGTAACCCCGACAAATGGCTCAACTACCCAACCTCAAAAGTCAAGGCGCACACTAACTTTGCTGAAACAGTCCACCAACTGAAGAGTAAAAACTGTCCTATCCTCCTAGAAGCACCACGTGCACCACTTGACGTACCACTCCCAGAGCTTCTGCCGGACAAGTCCAATCAGCTTGCCCCGGGGACCAAAATTGACGGCATCGAGAAGAAAGATGACCATGACCATAAAGAACTGAAAGAGCTTGCTGAGAAGCACCTGAAGAAGCACTTTCCTCTTCAAGAGTGGGTGCACATCTTCACAGACGGCTCCTATGACTTGGCTACAAATAGAACAGGTTACGGCATCCACTGCATCTTCTTTGAAGAAGCCACTCCAATGGGAGCTGGCGAAACATACTTCGACGCTGAGGTCGCAGCCATTGCCAGGGCGGCCGAAAAAATCGCCGAGACCCCCGCCTTCCCCCTCAACAAGACAAAATTTGTGATCCTAAGCGACAGCGTCTCAGCCATCCAATTTGTCTCTCAAGCAGCGAACCTCCATCCTAAATCGCTGCTTTTCAAAAACTCCCTTGTCGGCATCCGACAGCAAAACAAACTATTAGAGACTCAATGGATCCCCAGCCACTGCAAGATCATGGGGAATGAAAAGGCAGACTTCTTGGCCAAAAGTGCCACAAAAGCACCGCAACCACCAGCAGCGCCTCTCTCCTACCAAAATGTCAAAACTAAGAACAAGTCAACCACAAAAAGGATCTTCAGAAACACCACAGAAGAGACTTCACGACTAAAGAACTGGTGGACCGAGATCAAAAAAGGGCCAGACAAAGACTGGTCGAGGAAGACGGCCACCGCCCATTTCCGGCTTGTAACCGGTCACGACGTCTTGCAGCACCACCTGCACCGCTTCAACATTACCAACGAACCGGCCACCTGCAAACTTTGTAATTTAGAAGATCAAGACAGAGCGCATCTCTTCAGATGCGCCGCCCTCAAGAATGACATTTGACTCCCTGCCCGATGACCTGAGCAGGATAGAAAAGGAGGCAGTCTTATATTGGATAGCAAGACAGAAGAATGGCTGAAGAGGCCAACTTTGCACAAGAAAAAAAAAATATATATAAATCTACTGAACAATCATGGATGAAACAGAATTTTTTTATTAAAATGCAGCTGCCTTGTAATAAATATTTTATCAATACATAGAACAATGTAGGCTTAAATAAGTTGCAGCTTAAATATGTGTGTCCTTTCACTTTTCATGTTTGCCATAAAGAATAATGCAATTGAAAATGCTCTCTGTCGTTATTCACACAACCCCTCCCCCCAATTCGCAAAACAACTTTTGTCCTTACTCTTGTTTAATGAATGTCTAGTTGGACTACAGGCAAGTCCTAAGGTGACCTGCTTATATATCGACAAAGCAGAAGCTGGCCCGGCTCCTCACCCCACAACATTAAAACAGATGTTGTTTATTACTATTACATCAATATTGGCTTTAACTGGTTTTGGATTTGGAAAACCAATTATCGATTTTACTTATAGATGTCAGCCTATTTAACAATAGTAATAAGTAACCATTAATTAAAAGTTGACTGTATTTGTAAAACACACAGATATTTTACAAAATGACTAGGTTCAAACATAGCTCGTAACACAGGCCTACTGCCTACCTGATATTCAGCTGCTTTTTCCAGTTCTTGTTGTCCCAATTCTACATTGCCATGTACATTCTCAATGTTGTTCTCAATAGTGTCTGTAACAACGTGCACATGATTAAATACAAAATAGGCCTAGAGTTTCAGAGGGAATATCATATCATTATTATTATTTTATAAAATCAACTTTGAACTACGCAGGCCTACCGGTACAAAACAATTTACTGTACTCAATAAATGTTGGGTAATTACTAGGGTTGCCGTTTGATATGAATTTGAATATCGATAATCGTGCATGTGCAATCGATTATCGATATTTTTTACGTCAAATGATAAATAGATAATCAAATAAAAATTAACTTTTAAAACTTCTTGATATAGTTCACAAAGAGAAAAAACAAATCATCATGTGTGGTGACTTTAATGTAAACCTACTGGAAAAAACACTAGACACGCTAAATTTTGAAAACATCCTCAGTTCATTCAACATGCATGCCACTATTAAATCAGTTACAAGATCATGTAGTAACACTTGTATTGATAATATTATTACCAATCTAAACCGACATTTCTATGAGGTATATAACCTCGACTTAGCTCTATCGGATCATAATGCTCAAATCATAACTTTCAGTACAAAAATACTTCAGAAGCCTAAATACACACATAAAGTAATTAGTAAGAGATCATTTGACCCGGAAGCTATATATACTTTTAATGAGTGCATGCTCAACCAAACCTGGGAAAAAATCTCAACCAGTACAACAACAAATGCAAAATACAACACTTTCCTGCACATTTTCAAATCTAACTTTGAAGCCATATTTCCCAGAAAACAAGTAAAAATAAAGAATACAAATAAAAATTGGATAACAGAAGAACTAAAAACTATGAGTACACAAATAAAAGAGCAATATAGGATTAGTAAAGCTAGTAATAATGAGGAATTAAAAATTATCTATAAACAAAACAAAAAAATATACATGAATAAATTGAAGGAAGCAAAGAAATCTTCCAATTATAGCTTTATTAAAAATTCAAAAGATAAGGCCAATAGCCTGGTTGCTTAGACAAACCATTCGGGGTTTAGTGATAGAGGCGTGAATTTTGGATCATTAGCTCAGAAAAACGTGAGCTGAGTAATTTGCCAGGTGGTCCTAATCGATTTTCCCCCCCGTTTAGGGGTGACCATGGTGCAAAGTTAGGGGTAGAAATTATTTTTAAATAGACTAGGGGTGAGCCTTATAGAAGTAAAAGTGTGGTATTTAAACATTTTGTGTAAGTATGTATTCAATGTAATTATTTAAATCTAAAAAATGTATTATTTTTAACAGGGGTGTCCAAAATTGCTATTTCGAAAAAATGGTGGTAAGTATAGCTTGTGATGACTCAGCTTTCGGGGATGAGTGATAGAAGCGTGAATTTTGGATCATTTACTCGGAAATATGCAATGAGCAATTTGCGAGGTGGTCCGCACCGAAAACTGTTCCCGTTCAGGGGTGACCATGGTGCAAAGTTAGCGGTAGAAATTATTTTTTAATAGACTAGGGGTGAGCCTTATAGAAGTAAAAGTGTGGTATTTAAACATTTTGTGTAAGTATTAATTCAATTTAATTGTTTAAAGCTAAAAAAAAAATTATCATTTTTAACAGGGGTGTCCAAAATTGTTACATTTGCCCGAAATTCGAAAATACGTTCAAAATGCTAGTAAGCATAGCTTGTGAGATGACTCATCTGAAAGGAATTTAAATACTGAACATGAATTTCATACATAATCAAAAGTCAAGGTCACCAGGGTCAATCAGGGCCACGACATTTGAAATTTAATTAGTATTGTGTTGTCTAATCGCCACGAACAGACCACATAAAAGTGTTTATGTTGATACTTTTTACCTTAATCGTTTGTCCAGGATAATATATGTACATAAAAACAGCAATTCTATATTCAGAGTTGTACAAAATGACTTTCTGGGTCTTGAATTTTCCAATATACTGTAATTTGAGCCACCATAGGTTGTGACCACTCATTTTGAAGTTAATCTTAAGTTGGTCACGGTTATGCTTTTCACTTACGTGTAGAAATAAATAATAATATTACCTGAAAGTACGGCGTTGGGCAAGGGAGGTGTAACAATACACACAATCATATGGTTTCAGTAGATAGTACACTTAGTCAGTAGTTTACCTTAGCTTACAAATAGCATTCCCCTTTGCACTTGCACAATGCACAGCAAGGCTGCCCACTCTTCAGACACTTGCAACAGTCTAAGATGCAGTCATTCCTGCACTTGCAGGAGATGACTTCGTCGCAGGAGTTCATGGCGTCAGGCAAAGTCGTCCACAGAGGTTCCCACGATCCAGCTGAATCTCAGCCTGGGGCAGGATGAAAAATTCAGCTGGATCGTGGGAACCTCTGTGGACGACTTTGCCTGACGCCATGAACTCCTGCGACGAAGTCATCTCCTGCAAGTGCAGGAATGACTGCATCTTAGACTGTTGCAAGTGTCTGAAGAGTGGGCAGCCTTGCTGTGCATTGTGCAAGTGCAAAGGGGAATGCTATTTGTAAGCTAAGGTAAACTACTGACTAAGTGTACTTCCCCTTGGTTAGGCAAAGGCAAAAGCAAAAAAAACCTAGTTCGTGGTTATCAAACAGCCATAAAGCAGAGGGCCAACAACTGCGACAATTACACTACCATTGCAAAACATTACCCAACGACCATCAACTTAAACATGAGTATCGTACATTAAAAAAAGGTCATGCACTTAACATCAGACAAGCTAAACGACAACATCATGATCAGGTTATATCTTCTGCAAATAACATATCGAAAGCTACATGGCAGATTATCAATGCTCAAACTAAGGCCCCAAGTTCTAAAAATCAACTTACGATCAACATTAGCGGAATTCCAAACTCTGACCCAAAAGTAATATCAAATCATCTAAATGAGTTCTTTATCAATGCTGGTATAAACAGTCGACCTCAGACACAAACCAATCACCTCATTCCTGGTGTCATCGAGAATAAGCAGGAAATTAATTCAATTTTTCTCCATCCAACCACCCATCATGAAGTAGCCGATATCATCAAAACACTGAATAACAAACATTCTGCAGGCTTAGACAATGTTCCTGGATCTGTTCTTGCAAAATGTGGAAGTATTATATCTCACCCACTAGCATTTATCATCAATTCCTCCTTTTGCACAGGGACCTTCCCCTCCAAGCTCAAAGAGGCCAAAGTAATTGGATGAGCGTAGCGAGCGTAGCGAGCGAAGCGAAGATTCCATTTCACTACACTGGAGAAAAAAATCCGGAATGTTTTTTTTTTTTTTTCTCTTTCTTTCTGTATTTTTGTCTGTCTGTTAACACGATTCCGGCTAAACCGATACTCCGATTGCGATGAAATTTTATGGAGGCCTTCGAAATCTCTGAACTAAGAACTGCCACGTTTTTGAGCGCAACCGAAAAATTATTTCTCGTGAAAATCGCAATTTTACGATTTTTTTCGATTTTTAAAAAATTTCTTCGACTTATAACTCCTACATGCTTTATCCGATTGTAATGATTTTTTCACAGAACCTTTATTTTATGAATTATTATATTCGTGTAAAATTTGTGCGTAATCGAATAATTATTTCTTATGAAAATTTCAATATTACGATTTTTTCCTTTTTTAAAATTACGATTAATTAAAAAAAAATAAGTTAATTTTTTATTTAATTTGATTTAATTAAAAAAAAATTTCAACAAAGTTCTGATTTTTTCACAGAACAACAGAAAATCCGCAAAACACTTGGCAGCTCAATTCACCAATTACGCTCATCCAACAACGCGGCGGGACTTAAGCGTTTTCCTAGTACCCATATATAAGCACAAAGGTAACAACCGAGATCCTAACAATTATAGGCCAATTTCCTTAACTTCCTCTTTCTCTAAAGTTTTCGAAAAAATCATGTTCTCCCGTCTGTCATCCTTCCTTTCAAAACACAATATTCTTGCAAGCAATCAACACGGTTTCCAAAAGGGCAAATCAACCATAACTGCCATCTTCTCATTCCTATCTGCACTATACAAGGCACTCGATCATGGCGACCTGGCTATTGGAATATTCTACGACTTGAGTAAGGCGTTTGATACAATTGACCATAGTATACTTCTCTCAAAACTGGAATCTCTAGGTATCAGAGGTATAGCCAATAGATGGATTGCATCATTTCTATCAGACCGTTTCCAGGTAGTAGAACTTGATAATATCGATGAAAATGATACAATTACTAAATTTCACTCCGACCCCTTAAACCTTGTCTGCGGTGTGCCCCAAGGAACGGTCCTAGGGCCCCCATTCTTCTTACTTTATGTAAACGACATGCCCAACACATTTGACGTAGGCATACTGACGCAATTTGTAGATGACTCAAGTCACCTCTTAACTGCAACCAGAGATGGGCTTGCAGAACTCATACATAACTCAAATGTCCAAGCAAACGCAATGTCGGAATACTGTAAAAATAACCTTCTCTCCCTTCAACCAACCAAAACTGTGTACCTTAACTTCCACTCCACCTCTAGCCCCCCTCAGAGTAGTCCCCTAATTCGCATTGATGGCAAAAACATTATGAGAGCTGACAACGTGAAATTTCTTGGCATTACACTCTCGGAGAACCTTGATTGGTCTGCTCATATCGAAAGAGTATGCTCCAAAATAAATAGTGGGTGTTTTATGCTCAGGAGGATGAAGCCAATTGTTAGCAGCCACATATTGAAATTAATGTATCATGCCCACATCCACTCGCACATCTCATACGGGCTTCTATTCTGGGGTATGTCACCACAAGCTAATCGTGTCTTTTTACTCCAAAAACGAGCTATACGCATCATCACAGGATCCTCATGGCAGAGATCCTGCCGTAAAATCTTCCCCAAATTAAACATTCTTACCCTGGTAAGTACCCTTATACAAATTGCCGCTATTTTTGTACGTACACATTCAGAATACTTTCCTAAAAACTCATCCATCCATACTTATAACACCCGTGCAATTTCTAACATCCATGTCCCCCATCATAAAACCTCGCAATATTCCAAAGGACCTATATACGCCTGCCTCTCCATATACAATAAACTGCCAAAACACATCAGAGACATCAAAAATCATACTACATTTATTAGCAAATTAAAAGCATTTCTAGTAGAAAGAGCATTTTACTCACTAAATGAATTCCTAACAGATTAACCCTTGTCCTCCCTACAAACTGTCCCTTATAGATCCGTACTATAGGCTAGGCCCTACACATATATTTTAAATTCAATAATAATACCTTTCATATAATCATTATATCATAGGATAGGCTACCTATTACTCATTTCATTTTTTTCATTTCAATACTCAATTATTCAATTCAAATAACTTCAATTCTCAATACCGGTACTAGTATACCATACTAGTACTAGGCCTATACAAATAACTTGATTCTCATTGAAATTCTCATTCTATTTGATTATTAATTTTATATTTAGTAAATTTATAAATTTACCTTGTTCTCCACTACAAACTTTCCCTTATAGATCCGTACTATAGGCCCTACACGTATATTTTAAATTCAAAACTAATCCCTATTTAACATTAAACAATAATACATAATCATATCATACCATATGCTAGCGTTTTATATTATTATACATCCTAATGAACATCGTATTGTATTATATCATATCGATAACTCATTTCATTTTTTTCATTTCATTATTGAATTAATCAATTCAAACAACTTCTATTCTCAATACTAGTATACTATACTAATAATACATATAATTTGATTAACATAAAATACACATTTTATTTGATTATCCATTTTATATTAAGTAAATTTTTAAATTTACCAGGTCCACTACAAACTGCCCCTTATAGATTCGTACTACTACACGTATATATAAAATACAATACTAATTCCATTTCATAATCATTATATCATATCAAATGCTAGTGTTTTATATTATTATTCATCCTAAATAACATCGTATTGTATCATATCAAACCAATTACTCATTTCATTTTTTCATTTCAATACTCAATTAATCTATTCAAACAACTTCAATTCTCAATCTAGTATACCATACTAGTAATATACATATAACTTGATTCACATGAAATATGCATTCTATTTTATTATTCATTTTTTACCATGTTTTAGCCTTAGGAACTATTCACTCCCTCTTCACGAAGAGGTGTATACTTGTACCATGTATTAGTCTTAAGTGAATAAAGATCTACTCTACTCTACTATCTACTGAAACCGTATGATTGTGTGTATTGTTACACCTCCCTTGCCCAACGCCGTACTTTCAGGTAATATTATTATTTATTTCTACACGTACCGTAAGTGAAAAGCATAACCGTGACCAACTTAAGATTAACTTCAAAGTGAGTGGTCACAACCTATGGTGGCTAAAATTACAGTATATTGGAAAATTCAAGACCCAGAAAGTCATTTTGTACAACCCTGAATATAGAATTGCTGTTTTTATGTACATATATTATCCTGGACAAACGATTAAGGTAAAAAGTATCAACATAAACACTTTTATGTGGTCTGTTCGTGGCGATTAGACAACACAATACTAATTAAATTTCAAATGTCGTGACCCTGATTGACCCTGGTGACCTTGACTTTTGATTATGTATGAAATTCATGTTCAGTATTTATATTCCTTTCAGATGAGTCATCACAAGCTATGCTTACTAGCATTTTGAACGTATTTTCGAATTTCGGGCAAATGTAACAATTTTGGACACCCCTGTTAAAAATGATATTTTTTTTTTTTAGCTTTAAACAATTAAATTGAATTAATACTTACACAAAATGTTTAAATACCACACTTTTACTTCTATAAGGCTCACCCCTAGTCTATTAAAAAATAATTTCTACCGCTAACTTTGCACCATGGTCACCCCTGAACGGGAACAGTTTTCGGTGCGGACCACCTCGCAAATTGCTCATTGCATATTTCCGAGTAAATGATCCAAAATTCACGCTTCTATCACTCATCCCCGAAAGCTGAGTCATCACAAGCTATACTTACCACCATTTTTTCGAAATAGCAATTTTGGACACCCCTGTTAAAAATAATACATTTTTTAGATTTAAATAATTACATTGAATACATACTTACACAAAATGTTTAAATACCACACTTTTACTTCTATAAGGCTCACCCCTAGTCTATTTAAAAATAATTTCTACCCCTAACTTTGCACCATGGTCACCCCTAAACGGGGGGAAAAATTGATTAGGACCACCTGGCAAATTACTCAGCACGTTTTTCTGAGCTAATGATCCAAAATTCACGCCTCTATCACTAAACCCCGAACTTAAGCCTGTTTGGTATCTAAGGAGCCGAGCTACAAGGCCGTATGGCGAGTGGTTAAAAATGAAACGTACACAAACAATAAAACTGTAGTTTCAAATATTGAATTAACATCGGGAGATAATGTTTCCACTCCGACCATAATAAAGCCAGAAATTGTAGCAAATACTTTTAACCAGGCATTTAGGGATTTTTACAAGTCTGTTGACATAAACTCTACCAAAAATAGTATAGATCCATTGATATTGTTTTCTAATGACACTGGGAATGTAGCTAACATTTTCACATTTAAACGGGTAACCGAGCAGGAAATAATCAAAATAGTTAGGGAACTGAAAAATACTACTTCCTGTGGGTGGGATGATATACCAATAATTTTAGTAAAAAAATGCATATACAGCATTAAAAAACCTTTAATGGACATCTTTAATAATTCATCTTATGAAAATGGTATTTTCCCCGACAAACTTAAATATTCTGACATTGTACCGCTCTTTAAGAATGGTGACAAGCATGATGCAACAAACTATAGGCCTATATCTTTGCTCCCAGTTTTCTAAAAAAAATTTAGAAAAATTAACACATAACAGGCTATTGGAATTCATTGCAACACACAATATATTGAAAAAATCACAGCACGGGTTCCAAAAAAATAAATCTACTTTAACAGCATTATGGGATCTTGAAAATCATATTCTAAATGCACTTGATGAGCGAAAATATGCATTGGGAATATTCTGTGATTTGAGTAAGGGTTTGATTGTGTAGACCATAATATACTGTTAAGGAAACTGGAACGATATGGCATTAAAGGGACACCTCTGAAGTGGTTGTCATCCTACCTTAAGTCTAGAAAACAAAGAGTGAAAATAAGTCACTCAAATACAAATGGGAAAACTGAAGTTTACCATTCTGAATGGCTTGAAGTCAAATCGGGCGTTCCCCAGGGGTCCATACTAGGACCACTGTTATTCATACTATTTATAAATGATCTCCCAGTGTCCATACAAAATTTAAATAAGAACCTAAAGGAAATAATAAAGATAATTCTTTATGCAGATGACATATCTGCCTTAATAACAAGTGATAATCTAGCAATTTTAGAACAACTTTCAAATGTAATAGCGAATCAAATACACCAATGGTTAATGGCAAACATACTTAGATTAAATAAAGAAAAAACTAACTATATTCAGTTTCATGTATATCAGAAAAATATTAACAAAGTTGATTTAAATATTTCTAATACCAAACTAAATCAGGTAATCACATTAAAATTGTTGGGCATTAAAGTTGATGATACACTTAGCTGGTGTCAACACATAGCAGCACTTAGCCCTAAACTGGGCTCTGCATGCTATGCATTACGCGTTATAACTGAAACTTCCGGGAAAACTACGGCAAAACTAGCATATCATGCCTATTTTGAGGCCCACATTTGTTATGGAATACCACTGTGGGGTAATTCATCGCAGTCTCTCCAATTATTTGTGATTCAAAAAAGGGTGGTAAGGATATTAGCTGGAATTGGATATAGGGACTCTTGCAAACATGCATTTAAGAACTTAAATATTCTTACTCTTCCAGGTCTTTACATTTATGAAGTTTTAGCTCTGATAATTAAAAATAGGAATCAAATGCCACTAAATAACTCCATACACATACACAATACTAGACAAAAGGGCAATTTCCATGTACCAGCTGTACATACTTCTAAATGTAAAAATGGTTCTTATATGATGGGAATAAAACTTTTTAACTGTTTGCCAAAAGAAATCAGGAACATTTCAGAAATAAATAAATTATTAAATTCCATAAAACTATACCTAATAAATGGTGTATTTTACAATGTGGATGATTTTATAAGGAGTGGAAACAGACAATTAAGGTAGGCTACGATTTTTATTATCTTACAGGACTTTTATTTGTACCGTATTTAGGCCTATTCATTCTGTAAATGTTTGAATCTTATACTATCATTGCTATTACCGGTATGTTATGTGTATGCCTATGTGTATGTTATGTATGTATGTTATGTTATGTACATTTACATATTGTGTTGATATATTTTAATTTTACTACATTTTAGATTTAAAATTATGACAAATCCTATACTTTTGTACTTACGTGAAGTCTTTGGATGCTAATAAAAATGAAATGAAATGAAATGAAAGGCCTATACTTTCTCGCATACCATGGACCTTTTGCGAGTGCATACTCTTGTTCCTCCTATTTGCTCAAAACAGAGGTTTTCAAAGCTAGTGACGTCTTTCACAAGAGCACGCCTCCTCCCCCCCCCCCCCCCCCCGGTCCGGTGAGAGCGAGCTACATAGTGTAAACAAACACAGCTCATATGTTGTCTTTGTGAAGGTTGTAGTTCTCGGAAATTCTAGTTCAGTAAAGTTTCATTTCAGCTTTTGTTGTGATTGTCGTTCATTCATTTACGAGATATTATCAGTAACAATTCAATGCTCCGATATTTATTACGTGGCGAGATGAATAATATTTAACATTACTTTGGAAGTTGTAATATTGGTCCGAGAGAACTGATAAGATAATATGGTAGCACTACAGATTACGGAATGAAGTGAAACGATACCGAGTGGGGGCGGGGTGGGGAGGAATGTATCTCGATAGATGCTTGTGTTGACCTTGAGTGCCATACTACAATATCGGTTGTGACGAGGCGATATATTGACTTTCATGAACATTGTGCGTGATATTTTTTATAAAGCTAATTTTAACACTAAACCATAGATCACAAAAGCTTAAGACAAAATAAATATATATGTTAACTTATTTTAGAAATAATTGTTTTTACGGTTTAAGCCGCTCCTCGAGTTTAATTAACACTCAACGTTTCGGAACTAACACTGGAGCAACAACGAACAACGATGTCGGCGGGAGCAGGTCGCCTCAAGCAGACGCGTAGTCGGACCACTAATGTCAGCGGTCCAAACTCGGGTTAAGCAACAACGGGTCGTCGAATGGAGACAAGGACTAGGAACCAGAACAACAAGCAAACAGGCAGTGTTGGGTCAGTTCTTTTTTTAAATGAACTTTTTAAAAGTTCAGTTCACAGCTCAAATAATGAACTTTTAAAAAGTTCAAGTTCTTTTATAACCCAAAATTTAAAATTTTGAAAAATTCAAGTTTGTCTAAAATATGAACTAAGTTCTTTTAAAAGTTCTTTTGTAAAAAAATCACTATTTTATTAAAGGTTTGCGTAAAATGAAGAAAAACACGAGGGAAAACATTTGAGGTGCTCCGAGTACCAAACTACTCGCGAGTTTGTCTTACGAAAGTTTTTAGCTGTCTTTGATCGTGTTGATGATTTGTACTACATTCTCGTCGACCAGCTTGTAAAATTATGGCAGATACTTAGGCCTACGATGGAACAACGATTTGTTATTGTTTTAAAGCGTCGACGGCGGCGAGTGGACGGCTGCTCGACGCACGGAAAGAACTTTCAAATGAACTTTCTAAAACTGAAAAGTTCGTTCTCGGAAAGAACTTTTAAAAGTTCAAGTTCATTCATTTAAAAAAGAGTAAGTTCACTGAAAAGTTCACATGTAATTCAATCTCTTCATAAAGGAACACCAGTGTTAGTTCCAAAACGTTGAGTGGTAATTAAACTCGAGAAGTGGCTTAAATCGTAAAAACAATTATTTGTAAAATAAATAAGTTAACATAAATATATAAAAATAGCTTTATGGAAAATATCACAAGCAATGTTTACAAAACTCAATATTTATGTACTCCCAACATTTCGGAAAACTAGGTTTCCATTTTCAAGGGATGGTAAATCAAAATTCAATAAAACAACAACAGAATTATAAAAATAAACAAATAGAAACAAAAACCCCACTACTTTGCCAACAAAGAAAATCACAAAAATCCAATTGCAGTGACCCACAGCATACTTCAGCATTGTGCTAAAACTAAATCACTGTGTTACATTTTGAGTGTGACTTCTTGTGACCATTCTAGCAGGCCTATTGCTGTCTTCGTGTCTTGATCTTGGTGGTCTTTGCTCAGTCTCATACTTTTCTTCAAGAGCTGCAGTATTACTTCTAGCCGTCATTCTGCTGGCTGGCCTGTCATATTCCTCATTTCTAGACAGACGGTTGGGTTCGTCCGGACCGTCCCACGTTCGTCTAGAACTGCAGACACTCTGTCAGTTGCTGGACCGTTCTCTTTGACCAACCTCCCAACCAAAACCGGTTTCCACGATTGTGCCAAACGCTTGCAAACGTCTCGTTTGTTCAGGTTGTGTGGGCTCTTCTCTATCTCCACTGCCTCTCTGACAATCCGACTGGATAGATTGCTTACCATTGCAAGAGGCCTCATTTCGTCAAAATCGATCGAATGACCCTTCTTGACATGTTGAGCGAAATCAGATGTGGTTTCCATCTTGTTGACGGCGAGCTTGTGTTCCTGTAGGGGCATGGATATATTTCAACCAGTCTCCACACGGAATCTCGTAGACGCACCAACCCTCCAATTGTATCTTGTGTTTATAGCTGCCAATAATTTCACCTAATGTTCTATCCATCGAAAAGACCGTCTTGATGTCTTCATTAGCCAGTATATTGCCAATCCTTTGAAAATGGAGACCTAGTTTTCTGAAATGTTGGGAGTAAATGTATTGAGTTTTATAAACATTGTGCGTGATATTTTCTGTAAAGCTAGCCTATACCTATCATGTTTAACCTTGGTTTTATAGAAGACGATTATGACACTGTTATCAAAGAAATAGAAATAGAAAAGAAATAGACAGTATTTAATCTGTTATTTTCATAGCTCAGTTGGTAAGAAGAGCAGGGCTCGGACAGCCAAGGTCCTGGCTTTAATCCCCTGTGGAGGCTCTTTTTAATTTGTGTCTATAGTTTGCCATAGGTATATATAGGTTGGTAAATGAAAAGTAATGTTTTGAGGTGAAACTGCGTGTGATTTAATAATAAAATGATATTTTACCGACGTGTCTATAGGATTTCACATAGCTTTATCAAGGATTAAAACAAAAACAAAATGGAATAACAAAAAAATAATGACAAGAAGACAATTATTAAAACACAGCCATATGGGAAAAAAAGATCTAGGTGACAGTGATGACTGAATGATCAGCGGTGTAGGGTACTTTTTGTCACGGGACCTTCCCGGAGGAGTTCTGATGGAGGAGTTTCAGTTTCAAACTCTACCCATAAATTTCTTTCTAAACCAAAAACTCTGGTCACAGGAGTTCCCCAGGGTTCAATCTTGGGCCCATTAGCCTTCATTCTATATGTCGACAACCTTCAGGATTGCCTCAACAAAGGTACCCTGACCCAGTACGCCGACGACTCGAGCCACCTTCTAACTCTCCCTAAAGATTGTGCCCCTACCCTCCCAGCACTGGTGAACGATCAAGCCTCCCTGATGTCCTCCTACTGCCACAGTAATCTATTAACTCTTTCACTTCCTAAGACCACCTACGTTTACTTCCACACACCCCAAAATGCGCCAACATCCAGTCCCTTAGTCCGTATTGATGACAAAAGCATTGCCCGCACCAACTCTGCTAAGGTGTTAGGCCTGACCATCACAGAAACATTAGACTGGTCCATTCACATTGAACAGGTCACCTCCAAAATTAATAGTGGTTGCTTCATGCTTAGGAAACTGAAACAGATAGTTCACCCTCATGTTCTCAAATTAGTATATTATGCTCATATTCACTCACATCTAGCATATGGCATACTATTTTGGGGTGCATCTCCTCAAGCAATCAGACTGTTCACCCTCCAGAAAAGGGCAGTCCGCATAATTGCTGGTGTATCCAGAAGGCATTCCTGCCGAGAGCTCTTCAAAGATCTGGGAATAGCTACTCTTGCAGGTTCCCTGATTCAAGCGGCATCTATTTTTGTCCGGCTTAATCCCAATCTTTTCCCCTTAAACACATCAGTTCACTCCCATTTTACAAGGTCAAATGTTCAAATTCGTATCCCCACCCATAATCTGTCTTTATTCTCTAAAAGCCCGAAGTATTTGGCCCTAACCATCTTCAACAAGCTTCCCAACAACATTAAAACGTCTCCCTCCATGGCTTCCTTTAAAGCTAATTTGAAATCCATCGTCACTTCCAAGAGCTTCTACTCCCTCCAAGAATACCTCTCTCCCTAATCCGTTTATTCTTTATCGTGCTGCCAAAAGTTGGTGTGCCTCAGTATGAATGGTGTGTGAAGTAACCTTGCTGATGATGACAACATGCATGCAGAATTTAATTCTTGCGTGGCCCTACCACAGGTTTGCTTATGTGTTGTGAGTTTTGTTTGCATATAGTTAGCTGATTTTTAGTGGCCACCATCCGCCTGACGAGTCCCAGAAGGACGAAACGCGTCGTGGATTAAGATAACAAACAACTTTAAATTAGCTGCAGTTGTCATCAGCAGGTGAAAAGTTTTGTTGCCCCCAGCCCTTCAGGCTGGGCTTTATGTTTTATATGCTTTCCCAACCTGTCAACCGTTCTCCAATCTACAGGGTCAAGTGTGGTAAATATGGGACACAAAAGCAAACTTTCATGTGTACAAGCTACATTTTACATTTAGTTCAATGAAAGGTGATATCACACTCTTAAGCTCTCCTATCTGAATGACATGGTGGCATTACATTTTAATTAATATTAATTTAACTAATAACATTTATCTAACTAGCACAGAGACCAAAAACTTCCTGCAATATGCAAAGCCACAACAATATTACTAAATATAAAACAATGACCACTGCCCTCTGATGGTGTAGCAGAAGCTGCAGAACCAAACATCTTAAAAAACTAATTTATTCAACATGCAGTAAAAGCAATTTGTGGATGTAAGTTGCATGCAATCATTTTCCCCCAATTACCGACGGAAATTGAACATTTTCTACAGTATTTATTATTTGATTTGATTGGCAGAATGCCAGTTGATGAAAATCATGTTTTTATTTGCATATTTTGAATTTAGATGTTTGGCGGAGATTAAATTTAGAAATTTTCTGGATCAAATTAATCGAACCAAGTTTATTCGTGACTTGCCTTTCCAACGGCGAGCGCAGCAGGACACACAAATTTTGCCCAAAAGACAACACTTCTAAAAACGGAGCACTGTCCGGACCTGCTACACCATCCTCGACAAAAGCTTGCCAGCCTAGATGTCAATAGCCTTCCAAACTCAACCATCAGAATCAACTTCAATCTTCAAGTAGAAGGTATGGGCAAGAAGGAGGAAAAAAGCCAGCCTGAGCTGAAAGTGCTTACTGAAGCGCATCTGAAGAAGCACTACCCAATATCCGAATGGGTGCATGTCTTTACGGACGGCTCCCGAAACAGCTCGGGGAGGAATACTGGCTTTGGCTTCCACTGCATCTTCTTTGAAGAGGCGCACCCGATGGCACCAGGCTCAAGCATTAAGCAGAAATAAATGCCATTTCCAGAGCAGCAGAGAAAATCGTAGAAACACCTACCTTTCCACTCAAAAAGACGAAATTTGTCATTATTTCTGACAGCAAGGCCGCCATCAAGAAGATCTGTCAGATGGAAAAATGTGAAGAAGCCTCCCTGTCTCTTAAAAAGAGTTTAATAAAAAATGTGATGCATGGAAAAGTGCTTAAAATTCAATGGGTGCCCAGCCACTGCAACATCCTGGGCAACAAGAAGGCTGACGCGCTAGCCAAGTTGGGCTCAAAGAAGTCTGCCCCTGACACGGCGAGTATCTCCTAAAACTCTGCCAAAAACCTTGCCAAGGAGGGCCTCAAGACATCCTATGGAAGACTTCAAGAGGCCAAGATGTATCACAAACCATGGCGGGACGAGGTCGTCAAAGGGCCAGACAAATCCTGGACAAGAAAGGTGGCAACAGCGCAGTTCCGGCTGGCCACAAGACATGACGTCCTGCAGCACCACCTGAGTTGATTTCAAATCACAAAGGAACCAGCAACTTGCAAACTATGTACATCGGGTTTTCAGGACAGAGCGCACCTCCTCAGCTGCGCCGCACTTAAATCTGACATTGACGCCCTGCAAAATAACCTGAGCAGGCCAGAGAAGGAAGCACATATTTATTGGATAGCTAGGAAGAAAAATGATTGAAGAATCAAGCTTTCGGCATAGGGGGGATAAAAACGTTTTTAGCAAAACAGCAGACATCCTTGTATGAACAGTTTTTTCCTGCATTTGTGGCAATGCTGGTTTGACATTAGTATAATAACTTACTAATTGTGTCGCCTTGTTCATGCACCATTGCCCCCAACTCCCTCATTATTTGGTTTATGTCAAGAACATCTCCTTCAATTTGTTGAATTAGTTGTTCTCGTTCTATCAACATTCCTTGTTCGAATTCAAGTTCTTGTTGTACAGCTTTTTGAACTGCTTTTTGTCGTTCTTTCTGGATCAGTTCTTGGTACTCATCATCATTTGTGGTTTCATTTGGAGATGGTTGCCGATCCAGTATTCGAGTCTTCATTTTATCAGCCACTTGCTTCAAACAGAAAAAAGTAGTGACATTCAATATGAAATGAACGGATCATTCAAAAAGAAAAGTTATGGCTCAACTTAAGTACACAGGAAAAACTATGTGATCATCGAACAGAGACAACATAAATTAACCAGATACTAGTTTTCATTTGGATTTTAAATTCAGTTTCAATTTGCCGTACAATTCAACTACCACGGGAAACTATTGTTTCAATAATAGCACTGTGTGCTTGTTACTACAAGCACCAAGTGTGCCTCCACTAAAAAAATATTGGGAACCGCTGATTTAAAAAATAACACCAGAAATTTACATAGGCCTTTACTAATCTAATGCATTATACTAGTGAAAACCTCCATGCAAAAGGTGTTGAACATGTGTGGCAATCTTCCACTTGAAATCAATAGTTATCTTTCAGTGCGGAAAATTTGAGCTGAAACATAACCTGTTTGATAATTGAACACATTATTAAGATTTTATTACTGAGTAAACCATTGAGTTAGCATAGTTAATTGTACAAGAGTATTTTGTGTCAAACTGCACATGGGGCTCTTTAAATTTGTACATTATTAGGGTTGCCAGCTTTGTAGAAAAGCTTTCCAGAACATTTCGGCAGAGATCAGGTTGCGTGGTGAAGTCGGGGTCTGGAGCAAAGCCCCAGCCGCCCGAGGCATTTTTCGCTGTAGGTGAAATTTAGATTTCAAATAATATTTGATTTGTCCAAATAATGAAATAAAATTCCAATTTTGGATTAATAAAACCATGATAGCACGTTATCTGAGCGAAGAATTTGACCCTAGGCACGCGTGAAAGTTTGCTACCGCCCACATACACTGGTGAATGTGAAATAAATACTAAATAACTGTGTTGATTGTTGTTTTGTTTTGCGTCAGTTACAGGAAAAATGGTACCGATTTAAGTTTCCTAATCAAGCGTCGCTCTGAATAGGGCGAAAAACCTGTGTGATATTACAGTCGCGTTAGTGGCAATAGGGCTGTCATTGAATGTATGCTTATTTAACTTAATCTGGCAGTCCATGCTTGATTGATTGCATAGCTAGGGATCCAGGGTTTTCGCAATTAGCAAAAAAATGAAATTTCTTATAAATACCTGAAACAGGTTTTTCATAAGATTTCATGGCTTATGATATTTAAAAAATACAATTTGAAACCGCACCAAAAAGATAATTTTTCCATTTTTGCATGAAAACATGAAATAAAGCTTTTTATCATTTTTTACCGCCCAATCAGCAAAATGAACTGTTTTATTAGTATTAATTGCAGAAAAATCACGCAAAAAATTCATTGAATGACGGTTTTCCACTAATACAACCATTCTGTCAGTGTTTTGTAGTGTCTTTACCTGACTTTAGCAATCATGCCTGAATTGATTGTTAGATTTACCAATTTTAATCGTACAGAAAAGGCGCATTTAGTGACGTTTTTAATAAAAAATGAAAAATGGAAATAAAGCATAAATTGAATTTCAATGAGCATAATTTCTCAATTTAAAAAATATCTTTCCTGGACCCCTATGCATAGCCTATGCCATGCTGTACAGTGTGGTACACATTCGCAACTTCAGCGACAATGACTTTCATATGCCACGTTCTTAGGAGAGAGTGTGCGATTGCTTTTGTGTTGCAGCATGATGCAAATATTTACACTTGTTGTTTGTGATTTTGGACAGCAAGTTGGCTTTCGTACTTAACAGTAAACAAGCAGCTACAAATATTAGAGGCTCAATGGATCTCTAGCCACTGCAAGATCATGGGGAATGAAAAGGCAGACTTCTTGGCAAAAAGTGCCACAAAAGCACCGCAACCACCAGCAGCGCCTCTCTCCTTCAAAAATGTCAAAACTAAGATCAAATCGACCACAAAAAAGATATTTATGAACACCACAGAAGAGACTTCACGACTAAAGAACTGGTGGACCGAGATCAAGAAAGGGCCAGACAAAGACTGGTCGAGAAAGACGGCCACCGCCCATTTCCGGCTTGCAGTGGCATAAGAACTCTTTTTTAGTGGTGGTGGTGGTGGTGGTGGTGGTGGTGGTGGGGGGGGTCACACTTAAGTTGACTACGAGGTTGGGTGGGAAAACCGCGGCTTTTTCGCCGTAGGCGAGATTTTGTTTAAAGGTGCGCTTGATAGGTAGCCTAAAACCAGTTTTCAGGCGAATTTAATATGAATAAGGGTTACATTTCGAAGCTTATATTGTGTGGCTCGTTGGTCTTGTTGTTAGCGTATCTGCTTCCAATGCAGAAGGTCCAGGGTTCGATTCCCGCTAAAGTCAGAAGTTTTTTAACTTCTGATTTGGACTTAACTCCATCAGTTCTTGTCTTAGGAGTTTGTACACGGTGACTTTGGAGCCGTCCTAGCAACAAAGCACATAATACATTTCAGAGTTGTTCTGAATCGGCTTTGTTGATTCTGGCTTTGATTTGCGGGTGTTCGCACTGTCCATACCACTGATTGCTATATTTCCTTTAAAATTATTATATATATATATATATAATTAAAAATATCGATCTTTGGTTGGTTATCGCTCACTCGTCGATTGCGTCGGGGCCTGCAGTTGGCTTGGTCGCTTTGATTTAAAGTCCCCCACTGAAAATCAGTTATATAACTGAGTGGGCAGACTCTAAATAAAATTAATTTAATTAATTGAAGATTGATTACCTGACTGAAATCGGTCGACCGTCTGCTTGGGAGTGAAAACACTGCATACAAAATATAATGAATATTAGTCTAAAATCAGATGGCTAGTCTTGTCTTGCAAATCACGTCTCTTCTAAAAAATGTTAACAAAAACCTTCCATTTTGTTCGCAAGCCCGACTGTAGTAAAAATCCTAAAAATCACCCAACAAGCTATAAGTTAGCAAATGACACCCATACCTGGCCCCCCCCACTGGGGGGGGGGGTCAATTCAACAAGTGGGAGGGGAGTTTCCCCCCATCCCCCCCGTTCCTACGCCCCTGCCGGCTTGCAACCGGTGACGACGTCTTGCAACACCACCTGCACCACTTTAACATTACTAATGAACCGGCCACCTGTAAACTTTGAAATTTAGAAGACCAAGACAGAGCGCATCTCTTTAGATGCGCCGCCCTCAAGAGTGACATTGACTCCCTACCCGATGAACTGAGCAGGATAGAAAAGGAGGCAGTCTTATATTGGATAGCAAGACAGAAGAATGGCTAAAGAGGCCAACTTTGTACAAGAAAGAAAAAAAAAATTATGCATTTTGCAGTGAAATCATCCTCCTTCAAAAGCCATGGTTCTTTATCTAGCCATTCTTTCTTAAAATTACAGTACCATTTTTTCCCCTTGGTGGGGTAGTTGCCCGAACTTTTGTTGAGTAAGATTTTGAGAAGATCTTGCATTGAAATAAGATCTTGTTTATTTCTTGTTAAGATCTTGCCAAGAATCCCTGCTGAAAAATCTTGTCAAGAACTTGCAAGATCTTGCCAAAAACTTGCATTGAAATAGGATCGTGTTTATTTCTTGCCAAGATCTTGCCAAGAATCCCTGCTGAAAAATCTTGTCTAACTTAACTGCCACCTGGTATTATCATCTTGACCTCATCACAAACAGTTATGGCAGCAGACACAGCAGAAACAGATAGTTCACCCTCATGTGAACTCTCAAATTAGTATACTTTGCTCATATTCACTCACATCTATCATATGGCAAACTATTTTGGGGTACATCTCCCTTCAGACTGTTCACCCTCCAGAAAAGGACTGTCCGCATAATTGCTGGAGTATCCAGAAGGCATTCCTGCCGAGAGCTCTTCAAAGATCTGGGAATAGCTACTCTTGCAGGTTCCCTGATTCAGAGGCATCTATTTTTGTCCGGCTTAATCCCAATCTTTTCCCCTTAAAACACATCAGTTCACTCCCATTTTACAAGGTCAAATCTCCAAATTCGTATCCCCACCCATAATCTGTCTTTATTCTCTAGTAGGAAGCTTCGCAAATGCTTTTTCAGGCGCGTTGTCGGATGAGCGTAATTAAAAAAAAACAAAAAAAGTGTAAAATTGCGATTTTCATGAGAAATAATTTTTTGATTACGCTCAAATTTCACACGAATATATTAATTAATAAATTTAAGATTCTGTGAAAAAATCATTACAATCGAATAAAGCATGTAGGTGTTATAAGTCGAAGAAAAAAAAAAAAAAAAAAAAAAAAAAAATGCGATTATCATGAGAAACAATTTTTTGATTGCAGTCAAATTTCACTTGAATATATTAATTCATAAAATAAAGGTTCTGTGAAAAAACAATTACAATCGGATAAAGCATGAAGGTGTTATAAGTCGAAGAAATTTTTTTTTAAATAAAAAAAAAATCGCAAAATTGCGATTTTCATAAGAAATAATTTTTTAATTGAGCTCAAAAACGTTACAGTTCTTACTTCAGAGATTTCAACGGCCTCTATAAATTTCATCGCAATTGAACAATCGGTTTTGCCACAATCGTGCTAACAAACAAAAAAGTTTAAAAAAATCGTAAAATTGTGATTATCATGAGAAACAATTTTTCGATTGCGCTAAAATTTCACACGAATATATAAATTCATGAAATTAAGGTCCTGTGAAAAAATCATCACAATCGGATAAACCATGTAGGTGTTATAAGTCAAAGGAATGTTAAAAATTTAACAAAATCGTAAAATTGCGATTTTCATGACAAATAATTTTTCGATTACGCTCAAATTTTACACAAATATATCAATTCATAAAATAAAGGTTCTGTGAAAAACAATTTCAATCGGATAAAGCATATAGGTGTAATAAGTCGAAGAATTTTTTTAAAAATATAAAAAAAATCGTAAAATTGCGATTTTCATGAGAAATAATTTTTCGATTGTGCTCAAAAATGTGGCAGTTCTAAGTTCAGAGATTTCGAAGGCCTCCACAAATTTTCATCGCAATTGGAGTATCGTTTTAGCCGAAATCGTGTTAACAAACAGCCAAAAATACAAAAAAAAAGAAAAAAAAAACATTCCAGATTTTTTTCTCCAGTGTAGTGAAATGGTATCTTTGCTATGCTCATCCAAAAAGCCCAAAGTACTTGGCCCTAACCAACTTCAACAAGCTTCCCAACTATGTACATTAAAACATCCCCCTTCACGGATTCCTTTAAAGCTAATTTAAAATCCTTCGTCACATTCAAGAGCTTCTACTCCCTCCAAGAATACCTGTTATAACTGTTACCAGTACCTAATACTTATACAATATTCTGTTTATTCTTTATCATGCTTTTATAATACCATGTGTTGCATTGAATTTTATTGCGTAGCCATTCTCTTAACTACCGTACATACACCTTGTAAGCTTTCTTATACACAGTGTATGTTCTTACCATGTTGTATTATATATTTACTGGTAGGTGTAGGCCTATCTACAGCCTGCATGTAAATATCATTCATACATTCAACTTAATATAATATCTGTTACCTATACATATAGTACATTTACTACGACAGCCAGCCTGATGGCTCAACCTATCTTTGCACCGGTACTATCTGTTGTTCCTAACCCACCACTAGTATATAAATATTTATCACTTAGGCCCTATTTACTATATTTTATTTACTTGTATATTATAGCCTACCTTCTTTCAATCTGATTGGAAGCTTATTTTTGTCATCCCTTTCAAGAAGCTGTATCTTACAGGTCTACTCTTTGTCTGTGTGTGCTGGTACACAATTGTTATTAATCTTGTGCCAGGCCTTCCTAGTTTATTTTATTTTAAGTGTAGCCTACAATGTACATATTTATTTTGTTCCATTTTATGTTCCATACTAAAGGCCTAGGCCTACATTGTCTTATGTTCAGGACTTACACTGGACGTAATTATTAAATAAAGAAACACATATGCCTTATTGTACGTGATAACATAATTTATTCTGTAGTCCATCCTCACACACCTCTAGCCAACTGCCATATTCACGCCCACCTCTAGAACCACTGCCTTCCGATCCGAATATCGGATTTAAAAGCAAAGTGGCTGACATCTGGTGAGCGAAGCGCGAACCCGCCGGAGTAGCATTAAGTTGAGATATGGCCGCTTATAAGTATGTTTTCCTATGGCACTTGCAATGGATCACGACTGAAATAAACACTCAATAAAGACAAAACTACACCACCAATTTATGAAATTGAGTTTGTAAGTCTAGTGGAATATCTGTAGCCACATCGTTTACATCCTAGTTAGGAAAATGTTAATGAAAATAAGCATGAAAGTTGAACTTCGGGGACGATAACATTTGAAGTAACCCGGAGTAGGGTAGGATGTTTTTGTAATGTATCCAGATAATGTAGGAACTAGGTCTGAGTAGGCGGTACCTATATTCACAGGCCACGCCTTTACTTCCTAAGTTTACCAGTGGTATGAACTGCACCACAGCAGTTCAAGGGTTGTACTAACTGTATGTGTAGGCCTACTAAATAGTTTTGGTAAAGAAGGGGCGTTTTCCCGACGCCATTCCTTTGTGGTTCCTTACTGGGGAAACATCTACATAACTGTGCATAACCATGTATCAAGTGTATTATGTGTATCTAATAAATAGTTAATATGAATTGAAGCATAATTACTACCATTAGGTACTAAATCCTACTACTACTACTAGTGGTGTGCAAGGACACCACAGTTGGCGACGAAGGTAAATGGAAGGTACTGTGAATATTCAAAACATAATTTCGAGGCCCTAGGCCGTGCTCTAGGCCTAGGCGAGATACGACGCCATTTGACAAGGTGATTTCGTGATTTTCACAATGTCCAAAATTGGGTCATTGGGGCCTTATGATGCAGCAGAGGAAACCTGGACTGCATACATTGACAGGTTTGAAAATTTCGTAACTTGCAATAAAATTGAAGACAATTTGAAAAAGAGCACTTTTCTAACAGTAGTGGGAGCAAGAACATACACATTGCTTCTTGGGTTGTGTGCCCCTGACAAACCCAGAGATCTAGCATACAATGAGCTAGTGGAAGTACTGTCCAAGCACATAAGTCCGGCTCCAGGGAAAATAGCGGAAAGATACAAATTCTACCAAGCTGTCCAACAGGATAACGAGTCGATCCAAGATTTCGTAGCTAGAATCCAGTGTTGGGTCAGTTCTTTTTTAAAATGAACTTTTTAAAAGTTCAGTTCACAGCTCAAATAATGAACTTTTAAAAAGTTCAAGTTCTTTTAAAACCTAAAATTTTGAAAAGTTCAAGTTCGTCTAAAATATGAATTAAGTTCTTTTAAAATTTCTTTTGTAAAAAAAAAATTCTATTTTATTAAAGGCTGGCGTAAATTGAAGAAAACCATGAAGAAAAACATAAGGGGTGTTCGAGTACCAAACTACTCGCGAGTTTGAGTCTTACGAAAGTGTTGAGCTGTCTTTGATCGTGTTGATGATTTGTACTACATTCTCGTCGGCCAGCTTGTTGGATGAGCGTAGCGAGCAAAGCTAGCGAAGCGAACATTCCATTTCACTACACTGGAGAAAAAAATCCGGAATGTTTTTTTTTTCTTTCTTTTTTTTTGTATTTTTGTGTGTCTGTTAACACGATTCCGGCTAAACCGATTCTCCAATTGCGATGAAATTTTCTGGAGACCTTCGAAATCTCAGAACTGCCACGTTTTTGAGCGCAATCGGAAAATTATTTCTCATGAAAATCGCAATTTTACGATTTTTTTCGATTTTTAAAAAATTTCTTCGACTAATAACATCTATATGCTTTATCTGATTTTAATGATTTTTTCACAGAACCTTAATTTTATGAATTAAGATATTCGTGTGAAATTTGAGAGCAATCAAAAAATTATTTCTCATGAATATCAAAATTTTTCTTCTTTTTTTCTTTTTTAAAACAGTTCTTTGACTAATAACACCTACATGCTTTATCCTATTGTAATGATTTTTTCACAGAACCTTAATTTTATGAATTAATATTCGTGTTAAATTTGAGCGCAATCGAATTTCTTATGAAAATCGCAATTTTACGATTTTTTTTCTTTTTTAAAAATTACGATTAATTAAAAAAATTAAAATTTAAGTTAATTTTTTGTTTATTTTAATTTAATTTTAAAAAAAGTTCGACTTAGTAATGAATTTTTCACTGAAAAACAGAAAATCCGCATAACACATGGCAGCTCAATGCACCAATTACGCTCATCCAACAACGCGGCGGGACTTAAGCGTTTTCCTAGTAACATTATGGCAGATACTTAGCATTTTAGGCTTCCAAGATTTTTCCGAATTAGTTGGCGTGCATCGTTTTAACTTCGTGAATCGTCGTTACCTTGTCGTAAACAGCTGAACGTGCGTCAACGTAGGCCTACGATGGAACAACGATTTGTTATATATATAATATATATATATATATATATATATATATATATATATGTGTTATACATATAACTTGATTAACATAAAATACACATTTTATTTGATTATCCATTTTATATTTAGTAAATTTTTAAATTTACCATGTCCACTACAAACTGCCCCTTATAGATTCGTACTACTACACGTATATATTAAATACAATACTAATTCCATTTCATAATCATTATATCATATCAAATGCTAGTGTTTTATATTATTATTCATCCTAAATAACATCGTATTGTATCATATCAAACCAATTACTCATTTCATTTTTTCATTTCAATACTCAATTAATCTATTCAAACAACTTCAATTCTCAATACTAGTATACCATACTAGTAATATACATATAACTTGATTCACATGAAATATGCATTCTATTTTATTATTCATTTTTTATCATGTTTTAGCCTTAGGAACTATTCACTCCCTCTTCACGAAGAGGTGTATACTTGTACCATGTATTAGTCTTAAGATGAATAAAGATCTACTCTACTCTATTGTTCTTAAGCGTCGACGGCGGCAAATCGACGGCTGATCGACGCACGGAAAGAACTTTCAAATGAACTTTCTTAAACTGAAAAGTTCGTTCTCAAAAAGAACTTTAAAAAGTTCAAGTTCATTCATTTAAAAAAAGAGTAAGTTCACTGAAAAGTTCACAAAAAAAGAACGCGTTCACGGGAACGCGTTCTTTTTAAAAGTTCATTCCCCAACACTGCTAGAATCAAAAGTCTCACTACATACTGTGGATTTGGACCAAGGATAAAGGAAGCTCTTCGAGACCGTTTCGTGTGTGGTCTAAGTTCCGATAGGATTCGAGTTCGTCTTCTAGAGAAGGGTGACCCCACATTTGAAGACGCAGTAGCCCTAGCAGCCACGTTAGAAGCCGCGCAGAAGGATGCAACAGCCATGGGGAGGGAGCGTCCAGCCGGTCTACATCATCTAGGCCTACAACCCCGAGGGAAGTTCATGAGCAAGCCAAAGCCTACAGCCCGATCGACAGCAGCACCCGCAGTGGTACCCAGTTCCGGTTCTTCACAACAGTCGGGAGGTATTTCAAAAAGCAAATACCGATGTTTTTCATGCAATGGAGAAAACCATACTAGAGATAACTGTAAATTCAAAAGTTATGTTTGTAATTTATGCAAAAGGACAGGGCATATTGCCAAGGCCTGTCGTAGCCAAGCTAATAATAGAGGAACTAAGCCAACGCAGTTCTTATCTATGGCAGATACACCAGTGGATAAACCCCTGGATGATTCTAGTGTATTGTTCCAATTGAACTCAAAGACAGATTGTATGCCTCCAATAATTGTGCCAGTAATTCTGGAGGATAGTTTAGTAAGCATGCATTTAGACACCGGTTCTGCAGTAACCGCCGTCTCTTTCAAATTCTTTGAACAATATCTCAAGCACCTTGTATTCCAACCATCGAATTTAACTTTACAAACGTATGCCAAGCATAGCATCACACCTAAAGGAGTGGCGATGGTAAAATGTAAGGTTAAAGGTGGACAGGTTCATTCTTTACCATTACAGGTCATTGCAAATGGTGGTCCTCCTATTCTAGGCAGAGATTGGTTACTAACCTTGTTTGGGGAAAATTGGATTACCGGATTGTTGAATGTGCAACAACATGAAGGCGAGCCTCCACAGGCTGGTACAGTACATTTCAGTGAAGTAGAGCATAATGCAGCAGTGGAAGCATTAATTGCAAAATTTCCTAAAGTATTTCAGGAAGGGTTAGGAACATTAACTAAAGCTAAAGGTAGCTTACATGTTAAAGAAAATGCTATACCCAAATATTATAAAGCTAGGCATCTACCGTATTCATTACGACCCAAGGTAGAAGCAGAGTTAGAGAGATTAACTAATCTAGGTATTATTACGCCAGTGGATTATAGCGAGTGGGGTACTCCTATAGTTCCAGTACCAAAAGAAGATGGCAGTGTTCGCATATGTGGCGATTTTAAACTAACACTCAATCCCGTGTTAGAGACTGATAGATATCCTGTTCCAAGGATCGATGACTTGTTTGCAACTCTACAAGGCGGTCAGCAGTTTACTAAATTAGACTTGACTATGGCCTACCAACAAATTGAATTAACGGAAGATTCTAAAAAGTATGTAGTTATTACTACTCATAAAGGTCTGTTTAGGTACAATAGGATTCCGTACGGAGTATCGTCCGCACCTGGTATTTTTCAAAGAATTATGGAACAATTGTTAGCCGATATTCCAGGAGTTAGAGTATTTCTGGATGATCTCCTAGTTACAGGTAGAACACGACAAGAACATTCCGAACGATTGGAACGAGTTCTAGGCCGATTAGAGGAAAGTGGTTTCACAGTACAGCGAAGTAAATGTCAATTCTTCCAAGATTCTGTGTCATATGTAGGACATACCATTGATCGGGAAGGGTTGCGTCCCTCTCCGAAAGTAGATGCAGTTATTAATGCACCATGTCCTCAGGATATTTCACAGCTACGAGCCTTAATAGGTCTTGTGACATTCTACAGCAAGTTCATTCCGAACATGGCTTCTTTGTTGAAACCATGGTACCATTTACTGGAAAAGGATGCGGAATTCAAATTTGATCATAACTGTAGGGTGGTTTTTGATAAAGTCAAGAAAATCTTGTCATCTAATCCTCTCTTAACACACTACGACCCTGATAAACCCTTAAAATTGGTATGCGATGCTAGTGCGTATGGGTTGGGCGCAGTCTTAGAGCATGTTATGCCAGACAATTCGGAGCAGCCGATTGCCTATTGTTCCCGCACCTTGACCAAACATGAAGTACATTATTTGCAGATTGATAGAGAAGCCCTAAGCATCTATTGGGGTGTACAAAAATTTTTTCAATACTTGTATGGCAGACATTTTCTACTGGAAACTGATCACCAAGCCTTGACAATTATATTCGGTCCTAAACGTGGTATTCCAGTGATGGCAGCCAGTCGATTGCAGAGGTATGCATTCTTTCTTTCTGGTTTTTCATTTGACATTTCGTATGTTAAGTCTCGCGATAATGTAGCGGATGCATTTTCGCGACTTCCTCTCAAATGTACAGAATCTGCCGATGCAGATACTTCCTACATTAATTTTGTAACTTCTAGTAACTTACCAGTGTCTTGCAAAGACATAGCAAAGGAAACGCGAAGTAACAGTATTTTATCGAAAGTGTACAATTTTGTAGTAAGGGGTTGGCCAGAATCAACTACAGGTTTAGCACCGGAGCTAATGCCCTATTACTACAAACGTTTAGAACTTTCAGTTGAGCATGGAGTTCTCATGTGGGGCTATCGAGTGATTATACCATCCAAATTTCAAGCTCATTTCTTAGCCGAACTACATGACAGCCATTTAGGAGTAGTGAAAATGAAGGGACTTGCACGTACGTACTTTTGGTGGCCTAACATAGATAAACAAATCGAAGAGTTAGCTGCTTCTTGCATAAGTTGTTTAGCTTACAGGCCGTCACCGGAAAAGGCACAGTTGCATGTTTGGGAGAATGTAACAAAACCTTTCGAACGTGTGCATCTTGATTTTCTGGGTCCTCTTCATTCAAAAATGTTTCTGGTGTTAGTGGACGCATATTCCAAATGGGTGGAAATTTTTGAAGTTCCATCTACCGCGGCGGTCCATACTATTCGAAGACTTCGTTACCTCTTTGCGCAATTTGGTGTACCCAAATTAGTAGTATCAGACAATGGTCCTCCATTCCAGTCAGCAGAGTTCAAACAGTTTTTGCAGTCCAATGGTATTCGACAAAGTTTTTCTCCTCCATATCATCCCGCTACCAATGGATTAGCCGAAAACATGGTTCGAACTTTCAAATCCAAAATAACGTCCATACTAGAGTCTGGATCCGATTGGAATCAAGCTATTTCTAAGTTCCTTTTGTTGTATAGAAATACGGTTCATTGTACAACAGGGGAAACTCCGGCTAAGCTATTTCTCAATAGAGTATGCAGAACTAGGTTAGATGCGATCTTCCCAAGCACATCCTCTTTTCGTGAACAGCAACAGTCTAAGCAAATACAGAATGCACATGGTTCTAGAGTAATGTCCTTTGCAGTTGATGACAGAGTGCTGATAAGGGATTATAGAGGTAATCAGAAAGAGAAATGGATTCAAGGCAAAATACTCCAACAGTTAGGTCCAGTCACGTATAAAGTTTATGTCCAGGGAGAGGACATAGTGTGGAAAAGACATGTAAATCAGTTATTAGCTGATCGGAGTAATGTTGTAAGAGACCCGCCGTATAATGCGGAGAGGGAGATTGAGGTACAAAGTAATATTGAAAATGTACAAAGTGATGATGAGTTAGTGCAAATGCAGGAAGGTGAACAGAACACTTCTCCAAGTCAGGATACAGTGGTTGAGTTGGTTTCAGATCAGGGAAAACCCATAATTACGTCACCTCCAGCCACCACTACTCCGGCCTTGGAAAAGCCTTCTGGGCCAGGGTTTGAGAAACGATACCCTGTAAGATTAAGAAAACCCAAAGTACGGTTTGATGTGTAACAATGAGTATGTAAGAACTATTCTTGTAAAATTCTGTATTATAATAATATTCATTATGTTTCGTTATGTTATCATTTGGTGCCTACCGAGTAGCCAGTAGGAGAAACCATTAGTATGTAAGAACCATTCTTGTAAAATTTCTGTATCATGCTGGTATTCATTATGTTTTATTGTTTCTTCCTGTTGTTGCCCTGCTTTGAAATTAAGCCTAGGGGAGTTGTAATGTATCCAGATAATGTAGGAACTAGGTCTGAGTAGGCGGTACCTATATTCACAGGCCACGCCTTTACTTCCTAAGTTTACCAGTGGTATGAACTGCACCACAGCAGTTCAAGGGTTGTACTAACTGTATGTGTACTAAATAGTTTTGGTAAAGAAGGGGCGTTTTCCCGACGCCATTCCTTTGTGGTTCCTTACTGGGGAAACATCTACATAACTGTGCATAACCATGTATCAAGTGTATTATGTGTATCTAATAAATAGTTAATATGAATTGAAGCATAATTACTACCATTAGGTACTAAATCCTACTACTACTACTAGTGGTGTGCAAGGACACCACAGTTTTCGTCGGTTTAATCGGGGAAAAATATTGTAGGGGACGTTTAAATAGTATAAGATTATAATTAAACTATCTATGAATGAAATAAAATGGTAAGATTGTTAAAAACACGTGATGATGGAGCATCAGCTTGTCATGAGTTCGTTCATTTTTAGGCTTACAAGTGGGCGTGTGTATAGGCCTACACACAGCTCTCAATGTAGGATGTTTTTGTCAGTGAAATCGTGAAAAAATACTGTAGGTGACGTTTAAATAGTGTAACATTTTTAAAACTATCTATGAATGAAATAAAATTGCAAGATTGTTAAAAACATGCGATAATCGAGCATCAGCTAGTCATAAGGTCGTTCCATTTCTAGGCCTATAAGTGGTCGTGTGTACACAAACCAATCAATTATTTGTTTGATATTTTCGAGCCTGCTCGGCAACGTATTTAATATAAACTAACGCTGATCAATACCATTAATATTACGTCCATGGAGAAAAGATTCTGATAGCAATTTTGTGCACGAAATTGTTTCTCAGAGAGATCTAGGCGTTTTTATTTTTTATTTTTTTTAAAATTATAGGCCAGTTAGCTTGACTTCAGTAGGGAGCAAAATTATGGAGAGGGTAGTTGCAGACTATGTTAGGAACTCATTGGAAGGGGAGGCGTGGTTCACGGATGCTCAACATGGTTTCAGGGAAGGTTTTTCTTGTGACACTCAACTGGTAGGATTAGTTCAGGATATTGGGGACATTTTGGACAGTGGGGGTGAAGTAGATGCTGTTTTTCTAGATTTTGAAAAGGCTTTTGATAAAGTCTCGCACGATTTGCTAATGGAGAAGGTAAACAATGTGGTGGGGGATAAAGGAGTGGTGAGGTGGGTTGGAGATTTCTTGAGAGGTAGGTCTCAGAGGGTTAGGGTTGGGGGTACCTTGTCACATAGTATAGAGGTTACATCGGGGGTACCGCAGGGCTCAGTGTTAGGACCTTTGTTGTTTATTATGTTTATAAATGACATAGGGCAGGGAATAACATCAAGAATAAGATTATTTGCAGATGATTGTGTTTTGTATAGAGCAATAAGGGGGATTGAGGATGTTAGGTTGTTGCAGGCAGATCTGGGGGTAATAGAGGAATGGGTCACAGCAAATAAGATGGGTTTGAACATAGGTAAATGTAAGGTGGTTGGTTTCTCGCGAAGAATAATTACTTAAGGTAGGTAGGACATACACTTTAATGGGGGCTGTTATGGAGAAAGTAGGAACGTATAAGTACTTAGGGGTGATGTTGGCAGAGGATTTGGGTTGGGGGGATCAGGTGCAAGAAGTTGTTAAGAAGGGAAATAGGGCTCTGGGTTTTGTTATGAGAAATCTAAGAGGGGCCAGCCGGGAGGTTAAAGATCGGGCATATAAGGTAGTAGTTAGACCTGTCCTGGAGTATGGGGCGGGCGGCATGGGATCCGTATAAAGTTGGGGGAGGTTTTGGAAGTAGAGAAAGTCCAACGTAGGGCGGCAAGAAGGGTTACGGGAAAGGTTAGGCGGGGGTGGCGGTGGGAAGAGGATGATAAGGGAATTTTAGAGAGAGTATATGACAGTGTCACTGCAATGTTAGGAGATTTTGGGGTGGGAGTCATGAGAGGGAAGAAGAAGGGAGGTTGGGTTTGTGCAATATGTACAGGGCGGCTAGGGGAAGTAGGGGTGGGGGGACATCCGCAATAGGCTACAAGAGGGGCTTTACAGGGGAAGGGGGGATCATTCATGGAAGTTCCAGCGTCAAGTAGTAAGAACGGATCTGGGTCGGTATGGTTTCATGGAAAGGACTGTTAGGGAATGGAATGACTTGCCGGGGGATATTGTAGGTAGTGGGTCTTTAAGGGAATTTAGATCATTTTTAGGGGGGGACAGTAATTAGGTCTGGGGGGAGTGAGTGGTTGCCACCGGGCGGAAGGGCCCATTTGCAACCGTTAAGCAATGTTATGTTATGTTATGTTCCGTAGGAGGGCCTAGGCCCTAGGCCCTAGCTGCGAGTTTCCGAGTTTAGCACCACCAACGACGTACGTTAGGTTACGGGAAACAGCTTTTTCCGAATAAATGGGTTAACGAAATGGCTGTAGGTCTAATTTATTAGAAATTACACGGATGCAAGTAAAATAATGTCCTATAATTTTGTCACACATGGCCCGGAACTATCTGGTATTGTAGGAAATCAAATCGGGTAGGCCTAAATTGACTCTTCGGAAAAGGAAATAAATATATTTCAAAGAGTTGCAGGATGACTTTGAACATCACAATAGGCTAACTAATGTCATAACATTAATGTACATCCTAATTGCATATCACCACATTCACCAACGAAATCAACGATTGATTATTGAGCATTCAAATCGTCAGTTTATACACAGAAGCTTAGGGAAGGACTACTTCTAATGCTACTCCGGCCGGCCATGATGCACGTTAGGCCCACCGACGGTGCTGCCCCTGGATTTCACTTTAAATCCCTATTCCCTCCAGCCATAGATATCTTAACACCTATAGTAGGCTAGATACGCAGTCTCCAATCCCGCCGCACAGGCGCGAGTGTACCAAATTGAAGCTGTGGTGTATTCAAAGTTCAAACCTCCCGCTTACTTGCCTCGCCACATTCACAAGGCGGTGTATAAAAGAGTATGGCGTCGCTTCCTTCTGACAATCTCATGCACAATATCATGTAGTAGATTTAGTACAACGTTTTCTAATAAATGATGCTTTAAAGCTTACCAGATAATCATGGCTATGCATTATTACGAGCCTTACCTACACCCACATACATACATACATAACAAAACTGGCGACGAAGATATGGATTTGGTAAGGTAGATTTACATTACAGTTTACAATGCCTGAAACTAGTCGGAGCGTTTCTCAACCACGTGGTAATGCAAGTGGGCTAGTTGCTTCGATCGGACCGTTTAGGCCCGGGGAAGAGCCATGGGACGTTTACGTCGAAAGGATCGAAATTGCATTCGACGCCTTCGATGTGGCTGAAGCTAAGAAGAAGAATGTGTTTTTCTCTGTGCTTGGAAGCGAAACATTTGTGGTGCTACGCAACTTGGCTACACCAAGGACACTCACTGATCTGTCGTTCACAGAGGCAAAGGACCTGCTTACAAGTAGGTACAGCCCTAAGCCTAGCAAACGTACACAAAGGTTTAGATTTCGCAAGCGTCTACAGCTAGAGAACGAAACTATACTCGAGTACCTACAGGAGCTCAGAAGTCTCAGTAAGCATTGCGAGTTCACAGACCTAGATGAGAATCTGCTAGACCAACTCATTGCAGGAGTTCGGGACAAAATTTTGCAAACCAAGCTGCTGGCGGAGGGAGATGCCATTACCTTCCAGAGAGCAGTTGAGATTGCTACGGCAGCGGAGACGTCGCAGCGAGATGTCCAAGTCTTACGCGGAAATGCAGGGGCAGGCGGCCAAGTACACAAGGTCGTGGCTACCCAAGGTACATCGTACAAGGCAGGCAGAGGTAAGCCTAAGAATAATTTTTGATTCTAGGCCTAGGCCTACTACAGAGGCAAATTCTGCCAAAGGCATGTGCTATCGCTGTGGCAATGCAAACCACAAGGCCGATGCATGCAGTGCTAAGAACCTGACATGTCACAAATGTCAGAAGACAGGCCATATTTCTAAGGTATGCATGTCCAAGTCTTGGAACAATACCAAGTTAGGGCCTAAGACCTCGGGTACCAATCTGCTTACATCAGAGGTGGAAGACTCATATCTGTTCTGTCTCAAGGTGGAGAAAGATAGACATGAGGGCTCTTTCAAGGTGGCTGTTGAGTTGAATGGAGTAGACTTAACAATGGAAGTGGACACAGGATCAAAACATTCAATCATTGGCATAGACGCGTTTAGACGTCTATGGCCTACCGATCCTCCGCCACTAGCGCCATCAAAGTTCAAACTGCGAACCTGGTCACAACAGGAGTTAGCAGTACTGGGAGTGGCAACGGTAACCGTGCAGTATGGGAAAAAATTATGCCAGTTACCACTATACGTGATGCAGACAGATGGGCCTAGCCTACTCGGCAGAGACTGGTTTCACCACTTGGGGCTGGCTGTGACCAGCGTGAACCAGTTAGGTGTAAGTGATGGCAATCTTCCTAAAGAATTGCATGGCCTAGAAAACGTTTTTGCAGGCGGTTTAGGTTGTTACAAAGGGGAACCGGTTCACGTGGAACTAGATCCAAATGCTACACCTGTCTTTCGCAAACATCGGAGCCCACCCTACGCATTGAAAGAGAAGTCTGACCAGGCCTTAGAACAAATGCAACGTGACGGGGTAGTCGAGACTATAGCACAAGGGGAATGGGGTACACCTGCTGTTTTTGTTGCCAAGCGCGACAACACTGTGCGAATTTGTGGTGATTATTCGGGGACAGTCAACCCTGTGTTGAAGGTTGATATTTATCCTCTACCTACAAATACAGAAGTGTTTACAGCACTCTCTGGAGGATGCTTTTTCACACGGTTGGACCTCGATAGGGCTTACACCCAAGTACGAGTGGATGACGAGTCATCACGAGTACTTGCACTGAATACACAGCAAGGCCTACTACGAATGCTGCGTCTTCCATTTGGGCTGGCGTCCGCACCAGCATACTTCCAGAGACTGATGGAAAATCTTCTTAAAGGACTAGAAGGTGTAGTAATTTTCCTTGATGACTTACTCGTTTCAGGAAAGACAAAGGAGGAATGCTGGGCGAGAACGAGAGCTGTGTTGGAAAGATTTGATACTGCTGGTTTACGTCTCAAACTGTCTAAATGCGAATTTATTTTGCCATCAGTAGAGTTTCTAGGGTTTTTTGATTGATAGCAAAGGAATCCACCCTACGGAGGATAAAGTACAGGCTATTCGATCGGCACCCGCACCTACAAATCTGCAGCAGTTGGAGTCATTCCTGGGATTTCTTACATTCTACGAGCGCTACATTCCGAATATGGCTACCAAACTTACGCCACTCTACGAGCTTACACGCAAGGGGCAGCAATGGACCTGGAGCCAGAAGCATGAGCAGTGTTTCAACGATGCCAAACAGCAAGTCACATCTGATCAGGTACTGGTTCATTACAGTTTGACTAAACCATTAGTAATGTCTTGTGATGCATCGCCGTACGGGGTTGGAGCGGTACTGTCACATTCCGAGCCAGATGGTTCCGAACCTCCAATCGCCTTCAAGTCTCGTACGCTACAAACGGCAGAGAAAAAATATTCTCAGCTAGATAAGGAATTTTTATCAATCATGTTCGGGTTAAAGAAATTCCACCGTTTTATTTATGGTCGAAAATTTGTCATATATACTGACCATAAACCATTAGTAGGTCTGCTTCGGCCAGGGCGAGTGTTACCTGATGTATTATCCCCACGTATGATGCGTTGGAAATTGACTTTAGGATGTTATCTGTATGATATCAAGTACCGTCCAGGTAAAGAGAATTCAAATGCAGACTTGTGCAGCCGATTACCGATCCCAGGACCGGATACACCAGAGTACCCGGAACCAGCGGATGTGTGGTTACTACAAGGACAGCCTGCAGAACTTCCAATCTCGGCTGACACCATACGTCTGGAGACGAAGAAGGACATCATTCTTTCTAAAGTTTTAGCTGGTGTGCTACATGGCTGGGAACCATCGAAGTTACCGGTTGAGTTTCAACCCTACCTTCGGAATACAACGGGGTTATCGGTGGAAGGTGGGTGTCTTCTCTATGCCAACAGAGTAGTGATTCCCGAGAGTCTACGAGTCGATGTTCTGAAAATGTTACATGCAGTCCATCAGGGAATCGTTGCGACAAAGGCAAAGGCCAGGAGTTATGTTTGGTGGCCAAACATGGACCGAGCAATCGAAGAAATGATTGGCCAGTGTACATCTTGTGCTGCAAACAAGCGTGCACCCACAACATCGAACGTGATTCCATGGAGTGTCCCCAGTCGACCGATGTCGCGTATACACATTGACTTTGCAGGGCCTACGGAAGGACATACATTCTTCATAGCTGTGGACGCTTACTCTAAGTGGCCAGTTGTGAAGAACACCCGGGGGGTCACTTACGGCAAAGACAGCGATTGACGTTCTCCGAGACATGTTCACGGACTACGGATTCCCGATGAGATCGTTTTCAGATAATGCGGCAGCATTCAAAGGAGAGGAGTTTCAAGACTTTCTTTACAAAAACCAGATTAAACACATAACCTCAGCACCTTACTCGCCTGCATCTAACGGTTTGGCAGAACGTTATGTTCAGACGGTTAAACAACACTTACGAAAGTTCACGGCGGATAAGTGGCGTTTGGAGTTGGGAAACATTTTGTTAGCTCTGAGGACTACACCCAGTACCAGTACCGGGGTGACTCCGGCAGAAATGCTAATGGGCCGAAAAATCCACACAATGCTCGATAAATTACATCCCAACAACAAGACTTCTGTGGAGAGGGAGAGTGTGGCTGTTCAAGCTCAACAATCAGACTTTCCTAGCCGACAATTTGCAGAAGAGGACTCAGTGATGTACCGCAACTATGGTCCTGGACCAAAGTGGCTGCCTGGGAAAATATCGGAAGTACACGGGCCCAGGAACTTCACCGTCGAAGATGCCAGTGGAGCAGTACGACGCGTACATCTAGACCAAGTTCTACGCAGAAGTTCGTGGTACCAGTGGTAGCAAGGGCGACTCTTCCCGAAGCTTCCCAAGTCCCGAATAGTGCTGTAATGCCACCAGATGCTGGCAACTCCAGTGCTGTTATACAAAATGATAATTCTGTACAAGAACGTTGTACAGATTCCCAGGAACTATCTACGTTTAGGGTTCAGTCTCCTGTTGAGTTGACACCTTCAAAATCCCTAATTGGACTGAGTAACTCAAACTCAACTAGTCGTCACTCTTCAAGGGCTACAAAGCCACCATCCTATTTGAAGGATTATCATTGTTAGTTTTTGGATCATGATGCTTTTGTTGATTCAATTATTAAATCTTTAAGTTTTAGGTTAATTTCATTCCAGTTTTACAAGGTTGCATAGTATGTTCCTAAAAAAACTGATTCCTGTATTACAATCTTAGTTAGTTACTGTTTTGGAATATTGTGCTACAAGTACCAAATCTTTCATTATTTTTCTTTTCATTATTGGTCCCTAAGCTCAGTATGACTTTCAATCTATTTTTATGCATTTTTGGGGTAACGTTGGGGGGAATTGTGGTGTTTAAAAAGTTAAAACCCCCCGCTTATTTGCCTCGCCACATTACAAGGGGTGAATAAAAGATATGGCGTCGTTTCCTTCTGACAATTCATGCACAATATCAGTGTTTTTAGTCAACGTTTTTTAAAAAAATGATGTTTAAAGCTTAAGATAATCAGGCTATGCATTATTACGACCTTTACCTACAACCCCAATACATACATACATAACAGAACGAAACTCCCCTTTTCCAAAGGGGCGGTTTGGCGTTTTAATTTATGCTTTTTTAATGCAATAAAGTACTTTACGGATTTTTTGTATGGTTTTACCTTGTGCGCAGGAATTGAAAAACAGAAACAATACAAGTTATTTGCTGGGAAATTTTAGTAATCTTTGGTGTTAAAGTTGAATGGCTCCCCTAAAAATTTGGGGGGCCCTTTTTAAAAAATTTTTTTTTTCGATTAATCGCCCCCATCTAATTTACAGCAAGCTCCCCCTTCAAGAGGGTTTCCCAAATTTGTCCCGGGAAGGGGGGGGGAACCCCCGATGCTGGCTGCCAATTATATAGGTTGTCTATGCCTCAGCCTGGTTCCACGCCCCGCCTCTACCCCTACGTCATCAACATGGCATAGGGCCTACCCCCCCCAGTTTTCACACTACCCCAAATTCACCACTTAAGTTTTTCCCAAAAACATTTCCCATATCAACTGGCGTTTAACAAAACCCAAATAAATCTATAATATAATTTTCGTTTTTAAAACCATACATAGCCCTTTTTATTAACAATAACATCATGGATGGATATAAGGGCTTTTATGCTTTAAATTTGTTTAACAAAAAAATTTAAAATTTCCTTTTAATTAACAGAATGTAACTATACATCCACACTTAAGTTTTTTTTCCAAAAAACAATCACCATACAACTGGCGTTTAACAAAACCAGATTATAAATATAAAATTACCGTCGTTAAAACCATACATATTATTAACAATAACAACTGGTAGGATATCATGGCTTTTTTGCGTTCAATTGATTTAACAAAACAATTTAAATTTACTCTTCAAACAACAGAACTGGTACATTACATAGTTTAGATATCTGTGCGGAGCTTTAACTTTCCCCCACTGGGGGGCCCGGCTTTGGCTAGCCAGAATGGGTTTTCGTTATCTTTGATGGGTTTTAAAACGGGGGCCACTTGCCTTTTGGGGGTTTTTTTCAAGGGCTTTGGGTCCTTTTTGGGGGTTGTCTTTGCTGTTTATAGGCTAACAACCTGGATTTGAAAACAGGGGGGGTAGGACTCGGGCAGGACTCCTCTGTTAGCTAGTAAGGTATTTGTTGAATTTTTGATTATGTTGCCCGTGTGTTGGGTGTATGGCTACTATTGGCCGGTTCCCGGTTTTTTTTCCTTTGAACAAAATTTTTTTCCATTTTTGTCAGCAAGGTTTTTCTCGCCAAACCATGTCCTTTATCATAGTTGTTTCTGGCGCTGACGCACAGAAATTTTTGTCCTTGATACCTGTTTGAAAAAAAACAGGCTCAAAGAGTTTTGAAGTGGGTATTTTTTGTTTTATGTTTCTGTTAAAAAATTTTTCCATAAGGGCTTACCCAATCCCTTTACGGTGTACTACGAATTCCATGAGGCCTCATAGACACTTCTTTTTCCTCTTGTCTTTCCGAAACTGTCCTTTACCATTAAGGGCTCGCTCAGCTAGGCCATTGGATTGGGGTGGATATTTTGGGGCTAGTTTGTAAGGGTTAAAAATCCCAATTCTTTGCAAAGGATTTAAAAATTTCCCCTGGCAAATGGCATATTTTTCCAGACAGGGGGGTCCGGGATACCCAAACGTGCGAGAGAGACGAAGGGTTGATTACCCCCTGAGCTGTTTGGGTTTTACTGTATGGCTTCACCCCCTTTTCTAAATAGTCCATCCAACTAAGTAAATTTTTGTTCCCAATTCAAGATATTGTTTCTAATCTTTCCAAGGACGTCAGGTATCATACCAATCATAGGTTCTTTCCTTGAGTCTTTCGGGGAAATTTAAAAAGTTTTTACACTTGTTTTAAAAATCCTCAAAGTCAACGTCATCTGCGGCCAGAAAAGAGTTTTAAAACCGGGATTTTTTACGCTTTTATCCAGAGTGTCCCTCATGAATCAGTGAAATAAAAAAAGGGGGTTAAACTCGTGGGACAACAATCTGTCCCCCAAGGAAAAACTAATCCCTTCCCCTTGTGTGAATTCGTCCCCTTTAGGTTTCCAAAAGTATTTGGGATTGTCATCAAAATTTTGACTTTTTTTTGGGCCCCCATTTTGATGATTAGTACGTTTTGTAAAATCGTGCCTTGCAAGTTGCCTGTTTAAAAAACGGGTTTTTTTCGGGCTTCAGACTTTGGGAGATTTTTTAATAGAAGTGAACACACATTTTAGGGGGGGTCATCACTGACTGGGCGTCAAAAAAAGGGACGTGATAGGGTATCTGCAGCATGAAGCAACTTTCCGGTACATATGTACATGCAAATTGTATTTTTATAGTCTGAGCAGCATTTGTTTTAGTCTGGCAGTCTTGTCTATGTTTTTTTTTCACAAAATTTTCCCCGGGGTTTTGGTCGGGATGTACATTGCTGGCCCCGCCCTAAGTATTGGGGGAAATTCCTTTCACCGAACACAAAAGAGAGAATTCCCTTTTTTTTTCTGACGTAACGCACCTCTGAGGGTGTTTTTGGGTTTTGGGATCATAGCCCGGGTTGCCCCCTTGCATAAGGCAGGCCCCTGGGCCCGAATTAAGCGTCAGCTTGTAACCGGGGTTTGGGCTGTCATAAATGCCCAGAAAAGGGGGATTTATTTAAAGAAATGTTTTTATTTTATCAAAAGCGGGAAACAGTTCTGGATGCATTTCCACAAATGTGTCATTTTTTTGGGCGATCACGCAAAGGGGGGAGTGATTTGTGATAAAAAAGGGGAAGTACTTTCCGGTATTTTTGTATGCCCCAGCATTTTCCAAAGTCTGTTTTTTGGCAGGGGGTTTGGGTATTTTGGTGGGTTTTTATGTTTTGGGATTAGCTGACACTCCTGAAGCACTTATTATTTTTGCCCCCAAAGGGCACTGTTGGACTCGGAATGGGAAATTTTTCCCCCATTAATTTAACATTAAAGGACCCAGCCCGTTCCAGTACTTGGCCAGGTCATGTGTGCTCTTGAACTGTGCGACCTGCTACAATAGATCATCCAGATATATTTCAAAACCCTCAAAGTTCCAATAGTTGCATGAAATTTTTTTTAAACACTTCTGGGCTGTTAAAGTTTATGCTTGATCTGACAAATGCCTTATTGGGCCGAACTGCCAAACCCCTGCAACGAATAGGCCCGGTCCGGGCCCCAGATAATTATAAAAACATGTAGCCACCACTGACATCTCCCTTCAATAAAAGATTCTATGATATTGATATTTAGTATATAATTTTCAAAATTTAAGATCTGATTACCCTATGATTACCGGGGGGGCCCGGGTTTGTCCGTAACAAATTATGTACATATAAGATAAAAATTAAAAATTTAAAAATTGTTCCGTTGCATTTAAAATTTAATCGAACAACAGAATCACTTTGAGTATTGAGTTTTTTTTATTAAAACGAAAAGATAGACTCACTGAATTTATTCTACGTTTGATGGATTTAACATGATTATCCGACAACTTTACCGGCACTTTCACTGCTCTACCTGACCCCGGGCTTTTTATGGGCTCGGAGCTCCTGGGGTTTTGGGGGGCACACGAACGGCCTTGGGCCTTTTTCCGCGGGTCTATCCCCAGCCAAATCTGGTAGGTCTACTTCTCTCGCGACTGTGGCATCTGTAGGCTTAACCGTGTTAGTTTGTTCCGGCGTCTCTCGTAGAAATACCCGGTTCCGGCGGTAGAGTTTATCGTTGGCTTTGACCACGTATGATCGGGAAGATAGTTTCTCTGTGACTACTCCTTGGTGCCATCTATGGTCTTGCCACTCTGGGTTGGGTCTCAGACGTATGTCCTGGCCTACTTCCAGGTCAGGGTATTCTTTGGATCGGACGTCAAAGGATTGCTTCATCTTCTGCTTTCGAAGATTTATCTTCTCCTGCACTCCATCTTCAACTTTAGGGTATAGTAGTTTGTTGGTGATTGGCATTAACGTTCGCGTTCTGCGGGACATGAGACGTTGTACTGGACTGGAGGCCATATTTTCGGTAGGAGTGTTTCTCCAGTCAAGAATGGCCTTCCATGGGTCGGTGTCATCTTGTTTAGTTTTCTTCAAGATCTTCTTAGCGATCTTCACTGTCGCTTCCACTTTACCGTTTGACTGGCTGTGTCGAGGTGAGATGGTGCAATGTTCAAACTCCCATTCGGAGGCAAATTTCTTAAACAAAAGAACTCACAAATGGGGTGTCATTGTCTGTGACAAGTATCTCAGGTATACCGTGTCGACTGAAGTTTTTCTTAGCTACATCGATGAGAGTTTGCGATTGGGTGTTCTCTAACTTGTCAAGTTCCCAGAAATCCGAGTAATAGTCGACCGTGACCAAATAGAGCTCTTCTTTAATGTGAAAAGTGTCCATCGCGACTCGTTTCCAAGGCAAGTTTGGAGTAGCATGTGTTTGCATCGTTTGTTTTTGTTGATTGTCAGCAAACTCATTACAAGTACTGCATTGCTTAACCTTTTCTCTGATTTCTTGCGACATCTGAGGCCAATAGACTGTATCTTTAGCCTTTCGTAGACACGCTTCTGGTCCGAGATGACTGGAGTGAATTCTGTTTAGCATCTCTGGGCGCATTAGCTTCGGAATGATAATCCTGCATCCTCTGAAGACAACTCCGTTCTGCACGGACTGAGCCCAGCCAATGGGTGAGTAACATGATAGTGGTAAAGCGAGGGAAGAAGCTCAGAATATGTATAGACCCGCCTGAGTTGAATGCAGCCCTGCAGCGACCTCAATACCAGTTGCCCAAACTTGAAGAAATGTTGCCTCATTTGTCGAATGCTAAAGTTTTTTCTGTTTTTGATGCAAAAGACGGTTTTTGGCAAATATTGCTGGATGAAGAGAGCAGCAAACTAACCACCTTCGCCACACCTTTCGGACGCTATAGATGGCTCCGTTTGCCATTCGGCGTATCGCCGGCTCCGGAAGAGTATCAGCGAAGACTACATGACATCCTCAATGACCTACCGGGCATACTTGTCATAGCAGATGACAAAGTGGTATATGGAGTAGGAGAAACGACAGCTGAAGCCCAGATCGATCATGAGAAAAACGTCTATTGCCTACTTAAGCGGTGCCGAGCGACCAACCTCAAGCTCAATAAAGAAAAAATGCAGATCAAAATGGAAGAAGTCGCCTACATGGGTCATTTGCTTACGAACAAAGGTCTCAAACCAGATCCTGCGAAGATTGCTGCCGTTGCACAAATGTCTAGACCTACAAATGCACAAGAAGTACAACGATTTATTGGCTTTATCACGTACTTGACGAAGTTTCTGCCGCAGCTGTCAACGATTTGTGAACCACTACGACGTCTAAGTGACAACATTGCACCATCCCACTTCTGACACCATGTTACAAGTTTATGCTTGATCTGACAACTGCCTTATTGGTCCGAACTGCCAACCTCTGCATACAGAATATGGCCGGTCACGGCCTACAAGATAATTATGAAATCAGTGTAGCCACCACTGACAGGGGCCGAACAAAGGCCAAAGGGGAGACGCATGAATCTAAATCTACCAAAGGGTGAGTTGAAAGTGCAGAGATCTGCACTTTCCTCTGTCAAGGGGATTTGAAAAAATCCCTGTTTCATGTCAAGTACCGAAAATAATACCTTGCCCTGGAGATTATTTATTAGATCCTCAGCGCGAGGAATCAGATAGTGTTCACGTTTAATACTCTTATTCAGGTCACTTGGGTCAAGACATAATCTCAATTTTCCATCGGGTTTTTCCACTATCACTAGTCGGTGAACCCAATCTGTGGGTTTGTTAACTTTTTGTATGATTGATTTGGATTCTAAGTCATCAAGAGTTTCTTTTAGTTTAGAATGTAAACTAAGAGGAACACGCTTACAAGCGTGAATTACAGGAATTGCACCTTCTTTGACCTCGATGTTGTGGGTTATAGGCATCGCACCTATTCCATCAAACACATCCTTGTAGGTTTCAATCACATTTTGTTTGGAATTTTCTACCTCAATTTTATCTATTCGCTTAATCAGATCCAGTTTGACACATGCATTTAATCCTAAAAGTGGGCAAGACTTAACATTAACAACAACAAATTCAATTTGTGAACATATACCTTTTTTGGTTTTACAATTTAGGGTTATGGAACCCTCAGGTTTCACTTTGAAACTGTCACTGCCAAAGGCTACCAGTATTGAACTTGTTTTTCTTTTTTACCTGCCTGTTTAATGTTCAATTTGCTCAGAACACTGGTTGGCATCACGCTTATTTCGGCGCCACTATCTAATTTAAAGGTGATAGGGGTAGACTCTACCATTATGGTTTCAGTCCACGACCTGTCATTACCTTTAGGGCTTGGCCTACACCTGCTTGTTTGCTCAACAGAGCTAATGTGTTCATTCAGTTGGTTGTGAGGATCCTCTTCTTCCTCAGAATCAGCTGACGAGTCTTGGGTAGGCATCCCTGGTTCATCTTCTTGAAGTGTGTGTACCGGTACCTTCTTTGTTTTCCGTGTAGGGCATCCTTTCGCGAAATGGTTTTTCTTGCCACACATGGCACAGGTTTTCCCAAATGCTGGACATCGGTAGGCCTTGTGTTCGTATCCACACTTACGGCAAGTGTATTTTTCAGACGAGGCTTCGTCACGGTAGGCTCGGTCAGTTTGCTTATTTCTAAACTTGTTCTTGCTCCACTTAGCTTGCTTCTTATCAATGTGGACGGCATCGATGGCCACTGGCTGTCCTTGGACAGCTTTCGCTTGACGTTGACTCTCTTCCGTAGCCCTGCAGTGATCTGCGGCTTTTCCCAGGGTTAGACTCGGTTCCCTTAGCAGGCGTTCCTGGGTGTTCTTGTCACTTATGCCCAAGACGATCCTGTCCCTAATTAGGCTTTCTTGTTGTTCCTCAAATTCACATGAAGCACTGGCCATTCTGAGTTCTAATAGAAACTGTTCAAATGTCTGGCCTTGTTTTTGAATAATTGAAAAAAAATTAAAGCATTCATAGACTATGTTCTTTCTTGGTTCACAGTAAAGTTCAAATTTATTCACTACGGGTTCAAGCTTGTTCTTGTCCCCCTCGGTTTCGTAGGTAAATATGTTGTAGATTTCAACACCCTCGTCCCCGATTAGGCATAGTAATTTGGATACTTTCACCGATTCATCTTTATCTTTATCACCTCCAGTGGCTTTCAGGTATAGCTTGAATTTTTGTATCCATTTGCGCCAGTTTTGTGCCACATTGCCTTCAAAAGACATTTCTTGGGGTGGCTTGAAGGATTCCGCCATTTTGTGAGCCTTAGGGCCTAGGCCCTAGCCTAGAATTTCGTGAGTTTGATAATATGACTTAGGCCTACTTACTTATCAATGAGAGCTGGTTCGATTACTTCTGACACCATGTCTCATGTTCAGGACTTACACTGGATGTAATTATTAAATAAAGAAACACATATGCCTTATTGTACGTGATAACATAATTTATTCTGTAGTCCATCCTCACACACCTCTAGCCAACTGCCATATTCACGCCCACCTCTAGAACCACTGCCTTCCCATATTTCATCCAGCCAGGTTCCACAGCCTCCTCGACTCTACCCCTACGTCATCAACATGGCATAGGGCCTAGTCCCAGCTGTCACAACTATCACATACATAACATAATAAACTTAACTTTCCTCTTACATCCTACTTTTAAGTTTCAACTATTATATCTTTAGTATTAATAATTTGACGAAATCCATATTTGTACCAAGTTGTATAAATCTACGGATTAATAAAAACTTGAACTTGAACTTGAACAAACCAAGCCTACATTTGAGCTGTCTCATTGTTTCAGTTTATTTTGAACTAGGCCCTAGAGTAGACAGTTGATAAAAAGACCTGGTCTACATGGTAGGCAAAGGCCACACACATAAATAGCTACAGATAGCTGCCATCGTCTTGTACAGGCCTCAAGCTATGTGAACATTTACAACCGCTAATTGTAGTAGGCCTAGATGACAGTTGACTAAAAGTCTTATGCAGTTATGCTTTGCACGATAGGGCTAGATCTGTGTTTGCCCTAGCCTGCAGGTATGCCTACTCATGCTTTTTGTTCACAAGCCTAGATTAACAAGCCATGGATAAACATCTAATAGGTGGCATCCATAGTGTGTATCGAAATTGCATCAAGTACCGCAAAAAGTTTAACCACAATCTTACCAAAAATTTTCAGCAAGGTGGTGAATCCCTTGTTTCAGGGTCGGAACTTATAGTGCACAAACACACGGAAACTGACACAACAAAATCACCTTGCCACTCTGACTTGCGAGTCCGTTGACAACTGTGAGAGAACTAAACTGAGGGCAAAGTAAAACGGTCTAAAACCATTAAACTAAACCCGTAAAATGGGGGTTTGCCAGTGGTATATCATCAACAATAACTTTTGTCTTTGAATGATGATCCAGGCCATTTCGGATTAGACCCGGGACAAGTTGCAGCAATTAGTGTATTTGGTATCATTTTCTTCAGAAAAAATCCTCTTTAACATAGTAATCAAAATCCGCAAAAATCCAAACTACAAGGATTTTTTATATGGAGCCCTATTTAAAACTCAATTAATTACGCATTTTTAATGTAACCAAAACTAGTCGAGTTTGGATTAAATTAAAAGCTTATAGCTTCATGTTGACAAATATTGTAGTAGGTGATAACACACATAACAAAAACTTGTAGAAATACAGCCAAACCTTACACACTCAAAAGGGAATGAGATCTAAAAAAAAGGGCCAAGCTCATCTACCCTTTCCCACATTTGCGCATTTTTAAATTCATAAACGTACAGTGTCCCATAACAGCATCCTCGAAAAGCTTGGCAAAATAAAATTTGCGATTATTAATTTAACGTAGTAGTTTATCCAAGTTCTTTTTTGTAATTATTTAAACGTAAACATGCAAATTCTATTTTGCCAAGCTTTTCGAGGATGCTGTTATGGGACACTGTACTTTTAAATGAATTAAGAATGCGCAAATGTGGAAGGTAGATGAGCTTGGCCCCTTTTTTTAGATCTCATTCCTTTTGAGTGTGTAAGGTTTGGCTGTATTTCTACAAGTTTTTGTTATGTGTGTGATCTTATTACTTTTTCAAGTTCCATTACAAAATTATTTGTTAAAATATAATATTTTTATCAAAGTGTATTTAATTTTTATGGTATTAGCAATAACAATAGGATGTAAAATATCTAGGCCCGGATTCATGTACATCCTGGTATAGGTGGTATAACCATGGTATAACGACGGTATAAGGACTGGTTAAGTCTAGGCAACTCCAAATCCTATTAAAACTTTCCCATGTAACAACAAACGCACAACTAATGTAATTTTACACCTATTTCACTGCACCCACACGAGGGAAGCGATATATCTAGACGGCCTTGACCCACAGCCATGTAAATCATCAGATAATCAGAAGAATATTGAAAATTTTCACCATCTTTTGTTTTACATTTTTATTAAAAGTGACAGGAGATTTCGTGAGTTTATTAAAAGTAAAGACAAAGCTTATTATTGCCGTAAATTTTGGAATAGCCTAGGACTATCATACCATTGTTTATCTGCATTAGGCTTTTAGTAATCAAAACTAGTTATTTGTGCGGGAAGTGTCAAAACAAGGTTGTGCTGGCCTAGGGTTGGCTAAGAAAGGCCTAGGGCTTTGTCAAACATGTATTTATTTTCTAGTCCTATAGCCTAATGGAACTTTAGACCTACACTGTTGTATTAAAAATAATTTTCTTCATCTGGGCCTAGGCCCAGGGACGGTTTCGATTTGTTTTATGAGAGTATAATGACACCTTTTCTCGTTCCACACAAAGAAGAAAAATTTTAAATGTCCGCCATTTGTTTACGTATCGCACTTTCCCGCCTAACTCTGCTCATACCGTCAACAAGTGTCAAGTAACTATGGTTACTTGTTGATTATATGCCAAGTGTTTTAAGGCTTATTTTAAAACCTTTATTTGGAAGCCTTCCAACAAACTTTTTCAACTTTTTTTTCAAAAGAGACTATATTTCTATAACCTTAATGTCCATGTAAAAATATGAACATTGTAGCCCCACCCGTCTGGTCAGAATCGCGGGCCGACGTATTATAGTTTAGCAGTAGCTAGCAGTAGCTAAAATCCTTAAAGTGATTTTGAGCATGTTTGAAGACATTTTTTCACCAAGAAGGAATGTCGTACCCCAATAAAATTTGGCATGTGTTGTCAGGTACCTAAATCCCCTCGATTGTGATAGTTTTCAAGTTCACATCACGTTACATGACGGCTGGGTAACACCTCGAAATCACCTCAACTCTGCTTGGTGTATAAGGTGCTTGAGTGTGTAGCGCACCGCGGCTTGGCTGCGGCGCCCTAACGGGCACCTAGATAGATTCATCACACAGACACAGGGGTCACTAGAGGTCAATAACGAGAGATCTTGTTCTTAACAAACCTAACTAAAAATTATTCGATTAAGTTCCTCCAGTTGTGACTTTCGATCAGTCACTATGGTGGGAAGCTATGACCATAATAAACAATGAACCAGATACGAGTGACCTTAAGTCAATAGTGTTTAAACGAGAGGGTTTTCCATCTGCAAATGAGGTTTTTGGGAGCAATTGGGCATTTGACAGCAGGTTCTGGAATCAAATAATTATTTGAGACAATATGCTAAAAATGCAGTCGGACATATTCTCAATGGAAATTCGTATACCCGAGCTATTTGAGTCAATTTCATTGTTGATTCAGCTCTAAATGCAGTGCTATTTAAAAAGATATTCAATATCCCCACCATTTAAGAACATACAGTCAAGGTAGCATGTAGTTTGACAATGAAGATCTTAATGAGCTGGGTGTAATATTTGAAGACCTTGTGAGAGGAGTTATTTCTGCGGGTAATGCAAATTCATCTGAAGCTTTGATTTATCAAAAGCAAGATTGCAGGGTCTAAACAAATCTTCACAGAATCATAGAACTTAGAAGTTATGGTTGCAATACATGGACATGGTAGGGCTAGACACAATGACAAAGTTTATTAAAGCCGAACGGACGGGAAACTGGATTCTGCATCTGCAATCTGTTTCAGAAATGGTACCTTATCTTGTACCAGCAGGTATACACGTTATACGAGAAGTTGCTCGATTTTACCTTAAAATGATGAACAAGCTCGAATATCCTGATACACACAAATTCCTTGAAAATGTGATGCGAAGATCTGACCGGTACTGGGCAGGTCTCTCATCTGATCTTGTCAATAACAGAGTTTTATGAAAAGCCTAAGTCAAGAGCTCGGGGTATGACTGAACCTCAGAGACCCAATTTGGGTCTCATCAATGCCTATATTTGCACCGATATAAACAGAACTTTGCAAGCACTTACTCAGATATCATACCACCAGACAAGAGAGCAACACATTAAATCATCGAATGAAAGACAAGAAAGAGATAGCCAAAGCTGAAGAAGATGATATTGCAACTGTTTTAATGTATGAACTATGTAGTCAACCACCAGCTATCTTCGATTCTTACGGGATTTCAGTGAAGGCAAACAAGTCTGTCTTAGCGGCTTAGCACATGCGATATGGAATGTAGGCTATATAATGAATAGTAGAGATTCAATCCCAACAGAATTGCCAACTGGATACATTCAACAAGTTATTGAGGGTGGCGCCCTTCTTCATAGTAACCCCATGGCATGAAAAATCAACATAATTATGTCGACAGTGTGTACTCATATATATCGTAGGTACGTTACTAAACATTATGGTTGTGCTATTATTGTCTTTGATGGTTACTCAAACTAGCCGTCAACTGCACAAGGATGTTACATAATATGAGATAAAGTCATGGTTTTTTAAGAGTTACTATGCAATTTTAAGGGAAAATAACTATTCCCCCACAAAATGCTCAGTTCTTAGCCAACTCCAAATTTATTTTCATGCTCACAAATTTCTTTGACACAAAACAATTGCACAGTTTATCACGCTAAGAATGACGCCGATCATTTGATTGTTCATAAAGCAGGCAATATAATCGTCTTGCACAACTCCAACCTATGTCATTGGAGAAGACACCAACTTATTAGTTATTTTCTGCCTTCACGCTGACACCAACCGCCATGACGTAATATTCTTCCTAGAACCCAAACAAAGACAAAAAGGAAGACTCTTAATTGGGATACACAAAACAAATGCGATTTTGGGACCAGAAACCTGTAAACATTTATCGATTGCTCATGCATTTCTTAAATGTGACACAACATCTCGCTTTTGTTCAATGTTGGAGAAAGAATAGCACTCAATAAGCTTAAGGATAGTAACTTGTTTCGTGAACAGGCGGACACGTTTTGTTCCGCTGATGGTAGCCAGGAAATAATACAACAAGCAGAAGCGAAGGCTTTGGTTATGTATGGCGGAAAGCAGAATGAAACCATTGATAATCTCCGCAACAGATTGTTTAGGAAAAATACTGCGTCAGGAACATCGTTTGCTAAGGCTAAATAGCTACCACCTACCTCAGGAGCTGCTAAATACTACAGATTAAGGGTGTACTTCCAAATTAATGCGTGGAAAGAAGTATACCTGGATCCCAGGCAAGGCAATGGGGATGGGTTATCAAGAAAGGAAAATTGATTCCAGTATTAACTGATTTAGTCCTAGCCGTCCATCTAAAATTGGTAAGGTGTTTTGTATAAGTATTAGTATTAGTAGTTTTAGGGCGCTTTAACAGCTATGATTATTCGCGCCTCCAAGAAAAAACAATTTCTATAAGTGTGAGTTACCACAATGTATACTTCTTTCCAAGGGGCGGGACGGAAGGGGAGACGCAGGGGGACAAGGGGTGGACAGGCCTGAGCTGGTCAGAACCAGCCACAAGCGTATGGGGAGGGCAGGGGTTCCTCCACGTCGTGGTCGTCTCCGTCTGTGTCATCATCCGTCCGTGTTGTCATTGTCATTGTCGTCGTCGTCGCCGTCGGGGAGGTGGTCAAAGGGAAGGGGAAAGTTCCCCGACGACGACTCAGAGCTCGCCATTAGTTTCAGGGAGTAAAACTCCCCTTATCACGGGCCAAACCACGAGAAGGTTGCGAGTTGGAATTTGATGTAAAACTGACTGCGAGACTCAAATATGTAGCTGATTTAACAGGATTATAACCACCCGTAGCATATATATTCTAGCAAGTGTTCTATCCTCATCCTTATGTTGTTTTCTTATTTTTATTGTTGTAAATTGAAATGAATAATATACTAATTTGATATCATATTTAATTTGATATTGAACACGGTAATTGGTAAGTTATCCAAATTTGTGTCACTCCAGAATGAACGAAATGCATAATTTATTTGGGCTATCTTGAGCTCGTAGGATGAAAAAGCTCCACATGAATGACGTAGGAATTTGATAGTAAATTTCCGGTTAGATAACTAAATGAAACTAAAATGCAATTGTTATTTATACAAAAAAATACGCATTAATTGGTATTGTGCAATAAGTAGGGCTGCTCAGCATAATAAAATAATATAATTTTTCTGCAAATTACACCACGGCAGGTCTTACAAAGTTGTGTACCCAACCGGACAGGAGTTCGATACACACACTAGAGCTAGATGTCCTAGCAAGGTAGTAGTGTAATGTAGAATATTAATAAATCAACCACGTATTGTACCGAATACACTTTCATCAACAGGGGCGCATCTCAAGAATAAATTATGAATCAGAGTATTTTTGCTAGTAGTTATTATGCAGGACAGATTGTACATAATTATATTTGTCGCAAGTCGCCCGCAATAAATTCCGAAACTGACATTGGTACGTACAGAAGCTTCCCGACGAGCGCCGACGAGGTATCATTGTACCAACCACATTGCGCAAAAGGCAGGTCAAAGCTAGGAGTCAAATGTTAAAACTTAGGTCATTATTATTTATGTTAATTTATAACACAGTCACACCGTTAGATGTGGCACATAGGATAAGAGCGTTGGTCCGAGGCGTTCGGCGTTCGAAATCTCAATTAAATTAATTGGTTATAATAATAATATATATAATATATATATAAAATATAATAATTAATGTTTATCGTATTCAGATATGAAGTGAATTTAATTTCTTTAGAGCAATGCACTGAAACTCAAATGTGTATTGTGTGGCTCGTTGGTATTGTTGTTAGAATCTCTGTCTTCCAATACAGAAGGTCCATGGTTCGATTCCCCTTAAGTCAGAAGGTTTTAACTGCTGATTTAGCAACGGTGGGCCCTTTCAGCCGTCCTAGCAACGAGGCACATAATAAATTTAAGTTGTTCTGAATCGGCCTTGTTGATTCTGGCGTTGATCCGCGGGCGCACTGTCCATACTACTGATTACTAGATTTCCTATATTAAAAAATATTGATCTTTGGTTGGTTATCGCTCACTCGTCGATTACGTCGGGGCCTGCAGGGTTGGATTGATCACTTTAGTTTACTGTCCCCCACTGAAAATCAGTTTTATGACTGAGTGGGTAGACTAAATATGAATTTATTTATTTATTATAATATGCTACGCTATACGCTCACTTCCATGCAAATATAGCCCTACCTCAGAACGTTATTCCTTGTAAACAAAGTTATTTTTACCCACAACAAAGATAAATAGAACGTATTTTCACATTAGGATTGACACATTCGACAGAAATATTAATTGTAAATAAATTATACCGGATACACAAGATAACAACCAATAAAAAAAGTAAGTGGTCATTTGAGACTCCGGATACACATAAAATACATTGCAAATATCGCAAACAAATACACGAAAAAATCTCAAAATACTCGTAGTTTATATTATAATGCGTCACACATAGGCATGTGTTACACTGGTGAGTTAGGATTATTACACATTATTTACATAGACTTCGAGAATTTTTATTTACACATGTGCACACATAGAATGAGATACATTGAGTTCAACTATGTACATTCACGTATCGTCGTACACTCGCGACGAAATACGTTAGTAATGTGATGTTTGACATACTTTACACGCTCGCCTCTAGTGTCTACTATAACATATAAACGCAGGGAACAATAATTAAAAAAAAAAAAACGGGAGAAAACTAAAGATATGTAAATGTGATCATGTTCACGTTTCATTGGTTTTGTTTCTTGAATTCTTCGGCCACACTTTGCAAGTGGCATTCACACGCAAAGAAGAGATGAACTCCATTGCAAAACTACGTGGTAGGTTTTCTACTTAGATGATTTTTTTGTCTTTGATTTCAATTGCTTGGACAAACAGTTTTTGCAAAATTAAAGTAAAATGAAAATCACATTCGAAGTATAAGGTTTCAAGGTTAATCGAGACGGTTGGTACATTGGCAGAATAACAATCCCCACGGTGCAGGGAATTAAAATTATTATTCATTATAATTCATATTTTAGTAATCATAATATCTCCATACATTATAACTTATCCAAGCAAATAGCAATGATTTTTGGGTACTATACCCGGAACAATATTAAAACTTTTTTAAAAACTTTTTAATGATCTGAACAATTCTTGGAAACATTTAAGGTGCATAAGCGATCATGTAATTTTATAATATACCTCCCACGTCCCACTCGCAGGGAAAAATGACCTATGTACGAGAAATAAGAAGTAATTACATCAGATAAAACAACAAAATGAATTAAATGTGGATGTTCTTTCCCTAGTTCGTAAAGTACGGAAGAACTGCAATTGAGACACTCTAGAGTGGTGTTTTTAAAATTGCGCCCAAGCCTCTATGTATGATATTATTATCGTTCTGGTAATCAAAACAATTGATGCAACGAGGTTTTAAAAAATACAAATCATAATTGCAAACATGCATGTTGCATGTAAAAGATGTAATTTCAGTGACGGACTTCAATTAAGCGATCCGAACCGACGACGCCATCGATTGGCGAAATAACCGGACATTTTAAATCCTAGTTCACAGATTACCATGATTCATCCGCGGATGAGTCAGCATAGACCTAACTACTTCGGAACAACCATTTACAACTTGTTGTGTGCTTCGTTGCTAAGACGGTTTCAAAGCCACACTCTCAGTGGATGTAATGCGATACCCTTCCCATAGATTATGGGTTGATTCAAGTCGGGAATCGAACCAGCCGGAATCGAACCAGCGACCTTCTGCTATGGAAGCAGGGACGCTATCCTTTGGACCAACAAGCCACAAGCATTATTTGGCAGACTTGCTTGCCCCCAGAGCAATAAAATGAAATATTCTGTAATAATAATTCAATCATTACGTAGTGCATGGGTGATGTCTGTCCTATGGATATGACCCCGGGTTGGAATCCCTTCGAGACCGGTAATCCTGAATGAAGGTTTTTTCGAGCTTTTCCTCAGTCGCTAATGCGAATGCAAGGGATTGAATAGCCCTCGGATTATTTTAATTATCCTTTCCGCAAACTACCTTTAGTCACCAGGAAGAGGTCACACCGGTTAAATCTCATGTGTATATCCTACAGCGGGCATCCTACAAAATGTATTTATTATGGGTATGACCGGTCGAAAGGCCCGACTACCCTGCGTTAGCAAACGATGTTATTTTCTTTATCGTGCTGAAAGAACGCTACACGATATCTAAAAAATAGAATAAAGGTTCTGTTTTGGGACTATATTTACATAGACTAATCGTAAACAATATTTGCTTAGTTCTTACAACGCGGGTAATTATGTAGATTGGTTGAATGGGAGCACTACAAACCTTGCATTGCGGAGAATCAAAATTATAATCTACTAATTAAAGAACGCGATATACATATTATTTAGGCAGTCTCAAATTCTGATGTAGTCCGCGGTCGCAGTCTCGCACATAGGGACGCTGGCGAATTACACTAGCAGGACGCGGATTCGAATCCCGCACAAGCATAGGTTATCTGTAATTGTTCTTCACTCTCGTCTATCACCACTCATAGTCCGAATAGCATGATGTCAATAAAAGTGACGTTGAACAACAATAATCATCAACATTAATTTCTGTAGCGAATATTATAGAATTCTTACAACGATGTAAAAGCTGCACGCAAACCTCAAAATAGCAGATTGTGTTTATGTAATCTGATGACAAGAACATCCGGTGTCCAGATCCCGCCTACATTACCTCCCTACTTGCTTCAAAGTAGACACGATCAAATTTCACAAGAGAGTGCCACCAAATGGAGCCAAAAGTGTGCTTTGCAAGGCGTTCGTACTTTTCAAACTACGTCTACATTTTTCGTCCGATTTCAATAAAAGTTTTTTTTATTTTATCAGAAATGAACTGTTATTCTACGTACAAAGCCTGATTTTGCAAGTTCGCTCCTCTTTGGTCAAACAAGGGCAGTAAACTTTGACCGGAAATGAACATTTTCTATGGACTTTGAGGACTCATGGGAGAAATGTTTTGACTTAAAAGAACAAACAAGCTATGTACGAGAAATAAAAATTTAGTTATCTATCGGAGGAAAAAAACAGAATGAAAATATAATGATTTCCCTGTCCGTAGTTTGAAAAGTACGAAAGTACTGCACATGGCACGATCGGAGTGGTATTTAAATCGCACCCAAGCCTCTTAACGAGGGAATGAATTGCTTATCTGTCTGCAAGGAATGCAATGGAATCAGCTGTAACAATCCCATTCATCCGAACAAATTACTGATGATAATGATAATATGGACTTGTAACATAACATAAAACATGAAAGAAGAAAATCATTGATAGAGTAATACAAATCATTTTTGGAATTAAATAATCAATTATAGCAATGTAATGATTAAAAATGTATTCGTAATTAATAACTGATATAAAATGTAAGTAATTATTGACCTCTAGTGACCCCTATCTAATGAAGCTACATCACTTACTACAATATCTGTCAACGTGAAGCTATAAGCTTTCATTTGAATCCAAATTCGACTAGTTTGGTTACATCAAAAATTGTGATGTGTAATTGCTAATTGGGTGTTAATTATAGCTCCATATAAAAAATCCTAGTCGTCGGATTTTTGCGGATTTTGACTATGTTAAAGAGGATTTTTTTCTGAAGAAAATGATACCAAAAACACTAATATTGCAATTTGTCCTGGGTTTGGCCAATTTTTTACTTATATGTCTCAGATCATGATGCCCCGTCAGCCAGGATTATTGCGGATTTTGACTATGTTAAAGAGGATTTTTTCTGAAGAAAATGATACCAAAAACACTAATATTGTAATTTGTCCTGGGTTTGGCCGATTTTACTTATATGTCTTAGATCACGATGCCCCGTCAGCCACCCCAGCAGGTCAGACAAACCCCGTTAGTTTTGTGTTTATGATGTATATGTAGAGATGTGCAAAAATGGTTTTTAAACCCCTTAGCATACCATTAATACACACTGTTTTGCCATGAAATAACTATTTAAAATCAAAATTGTGGGGAAAAAATAAATTCAAAATTTTCTTCCCCTTTCGTATTTTTATTTTTATTTTATCATATGACAAGGGAGCGTACTATCACCAATACTATTTGCAGAGGCGGCTCTACCATAAGGGCATTGGGGCATGTGCCCTCCTACTCTTCCCGCCAACAATTACTCACATTGATATTGATATTGATATTTATTAGCCATCTTTTTGCACTCATGTGCCAACACAAGTATACATGGTAGGCGAGTATTAGACGTTGTCATCAAGAGTGGTTGAATATAATACCTGGTTATAATAGTATAAATGTACAAATCATTCTACAAGTGTAAAGCGTCAATAACAAGATAAAACTAATTAGGATAGGCCTATCAGTATCTTGCAAGATATCACATTTCTAAGATAATGTAAAATACATTACAATGATTAAGTAGCCTACATGTACAAATAAGTTTCCCAATGTAAAAACAAGTCAATAACAAGATAAAACTATAATAAGGGTATATAACCCAGTAGGCAATAGTCATACTCTTACAAGATATCACAGTTCTGAGCTAATTAAAACACACATATTAAAAATTACATAACTAACAAGTACAATACTAATACACACAACTCACATGGAAGGAAGTCCACAGATCAATGACTAAAATACTCTGCAAGAGAGTAAAACTCTTTTTCCAGCAGCCAGATTTTGACACTATTTTTTAAACTACTTTCACCTAATCTGCCTTTATATTATTTGTAAGTGATTAAAAATTTTCCTTCCCGCTTGGATAGGGTCACTATCTGCTAGCCTAAGCCTAGTTTGGTCCTGGTGGAGATTGTCTTTAAGTCTAGTGTTGTGGGTGTGCACATTACTGTTCCTTTGAAACAAGGTGGGATTTTCATTGACAAAGCATGCCATTTCAAGTATAAGTACCAGTTATAGTGAGAACACCTAGAGTTTGCGAGTTGTAGACGTCGTGGTACACATTTACATAAAATCAAATAGTTTGTATTTTCAATGTGAACGCGCTCGCGCGGTAAAGAAACAGCGAACAACGCTCGACTCGAATGAGCCTTCTATGGCTAAACGGAGTTGCGCCTGCGCAGTCAGCTTTAGTCGGAAATAGCCGAATCTTTGCTTCGCAATAAGCATTGGAACTCTGGCAGGATGGGCAAGATTTTAGTCCGCCCAGAGCTGTTGTCAGGAGACGTTACGCCTTACGCGCTGCGTTGTGCGGGTGTGTTGTGTTATCTTTGGCAGCGTTTATGTGTGGTTTATATCTGTGGTTTTAGCTTAGAGGTTGTGAACAGTGAACAGGACCAGAAAATGAATGAGGTGAGGTATTTAAACGAGGAATTTGCCGTGTCCAAAGAAAGAAGAGTACAACTGACAGGCATTAAAATACACAGAAAAATATAGACAAATTACCATTTTTAAATGGATAACTGTTTGTGCCCAGGCCCGTATTAACCATTAGGCTAACTAATCTCTAGCCTAGGGGCGCAAGCTCTCAGAGGGCGCATTTTTGTTTGCGCCCTAAAAAAAAATTGAAAATATTTTTGTGTTATGTTTATAGTTCTCCCTTGTCAAATCGCTGTAAAGGCTGTTCTGGAGCTAAATATATGCCAAAAAATTTTGCCTCCGCCGGCTGGGGCTTTGCCCCAGACCCCTTGTAGCCCACGCAAGTCCATTCGAAATATTGTGCTCTGCCTATTTTAAACCCCACGAGCCGCCACTGACTATTCGACGTTGTAATGGATGAAATGCTGCGCAGGGTACACCCAGAGGGTAACAGAAGAAGAAGTAAAAGATCAAGATACCAGAACAAGATCTATGCAGACAATATGGGAATTTGGAGCAATGGTGAAGAAGTGAAAACAGAAGGTGGATAAAGGAATGAGGTGACAGAAAAATTTTGGGAATGAAGATTAGTTTTAAGAAGAGTGGGGTTTTTTAGTGATGCAAAGAGTCAAAAAGTCTCAAAGAATAAAGATAGGATCACACGAGGGGAGTAGAATGGAGGAACAGATGAATTCGATACCTAGGAAGTATTGGATAATGAAGCAAAAAGTGGAATGAAGTTAAGGGGGAGAGTGGGTGGCAGAAAAGTTTTTACCAAAAATCAGAAAGAAATTTTGGGAATGGCATTCCCTAAAAAAGAAAAAATGTTCCTTTATAAGAGTACTATTACCTTTTTTAACATATGGGCTGAAACGTGGTAATGGGCGGGAAAGGGGGAAAGTGCTATCAGGAGCTGAGATGAAGTTCATACGCAGTGTTTTAACTTTATGTTCTGATATAAGACAATTTAAAAGATATTAAAATAAAATTGGGTTTCCCCCCCCTTTTAAATTTTATAATATTCTGAAAAATTAATTAATTTTTAAATAATAACTTTAATTAACACAGCCAATAATATTTTTTTTTGTTTTTATGCAAATTTTTCAGCCACGGTAATAAATAATAACTAGTGTTGTGCTAGTATCCGCGTCGTCGGCCGCTGCGCCGATTTCGAACGATGCACAGGAACCAAAACACACTTTTATCTGGGGAATGGAATTTTTTACGTTCACTGCACTACATTTTCAGCAAGTGCCCCGAACCAGTCATTAGTGACGTCACACAAGCTTTTTGGAGTGTGGGAAAAATTTCTTTTTTTCAAAATTGGCAACACAACTTGCACGTGCGTGCAAAATCTCCGATGAATGACAGTCGCAGTCGACTTGTGTGTGATGTATGCATCTTTTTAATGGTGGTATCAATAAACTATCTGAGTTTCACATGCAAATTTTGTAGTACTCAAAGGTGAGAATAAAAACTTGGAGAAATCTATATCTAAAACGCAAAAACCCCTCTCTGAATACCCACAATTTCCTAATCACCAGGGGGTCAATAAAATTTGACAATCAAAAAACTCAATTTCCCGGGTACGTCACAGAACATCAGTCGATGTGAACCGACGGAGAAGGTGCTTCTTCTAGAACACACTTTTTGGGCTTCGAGGAGACTTCACGTCCGGGTTGGGGCTCTAGACAGGGCGGATCAACCAGGAACTTAACAAAACACATCTTAGAACTTGGGCGAGATTTTGGAACTTGGAACTTGGGCGAGAACTTGAAACTTGGAATTGCAGGACGTCTCCAGAAAGAATCGCCGGCTTGACCCCTGGACCTGGTCAATATCTACAATATCTACAAACCTACGAATCGCGATAACACGGTAAAACACAAACCTGCCATCTACGAACGAACCTTAAAAACTTTTATAAAATAGCTGGGCTTACTTTAATTATTGAGAACTTTTAATTATCTGAGAACTTTATTATTGGGAACTTTTGAGAATTTAATAACATGTTTTTGTAATTGTAAATGTAACATAACTTGATTTGATTCATTATAATTAATTGTATTTTGAAACTGGTTTTGTTAATTTGTGTTAACCTTCATTGTCTGTCTGTCCCACTCAATATTTTATTTCAGTTTTCTATAATTTAAACTTCAGCAGTTGGCAAGACTGCCTACCGACTTGAGCTAGACCGGCGCACTACAAGGTTGGTACTTGTTTTTTTGACAGCTGTGTGAGTGACAGTGAAATTGTTTGATTGTTTTTTGATTTTGGATAAACTAAAGAAGCTTTTATTATTTTATTTGTTGTGGGAAAGGCAGTTTAAGCGACAGTGTGGCAGGTGTGACAAAGTTGGACAAGATACAAAGTAGTATGATAAGGAAGAAAGTAGGAGTAGAGAGCTTAAAGTTCAAGATGGGAAAGGAGCGACTACAATGGTATGGACATATGAGAATAATGGAGAAGAATAGAATCCCAAGACAAGCATTTGAACTAAAGAATGATATGAGAAGAGTGGGAAGACCTCGAGATAGATGGCAAGATCAAGTACAGGCACATGTGGAGGAGAGAGGAGTGGGTAGTGGTTGAAGAGAGAGAAAGATGGTGGGAGGACAGGAAAAAGTGGAGAGAGTTGGTGTTACGACAAGAAAATGAGGAAGATGAGGTGCCGAGCTTGGCAGGCCGGTGCTGATTCTGTGATGCCCAAGATTTAAATGGTGGAAACACCTTAGAGCATGGATAGTTGGTAGAGGAAGCAAGCCAACGCTAGCGACCGCCGCCAGACGGACCAACATCGAAACGAGGCAAACCACGTGACTGAGGTCAAGGCGGCGCGGTAATTCAATGAGTCTGCATAGGAACGGTGCACATTGGCTTTATTGTAACGCAAATACTTGAACATTTTCGATGCATGCATACATTTACACTGTCTACAAGTGTGTATCAGTACAGTCATACAATAATTAATTCCTAAATAATAAATAAAATAAGACTCAGATAGCCTTTCAAAGTGAGATAAACAGTTTGATAAACCTTTCAAATTAGCTTTTCTCCCACTGAAAATCAGTTTTGTGACTGAGTGGGTAGATCCAAACTCTAATTACGAATGTATTTATTAATTAATTTATTAGTAAGTGTTAAAAAATAGACTTATACACTTTCTTGCTTTCTTCTTCTATTTCTTTTCCACCATAACCATTTATGAAGTACCTATATGAACACATTTATTATTATAATCACATTCCCAGTATCATCAGGTAACACTTATTGTTAACGTTGATGATTGGCACTATTGGGTACTCAATGCTGGGTGGAATTTACTTCTGCTGTAATAACTTTATTGATTTAGTAAAAATTACTAGTTAGAAAATATTCCTTGACAACTCCTATAATATGAAGGCAAATAAAATACAAATACAAACCAAAACAGCTAGCTTATATTACTATTTTAAATATTTACTTAAAGGGGCTATTACCTCAAAATTAAAAAATTATATTTGTAACTGTGATTTTACACGAATATTTCAATTTTCTTGAAACAGAAATTTGCGAAAATTATTGTCTTGAAAATTTTCTTTAATTGGCTTGAACCTGCTTCTTTTTTTCATATAGATACTAGAGCTTCATACCAATTTAAAATGCCCCTTTATAACATCATGTCTTGAAATTGTGCACAAATATACTCTCAAACACACAAAAATATTCATTCTAAAATCACACCCCTTCTTGGTATAAAAAGCATATTTTGACCGAACCACTTGCCCAAAGGGAAGCCCCCTTACTGTCTGTGCTGACTGTGTGCCCCAGTATGAATGGTGTGTGAAGTAACCTTGCTGATGATGACAACATGCTTGCAGAATTTACTTCTTGCGTGGCCCTACCACAGGTTTGGTTATGTGTTGTGAGTTTTGGTTGCATGTAGTTAGCTGATTTTTAGTGGCCACCATCCGCCTGAAGAGTCCCAGAAGGACGAAACGCGTCGTGGATTAAGGTAACAACTTTAAATTAGCTACAGTTGTCATCAGCAGGTGAAAAGTTTTGTCGCCCCCAGCCCTTCAGGCTGGGCTTTATGTTCTCTATGCTTTCCCAACCTGTCAACCCTTCCCCAATCTAAACTAAACTAGCCATTTGGCCTTTTCCAAACTAATTGAAAACAAAATATAGAGAATTTACAGAAAAGGCTGTACAGTATGTCAATAATGGCCAATATTTTTTTGGATCAAAATCCTCCAAGGTCACGTGCAGTAAGATCGTCCAATGATATTTCTATTGGGAGATTTTTACCGATGGGACCTAGCTCGAAAAATACAAAGTTTGACATTTTTTTTCGGGTCATGTTGAACCCAATAATTTTTCTATAATTTGCTAAATTCATTACTAGTTAGCACGAATCAAATGTATTTTTTGAGTTGAGCGGGTTAATACCCCTTGCTGTAGTTCATTGTTGTGTCTGCATCTATGTAATTAGATTTATTTAGTTGTCCTCCTTTGTAAATCAGTTTTTTTAATTGAAGAGGGTAGAAGTTAAATAAATAAAATAATAATTAAAAAAGATCAGCAATTGTAGATTTGTGTATTTTATAGGCAATGTCTACAGTGTAAGCTATGGTTATTAATTAGGCCTAGTTATAAAAAAAAAGTTAAAATCAAGAATATTGTGTTCAGCTTGTCATGCATATGACCCCGGGAAAAATAATTGGCAAATAAATAATTAATTTAATTAATTAATTAATTTTAATTTATAATAATTTCGAGCTAGGTCCCATTGGCAAAAATCTCCCATAAGAAAATTAATAACAATAAAATAATAATAATAATAATAATAATAATAATAATAATAATAATATTGCGACGATTTTGATGCCCCGTGACCTTGGAGGATTTTGGTAACAAATTATTGTTCATTATTGACATACTCGAATATTTTAATGTGTATACAATAATAATATTATATGACGTAAGAGCCTAGGCCTACATATAATTTTTTTTAAACAACTATTTCAAAATGCATATTATGAATCTAATAACGCCTTCACACTTCAAAAAAAGACATTGTCCGAAAACGAAGAAGGTATAATTCTTAAAACACTTCACAGATTGAATGTAAGACTGAACTGAAATGCCCAGAATTCAATGCATATTAAAGGCCTAGCCTAGCCTAATTCTTCATTTGTATCTTCTCTGAGTTATTTGGTCTAAATAAGCAAAATAAGCAAATACCTTGGCTGTTAATCCCATTTACAAGTAGGCTATCTTAGGCTTAATATATATATTTCTAGGAATTTATTATTGTATGTACTGATAAACACTTGTAGACAGTGTAAATGTATAAATGCCTTGAAAATGGCCAAATATTTGCGTTTTAATAAAGCCAATGTGCACCGTTCCTATGCAGACTCATTGAATTACCGCGCCGCCTTGACCTCAGTCACGTGGTTTGCCGCGTTTCGATGTTGGTCCGCCTCGAATGACGTCATACTCCCTCTACCAACTATCCATGCTCTAAGGGAAACACCCCTTTACCAAACTAAATGATGTTGGAACAAAGTGTAGTAATATATATGAATTGTATTTTATCCCACATTGACATTTAAGCACCCACAGAATTTATTTCTTCCCCCCTTCCTCCCCCCCCCATCACCCCATAATGTTTTGTTAAATTTTTGAAAATCTTCAAAAATAGGCCCAAGTTTAGTATTTTATTTCCCTAAATGGAAATTTTTGGCAGATTTCATCCGATATTGACATAAGTCTCCATAACCAGCCCCCACCTCCCCTCCCCAATTAAACCATGTTGGGACTCACCCCCCCATATTTTTATCATTCCAAAAAAGTAAACAAATAAAAATGTTTTTTTCCCCCCAGCTGTTAATCCTTTCCAGTCTTGACATCACCAACCCCGAACAGACTACTACCCCTCTGCCCATCCCCCGCCCCTTTTTCCTAACTACCCCCTCCCCCCCATTAAAAATATTATTACCTTCAGGTCATTTGTTTGGATTTTATTTGATAGTGACATTTAGCCACCTAAAAACACTTTCCAAAGTAGGTAATTCTTCCCCCCCCCCCCATTTTTTGGATGAAATTCTAAAAAAAATAAAAAAATATTTTAGGGTCATTAGCCAAGTCTTTTAGGTAATTTGATTGATTCTCATCCGATCTTGACACTTTGCTCCCCCCTCACCCCCCCACCCTTGGCCACTATTCCACAGGATAATTTCCCCCCAAAATTTTTCTAAAAAAAATCCCCACAATTTTTAATATTCTAAAAAACACAAAATATATTAAAAAGTTGATTTTCCTGAAAAGTCATTGATTCACATGCCATCCACTATTGACAAAGCAACACCCCTGATGCCCGTCTGGCAGACGTGGTAGTATGGCGAGGCATGGGTGGCGCACCCATCTGGCAGAGGTGGTAGTATGGCAAGTGGTTAAAGTTTAAAAATTCGCGCCTTAAAAATAAAAATTCGCGATTTGTTGCCATTTACCAAAAAAAAACAATTTTCTCATGTACAACTAAAAAAAAAGTTATTACAAGTTTCAGGATAATTTATGATTGATTTTAATGATTTAAAATAAAAACAAGCACATGAGAGTGAAGTTCATAATCAGTTTTAATTTTAAGCTCAATTTCAGCCTTCAGTTTTCAAAGTTTCCGACAGTTTTTATCAGAATTAATTTTGACTACCCGGCACCTCCACCAAAATGACGAAATTATGCATTTTTTGTGTGTCTTTTGATATGAAGTATTTTGAGCTTACTCGCGTTCAAACGATTATTACGATCTCACAATCGTGTTGTATGACCCGGCACCTCCACCATATGTACCAGCCAGGATTAATTTAATTTAGAGTACGTACCCGGCACCTCCACCAAAACTTTGAAAAAAAAAACTTTTTTTAAATTTCGTGACCTAATTCGCGTTTAAAGACATAATTGCTAATTTCGCCACTAGTTCACGGTATAAACCAAAATTTCGCGAAAATTCGCGAAATGGAAATTGGTACCATTCAATCACAATTCAGGAGATTCATGTGCAAACTGAATTTGAAGGGATTATTGCAACTTTAAAAAAATTCACGAATTTTGTTGTTACCATTTTTGCACATCTCTATGTATATGCTTCAAACACATATCCCCACAAATTAATGTTTAAAAAAAATAGTTTTTAGACGTTTTGTTACATTCGTCGTATTAGTCGTTTTGTTAAATGATTAGTTTTGTAATTTTTAGAGGTTTTGTTAAATTTTCTTGAAAACCGTGATTTTTGTCGTCCCGGCAACGTGAAGTAGGGACACGGGACATTCTCTTCAAAAACGATACTATCCCGGTCATTCTGAGATGGGTGGCAACCATGTACATACAACAAAAAATACAAAATTGCAATATTTTTTATGTTTAGTGCTCATGTAGCATCTTGAATATAAATATCAGGGACATTTACTTGATGTCATTCTAAATCCTAGGGAACTCTACAGCTCAAGTTTGAGATTTATTACGATCACATCAATAAGGGTGCCCAAAGAAGAGGGGGGGCAAGGGGGGGGCACTTGCCACCCCCCCCCCCCCTGGATCACTAGATGTTTAAAAAATATAGTATTTTTAAAAAGTTATTAAAGTTATTTTGTGATGTTTATAATAGGCCTATCCGGTATTAATACAATCACAATATAGGGCCTACTTCTTCAAATATAGCTTAGTAGCACCTACTTATGTAGTTAGTATTTACGAAAAATATATTTCTATTTTATAGTTTAATTGCTGTGAAATCCAACATTGAAGAAGTACTAAAATCCAAATTTTGCAAACGATCAATCAATGAGAAAATATCCATTTCAGGTCCATAGTCTTAAAAAAATCGCTTCGCAAATTTGCCTCTGAACCCTAACAAATCGTGTTACACGGTCTTCACTTTCAAACACGAAGACCCCACCCTTGAGCTGTACATCGGGGGACAGCAGCTCAAGAAAGAGGAGCACGTCACCTACCTCGGAGCCATCCTCGACAAGAAGCTCACCGGCAAGGCCCATTTCGAGAAAACTGCTGAGAAGGCTAAAAAGAGGCTGCGTCTGATGCAACGTGCGGCCGGAGTGTCCTGGGGAGCCAGGATTGACACACTGGTTCTCACCTACAAGACCTATGTGCGTCCGGTCCTTGAGTACGGAGCAGAAGTTTTTGTCACCTCGGCGCAGCATAACCTTGATATACACGGCAAAATCCAGAATCAGGCCCTTCGACTAGCCAGCGGTGCAGTAAAGACAACACCGGTGGCCGCAATGGAAGCCTACTGTAAAGTAGAGCCCCTAATACAGAGACTAGAGCAGAAAGCCATCATACTGCATGAAAAACTGGCGAGAATTGACACATCTTGGCTAGCCTTTCCAACGGCGAGCGCAGCAGGGCACACAAATTTTGCCCAAAAGACAACACTTCTAAAAACGGAGCACTGTCCGGATCTGCTACACCATCCTCGACAAAAGCTTGCCAGCCTAGATGTCAATAGCCTTCCAAACTCAACTATCAAAATTGACTTCAATCTTCAAGTGGAAGGTATGGGCAAGAAGGAGGAAAAAAGCCAGTCCGAGCTGAAAGTGCTTACCGAAGCGTATCTGAAGAAGCACTACCCAATATCCGAATGGGTGCATGTTTTTACGGACGGCTCCCGAAACAGCTCGGGGAGGAATACTGGCTTTGGCTTCCACTGCATCTTCTTTGAAGAGGCGCACCCGATGGCACCAGGCTCGAGCATTTTTGATGCAAAAATAAATGCCATCTCCAGAGCAGCAGAGAAAATCGCAGAAACACCAACCTTTCCACTCAAAAAGACAAAATTTGTCATTATCTCTGACAGCAAGACCGCCATCAAGAAGATCTGTCAGATGGAAAAATGTGAAGAAGCCTCCCTGTCTCTTAAAAAGAGTTTAATAAAAAATGTGATGCATGGAAAAGTGCTTAAAATTCAATGGGTGCCCAGCCACTGCAACATCCTGGGCAACAAGAAGGCTGACGCGCTAGCCAAGTTGGGCTCAAAGAAGTCTGCCCCTGACACGGCGAGTATCTCCTAAAACTCTGCCAAAAACCTTGTCAAGGAGGGCCTCAAGACATCCTATGGAAGACTTCAAGAGGCCAAGATGTATCACAAACCATGGCGGGACGAGGTCCTCAAAGGGCCAGACAAATCCTGGACAAGAAAGGTGGCAACAGCGCAGTTCCGGCTGGCCTCTGGACATGACGTCCTGCAGCACCACCTGAGTCAATTTCAAATCACAAAGGAACCAGCAACTTGCAAACTATGTACATCGGGTTTTCAGGACAGAGCGCACCTCTTCAGCTGCGCCGCACTTAAATCTGACATTGACGCCCTGCCAAATGACCTGAGCGGGCCAGAGAAGGAAGCACATATTTACTGGATAGCCAGGAAGAAAAATGATTGAAAAATCAAGCTTTCGGCATAGGAAAAAAAAAAAAAAAATTGTCTCTAGCGGCTGCTGTGCGGGACATTTGAATGGGGGATGTTTCCGATTGTAAGGGAAGGTGCCCCCTCCTGATTTCTATCCAGTGGCACCCTTGAATGTCAAATTGATGATGGAATTGAAGGGAAGCTGTTGAAAACAGTTTGTCTCACAGTGAAAGCACAGGCTACATGCCAATGTTGAGCAAGCAAGGAACATGTACCGGTATGTGCCAGGACATTGCAATGAGCCAATGACTGATTCTAGATGGAAAGGAAAATGTATTCATTCCACCCATCCTATAAATAAAAGTTAAATCCAAGGTTCACTTGCACCAATGTAGCAACATAGACCAATGCATACGATAGGTACCTTTTGCAGTTTGCTATAGCATTGGACAGCTTCCTTAAAATCACAGGTAAGTTTTTCAACTTGTAGCTTCTGCTGCTTATCTCCTTTTCTCACTACTATGGTTAGTCGGTGTAAGTCTTTAGCTGTCTGGGAAACAATTTGGTTGCAGCTTAGTTGAGTAACATGCCTGAAAAAGATTAAAATATAAGAATATGTACAGGTAGGCCTAGCCTATATTCAGAGACAGGTAGGTATTTGGGGTGAAAATAAGTTAATTTTTGTTTTTATTATGCCCAAAAGCAATGAATTGGTGGTGAAAATAATTCAACATTTAGGTGAAAGCACTAACCTTTATCTCTCTCCCCCTGACATTTTCAACAATTTTGGGTGTGGAATCTTTTAAGGGACTTGCATATCAATTAAATGTAGTATGAGAATTCAGAGATGGGTATTTATAGCAAAACTTATTTTCACCTTTGTTTTTCTTCTGAGCAAAGGCAGTGAATTGGTGTTGAAAATTATTTATAAGCAACGAATTTTAGCGGTGAAAATTTGTCTTTACGGTAAATTACCTGCCCTTGCCTATATTTATACCAATACTACTTTGCATTCACAATTGGTTCCCATTGAACTGCACCATGTATTGAGGTAGCTTGTGGATGGTGACCATGTGAAAACTAGCTGAATTTCAGTGTCATTGTATTGTATTGTTTTGTATTGTATTTATTTTTGTAAAGCTGACCCCTTGCACAGCGTGTTCGGGGTATTTTACATGTCAGTAACTTAAAATTAAATTAAAAATTTACATTTACATTCATATCACACACATAATAATTGATTCAGTCCACAAATACACATTTTCATATCACTATGCACTTAACTTAAAATCATCAATCACAGGATATAGTAGAAAGTATATACACAAAACTCTGCATGGTAACTGCAATTTACCATCCTACATGATAAAACCTGTTGTCTGATAAAATGTAAATTATACATCTAAAATAAATATCCTATCACATACTATTGCTTGACTATCATTTTACTATTTTCTAGTGAACCTAATTTATCCTACTATGCCCCACTAGTATCTTTGACTGTTTCCCCCTTTTGAAAATCAGAAATTGAGTAGAAAGCATTTTTCTTCAGGTACTGTTGAGTTATTCGGAGGAATTTGTCTATGTTTTCTTTTTCTGCTCGAATATTCTCGGGTAAGCAATTAAAAAATGTTAGGGCTCTCCTGTGAGACCCTTTTTGGCTCCTTGTCAAGTTGCATCTTTCTACATAATATTTTTCTTTATTCCTAGTGTCATGTCCATGCATATTTTTATTTACTGAAGCTTCTATCCGATGTTTAGCAATGAGTTTTAACAATTCATATACATAAATACAAGGTACTGTAAGTATTTCTAATTTTTTGAAGTAATTTACACAGGATTCTCTGATGCCTAATCCCGCAATTACACGGACAGCCTTCTTTTGGATTTTAAATATATCTCCTAAATGTGTCGTACTACCCCAAACTGGTATGCCATACCTCACAATGGATTCAAAATATGCATGGTAAGCTACTTTAGCCGTTTCTGCTCCAACAGATTCATAAATTATTCTCAATGCAAAACATGCAGACCCTAATCTTGAGGTAAGTTTATTTAAATGAGCTTCCCAATTTAAGTTTTCATCAATGGTTAAACCAAGAAAGGGAATATCTATAACTCGTTCTACTTTAACATTATTTATCTCTATTTTGGGATGGTTTTTTATTTGTTTTTGAGGTAGCCGGAATTGAATGTAGTTTGTTTTAGCTATATTCAATGACAAAGTATTTGCACATAACCACAAATGAATTCGTTCGAAGTTTACTTGTGCCTCTAATCCTAGCTTCATAAGGCAGTCTTGTACAATTAATGCTGTGATGTCATCAGCAAACATTGTTATTTTAATCAATTTCATGTACATTTGTAAGTCATTTATATAGATTAAAAACGCTATTGGCCCCAGAACCGAGCCTTGTGGTACCCCCCTTTTAACTTCCATCCAATCAGAAAAATACTCTATACACATTCCCATGTTATTTTCATGTTTAATTTTAACCTTTTGTTTCCTATTTGTCAAGTAAGATTCAAACCATTTTAATGTAAGTCCTCTTATTCCATAGAATTCGAGTTTGTTTAGGAGGATCTTGTGGTCAACACAATCAAAGGCTTTGCTCAAGTCGCAAAAAAGTTCAATGATATAATTGCCATTGTCAAGGTTTTGTAGTACATGATTTTCAAATTCTGTTAGAGCCGTTATTGTTGACTTTTTTTTTGGTACCCATGTTGAGAGCTAGCTATTACTTCATTTTTATCAAGAAAATCAATCAATCTGTTTTTAACCACTGTTTCAAATATTTTTGAGAAAATGGGTAGGAGTGACACTGGTCTATAATTACTTATTTCTTTTGCATCTTTTTTTTTGTGTAGTGGAATCACGACAGACAATTTTAGGTTATCAGGAAACATTCCTGTGTAAAGAGAGTTATTAAGTACATGAGTGAGAGGAGTTTTTATCGTGTGAATCGTCTTCTTTATAACTACCGTGGGTATTTCATCCCATCCACTTGCCATAGTATTTGCCAGACTGCGAGTTATGTCTACAACTTCCTTTTCAGTCACCGGTCGAAAAGTCATTGTATCTACAACTCGATTACTATGTTGTTCAAGTAATTCAATAGGATTTTCAATACTTTTTGTGTTTGTGTCATTTGAATTCCCCACGTTGTCTGACGCATTTATAAAAAAGGAATTAAATGCGTTAGCTATTTTCTTAGGTTCTTTTATCATCTCCTCGTACTCATTTTTGCTACTCAGTTTAGTTGACTTATTGTTTTGTTTGAGTTCAATGTTATTTACCCCCTTCCATTTATTTCTGTCTTGATAAGTCTCACTTCTTACTATATGCCATACCGCCTTACTTTTATTTTTAGATTGATTAATAAATTGTGAGTTGCTATTGCTTTTTGCTACCTTCAAGTCCTTTCTATATTTTTTCCTTAACTCATTATACTTTTCTTTTATAATAATACTCTTACTAAATTTTAGTTGTGAATGCATTAGTTTTAATTGTTTACTGGTATTTTTTAATTCGTTTGTTACCCATCCCTTCCTTTGTTGCCCAATTTGTTTTTGCCTTTTATGAAAAACTGACTCAAAATGCTTTTTAAATATTCTTAGAAAACAATTGTATTTTTCGTTTATGTTGATTGCATTATACACCCCCTGCCATGATTCCTTCATAAGAATTTCATTGAAATTCTCAATACTTTCCTGATTGAATGATCTACAATTAATTTTCTTTTTAATTTGTGGTTGCTTCCTTATGAAATTATTGTGTATAGTTATAATCTGACTTTTGTGGTCAGATAAGCCTGTGTCAAAATTTTCAGTCACATGACCCCAGATTTGTTAAAATATTATCAATTAATGTATTTGATGTTTCTGTACACCGAGTTGGTGTTTTAATTGTAGCGTGAAAGTTAAAAGTTTTGAGTATTAGTTCAAACTCGGCTTTTTCATTTGTGTTTTTCAGCAAGTCAATATTAAAATCCCCAGATATTATTGTAATTTTTTTTTCCTTGTGTATTTTTGTAAGAAATTGATCTAGCTTGTTGAAAAATGCTTTCTTATCGCTGTCCGGTGTTCTATAAATTGTTACTACAATTATTTTGATACATTCCTGATTTTTCCTAGAGTCTAAAGTTATTTCTATACTTGAGCACTCAAATACCTTCTCGGTGCTAAGTGTATCCAAGTCATCTCTCATAGAGACATGCCTGTATGAATCATGCACAAAGATAGCAGTCCCACCATAGTTTTCTGTTGCTCTGCAAGACTGATTAGCTAGGTTGAACCCCGGAATGGTGACATGAGTTATTTCATTTTTTAACCGCCAATGCTCGGTTAAACATACAATGTCAATATGCTCTAACTCATTCAATAAACATACTAGTTCATTAGTTTTATTTATACCAATACTCCTAATATTTTGGTGAAATATTGATAGCCCATTCTTTTCCAGTTTTAGTTGCTTTTTGCTATTTGAGTTTATAGGAGAAACTTGCGATATTTGACTTGTTGAGGTCGTCATTAAGTTGTTACTGACATTATTGTTACTAATACTTTGGATATTTGAATATATAGTATTTAAATTCTCGTTAGGGATTTCGTTGGAAGATGTGGAGCCGGTCTCCTCCTCCTCCTAAGATGTGGTTTTGTGGTTGCCAGAAAAACCTATTTCTCCTCTCTTACATATCTCTGAAGAGAGAGTATTTTAGCTTCCTCATCTTTGATCATCTTTGCTAGTGTACTTAATGCTATTGAGCTTGTAGGCCTATATAAGTTTGAATTTAAGTTCAAATTTATACTGCCCTCCCCCTCAAAACCCCGGAAAACATTGTCACTGCATCGTCGCTTCCTGGACTCTGCCTCCTGGATGGCTTCCATGGCAGACTCGGTTGTTGTGGTGCGGTCATCAACAGTTTCTTCTGTCAGGGGGGCCCCAGATGCTGGCTCAGCTGTCGGAATGGGCTCAGCGGCAGTCTCTATTATCGAGGTTGGCTCGGCGTCACCCTTGGTTGTCAGGGTAGGCTCAGGGGCAGTCTCGACTATCAAGGTGGGCTCGGCATCGTCCTTGATTGTCGGGGTGAGCTCAGGGGCAGTCTCGGTTATCGAGGTGGGCTCGGCATCGTCCTTGATTGTCGAGGTGAGCATTACCAAGGCATACCAGAGGAGACGTTCTAGAATACTTTCTTCTTCTTCTTTCTAACACCCAGAGTTGGATTCACTGCCGTCTGGATGTATGTAAACGTAAAAATAGACTGCTTGTCATGGCTTCACAAAATTCGGTCATGATTTTCAGTGTTTTTTTAGTCGATAAAAAAACTTCCTTCCCCCTTAGCTAACACCATCCATGGTTCAAATCTGGAACTAAATCTGTGAAACTTCCTTCACCTACTTTAGTTTATTGTCATATGCATGGAAAGTAAACAGTTGCTAAATATAAAACGTTCCAACTTCCAACTAAATTAAAATATCATTATCATCTTCATTATTTATTAAACGAGGGAGCGGAGCGACCGAGTGTCTCCATTCAACTCAAACTGCTCTCATTCTGTGATTCTGTCTGTCTGTACGTCGAAAATCAGCCGAACCGCTGAACAGATTTAGCTGAAATTTTAAACAGACATCCGGTACGAGTATACTGAGAACTGTTAACAAAATCAGCTTGATCCATTGCGATTTAAGCCTACAATAAATAAAAATGTGATTTTTTTAAATTATCGATAGCATTTGTTTAGTAGCAGCTAGCGGAACGTGATTTGCGTGACTTACATGGCACAGTGGTAAGCATTTAGCCTACCGCACGGAGGGTTAGGGTTCGATTCCCGTTAGTTCGAACTTTTTTTATATTTTTACATCCACATATTATTTTTGAGGGGTGTTAAATGGGAAATAAAAATTAGGTGATTTTGTTTCATCTTGGAAATTTGTTAATGTTTTACGCTAATACGTTTTGAACACGATTCGCATTTTAAATGTTCAATTTAAATAACTAGGGAAACGCCAAATTCGTTGTTAAACGAGTGAGTGAGCCATGTGTTGAGTACTCGGTATCAATCCCCATACTGGGCTCGATCCAGCCTTATGTATAGGGGAGGAAAGGGGATGTTCCCGGGTACTCAACACTTGGCTCACTCACTCGTTTGACAACGACTTTGGCGTTTCCCTAGTTAATTAAAAGCCCATAAGGCCCAATCCTAAACCTTAGATCAATCATTTAACATGGGAAAATCGGAGCCGTGACAAGCAGTCTATTTGTACCTTTACATAGCCTACATCCAGACGGCGGTGGTTGGATTAAACCATTGTCTGCCTAGCCGCCCAGTAAAGGTCCGCCGCATATTTCCTCTTTTCCAAAAATGTTGTCTGCAATCGGTCCCTTTCTGCCTTCAGGGACACACATATTTCTAGGTGGTCTGCATCATGGATGTTCTCTGCAGAGAGGACATGTGGGTGAATCAACCACTCCTATTCTGTAAAGATGGGCCTGTAGGTAGTCGTGGCCTGTTTCCACCCAAAAATTTGCCACAACTACACTTCTTTCTTCCTTGTCCATTTTCCTTGTGCCATTTCTTATCTTTCTCAAAAACGGCTCCTATCGTTTCCCCCGTGCTATTACTTCATACTGCTTCCTTGTCTCCATGCCAACTTGACAGTTGATTGTAGTTTTAACAGACTGCAAAGACAAAGCCTTCTCTGGCTGTTGCAAGATAGTCGGCCATCTCATTGCCCATTATCGAGCAATGACTAGGAATCCACTGCAGGTATATTCTCCATCCTCTATCATGAAGACTATAATACTTTTCCCTACAGGCTAATGTTATCTCACAGTCTGTATCTCTATGAGATATTAAGGCTTGCAATGCTGCCTTTGAGTCTACCAGGATCACCACAGGCTATGTTTTCTTAAACTTGCTCACTTCGGTTAATGCTAGGTGAATGGCCAACAGCTCCCCATCTAAACTGTTTCCAAACTTTCCAGCCGCAATGTGTTTTTCAAAATGCTGGCATTATACTCCTGCTCCTGCTAGCCCCCTTCGTGGTGTCGCTGACCCATCTGTGTACAAGTGCAGCCAGGTAGGCACTGGGTACCGAGCATGTACGAGTATGGTACGCAATCTGTCTCAACTCTTAGATGCCTTCCACACTCTTCATCCAGTTCTAGTATAACAACCAGGTAGAGTCTTGCAATGTTTTAACAATCAAGTTGATTCTGAACCATTAATGAAAAATATACTATTTGGCTGTACCGGTAGTTAGATTCAGTTAAGAATGCCACGGCCGAGGGATCGCAGCACTGTCACACTCGCACTGTGGCCACTGGTTAGGAAATAATGATACATGACTACTTTCTAGAACCAACAATAGCCAGTATTAAAACTGCTTCTGAAAATGAAAACAATTCACTTTTTTAAAGTAAAGATTTCGATTAACTGGAAGATTTTAAGAGTAGTGCAAAAGTGCGACACTCAGACGACATATTACGTAAATGTACTATCACCCAAATACTGGCATTGAAATTGACAAGACTAGTGGAGTAAATTTGAAATGAATAATAGTACCTACAAGAGAATAAAAATTAACTTTTTAAGCTATGTAATATTTAAAGCTTTCCTATTGTTGTATTGTATATGTGTGGCTCGTTGGTCTTGTGGTTAGCGTCTCTGCTTCCAATGCAGAAGGCCCATTGTTTGATTCCCGCTATAGGCAGAAGTTTTGTAACTTTTCATATTTCAAATAGTCGGCAGCTTGGTGCGCTTTGTTGCGGTGGCACAACCTACCTTCCCCCTTGACTGTCTAGTTCTGACCAGCACAGGCCTACCCTCCCCATGTTCCCCCGCATTTCCCCTTACGCCCCACCGAACACTATCTGAAATATTAAGAGGTTGGATGGAAGATAAAGTCTAACTGGCTTAAATCCCCGCCTAAATAAAGACGACTATCTAATATCTATCTATGTCGACTATGTCACTGCTTAATATCTGTGTCTGTAGGTATGTATAATTATGTCTATCTATGTTTTATATGTTTATCTCATTGACAAATCCTATACTTTTGTAAAGAGTCATACAGGACAATAATAAAACAAATAAAACAAACATACCTTTTGGGAAAAAATAACCATCGGGCACTAATAACCTCTTGAACCCCATTCATTAACTAACTTACTCCACTCAGGTGCAAGAAGTGATGACTAAACTAGTCGAGTTTAAGTGTTTCCGATAGTAATGTTGTGTTTTAACCTGCCCAGGGGCATTTTGCCCTTGTTTTTTCGCTTAACTTTGTAGAACGTAATTGCCCAATTGGAAAATTACACTAAAACCTGGCCTGGTAAAAACAAACCATGCACACTGCAGGATTTGAATTTCGCGCCTAATTGGATGAGCGAAGCGAAGACTTCAATTTGACTTTGTGTTTTTTTGTTTGTTTTTTACTTACGTTACCCCAAGAAAAATAGCTCGGGTGTTTTGTTTTTATTAGTTTTTTTGTCTGTTTGTTCGCTCTCTACCGGGCAAACGGCATATGCGATCTTGATGAAAATTGGAGGGGACCTTCGAAATCTCTGAACTTAGAGCTGTATTGTTTTTGGGTACAATCGAAGAAATATTTCTCATAAATATTGTACTTTTACGATTTTTTTCGATTTTTAGTGCGATATTTTCGTGATATTTGGCAAACGGCTACTCCGATGTTGATGAAACTTTATAGGAACGTTTAAAATCACTGAAATCATTTATGTTATGATTTTAGAGACATCTGAAAAAATATTTCTTATAGAAATCCTACTTTTACGCTTTTTTCTCCGATTTTTAATACGTTATTTTCGTGATATTTGGGCCGATTTTGACCAAACGGGTGGGGCTACAACGTTCATATTTTACATTGACATGTAGATTATGGTGATGTAGTGCCTCTTGAAAGAAAAAGTTAAAAAAGTTGGTCAAAATTCATAGAAATAAAGGTTTTAATATAAGCCTTTAACAGGTGTATAATGAACAAGTAATATCAAGTAACTATAGAAAAAGTAAGGAGATTCCACATAAAAACGTAATCATTGGACAGAAATATTCCAAAAAAGCTCATCCATCAACGCGACTGGAAAAAGCGTTCACGAAGCGGCCTAATGTAACACCAATGCCGCCAGGGGCGCTGATCTTAATTGTCTCCTGCTACAACAATGGAAAAATTACAGTATTTGGTTGTACACCAGTTTTGTTAAGCCTTATTTTCGAATACAGCCCCACTGGAGCAACTACGAAATTCAATCTAGCCTTGTGAACTGACCCAAAACAAAGCACTAAGCATCATAAACAATAGAAAAAAATTAATACAAACTAGGACAGATAGCAACAGTCCCTTGTTTCAGTCCAGGCTTAAATAACTTGTTCTGATGAGAGTATATAAAGCATTTCACGAGAACCCAGACAACAGGTATCCAGCCATGTTTCAGAAGGTAAAATCTAACAAAAGTCTTCACTCTGTAGCCAACAACAACATTACAGTACCTAAAGTAAACAAAGAAACCAGAGGAAAGAGATCGTTCAGTTATGTATCGGCACACAGGTGGAATGCTTTACCTGCTAGCTAAAAAATACAAAATTCAAAAACAAAATTAAAAAACTTGCTAAAAAATATTAGTTATAAAGTTAGTAGAGTTCATTGTAATATTTAAAACACTTTTGTGGAAATAACTCTATTTTATTATATTAAATAACAATGTTTCGGAAATGACTTAAACTTTTTCCGTCCTCACGTTTCGACGAGGAAGTAAAAATCATCCAAACATCTCTTGTGAATAATGGGTATCCCAGTGACATCATCAACCTTTTCTCTCTTGAGTGAACAAGACCTCGTGTCGAAACGTCTCGTGTTTTCTGTGTTTTGTATATATTTATGTTACTGTTATTATTCAAGAAACTCAGCAGCCACCATCACTGTTTGAAGGTAAGCTGTTGGATCCTATCTCAGTTCAGTTCAGTTCAGTTCAGTTTTATTAGCATCCATGTAGGTTACATTGTAACATTGGTTTTGTCAATATATTATTAATATATATATATACATATACGTATATAGCAAAATAAAACAACAATACAATACAATTTGGTTTACTATAAACTAACTAAAAATAGCCTGTTACATAAATGAGCATTTACTACTCCGGACTAAGTACCATAATTATATAAACATACATTATAAAATGCTTTTCCACAACAAGGATGTTTGATTAATAAAACAATGATAAAACAGTGATAAAACAATGATAAAAAGTGATATATTTGGTATCTACCAGGTAAACATGTCATCTTTTTCATTGGTGATGTATTCATTTAGTGTGTAGAAACAGTTTTCTATCAGGTATTTTTTTATTGCTAAGATCTGTTTGTCGGTGCTTGTTAAGTTTTTAATGTTAGGAGGTAGTCTATTAAATAAAGTTATGCCCATATTTATTATTGATGTCTGTCCCTTTTTTGTGTTGTATTGGCTCGGATGAAGATGCTCTTTCTGTCGTGTATTGTGTGCGTGAACTTGTGTGTTCGTTGTGAAATCCTGTCTGCTTTTAATGGTTTGTTTTAAAATTTCTAAAATGTATAAGCTTGGCATAGTCATAATTTGAAGATTTTTAAAAGCTTCCCTACATGATTCCATATTTTTTAGGCCTGCAATGGTCCTGATTGCTCTCTTTTGCAATATAAAAGCATCTTGTGAATTTGTTGAATTTCCCCACAAGGGGATAGCGTATCTAAGGCGAGCTTCAAAATAAGCGTGGTACGCAATTTTTGCAGTATTTCTGCCAATAGAGTTATTAATGACCTTCAGGGCATAGCATGCAGATGCCAATTGAGCACATAGCGACTTCACATGGTCTTTCCAGCTAAAAGAATTATCAATTTTTGCTCCTAGCATCTTTGCGCAGTCTACCTCATTTATATTAGTTTCATTCAATGTAATGACTAGTTTATCCTTAACGGCCTTTTTTTTAAGTTTAAAGTGTATAAAGTTGGTCTTTTTCCCGTTCAAGCCTAGTTTGTTTGCTGATAACCAATCGTCAATTTTGAATGCTGCTGCGTTTGCCTTTTCTTCAACTACTAACAGGGATGTGTCAATAATTAGGGATGTTATATCATCTGCATAAAGTATTACTTCGTCAGAATTTATATTTGCTTCAAGGTCATTTATGTAAAGAAGGAATGCAATAGGGCCTAAAATAGAACCTTGAGGCACCCCTGCTAGACTTACTAGCCATGGGGAGCAGTGATTTTCCATGTGTCCCTTCTCATTTTCACTCTTAATTTTCACTTGTTGTTTTCTCTTTTTTAAGTAGGATTCAAACCAGTTTAGCGTTATGTCACTAAAACCTATTAGTCTTAGTTTATTTAAGAGAATATCAAAATCCACACAGTCGAAAGCCTTTGAAAGGTCACAGAAAATGCCCAATGTGTGTTTGCCCTCATCTAGTGAATTGAGTACATATCTATCAAAGTCAAAAAATGCCGTATTTGTGGACTTGCCAGCCATAAAACCATGCTGGGCATCAGTTATAATTTTATTTTTTTTGAGAAAATCCACTAACTGATTTTTTACGATACTTTCCAACACTTTTGAGAAAGTAGGTAGTATTGAGATGGGTCTGTAATTCGCTATATCGGTCTTATCACCATTTTTATATATAGGGGTGATTACTGAATATTTTAGTCTCTCAGGGAAGACTCCGCTTTTAATTGATGTATTAAATACAAAGCTAAGGGGAGTTTTTATGAATGCTATACATTTTTTTATCACCGTGGTTGGGATTTCATCCCATCCATAGGAGCTAGTATTTTTTAGTTTTCTAACTGAGGTCACGATGTTCTCTTCTGTGATTTTAGTAAAATTAAATTCATTACTAAATATGCTCACATTCTTCTTCATATGCTCATATTCCTTATCATAAAGGACTTTCAGAATCTATTTGGTGTATTGGATCAAAATTCAATATTCAAACATCTTTTAAATCAGTTAATAGTACCATTAGAAGCCATTTGCAAAAAACTAAACCTGTAAATGAAGTCCAAATGAACAAGGGTTGAGTTTACGAGATTCCTTGCGGAAACTGTGATGCCGTATACACAGGAGAAACCGGACGTCCTATGCATGTTCGAGTTAATGAGCATAGAAAAAACATTGAGAAGTCAGATGGCTGTTATCTTATGTCATCGAAACTAGTAGAACATGCATGGGACAAGGTTCATAAATTCGACTTTCTACAATCTAGGCGTTTACTTAAAGAGCCATGTTGGAAAAAAAGGAAATTAAAAGAGGCAGCTTTGATAACATTAAAAGACACTTGTATAAGCCAGCCGAGTACCTATTTTCCCCCTATGTGGATTCCTTTAGTAAATACTAAGAAATAGCCTTTTTGTTTGTATTACCTTGTTTTTGTCAACTTCCATGTGTGAAATGTTAAATTTTATCGACCTTGGCTACTGTCTTTGTTTGTTTTGATATACTATACCGGTACTTTATACATAATATGATTTTTGGTTTTTCACAAGAAACCTGAGGACGGAAAAAGTTTAAGTCATTTCCGAAACCTTGTTAGTATTTATTATAATAAAATTTCCACTAACGTGTTTTAACCTTTTCTTTGCGGCCATCGAGTATACTCGATGCCGCCATCTTGTTTCCCCAGTGCGGCCGTCGAGTATACTCGAGCTGAGGTTGTTTCAAAACACTTGTTGCTGCTGATAGGTATAATCGATTGTAAAATGTCGATTTTTTAACTGTGCTGCACTCTATGTGCAAGCTGTTCAACCATCTTCTAGTTAGGTAGTTTGACCACAGATGGCTCTGTCAGTTATTTCAGTAGTGCAAAATTGACAGAACAACAAGTGAAGATAATAATGGCGTCTGGAAAAGGTTAGGATGATGAAATGACACAGTTATTATGCAAAATGGGTTGTAATGAAGAGTTTTTATGATCCATATTCCGACTTGTTTAGCGATCATAGACTTTGAAGTAAAGGTTGAAATAATAGAGAATCAGAGGATGTTGTCAGTAGGCCTAGGTGACGAAAATCAGCTCACACTTACGTAGGCGTATGTTAGGGCAATTGTCACATGTAAATAAAAGTCTTGACATTATAAAAGCAAGACAATCTAAACAAGGTGTATAGTGTAATGAAATCTATTCCATTTCAAGGATGAGGAACCATTTTGATACGATAACTATTACTTTCAAATACAAGTGAGAGAAATTGACTTTTTGCTAAAAATAACCCAGCACTGGGGTGTTGGGTGCTCCGTTCAAAACCCAGCATTGAAAAGGTTAAATATTGCTAAAAAATGTTATATGTGAATTTCAGACTCACTATGAAGAAGAAAAATAAGTATAATACAGACTTACTGTTATTTTCCGTACACTTATTTTATGGTAGGGTATTCTAATTAGGTAGTTATGACTGTTAATATTAATATAATCTTACTATAATCAAGCAAAGGTTGTGTCAGGCCTGGCTAGGCAACGAATATGTTAGCCCAAGAAACGGAGTAGTGCGCTACTGCTCCCCCCAACCCGATTTAATGTTGGAAATGAGGTCAAGATATATATAAATATAATTAATCAAAATTATAAAATATTAAATTGCACTTATGTACAAAATAAAGTATAGATATATTAACTACGCACGGTATATATAAGCAATAATATAATGAATGTTATTATGGAGTAGTTATATTAGGCAATACAAAAAAAACTTTCAATTGTAATTTTATTAGCTCTTAGTATTCTTAGTCTTGGGCATCAAGTAGGAGGGATTTATTACATAACCTATATTAAATGTGTATGTAGTTACTACTTTTATGAAACCCAAATAAATAAATAAATAAATAAATATAGGCAGTGTTGTCCAGAAGTTAAATATGAAAATATTAGGCTAGATTACACCTTACACTTTATCACGTAATCCTTGGTTGTCTCTATCAGATCCAATGTTTTTAAGGGCTCGATCTAAATTCTTCCCACTGCTGTTGATTGTGTAAATATTTGTTGTAATATTGTCGCTTAAACTATAAAATTCTGTTGGGCTGAATGGCAAGCCAGCAAAATCAACACTTGGGACACTTTTGCTGCTTTCCATGGATCCATAACTTTTGTGGCTCTCAGAATTAAAGCTGTGAGCCATTTTTGAGTATCAGTCTAAAACATAAACATAAAACACAATATGAGAAGGTGAAATTAAAATATGGGAGCAGAAACCACTCAAACACTCAATGGCTTTATAAGATGACTTCCGTTCAGTAGACTATTTGCCCTAAGTAGCCTACTATCTGTGGTAGGGCCTATAATGTTCCTTCAAGAGAATGAACTATACATCGGGTAAATCGAAAGTAGGATGTAAGAGTTCTCTCGTCAAACTCCATTGCAGCAACTCGGTTTCGATATACCCGCATACTTCCGACAGCTTGCCTCTCACTTATTTTAAACCCTTCAATTAATAAAAATGCACCAAATGCAATTTGAAAGGAAAGAATGTCATAAAAATTGTAGCACTTAAAGGACATCACAACCCTGGGATTTCCCGGCGATGTAAAGAACCTAAGTTGTTTTAATGACTAATGGCGAAAACCAGAAATCTCTAACTTGAAGCAGAAGTTAATTACACCTGTTTGAATAACAATAATTTAGGTGGGTGCGCGCGCATCCAAAATCGTGACGTAAAGATTGCGCACAGTCGAGTCTACTCCCCGACCTCAGATTACTGGTCAGCGCTGTAAAGAACTCTCTCTGTAGAAGAAGATATAGTGTTTAGACAAAAACCAAAAGCTTCATCGTATTCAGTGGTCTTTCCTCTACAAGAATGTTGCAAAAGTAAACCTTCTTGTAGAAAAAAAAACTTAGTTTTGGATATTTTATAAAACATGCTAAAAACGACAAATATATCGTACTTTCAGAGACCTTGAAAACAAGTAAAATTGACCAAATGTGAAAATATTTTGACACCCACATATAGCAGTAGGCATGCAAAAAAATAAAAAAAATACTTCACTGAAATCGAAGCAAACGTGTTCATGATTGCAAATAATATATGATAGGATGTTTTCAGCAAACTTCGACGCTTCCAGCGACGAGCCGTCCGCGATCAAGTTGCAGAGGATGTAGTCTGTGTAGCCGTTCATAACCATAAGGTATCGGCTCACAGCTGTCTCGTATGCGGGTTGAGTTCATTCAGTGGTTTATACCATGGTATTAGGATACTTGAACCATGGTTTTATTTCATATCCCGCATACAGATGCAAGTTTTATGATATCGTGAACCCTAATGACTAAGTAACTATGATATCGTGTAGTTATTCACTTATTGCCTCAACTCAACTTGCAACGTTGCAAGTTGCAATTGCTTCAGACGAGGCACGTAGAAAAGAGAGCGTTCCCTTCACCCCCCCCCCCAACCCCCTCCCCCCCCCAACACAAAAAGAGCTCCAACGCGCTTGCTTATCAATCAGTCGCTGCTACAAGATACATACAACGAATATTAAATAAATAAATAAATACATTTTATTTAGAGTTTACCCACTCAGTTATAGAACTGATTCTCAGTGGGGGACTTTAAATCAAAGCGACCAAGCCAACCTTGCAGGCCCCGACGCAATCGACGAGTGAGCGATAACCAACCAAAGATCGATATTTTTAATTGGAAATATTGCAATCAGTGGTATGGACAGTGCGAACACCCGCGAATCAACGCCAGAATCAACAAGGCCGATTCAGATCAACTCTGAAATTTATTATGTGCTTCGTTGCTATGCCAAAATCACCGTTTACAAACTCCTAAGACTTTTTTTTTTTTTTTTTTTTTTTTATTATACACTTAATTGTTACACGGCTGCAAACAAATACACGCGCGAGATTCGCACCTCTTAGTGTCCATACACAGACTGCCCTGACCAGTCATCATCTTGCACTTCGTTCATCCACCCCCAAGTCCCCCCCCCATACTCATCGTAATAAGCGAGACTGCGTGGATATTATCATCTTTGACTCAAAAGTAACATGTCCACTTCTTCTCCTTCTCATTCAGGGCGAGTTTCCCCATAGAATGTCAAACAATACTAGTAGGCCTAGGTACTGGGACGTGTCCACGTGTTGATGTTTGAGATACAAAGAATGACATTAGAAAAAGTATTTTGTCAAATGTCAACAAGGCAAACTTTTTTTCATGAAGATGAAAGGGAAGATATGCCATTCTGAAGAGCTTTACCAAGTGTGCAAATATGCAGACATTATCCTAGAGATAATTGAAACCAACAGCATCCTATGTATGAAAATATTTAAAGAATACTGTAACATAAATGTTATCGCCGAAGTGCGTACAACAATACCCAATGGTATAACGCTCGACTGGCCACAGCACTTGCAATTAGGGTCAATGGTCGCTTCGCAGTAGGTAAACAATAGGGTGGACGCGCGGTTTGACAGGTTAGGATGTGTGTGTAGCTTTACTTCATTTCGATCTAAAGATTGTTGGGTGTTCAAACTGTTCAAACTCTTTCTAACGTCAGTGTAGTATGTCACCTGATACGGAAAAGGTGTACTTCTAGGCATATGTGCTTAGACCATTGTGATTTACGCAAAACTTGTGTTTTATTTTGTTGCGTGCGCTAAGTGTTAAAATATTGGCATTTTATGTATGACATTATACTTGAAGTATTCTTTCACCGATTTTTCTTCATAATTTTACTTTCCTAGTGTTGGTTATTATGTGAACTAAGTAAAGTAACCACGGATAACAGTACCCGCGTGTTTATTATAAATTTTAAATCAGGTGTTCGTGTTTATTTCATAGTGTTAATTACTGTCACCCTTTCCTAGACGGTTATCTGTAAATTAGTGTTTAAATTTTAGCCGCGGGACCACAGTTTTGAGTGCGTGCCGTTGTGTGTAGGCGAATAATATTAATAACTATAATAAGGGTCCCTCCGCTCACTTGTTATTTACGTTTTAATCATTGTTTTCATTATGGCAGCTTTTACTCCATACATGTACGAACCTGAATATACAGATGAAGAGATATTAGAAAATAGACGTCGACGTGAGGAAGAAAGGCTAAGACTTATTCAAATGGCGGAAAGAACGCAATCATTATTTTGGTGCAAGTGTGGCGAGTGCAAATCTATGCCGAGTAATGTAGAGAGTGTTTGCTGTTCAGAAAACGATGCCGTAGTGGCTTTAATCAACGAAGGAGATTACGGCTGCATAGTTAACCACCCGACTTTTCAACATCATATAATATCAAGTGCAGGACTTCATATCTTGAGACAAATTTTGATTCAAAACACTTCCAATCGATTAAAGAAACGAGAATTGAGCAAGGAAATTACTAATAAAGAATGGCGTTATCTTGCATATAGACAGTTTGTATATTGGATAAACAGTTGGACTAATCTAGGCAAGGGAAAACGGGTCGTAATTCCTGCGTGCGCGATAAAGAAAATTCAGGAGACGTTTCCTGAGGAATCTGGAGTGTATGTAGGATTCCTCCCATTTCCAGGAGCAACATGCAAAAGCCCAATATCCAGGATAAATCCACATAATTGTCATAATGAAGGTAATCATGTCGTCTTGTGTTATCTCATTGCTCTAGCATATTTGAAAGCCCAATTTAATATATGTGCACTTTTTGAGAGAATAACGCGTGTCCCTGTAATATTATTACGATCATTTCCATTTGACTCTACCGGAAAAAATAGTCACTGGTTTTGTTTTGTTTTTGTTTGTTTGTATGTCTCGCCATAACGTTCGAACGGAGGCTCGGATCAAGTTGAAATTTTGACCACCCGCAAGCTTCGTTCCCGATTGAATGCCATTAGTTTTGTGCGCGATTGAGAATAATAATTAAAATGTGTTTCACTGTTTTGACTAACGAGCCAACAACGAAATAAAATCCACTATTATGTTGAACAGGTTCCAAGGCTTTGTACGGGAGACTCACAGCCGTTGAGTCCCCGCAAGAAGAGGCAACATAACAAGTACCTAAGAGTCTGATGTTTTCTGAAAAGTTGCATCGCGAGTGCCACGGGGCTGCTACCTTCATAAGACGGTCGCGCGTGAATTCTCAACGAAAGCATGCATTAGTATATCACCCAAATACACGCATATTTGAAATGAATCATAATGTTGTATATTTTTTTTATTTTTTTGCATGCCTACAGCTATATGTAGGTGTCAAAATATTTTCACATTTGGTCAATTTTACTTGTTTTCAAGGTCTCTGAAAGTACGATATATTTGTCGTTTTTAGCATGTTTTATAAAATATCCAAAACTAAGTTTTTTTTTCTACAAGAAGGTTTACTTTTGCAACATTCTTGTAGAGGAAAGACCACTGAATACGATGAAGCTTTTGGTTTTTGTCTAAACACTATATCTTCTTCTACAGAGAGAGTTCTTTACAGCGCTGACCAGTAATCTGAGGTCGGGGAGTAGACTCGACTGTGCGCAATCTTTACGTCACGATTTTGGATGCGCGCGCACCCACCTAAATTATTGTTATTCAAACAGGTGTAATTAACTTCTGCTTCAAGTTAGAGACTTCTGGTTTTCGCCATTAGTCATTAAAACAACTTAGGTTCTTTACATCGCCGGGAAATCCCAGGGTTGTGATGTCCTTTAACATCAGTGCATGTTGTGGCATCACTTTCGTCTGTCAGAAAGCTTCTTATATTTAAACAAAAAACAAAAAAACAGGCGGATTCGGAAATGTATTCGTGTGCAAAGCTGACACAAAGCACTCTAGGCCATGTATTAATAATAAACTTTTAATAAATTAAATTGCCAACTTAATCACAGTTACGAAATAAACCCGCGCAAGACTCTCATTTTCTGATACAGCTTTTAGCTACATATAGCAGAATGTAGCCTAGTAAGAACACATTTAGGCAGTGGCGTGGCCAGGGTGTTTTTGATTTATATCAGATTTAAATCAAATGATCTTTTTAGTAAAAATCATTAATTTAAATCAAATGCTCTTTTTCTTTATTTTGAGCAACAAACACAAGAGTTTTATCAGATTTAGGCACAGTTTTCCTTAAAATAGTTTTTGAATTAGGTAGACTATATTTTCTGAAACACTTGTGAAAGAAGGCCTATTTGAACTGTTCACCAACTTGAGAAGTTTTGAAACACTGATATTGTTGATTTAAATCAATAAAAATCTGATTTAAATCAAAATAATCTGATCAAAATTGAAAAGTTGATTTTAAACCAAATAAATCAATTTTTTTTTTAATCAAACAAATCACACACCCTGCTTTCAGCCATAACATTGAAAATGTCATTAGTACATAAAAATGTTGTTAATTGTCATAACTGTATAATCATATCTGTATTATGCCCATCCCTTGTATAAACTACATAAATGTTTTATGCTAGAAGGCGGTGACTTCCGCTCAGATAACTTGCTGTTCTCTGCCATGTCGTTCCAATAAACATGTCTTGTTCTTTGCTACACTGGAGTCTATTATCTCTAATCATCCTCTAGGAGACCACCTCCTTTTCAACAGGTCATGAGCCCAGAGACTTGAGAAAAGTGCTACATTAATTAGTTACTTATCTGTGCAAAGATTCCATGTTCCTAATAGCAAATTGTGAAAAGACAGGTTTGAAATTTGGAGGTTATGTTGTGCACGTGTTGTGCAGAAATCCTGTATTGAGCTGCTGTACAGCTAGGCCTAGCCTAGGGTTAGGAAGTGATAAGGTTCTACATTATCTTTCACGATAAAAACACAAGATGGCATCAAATCAGGGTTCCGGCATGTTGGCATCTGTAGACAGGCTGAGTGGCTTGGAAAACTACAAGTCATGGAGGTTTGCCATGACAATGTACTTGCGTCATGAGGACCTGTGGGACTACGTTCGTGAGCCTGCGCCTACTGCGGCAGAAGGGTTTGTACACGATCCAAAGAAGGATGAAAAGGCCCTGGCGAAGATCTCGCTTATGATCAAGCCAGAACTTTATGTACATGTAGACTCCTGTGTCACTGCCAGAGACGCATGGAAAGCTCTAAGTAAGACCTTTGGTGATAGAGGATTAACAGGACGAGTTTATCTTCTTGGGCAGTTAGTCGCTGTCAGACTTGAAAATCGCAGTTCAATGTCCGAGTACATTGGTCAAATAATGACTTTATCGCAAAAAATTCAAGAAAACGGTGTTCTAGATTAGAGTTTATTGGTGTAATCATGTTGCACGGACTACCCCAGTCGTATCAACCAATGGTCATGACTTTGGAAACGAGTGAACGGAAGATTTCCACTGAATTCATCAAGTCCAAACTTCTGATGGAAGATTATCGAAGGGATGCTGGTGATGCTGCCCTTGCTGTTCGGAGAGGTAACCAATCAAGTCAACCGAAGAATCAGCCGAGTCAACACAAGCCGGTAAGAATGTTCAAGTGTTATAAATGTCACAAGATGGGACACAAGAAAGCAGACTGTCCTGAAATCAAAAACACTTGTGGTGGGACGAAGAAGAACCAATATGGTTCCAATTCGTACGGTGTCGCTAGTTCTACCGAGGAGAAAAAGCCGTAGCCTACGTGACCGGGTTTTTAACCTCGTTTAGTGCGAATTTACCGAAAACGGGATGGATTCTAGACTCGGGATGTACTAATCATATGGGTAAGCATAGAGAGCAAATGGACAATTATCGAACACAAAGTGATTTGCCTGTAACTATTGCTAATGATAGTAACATGCATGTAAGGGATATTGGGAATGTAAAGCTCAATGTGCTTGAAGGTGAGAAAATAATTCACGAGGTAATGCACATTCCTGAGTTGTCAGTGAATCTTCTGTCAATTTCCCAAATGGCCAAAAGGGGATTGGTGAGTTTGATGAGCTAGGATGTAAAGTGTATCATAAAGATGATTTTGAGGTTAGGGGTGACGTTAGGGTCATAGCAACTGCAACCGCTGGTGGCCTTTATCAGCTGGATGAGGCTGTAGCAAAAACGTCTGTTGCAATGCCTGCTGTAACGACTCCTGAGTTATGGCACAAACGTTTAGGCCACATTGGTAAAAAGGGTTTGCATACCATCCCAAATATGGTAACAGGTATTAATTTTACTGGATCTTTTGACAATGTGTGTGTACCATGTGCTAAGGGTAAGCAATGTAGAAAACCGTCTAAAAGACAAGGAAAGCGAGCCAAACATGTGTTAGATCTTGTACATACCGACGTATGTGGGCCTATGGAGAATCATTCGCTCGGTGGGTGCAGGTACATGCTTATCTTTGTAGATGATTTTTCTAGAAAAATCTTTCCCTATTTTCTTAAAACTAAGGATGAAGTGCCTAGTAAGCTGAAAGAGTTTGTAGCAGCTGTAGAAAACCAAACTGGGAAAAGAATCAAAAGATTTAGGTCTGACAATGGGGGTGAATTTGTGAATGGCATCCTTGCCAAGTATTTTGCAGATAGAGGTATCAAGCATGAGACCACAATCCCTAGGACTCCAGAACAGAATGGTGTAGCCAAGCGCGCAAACAGGTCTATAATCGAGCGAGCCAGGGCCATGATGTCAGACACAGGTCTGCCCAAAAAGCTGTGGGCCGAAGCTTGCAACACAGCGATTTATCTAAAAAATCGCTCTCCGCATGCTGGCGTGGTGGATATAACTCCAGAGGAGGCGTGGTGCGGAGATAAGCCTAACTTGGAACATTTGCGTGTCTTTGGATGTAAAGCATTAGTTCATGTAAAAAAGGAATGTAGAAAGAAGTGGGACCCTAAAAGTCAGGAGATGATTATGGTAGGGTACTGTGAAACTTCTAAAGGGTATCGTGTGTATGCATGATCCTAAAACTTGTAGCGTAATCAAAGCCAGAGACGTAATCTTTGATGAAAAATTCAATTACGTTGTTCCTATTCATGTCAAAGACTGTGAAAATGTGTCTAGGGACAGTGTTCCTGTAACTGAACTTATTAGTGAGCCATCAAATAATATGGACGAAGTTCAGGATGAGCGTAGGTATCCATTAAGGAATCGTAGGCCTAGGGAATTCCCAGATTACATAACGTATCATGCTGTAACGGAGAAATGGGTCGGAGATCCTGTAACCGTCAGGGAGGCCTTGTCTAGGCCTGATCTAGGTGCCCGTTAGGGCGCCGCAGCCAAGCCGCGGTGCGCTACACACTCAAGCACCTTATACACCAAGCAGAGTTGGGGTGATTTTGAGGTGTTACCCAGCCGTCATGTAACGTGATGTGAACTTGAAAACTATCACAATCGAGGGGATTTAGGTACCTGACAACACATGCCAAATTTTATTGGGGTACGACCATTCCTTCTTGGTGAAAAAATGTCTTCAAACATGCTCAAAATCACTTTAAGGATGTTAGCTACTGCTAGCTACTGCTACTGCTAACATCTAATACGTCGGCCCGCGATTCTGACCAGACGGGTGGGGCTACAATGTTCATATTTTACATGGACATTAAGGTTATAGAAATATAGTCTCTTTTGAAAAAAAAAGTTGAAAAAGTTTGTTGGAAGGCTTCCAAATAAAGGTTTTAAAATAAGCCTTAAACACTTGGCATATAATCAACAAGTAACCATAGTTACTTGACACTTGTTGACGGTATAAGCAGAGTTAGGCGGGAAAGTGCGATACGTAAACAAATGGCGGACATTTAAAATTTTTCTTCTTTGTGTGGAACGAGAAAAAGTGTCATTATACTCTCATAAAACAAATCAGAAACCGTCCCTGGCCTAGGCCCAGATGTAGAAAATTATTTATAATACAACAGTGTAGGTCTAAAGTTCCATTAGGCTATAGGACTAGATAAATAAATACTTACACTACATGTTTGACAAGCCCTAGGCCTTTCTTAGCCAACCCTAGGCCAGCACAACCTTGTTTTGACACTTCCCGCACAAATAACTAGTTTTGATTACTACAAGCCTAATGCAGATAAACAATGGTATGATAGTCCTAGGCTATTCCAAAATTTACGGCAATAATAAGCTTTTTCTTTACTTTTAATAAACTCACGCAATCTCCTGTCACTTTTAATAAAAATGTAAAACAAAAGATGGTGAAAATTTTCAATATTCTTCTGATTATCTGATGATTTACATGGCTGTGGGTCAAGGCCGTCTAGATATATCGCTTCCCTCGTGTGGGTGCAGTGAAATAGGTGTAAAATTACATTAGTTGTGCGTTTGTTGTTACATGGGAAAGTTTTAATAGGATGTGAGTTGCCTAGACTTAACCAGTATTTATACCGTCGTTATACCATGGTTATACCACCTATACCCAGGATGTACATGAATCCGGGCCTAGATATTTTACATCCTATTGTTATTGCTAATACCATAAAAATTAAATCAACTTTGATAAAAATATTATATTTTAACAAATAATTTTGTAATGGAACTTGAAAAAGTAATAAGATCACACACATAACAAAAACTTGTAGAAATACAGCCAAACCTTACACACTCAAAAGGAATGAGATCTAAAAAAAGGGCCAAGCTCATCTACCCTTCCACATTTGCGCATTCTTAATTCATAAACGTACAGTGTCCCATAACAGCATCCTCGAAAAGCTTGGCAAAATAGAATTTGCATGTTTACGTTTAAATTAATTACAAAAAAAGAACTTGGATAAACTACTACGTTAAATTAATAATCGCAAATTCTATTTTGCCAAGCTTTTCGAGGATGCTGTTATGGGACACTGTACGTTTATGAATTAAGAATGCGCAAATGTGGAAGGGTAGATGAGCTTGGCCCTTTTTTTAGATCTCATTCCTTTTGAGTGTGTAAGGTTTGGCTGTATTTCTACAAGTTTTTGTTATGTGTGTGTAAGGATAAGTGGGAAATAGCTATGTCAGACGAGTTCAAATCTCTTCAGGATAATAATGCTTGGGTTTTGGTAGACAAGCCAAAGAATCGGCATATTGTAAACTGCAAATGGGTTTTCAAAATTAAACATGATGCTGATGGTCAGCCTGATAGATTTAAGGCTAGACTAGTGGCTAAAGGTTTCACTCAAAAACAAGGAGTGGATTATGATGAAACTTTTTCCCCTGTAGTAAGGAGAGAGACTCTTAGACTATTATTTGGTCTGGCTGTAGAGTTTAACCTAGATATGGATCATCTAGATGTAAAAACTGCTTTCCTCAATGGTGAGCTCCATGAGGAAGTTTACATGTATCAGCCAGAGGGTTTTTGTAATGAAAGTGATGTACATAAAGTGTGTTTGTTAAAAAAGGCATTGTATGGTTTAAAGCAGGCGTCCAGAATGTGGAATATGAAAATCCATGAGACTCTCATTGAGTTGGGATTTACTCAGTCCAATTATGAACCCTGTGTTTACTACAATATCACTAAAGATTACATTGTTATCATAGCATTGTATGTAGATGATTTCTTTGTTTTGTCTAATAACATGGAGCAAAAATGTAAGCTCAAGAAAACCTTAACTTCTAAATTTAAAATGCAAGATTTGGGTGAGGTTAAATGTTGTCTCGGAATGAGAATCTGAGACAAAAATAATGGTGTACTTAAAGTGGATCAGACAGCTTACATTAGTGAGTTGTTGCAAAGGTTTGATATGGTGGATGCAAAACCAATTAATACTCCAGTGGAGGCTAATCTGACATTTGTCAAGTCAAGTGGTGTAGCGAAAGCTAATGTGCCTTATCAGAACCTTATAGGATGTCTCATGTATGTTGCAGTAAGCACTAGACCAGATATTATGTTTGCTGTTAGTGCGCTAAGCCAGTACAACACCTGCTATACCGATGAACACTAGAAACATGCAAAGAGGGTGTTACGGTATCTTAAGCAGACAAGTAATTTGTGTCTTGTTTATAAGCCTACAGGTGAGGGTATTACTGGTTACTCAGATGCGGACTGGGCTGGGTGTAAGAAAGACAGACACTCTTATTCAGGGTGTGTCTTCATTCTTGCTGGATGTGCCATTTCTTGGTTCACAAGAAAACAGTCATGCATGTCTGTATCCAGTACAGAGTCCGAGTATGTAGCTTTGTCAGAATGTGCGAGGGAAGCGGTGTTCTTAAAAAGGTTATATGCAGAGTTGACAGGGAATGTGAAATCTGTTACAATAATGTGTGATAATCAAAACTTGTGCGATTAGACTATGTCAGAATCCCGTCTTCCACTCTCGTACGAAACACATTGAAGTTCGGTACCACTACACTAGACAGAGAGTTGAAGAAGGTGAACTTTTCTTAATGTATATGCCTAGTAGTGATATGCCGGCTGATATTATGACTAAGGGTTTGCCTGTTAGTCAACACCAAAAACATTGTGTAACGATGGGATTGTTACAGCCATGATTAAGTGGGAATGTTGTTAATTGTCATTACTGTATAATCATATCTGTATTATGCCCATCCCTTGTATAAACTACATAAATGTTTTATGCTAGAAGGCGGTGACTTCCGCTCAGATAACTTGCTGTTCTCTGCCATGTTGTTCCAATAAACATGTCTTGTTCTTTGCTACACTGGAGTCTATTATCTCTAATCATCCTCTAGGAGACCACCTCCTTTTCAACAAAAAATGGGTCGGTAGGTAGGTATACTGCTAATTTGACGCAAGTGTTGACTTATTATACCCAAAACTCTTCCATTCACTCCTACTCAACTCGTTCATCAGCCAAAATCCATGTTCCTTCTCACAATACGTCTCTATATTCCAAAAGTCCTTACTATCTTTGTCTTACTAGTTATATCAAAATTCCAACTCATATAAAAACATTATCATCACCTAGGGCATCTTTCAAAACCAAGCTCAAAGAATTCTTATAGGGAACCTAAGTGGGCGTTGTCTGGTTCTCTCCAGTCAGCGTGGTATAGGCGATTAACCCGTGCTAAATGTTTCGTAAGCGATAGCGCGAGAACCCGACCACGGACCGGAATTATATTCATACTGCAAGAAACTATAATCTTTCCTCTTTGCGTGGATATACATAACTCTGCTCTATCTCAAATATTAATGACATTTGTTTTAAGTTGAAGTGAACTCTACATTTACACTGTTGCCAAACCTTCCAAACTGCTCATGAAAAAGCACGTAAAAACATTTTGTCCGTGGCATCAGCATAACATTTGGTATCCGACTTGCTTTGTGGCTACTGTGAGGTCACTGGGTTGTACTAGATTATACATTACTAATAAAATATCCTTTAATGTGCCAACAAAATCTTGAATGCGAAGTACATTTAGCAACCATGGACAGGCGCGTGGTATGCGAGGATGCCACAGCTGCACACAACGTGGCTGCGTCTCGCTTAGGTTGCCGCTCAGTCAGAGTACATTTGCGACAGCGCGCAAACATGGGTGCATTTAACTCATAATAGTTTGAATTTAGGAAGCGTCATCAAGCAAAGTAGAATGCCATCATCTTCTTTACAAAATTATGCATCTTGTGATATTATTGGTTTAGATTTCTTTTGCGCGAGTCAAAAGATACGGCGAGTTACATTTTCGTACCATGCTAATTCTTATGGGCGCTGAGACCAGAGAGAACCAATTTCCTTCCCGCCTTCAAAACTTAGGTTCCCTATTATCAAAATCTTATTACTCCATTAATGAATTCTTTGATGACTTATTATAACATTGTTTTTCTTAACTTCAGATTTAGTATGTTCTTCTATTATAGAAATGTTTTCCATTTATTTCATATTTCATCATTATGTTTGTATACCATCATTTATATCACTTATTAAGTTATTTTATGTATCATTGATTTTCCTATATTTGTATTATGTATAAATCAATAAAGGTGTATTAAATCGTTAAATCGTTTATTTTGCATTCAATTTATATAATTTTCCTTTTTCTAACTGAATATTATTACAGGGGTGGACAAATCCACCAAAAAGTTAGGGGCCAGGGAAAATAAGTAGGGGCCAGTAGCATCGCGGTACAGCCGGGGTCTGGGGCAAAGCCACAGCTGCCGGAGACAAATTTGCAGAAGGCGAAATTTTTTAAGTATTGCGTAACATTTATTTATTTATTTAAGTAAGCCTTCTACAGTGTTCACTCATATGCACGTCATAGACATGCGAGTATTTGAAGTTGTCAATGAGGAAAATCTGTACAATTGTTAAGTATTATTTACTACATGGTACGGTATTTACAATATATCAAAAGTTTCATTCGATAAAATAGTACAATTGGTACAAATAAAACAGTTTACAATGTATTATATGGACAATGCAGATGCAAATTTACAAAAGTTCAATTCGATAAAAGAGTGCAATTGGTCAATTAAAACAGTTTCAATGTAGATACAATATATCAGTTATTAGATTAAAATTAAAATTGAGATATTTGCGTCTGTAAATAGCATATATACGCAACTACAGTTTATTTTGGTATGAAACACTTTCGAGGTGGCAGATTCTCTCGGCGCGTTTCTATCCACTCGGTTAGAAGCAGAGGCAGAAGGCTGCTGGTGCCGTGTTGCCAAGCCAAATACCAGGTTGGCCAAACTCTCAAGAAGAAGTTTGCAACTATTACATATCGTATATTTATTGTTACAAATTATATGAGAGACAATCATATTGTACGTTTAATGTTTAACGAACACAATATTACATTGTCCATAGGCCCATTAGCCTACTTTAGTGATTTACGTGTTATTTTGATGAGACGTTTCGATTTCTGAGGTTGGCAAATACTGAAATAGTCAGTTAGCGACTGTACCAATAAGAGATGCAAATAAATATGTTTTCCTAAAATGTAACAATAAAAAATAAATAAATACTTTGAGTGTAGTAAAATAAACTAGGAAAACGCTTAAGTCCCGCTGCGTTGTTGGATGAGCGTAATTGGTGCATTGAGCTGCCATGTGTTATGCGGATTTTCTGTTGTTCTGTGAAAAAATCAATACTAAGTTGAAGATTTTTTTAAAAATTAAATTAAATTAAATGAAAAATTAACTTAAATTTTAATTTTTTAAAAATTAATTGTAATTTAAAAAAAGGAAAAAATGGTAATATTGAAATTTTCATAAGAAATAATTATTTGATTGAGCACAAATTTTACACAAATATATGAATTTATAAAATTAAGGTTCTGTGAAAAAATTATTACAATAGGATAAAGCATGTAGGTGTTATAAGTCAAAGAATTGTTTTAAAAAAGAAAAAAACGTAAAATTTCGATTTTCATGAGAAATAGTTTTTTGATTGCGCTCAATTTTCACACGAATACCTAAATTCATGAAATTAAGGCTCTGTCAAAAAATCATTAAAATCGGACAAAGCATGTAGGTGTTATAAGCTGAAGAAATTTTTTTAAAATCGAAAAAAATCGTAAAATTGCGATTTTCATGAGAAATAATTTTTCGATTGCGCTCAAAAACGTGGCAGTTCTTCGTTCAGAGATTTCGAAGGCCTCCATAAAATTTCATCGCAATTGGAGTATCGGTTTAGCCGGAATCGTGTTAACAGACACACAAAAATACAGAAAAAAAAAAGAAAAAAAAAAAATCCGGATTTTTTTCTCCAGTGTAGTGAAATGGAATCTTCGCTTCGCTCGCTACGCTCATCCAACTACAGTTGTAAATTATCTGACATAAAAATACCAAGTTGGACCTATTTTTAGACGAGTGAGCGCAGCGAACGTAAGTCTTCCCTAACGCTATAGGCCTACTCGATCGGGCCTTGGCCGTGAGCATTGTCCAATGTATGTATGTTAAATGTCTGTCTGTCTGTCCAGGCTCATACGGCCGAACGGCCAAATAGACTGGGCTGAAATTTTAAACACACATCCGTGACCAGGTAACTGAGAACTGCTAACAAAATGAGCAATATCCATTTCGATTTAAAACTACAATAAATAAAATGGGATTTTTAAAAAATATCGGTAGCATTTGTTTAGATTTTCCATATGAAAAATAGGCCACAGCCTACGATATAAAAACAATTCAGATATAGTCGCTATCAGTCGGTGATTTTTCGTATGTTTTTGTTGTCAATACGGTATGTCATTCTCTAAAGGTAATGTCATTATTCTTGTTTAAATTCATCAACTAATTAATAATGATGACCAATTGACCATCCACAAGAAACAGTGCAATACCGCAGTAGACCCTATACTATACAGTATACACGCAGTACTACAGTATACACGCAGTACTACGCCATATAAAGGTATTTATAATTAAAATCGGAGACTAGACCACCTACTTTATTCTAACCTACGTCATGAATGTTAGATATGTGTACGCTTTACGTAGGCCTAAACCATATGGTCGTGTATTTGGCACAGAGCATTGCTCTGCATATGGTAAAAGACGATCGAATTAGACTAAGTCCATCTCGCAAACATCAGCTGGTAAGTATAAAAGTGAAGTATATATACTCCACGAAAAGATGCGACCTCTGGCAGTCGTCGTCGGGGACCTCTACCCCTTCCCTGACAACCCCCTTGACGACGATGACCATAACTAGGGAAACGCCAAAGTCGTTGTTAGATGAGTGAGCAAGAGTGCAAATAAGAGGGGTTTGAGATTAGTTGTTATAAGGGCGCGTCAACACTGTAAGGCCTAATGCGCCACTCTAGCCTAATATACTGTGGAGAAAATGGGGAGGAAAGGGGATGTTCCCGGGTACTCAACACATGGCTTGCTCACTCGTCTAACAACGACTTTGGCGTTTCCCTAGTATAAGTTGTAGGTGAATAATAATATTATACACTTGAGTCCGCTGGACACTCACTGAAGTCACTTTAATGCTGAATTAAAATCGTGTTTTGCCTTTTTTATAAGTTTAGATAGATCCTTCTTGAATGTGTTGAAGAAACTTTTAAACTCATCACCGGTATCTGTTTTGCTTTGTACATATAAATCTCTTTTCAAACGACATGCATTTTTAATTTCATCCGTAATCCATCCTTTAAAAGTGTGTGTATGGTCTTTTGGGCGACATGATTTTTTGGGGAAATGTGTTTCAAAGAGTGAGAGATATATGTTCAGGAAGAGATTAAATTTTTTATCAACCTGATCTGTTGGAATGTTGTAAATGTTTGACCAGTCTACAATTGCCAAATCACATATAAACTCATGGATGTTCTCTGGTTTAAATGATCTTTTCAGTATAGATTTGGATTTTATGCCTTTGTCTATCTTCCATCTAGAATAAGGACAAGGTACTGAGATTAGTTGTCCGCTATGATCCTGTAAGATTAACAAGCCTCCCTAGCTATTTTCAATTCGATATCTACCATATTTCCATATTAATATGCAAATTTATGTAATTAATTTATTAACTTCATTAACATGCAGCATATTAAGTATATTTTCATCAATAAGATATCATTATGTAATCAACTATCAAAACCAATTGTCAGTTATACAAATTTGACTCTGTAATTAACATAAAAGTGAATAATTAGTAATAAAACTAATTAAGCTATTTAAAGCTTGAATTTCAAATTTTTAAGTAGCACACTGTGTATACCCATGATATTAAGGATGTTTGCCGCTTATTTGAAATAAATCGGTTAATTATTAAGGGAGTAATTAGTGTTTGAAGTTCAATACTTTGCTGTTTTAACCATCAGGTACGAGTTTAGCATTGACATCACATGCTTCAACGGATTCACGATTTGTAACGACGAACCTTCGAAATCCTTCTCTGGGCTTCGACCACGAACTAGGTGGTGCGACGCAGCTCGGTTCTCAGAATTATATAGAGTCGGAACAAACTTGGTGCGAGCCGGACTCATCTTGTAGATGAAGGGTGTAGTGAGGGGGTGTCTTTGAAGGTAAATCTTAGGTGGAAGCTCTCTAAACTTTTAAGGGAGGAGCTATCGTGTCACGTGACTTTTGAGTAATATAAAATTTCTCTGGACAGGTGGCTCACCAGTAGTAGAGGTGTGAGTGTGTGTGTCGGCGCAGGCCGCGTAGGCGGTTGAATTAACAGTTGGTTACGGTCGGAGGAACGGCCTTTGTGCTTCATCATTATGTAGTTCGTTAATAGGCCTCACTAGAAGACCTGTGTGATTGAATCCGCAGTGTTTTAAAAGTTGCAATTCATAGAGCGAGTAACGGTTAATTCTTTGGATACTAAAGATCAAGTGATATGTGAAATAGTTTGTTTATATTTTACATCGTAAGTTCGTTTTTTAAATCATCGTTGTTAATTGTGCGCGCTTCCTCAGGAACTCTGTGACATGCTAAAAGTCACCACTCATTTGCATATTCATCGTTTTTAATTGTGTGCGCCGGAGATTATCGGAGATTCTTACCATAATTGTGCAGCATTTACTCAAGTGACTGGATTACATCGTATCACGTTGCGTGTTCCTCAGCGACCAATAGACTGTCCAGGAGTGTCTGCTTCTGCGCATCAGCTGTTTTGTGCCGAGCCGATCGACTCCCGTGATCATTCGGGCCTCTTGGATTATTTCGTTCTGGTCGAGAATTTGGTGATGTATTTCCGTCAGAAGTAAATAGATGAGTACCAAACATCTTTAATAATCAATAATTATTTAAAATTCATTATTATTTCAAAACAATTTAAGAATTAATCATAATATTTTGGCGGGAAATAGATGTATGGATAGGCAGGTGGACTAGCCGATGGGAATTTAGCATTTATAATAGAACGGATCCTTAGGCAGGTAGGCTGCTATTTAATTGTTTGTAATTGTTTATCTACAATATACCTTATCTGAATGGAAATCATTCTCAATGTTATAATTTAGTAGACTTGATCCATTTTAAATCCTTCTTTTACAATAAGTTTGTTTTTCAGGTATTAATTTTATTTTACCAAATTAATTAATTAATTATTGATTATAATTAATTCATTAATATAATTTTTATTAATTGAAGATTTTTGTGTTCTTTGGCAATTTGAGCTAGACCTTGTATTTCCTTGTTTAAGTAAGTCCTCCTGTGTCCAGGCAATTTATTCACAGGTGTTAAGACTTACAATCCGATAGCCCAGATATAATATTTGACACATCTTGTGGATGGAGGAAATTTGAAATCACATTGTCGATGGCTGAGCTTGAACTATGAGTAACTCTAGTGTAATCAAAATTTAGGGCCGATAAATTATAAATTCTCAGAAGATTTTCAAACTTAGTTTTGTTACAACTATCAACCGAAAAGTCAATGTTTATGTCACCACATCCCAGCAAACACAAATGTGATGTACCGGCCGGTGCCCGCTCGGGCTGCTCGTACGGGCCCCGGCCGGGCTGCCCGTACGGGTCCCGCCTAGGAGTGTCCCCTCGGCCGTGACGGGGGACCGTACGGGCTACCAGTAGCTGCCCCGGCCATAGCCCGTGCGTGCCCCGTTGTTTATAAACCGCTTGATGCCCGGCCGGTGCCCGGCCGTAAACCGTATGCCCGCACGGTCCCCGGCCGATCCCCTGCCTATGCCCGTCCATTGACAATATCTAACGTAGCATCCGTAGCGCGATCTGTGAGCTAAATGTAAAACCTAAATTAAAAAGTTTGATTGATAAAATATCAGTATTATATCGCTATATTGTCTCAAGCTGTGACATCAGTCGATTGCCTGTAGGTGGATATTCAACACATTTAAATTACAAGGATTGTTATAAAATTTCAAGTGTAAGTGTCTCGAACTCGATCCAGCAGCACGCGTCTCCATCTGTAAGCCAAGCCGTTAACCGTTACGCCACGGAAGAACTTGATGCTTGGAGGGAATAACCACCTATAGATACAACAGCAAATCGACTTGACTGAATTGAAGTAACTAGGAAGCTTCGCAAACGCTTTTTCAGGCGCGTTGTTGGATGAGCGTAATTGTTTAAAAACGTAAAAAGCATAAAATTGCGATTTTCATAAGAAATAATTATTCAATTACACTAAAATTTCACGCGAATATATTAATTCATAAAATTAAGGTTATGTCAAAAATTATTACAATCGGAAGCATGTCGATGCTATAAGTCGAAGAAATTTAAAAAATAAACAAAGTCGTAAAATTTCCATTATCATGAGATATAATTTTTTGATTGCGCTCTAATTTCACACAAATATATAAATTCATAAAATTAAGGTTCTGTAAAAATATCATTACAATCGGATAAGCATGTAGGTGTTATAAGTCAAGGAAATTTTAAAATTCGAAAAAAATCGTAAAATTGCGATTTTCATAAGAAATATTTTTTCGATTGCGCTCAAAAATGTGGCAGTTAAGTTCAGAGATTTCGAAGGTCCCAGAAAATTTCATCGCAATTGGAGAATCGGTTTAGCCGGAATCGTGCTAACAGTCAGACAAAAATACAGAAAGAAAGAAAAAAAACATTCCGGATTTTTTTCTCCAGTGTAGTGAAATGGAATCTTCGCTTCGCTCGCTACGCTCATTCAATTGTGCGCTTGCTCTGTGGCCCATCAGTATCGCCTTTTAACTATTTTGGATGTGTTTGAATAGTGTTCAATATATTACCCAAATGGTATGCAGTTTATTTTTTAAATGGGTGCACTAAATTATTATGCTATTCCAAGCAGTTTCTGTTTTGAAGCGCATGTTCGAAATTTTGTTCCTGTAGTTGATACAGGCCGAGGCGGGTGCATATGCATTAATAAAGTATATGCTGTCCGATGCGATGCTGAATGATACGTTCATAAGATAACGGTACTTATTCTATTGGTTTATGCAACCAAAATTAAATGACTTCGTTAGAGATGTTCATATCTTTTTGTTTCAGTTGGTAAAAAGTTAAACTATAGTATACAGTGTTGCATTTTCTTTTAAACTGTATTACAAGAGAAAATTTAAGCAGGCCAAAAGCTATTATATTGTAAGCAATGATGATTACTAGGAAACTTCGCAAACGCTTTTTCAGGTGCGTTGTTGGTTGAGCGTAATTGTTTAAAAACGAAAAAAGCGTAAAATTGCGATTTTCATAAAATATAATTATTCGATTACGTTCAAATTTCACACAAATTTATAAATTTATAAAATAAAGGTTCTGTGAAAAAATTATTACAATCAGATAAAGCATGTACGTGTTATAAGTCGAAGAAATAAAAAATAAAATATCTCAAAATTGCAATTATTATAAGAAATAATTTTTTGATTGCGCTCAAATTTCACACGAATATATAAATTCATAAAATTAAGGTTCTGTAAAACAATCATTACAATCGAATAAAGCATGTAGGTATTATAAGTCGAAGAAATTTTCAAAATCGAAAAAAATCGTAAAATTGCGATTTTCATAAGAAATAATTTTTCGATTGCGCTAAAAAACGTGGCAGTTCTAAGTTCAGAGATTTCAAAGGCCACCACAAAATTTCATCAGAATTGGAGTATCGGTTTAGCCGGAATTGTGTTAACAAACAGCCAAAAATACAAAAAAACAAAAAAACAAACTAAACATTCCGGATTTTTTCTCCAGTGTAGTGAAATAGAATCTTCACTACGCTCATCCAAAAATTCACTGTAGAGGAATACACTAACGAGTTGTTAAACAAGAACAGAATTCATTTTGTGTCTTGGTTAGTGTGCAGGGCAGCTAATAGAACAGTTACATTGCATGGGTCCGTCCGGGTAATGCCTGGGGGGAACAAAGAAATACTTGGGGGTCTGGCTACGGTCGTTGAACGCCCGGGCAGCCAAGGAAATGGATGCATGGCCGGGTCCCGTACGGGTAATGCCTGGGCGGAACGAAGAAATACATTCACGGGGCATGTACTGGCTACGGCCGGGTAGCTAACGGGCTAGGTCAGCTATATTATCAAAATTTGCCCGGCCGGGCCCCGCACGACGCCCTGCGCTTAGCACCCGACGCAGCCCGTAGCCCGCACGCTGCCCAGAGTGCCCGGACTAATACCGGTGTCTCCCCGCACGCTTGTGTTTGCTGGGATATTATAATTTTTGAACCTTCTCGGCGTATTAACTTAATTAAGTCTTCAAATGAGTTCATAAACCTTTTAATATTGCCCAATTCTGGCGGACGATAAATAGTGATAGTAACTATGGGAGTGGAAGAAACAACTTCAATGCCACATACTTCAAGGACTCTCTCAACAGACTTGCATGTAATGTCGGATCTTGGCATAATAATTACATTCCTAGAGTTTCTACTGTAGATACCCCCCCCCCCCTCCTTTTGCACTGTGTCTGGTAAAATATGAAGCTAATGTAAAATCATTAATAATCACTGAATGTTCTTGAGAAGGTAACATCCAATGCTCCCCAAAACACAGAATGTCAACTACCTCTGGAACAGAATCTAAAAAGAGTTGATTGCCTAAAACGCGATTTAAAGCGAATTTGTATCAATAATAAGTAATAACGGTGGAAGTAGCTAGTTAATGTTGCATTGAAAAATGAAAAACACTCGCCAATATAATGCTGTAAGGTGCTTGTTGGATGAGCGTAGCGAGCGTAGCGAGCGAAGCGAAGATTCCATTTCACTACACTGGAGAAAAAAATCCGGAATGTTTTTTTTTTTTTTTTTTTTTTTTTTTGTATTTTTGTCTGTTTGTTAGCACGATTCCGGCTAAACCGATACTCCGATTGCGATGAAATTTTATTGAGACCTTCGAAATCTCTGAACTTAGAACTGCCACGTTTTTGAGCACAATCGAAAAAAAAATTCCCATAAAAATCGCAATTTTACGATTTTTTTCGATTTTTAAAAAATTTCTTCGATTTATAATACCTACACGCTTTGTCCGATTGTAATGATTTTTTCACAGAACCTTTATTTTATGAATTTATATATTCGTGGAAAATTTAAGCGCAATCAAATAATTATTTCTCATAAGAATCGCAATTTTACGGGGTTTTTCTTTTTTAAAACAATTCTTTGACAAATAACACCTACATTCTTTATCCGATTGTAATGATTTTTTCACAGAACCTTAATTTTATGAATTCATATATTCGTGTAAAATTTGAGCACAATCGAATAATTATTTCTTATGGAAATCGAAATTTTACGATTTTTTTCTTTTTTAAAATTACGATTAATTAAAAAAAAATAAAAATTAAAGTTTATTTTTTATTTATTTTAAATTATTTTAAAAAAAATCATCAACTTAGTAATGATTTTTTCACAGAACAGAAAATTCACATAACACATGGCAGCTCAATGCACCAATTACGCTCATCCAACAACGCGGCGGGACTTAAGCGTTTTCCTAGTTTAAAAATTTTTTTTTAGATTTTTTACTTTTTGAAGATCTAGGGGCCAGCATGAAATTTTTACTCGCCCGGGCGAGCGGGCGACCGGTAATTGCATGTCAACCGCTGTGTTATTATGTAGGCCTATTTACTTGGTTTTTGGCTGGGGAAAGTAGTTTCTGGACTTATTTAATCACTTTTAGTTAGCTTGAATCAGTCGTTTTTACCAGGGTTGGGTCATTACACGTAGAATGTTACTCGGAAAACGCTCAGTTGGACGCGTTGTTGAGCGAGCACCGGTACGTGCAACATGACCCGAGTACGACATTTCCATAAGGCCCACCACACGTGTAGTGTAGGCCTAACTGGATATTGACATTGTACACTATATACTATTCCAAAATCTTTGCATTGTACTAATTCACGTCATGCCTTCTAAAGTGTATCTTTGTATCTTCACTGCCTCCTTCATTTTTTAACATCATTTTTCGAATTATGATTACCAATAAGTCTTAAAGGTCTTGACCGATTTAGCTGAAAGGGTCGGGGTATTAGCACAGAAATGCCTTAGCACAGAAACGCCGTTACACCGAAAATTGAATTGATATTTTGTCTAAGTTATTTGAGCAGTATGGGTCTTTACACCGAATCGCCGTAGCACCGAATTGACGTTACACAGAAAATTCGTCAAAAACGACAGTATGTGTCTTTAGACCAAAATTCGGTGTAACGGCCCATCCGGATGGGCCGTTACACAGAAACAAGTACTTTAAAGCCAGCAAACTGCATGGTCCTTAGCACAGAAACGCCGTTACACCGAAAAGGAAAATGGATGGAAATTCCTCACAGAATAGCAGTGTCTGACTTGAGACCGAAATGCAGAGTGTGCTTTGAAAACAAAATTCGGTCTAACGGCCCATCCGGATGGGCCGTTACACCAAATCACAGTATGTGTCTTTAGACCGAAATTCGGTGTAACGGCCCATCCGGATGGGTCGTTACACCGAATTACAGTATGTCTTTAGACCGAATTACAGTATGTGTCTTGAGACCTAATTACAGTATATGTTTTTAGACCGAAATTCGGTGTAACGGCCCATACACTGAATTACAGTATACTTATGTCTTTAGACCAAAATTCGGTGTAACGGCCCAGTGTCTTGAGACCGAATTTCGGTCTTAAGACACAGACTGTGATCTGACTGTGGTGTAACGGCCCAACCGGATGGGCTGTTACACCGAATTTCGGTCTTAAGACACAGACTGTGATTCGGTGGTACGGCTCGTCCGGATGGGCCGTTACACCGAATTTTGGTCTAAAGACACAGACTGTGATTCGGTGTAACGGGCCGTTACACCGATCGGTCTCAAGTTAGAAGTTTTTGCAGACCCACACGGTCGTACTACTTAACTGTTTGGTTATTTTCGGTGAAACGGCCTACTCGGTAACTTTTAATATTAGTTTCGGTGTAACGGCGTTTCTGTGCTAAGGCCCATACTGAGTGCGCCTTTGGACCGAAATAAATGAATAGTATAGATATTTTCGGTGTAACGGCGTTTCGGTGCAAAGGCCCACACGGTTTTCAGTTTTAAAGTAAAATCTTAGAAAAATGTTCTTTTATTTTCGGTGTAACGTCGTTTCTGTGCTAAGGCATTTCTGTGCAAATACCCCGACCCTAGCTGAAAATTTGGAAAATAGGAGAGAATGTTGTTCTTATTGACCCTGCAAAATTTCATAACGATCGGAACATTTTAATTTTTTTATTTTATTTTTTATTTTTTATAACCAACGATCGGATTTTGTTCAAAAACTATACAGCAACCCACCTAGGTGGTTATATGTACATGTTTTAAAAAATTTCAGGTCGATCAGAGAAACGGTGCAACCTGTATCGAAGCAGTAACAGAAAAAAAAAACAAAAAAAAACAGACATTCGAGCCATAAGAGTCAAGTGGAGACGCTCGCTACGCTGCTCAATTATTCTACTTGACGCGTAGAAAATAGTGTAGAATATGTAGATTATTATGTGGAATATGTAGAATATTAATTTATTTGTTAAATGTTGTTTATATATTTGCAAGAAAAAAGTTAAAAACCAAAATTAGGTATAGAGCAGACATACTTCACACCTTTGCTAGGCTTACCTATTATTTTAATCTTTAATTGGGTGATTTCTTGTAAAGAAATCTTTTAATTTGTATGAAGATCTAATAATAAATAAATAATAAAAATAATCAAAAAGTCAGGTCGAGGGGTGATGTATCACCAGTTTCTCGGGCTGTGGACTTTCAGTGCTTGCTAGCCAGGCTCAACACCTCCTCATCTACTTCGATGTCTTCTATGACATGCGTTTCTACCAGTTCTCTCCATTTCTTTCTATCCTCCCAGATTCTTTCTTCATTAATTCTATCCCATGATTTCCCTCTTTCTTCAACGTTCCATTTTATTTGGTCCCTCCATCTATCTCTTGGGCGTCCAACATTTCTTACTCCCCCCCCCATGTGCGTTCAAATTCTCTTCTTGGGATTCTATCTTGTTTCATTCTTCGTACGTGCCCATACCATCGAAGTCTTTCTCTTCCTATTTTATTTCGTAGACTTTCCACTCCTAGTTTGTTTCTTATTGTTTTGCTCCGTACCTTGTCTATTTTTGTTAAGGCTACAGAACTTCTTAAAAATTTCATCTCTACTGCTTGTAATCTGCTGTCTTCCTTTCCTCCTATTGTCCATGTCACTGATGCATATGATATTATTGGGAGGAAATACATTTTGTACAATAGCATCTTGCACCTGGATGATATTTCATCTTTCCATAATATTTTACGTACACTTTGGTAAAATTTTTCCGCTAAATATAATTCTCCTTGATATTTCAGCATCTATTTTTGCGTTTTTTGTTATTTTGTTAGTATACTTCCGAGGTATTTGAATGCTCAACTGCTATGTCCAGCTCTTTTCCCCGTAGTATTATCTTCTGATTTCGTTTACTTTTCTTCATTAATGTTTCGCTCTTTTCAATGCTTATTTTCATGTAAAACTTCAGTGTTTCCTCATTCCATCTATCTACGCTCCTCTGGACTTCTTCAATGGAATCTCCCCATCTCACTATATCATCTGCAAATATCATCGTTTTAGACGTTTCACTTTCCGTGGGTTCAACTTTACGGAGGATGTTATCCATAACAATGGTAAATAATGTAGGTGAGTGTGACGTCACACTACCTTGCCGTAGCCCACTGTTTATTTCAAACCAAGTAGTTCTACCAAATGGTGTTTGAACACAGCTCTTTGTTGTGACGTATGTGCTTTGAATTCTTGTAATTAGACTCTGTTCTACTTCTTCAGCTTTTAAGCATTACCAAGCTTTTGTTCTTGGGACACTGTCATATGCTTTTTCTAAATCCAAGAAGACCGTGAACATTTCTTCTCCCTTTTCCCATTTTTTTTTCACCATTATTTGTCTGAGCGCAAATATGAGATCAATGGTTGAGCGGCCAGCTCTAAGCCCATATTGTTCCTCTCTCATACTTGGCTCTACTTGTTGTCGTAGTCTTTGATCTAATATTTTCTCGTAAATCTTTGCATACTGGCTCATCAGAGTTATCCCTCTAAAGTTTCTACACTTCTTCCTGTCCCCTTTCTTAAATGTTGGCACTATAATTCCTTTCCCCCAGTCATCTGGTACCTTATTTTCTTCCCATGCTGCACTGGTCACTCTCCACATCCAATCTATGCCAGCATCCCCTGCAGCCTTGATCATCTCTACAACTATTTCATCCTCTCCCAAAGCTTTACCATTTTTCATGGCTTTTACTGCTTCAGTTACTTCCCGTCTTCATATTGCATTTCCTATTATTTCTTCTATTTCTTCCTCATTGGTGTTCTGAAAGATTTCTATTGTTTGGTCCCCTTCCTGAGTTTGGTTATGGTTAATATCAGGTATCCTAGGCATATTAAGTAGGTTTTTGAAATATTTCTTCCACATGTTTTTCACTTCTTTTGGATCAGTGACAAGTGATTCATTGTCGTCGGTCAGGTATCTTGTGATTAGTTCTGTTTTCCATTTGCTTGTCATTAGTCCATATAATAATTTCTTATTTGCATCAAAGTCCTTCTCTAATTTGTCTGCAAATATCTCCATTGTATTTTTCTTTTCTGCCATTACTATTTTCTTAACTTCATTTTATACTTTTTGTTCTTTTCTTTATTTTCTTTATTGTCCTGTTTTTATCCTTTTCCTTTCGGGCTACATTTTTGCGTTTAACAGCTGTCATCACTCTTCCATTCCACCACATAGTTTCCTTTTCCTTTCTTATGCCACCTGCCCTTCCACATATTTCTTCAGCACTACTTACAAACAAATAAATAAATAAATAAATAAATAAATAAATAAATAAATAAATAAATAAATAAATAAATAAAAAAGGCCTACGCTAATACTAATTAGTAGGTACCTTTTACCTACCTAATTAATAATATAATTTCAAGTTCATAATTTTGATTGATTGATTGGATATTGCTTAACGTCTCATATTTATGCACTTTGGCTAATCGAGACGATGAGTGGTGATAGATGAGGATGAAGTAGGCCTATGAACTGAAGGGAGGAGGGGAAACCCTGTACCGGCACGTAGCCTACTCCTTTCGAAAAGTACCAAGGGGACCGAGAGCTTAACGTCCCATCCAAAAGGACGGTGTAAGTGACACTGTCATACCCTCTCTACATTCCCATTATCATCCTCCTCCCACCGCCAACGCCTAACCTTCCCCGTAACCCTTCTTGCCGCCCTACGTTGGACCTTCTCTACCTCCAAAACCACCCCCAGCTTATACGGATCCCATGCCGCCGCACTATACTCCAGGACAGGTCTAACCATCACCTTGTACGCCCGATCTTTAACTCCCCGGCTGGCCCCTCTTAGATTTCTCATAACGAACCACAGAGCCCTATTTCCCTTCTTAACAACTTCGTGCACCTGATCCCCCTAACCCAAATCCTCTGCCAACATCACCCCCAAGTACTTATTTATAAGTTCCTACTTTCTCCATAATAGCCCCCATTAAAGTGTATACTACCTTAATTAATCGTCGCGAGAAACCAACCACCTTACATTTACCTATGTTCAAACCCATCTTATTTGCTGTGACCCATTTCTCTATTACCCCCAGATCTGCCTGCAACAGCCTAACATCCTCAATCCCCCTTTTTGTTCTATACAAAACACAATCGTCTGCAATTAATCTTATTCTTGATGTTATTCCCTGCCCTATGTCATTTATAAACACAATAAACAACAAAGGTCCTAACACTGAGCCCTGTGCAGTCTTGGGGACGCTACTTTTAAAAATTAGCATGCTATCGCTAACGCTACATGCCCCGAAAAAGTAGCAACTTTTTTTTCTGATGTAGCGACGCTACATTCGCGCTACACAAGAAATATAGCGCGCCACTTTTCCGCTACATGTTCATGTGTAATCAGGGGGTGTCGAGATCTTAAATTATCCCGTTTTTAAAGCCTTTTGACGTCGTGCCGTGGTGATTTTTAACTCCATTTATGTCAACTCGATCGTGATCTATCATCAAAAGCACATAGTTTCGGTTTCCATTGTGATAGAACGCGTTCTTTCAACATTTAGGCTAGCCCTAGTCTTTTAGGAATTCTATGCCTAACGAAACGATCAACAATCATATTGCATTTCTTCTTTTCAACAACGGGTTTTTCGTGGAATCACTGCAGAAGAATGCGACTAACAACTCTAGCCAGGATCGGAATAGGCCTACTGCAGGGGTGGTCCCATTTGTGAAATTTCACATAGCCTATTTTTCACATTTGAAAATTGCAATTTTTCACATTTTTACACATCTGGAAAATGAAGTTATTCACACTTTTTCACACAAATTTTCCTTAAATCATCACATTATTACCACACGGTTATTATGTTTTTACTTATTAAACGAGTATTGGGATATAATTAATATTTAATACAATCCAGAAATTAAAAAATCCATCCCGATCGGGGTTCGAACCCGAGTCTCCCATTTTTTGTAATTTCTGGATTGTATTAAATATTAATTATTCCGCCTACGGAAGTGTTTCCCGACTATCCAAATCGAGAAAAAAAGTATTGGGATGCAATGAGCTGATAGGAAATCAGAAGGCAGTGAGTAGCCAGAAGGGGTAAATTTAAAAAAACACAATGCAGTGTTGGGGCAAAATAGGCAATGGTACATAATAACAGTTACCGTATTTAAAATTTGTAATGATGAAAATTTGATTATTAAAGGATCATTTGATATTTTACTGGTTGATTTTTCACATTTTTTCACACAAATAGCAAAAAGTGGCACTTTTTTCACAGTTTTTCGCAGTGTCTAATTTTTCACATTTTTTTACATTTTTTCACATGGGGACCACCACTTCTACTGGTGCCGGACAATAGCGATGTAGCCCTGAATGTCCCAAGGGAGGGGGGATATGACACTTCATTTTAATGTGCAATTCAGACGATTGGCGTAATTATTTTGAGGTTTATGCTCTAAATCAATAATATGACTTATAATAATTATCGTGGATACAGGCGCGTAGGAACTCCTTTTCGAGTGGGGGGGGAACAACAAATCTGCTGCCAAGTACGGGGGGTTTGGGGGGCAAAGCCCCCTAACTACAGCGCCGCAGGCAAAATTTTTGAAAATGAGGTGTTTAGAGTGTGTTTGGTGCGTTTTAGAAAAAAATCGTGGGCTGAATGCAATACCAAATAAATGTATTTTTTGTACAGTAAAAACTATAAAACTATAAATAAAATTGGAATAGTTAAGAGATAGACCATGCATGCTACAACCATTGAATATGCATAGGCTTATCATTGATCACGTCGAACAATAATGGGATTGACGAAATTTTTGGTCATTACTATAAGGAGGTATAGGTAAGGTAAGGGAAAGGGAAGTGGAGAATACACTGCAGACGTGCCAAAACAAGTCATTATCAGTAAGTATAATGGATTAAAAAAAATTAATTTTATTGAAAATTCGTTATTCAGAATTTGTTTCCGTGCGTATTTACGACGAGACTGAATTTCTAAGATTCTGAAGTGGGGGGGTCACGGTAAAAAGTGGGGGGGAAACTCCCCCCATTCCCCCCCCTTCCTACGCGCCTGCGTGGATACATCTTTGTTCACGACCCTGAAATAGCACTCAAGTGCACCACGCAATTTAATAATCACTGCAATATTTTTGGTAAAGTCAGCTCACACGATGTGACAGATCGGCGATCGCTTGCATCCTTCGGACGACGCAGAGAGAGAGAGAGCGCGAGAGCGAGAGGCTCGCTCTCTCGGGGAGCGAGCGTTACAAGTTAGTTTGCAGTGCCGACTTTTGACTTTACGTGGTACTGGGACTGCTGGCGCCGGAACTTAAAAAGTAGCGCAAATATCACGCTAACGCTACAAAAAAATTGTAGCATGCTACCGCTACAATATGACCTCTTAATAAAGTAGCGCGCTAATGGCTCCGCTACACGTAAAAGTAGCATGCTAGGCCTACATGTAGAGCGCTACTTGTAGCGCGCTTCTCCCCAAGACTGGCCCTGTGGTACCCCCGATGTAACCTCTATACTATGTGACGAAGTACCCCCAACCCTAACCCTCGGAGACCTACCTCTCAAGAAATCCCCAACCCACCTCACCACTCCTTTGTCCCCCACCACCTTGTTAAGGTGGGACATAGGGTTGCCAGGTGTCCCGTATTACCCGGGAAATCCCGTATTTGATGGGTGTTTCCCGCGTCCCGTATGCTCTAACCCATTGATCAGTATATCACGTATTTAGAATAAAGCAGTCCGTGTGCGCTTTTTCAACAATACGCGCGGGCGTATAGTTACTAATCCCTTCCCCTCGGCCGGCCTTGGTGCCTGATCAGTCTGCCTCTGCTGCCTGCAGTTAGGTGGTGGGTGTTATTCGAGTGCATCATTATCGCGGTGAGTCATTGTAGCGAGTGTCTCTAGCCGTAACGTGATAATCTTAACCTCGGGCGCGGCGTGCGTGTGACAAACGCATTCGAACTCAGTGAGTGAGGCAGTGATAAACAACATGAAACAATTCAAAACTTCTTTTAAGTGCAAAATCAAGCAATAAATATCAATGATCTGATCATCAATGAAATGTGCCTATCAATAAAGTAATAATAATTTTGGTTCTATATAGCTAATTATTAAAAATGAAACTGAAATATATATCTACGTACTTACTTTTCTGTACATTCCTTATCTGATTATCTCCCTATTTCAATCACAATATTGCTTTAAAATTTTCACTGAATTACTCTCAAATGCGTTTTAGGCCCTTCCCCAAAAAACACAACCCCAAAAATTTTTCGCCTCCGCCGGCTGGGGCTTCGCCCCAGGCCCCAGTATCACTACGCAAAGTACTGTCCCGTATTTGAGTTTCACTAATCTGGCAACCCTAGTGGGACAGGACCTCGGTATAGTGGCCTATGTTGGTGGAAGGAGAAGCTTGAGAGAGGCCCTGGAGGTGGGACTTTACAAGTGACGCTCAAAATATCCGAAAATGAGCCGTCCAATACACAGTCGCAGTTGCCTCGTGTGGCTGTGACTACACAATGTACTGCAGAAGCTCCGAAAGCGCGCGTCTCAGTCAGCGTAGCGCCAGATCGTTCACACACGCAGCTTCTCGGCTCGGGCTCACTCGTCGAACGAATTAGAACAAGATGATGTTAGCTGTTCTAGGAGGGTAGGGTGGCTGAGTTAATAACATCAAACCATATTTTGTTCAGTCTCATATATAATATTAAAGGTAAAAACTAATCATGTACATTAACAGGAAATACCAAAATGGCAATTGTATGCTGTGAATGAAGAAAGATTCATAAATCTTCCGGAATAAAAACTAAGTGGATTCAAACCCACGTCCGTAATAGGTACCCTGTACCAGTAACGCCGTACCGGCATGTAATGTAAAAAAACGTTGCTGAAAGACTTCATGAGATACCTGGCAACTGCATTTGAACAAAGGGTTGTATGTTTAAATCGCTTTGTAAGTATTCATTTTATCATTCAATTGTAGACGTTTATTGAGTTAGTTACGGAAGTACCATTTTATGCATGATGTATCCATTTAATTTGGGCGATCGTGCAAATCCACCTTCTGGTGTAATTAAGACCAGTGCCTTGCCCCCCCCCCCCCCCGAAAAAAAAAATACCAGCTTAAATATCATATTCTGTAAAATCATCTATTCAGCGGCGTCGGAGCCGGGGGGGCAGGGGGTAGCTTGCCCCCCTGAGCTTAAGAGGGGGGGCGAAAGTATCTTCTCGCCCCCCCTAGAAAAAGACAAATTAACCAAAATAAGTGCGTTTTTCGTTTTGATTCATCAATTATCTTTTCTTTTTTTTCGTTCAGCAAACCCCCTGAACTACTTCTAAAACACATATAAACCACTTTAAAAAACGTATTTTTAAAAAAATTGCCTGCGGCGCTATTGTGGGCATGTCAAATACAATTACAAACATTGAAGTGTAACTAGCTTCGCACTTTCTTGTAAATATGGAAAGTACAGAGATGTCAGTCAGATATTGTATTATTTTTTGGGTTTGGATGTATCGGTAGACGGTGGATGTCTCTTGGCACAAACAGCCCTTGCCCCCCTCCCCGGAAACAAGCACAAATCGAGAGAAAGAGGAAACCGCTAAAACGTGTTACAAGGGAGAATCGTACTCAAAAAAGATCATCTGCTACTACTTCATAAGAAGCTAGCCAGTGTGCTAGATATAGAGATGGACCACCAAATCTATACTACTAAAGTTTGTAAACAAAACAAGTGATCGTCGCAAAGTGTTAGGTACTTTTCACCGCTAAAAGCTACCAATACTCGAGGCAGAGGCGCCGCGTACCCGGGGTGGGGGTGGGGGCTTGAGCGCCCCCCCCCCCCGAAATCCCAGCTTAAATGTTAAATTCTTATAAAATCTTAACTGCTTCTAAAACACATAAAACCGCTTCAAAAATATGTATTTTTCAAAAAATTGCCTGCGGCGCTATTATGGGGGGCTCCCCTTCCATTGCTTTTTTGGCCCAGCCCCCGCCCAAAAAAATATTTCAGTATACGCCACTGACTCAAGGACATTAGTTGCATATTATGTAACTAACCATATGTAACTATTTATGGAAGCATGTACTTTTCCTGGTAAAGTTCGCCCCCCCTGGAAAAATAGACTTCCGACGCGCCTGCATCTATTCATTCTTTTTTCGTACAGCTAAAACATAAAAACCACTTCAAAAATACGCATTTTCAAAAAATTGCTCATGGTCTTATGTCCCGTTATTAATTTTAAGGATAATTCTTTGCAATTAGGTGTGGCTATCGTTGGATAAGTTTTTTATTGACATTCTTGCACAAGTTGGTAAATGGTAATGATATTACTAACAGTTCAGATGCAATCATCAACCTCGAAATAATTCACATTATTCACAGATAACGTTACAGGATATTTATTTTATACATCTCTCTTGAGAGTTTTATCAAACCATGTAACTGATAAACATAGGTGAAATCCTATAGTACCGTAGCCTATATTATAATCATGTTTTCTATGAACTCGTCCCAAACCCTAATAACTTCCACATAATATAGATAGATTTATATATGCACATTTAACAATTATCGTAAAATTCTCCCCGATTGGGATTCCCCACGATTCGTGACTGGTAGAAAGCAAAGAATCAAACAAACATACAAACACAAAAAAAATAACAGTCAATCTTTCTTCTCCACTCAGTCAAATTGAGTCTTCGCTTCACACGTTACGCACTTCCATTGAGCAGGTCATGGAGTGGGTGTCTCCCCTGCTCCACACCGCGCAATCATTCGCGATGTCTTTGATGTAGTTCTCTGGCGTATGTATGCCGCGCAGACCGCTGAGTCATAGTCTCAAAGGAGGAAATAAAACAGATTGTCCGCTCGACAGTTGACACGGACAGTAGATATGGACCATATGGACACAAGGAAAAAAAATACGTCAATGGCGAGAATGTTTAGGCTACTATAATAGAAACACTCGACTACAACAATGAATCAAATTAATCGAAACTAAGGATAAGCCACACCACAGGTTGTTCAGGTCGCAAACAAACTAAAACAATGCAAAGTTATAGATTTTGAACATTGGTTGGGGTCAATTAGGCAGAAAACTTGTAATGACCGATTGACCGTTGTTTGTTCACATACAATTATTATTGGTGCTCGTTAGGGAACCGCAGTCAAGCCGAGCACTATAGTACACTCGGTCGGGCACCTCATAAAACTAGCAGCGTTGGGGTGTTTTCGAAATATCACCCAGCTGTCAAGAAACGTAATACATGATAGAAAACTGTCATAATCGAGTGGGGTATGAACATTCTTTCTGGGTAAAAAACGGGGGTTGAAACTCGCTCAAAATACTTTCCGGGTGTTTTCTATAGGTGCCCGTCAGGGCGCCGCGCAGCCGAGCAGCGGTGTGCTAACACTCGGGCTACTATAACAAAATAATAGACCCTAATTCGACACCAGACGGGTAGGTCTACACTCTACAACGTTCAAATTTAACATGCACGTAATAGTGATATGGTGCAATTTGAAACAAAAAGCTGGAAAAGTTACCTGGAAGTCGTTGAAATCAAGGTTTTATATAAATTTAACTATAGAAACTAAACAACAATCTATACAACAAATGTATGTAAACACAAATAAAAAAATCCATCCTAGTGGGGTGTCGAACCCTGGGACTCCCAATTGCCGGTCGAATGCTTTTCCCCTAAGCTACCAGAACGGTTTACTTCAACATATCTGGATTGTTGGTTAGGGTGTCCCAAAATGCCACAAAAAAAATTAAAAATTAAAAATAGTAAGTCTCACCCCCCAAAAAGTTTCCTTTAGACTTTTTATTTGCACTTATAAAATTATAGCCCATTCGGAGTAAGTTTAGAGGTCCCCCAGGGGCTCCCAAATTCTCATATATGCCGGGAAAACATGCATTTACCGGATTTTGTATTTTTAGCTGTTTTGCAGGGAATTTAAATTTTTTGGGTTAGTGGACATGCTAAAATGAAGGTAGTATCAAGTACCTACACCTTAGTCTTTGCACTGTAGGCCTACCCATGTGGTGAAATCATACAAAATATAACCATTTTCAGTCCGGAGACGCAGAACTGTAAACAACATCATATGGATTCGTTACTCAAAGAAAGCGTGATTTCTGGCAATTAATTGCACTTTACAAAGAGTCTGAGTTAGTGGGGATTCTCATTGAATTTATCCGATTTATATTTTGCTGTACCTATTTATGTACACCATACAAATATATATTTTTATTATTATATTTACATTTTGATTTAGGCCTAGGCCTATGTTTATTTATTTGGTCGAGATGTGATTGGGAACTTCGTTTTTTACCACCGGGTACAAAAACTTACACCGGGCAAAAGTGCACTTAAGAGTACATAATCAAGCAGTACCATACTGGCTGAAGTCACATTCAATTAGACAAAAACATCACATAGTCAAGATGATCAAAGATCTCTATGGCAAACAAGTTGCTTTAATGAAACATCGTAGTAAGAGTTACAAAATGGACAAGCTATTTGACAGGTATCAGCCATGCCAATGCTGATCAGCTAGCTTTAAGAATGAAGAAGACCGACAGTTCCTGAAGCTACAACAAGATTCCAGCACAGGATCCATTGGGCCTGTTGACAGAAACCTCGCAGCCCTAGAGACACGATCTGCCAAACGTAGGGAGCAGGTAGCTAAACGCATGCATACAGCAGCTGTAGCAAACAAGTCTCCATTAATGTCTACTTCAGCAAATTCTGCTCCCAATGAACCCAAGAAGAAAATTTTGGAAGGGAGCATGTATCTGCGATAACTTCCACACCGAACACAAGGCCTAGCACACGAAGTAGTCGCAAACATTGTAAATGTGTCTTTTCCCCCAAAGTTTCTGCTGTATTGGACCGTACAAACATCAGCATTTGGAAGTCTACCATGATCATTGATTTTGTTCTCAATATAGTAGGATCTTTAACTTCCACCACAGTGCTATCTAAAAGTACAGTCCACCGACAGCGTCAACTTCGTCGCCGTGAAACTGCAGAGCGAATTAAGATGGAATATTGTATTACTAAATGTTTTGTACACTGGGATGGTAAGCTTTTACCGGATGTCACCGGTGTCGAGACTGGTCTTGTTGAACGGTTACTGGTTTTAGTTTCCTCACTTGTGGACGGCTCAACAAAACTTCTTGGCGTTACAAAGCTAGCATCTGGGTTTCTAGGACATGCAAAGATGCAGCTGTATCTGTTCTTGAACACATTCAGTCACGGAACTGTGATTCACATGTAATAGGTAGGGTAAGGGAACTAGTTCTGGATCGGGTTAAGCAATATTACAATTTTGAGTATCAGGATTTTTTTTTTGTTACTCCCACATACTATATTCTTATTGATTAACTTTCCGACAATGTTTGCAAAAGAAAAAATTTAAAAAAAGTTTACGAAGGTACTAAAATGAGCCAATTAAAAAAAGTAGTGCTTTGATCCAGAACTGATACCTGGGTATCAGTTGTGGATCATCAGCCTAAAACTTTTCAAATTGATATCAGGGGTTCATTGATATGTTTCATAAGTAGTGATGCAGCCGCACCTGACAAATTTGATTCTGGACGCCCGGTATCAGCATTGATCCACAATCAGTCCCCGGATTAGTTGTGGATCAAAATTGTAATTGTGAATTATTTGCAGCAATTATGCTAACCACAATTTTTTTTCAATACAAAATTTAAAGACAAAGACAAGAGCTAACACCTGAGTATAAATTTTATAAGCCAAATATTCTAAACACAAATTTATATCAAATTCAAAATTTTGAAAAAAATATTAAAAAAATTAGGCTAGACCAAAACATTTTTTTTTTTTTTTTTAGATTTGCATCTGTTAAGACAAGCTCTAAAAATAAGTGTGCCTAAATTACTTTTAACTTGGTTTTTAAACACTATTAGGCTTGCTGCATATGTCCTATTCATTTAACATGGTGTTACGATCTAAAAAAACGGACAAAAACCTCTTATTTGTAGACACCCGCAAGGGTGCTTTGAGTAGTTGTACAGTAAACCTATTATAGTCAATTTTTAGCAAAACTAATAATAAAAATTCTGACAAAGTTTGAAAGCTGTGCTAATAACTGATGAAATATTACAATGATAAATGCATGTGTATATCAATTGCGTCTGTTGCAAACGGCAACCATTTTGATAGCATTGTTGACTATTTGTTATAAAATAACGTTGACATTGAAAGATTAAAGTGGATTTATTGATATTTAAAGATAGATAAACACTAATAGGCTAGGCCTAGCACACAGACATTTGTGACAGGATGACAACACAGGAAGCAATGGTGCACTGTGGGTAATAGAGTTATTTCCTGTTTGTAGTTCATACATCTAGCACCAGGTGGCACTGGCATAAGGCCCTAGATTTAAATTTGAGCGGGCTATGGCACATTTATAACACTCCCACTTGCCATAGGCCTAGTCTTAATTTACAAGAGTCCCAAATTCTTCACACACCATCCGTGCTTTGCAGGGGGCAAACTTTTGGTCATGATGTCTGCGATCATTTCTTCTGTGGGTAGGTATTTCATAGAAATATGTCCCTCTTGCACCTTCTCCCTGACAAAATGATGCTGGATATCGATGTGCTTCGTACGCCCATGTAGTGCTGCATTCGAAGTAAGCTTGATGGCGCTTTGGTTGTCGCAGCACACTACGATGTGTTGATGGTCACCCCCAATGGGTAATTCATTCAGTAGTCGTTTCAGCCATGTTGCTTCTCTGGCAGCTTGGCTGAGTGCCATGTACTCCGCCTCGGTTGTTGAGACGGCGACTGTCGGTTGCTTCTTGCTTCGCCAGCTAACTGCTGCACCTGCGAGCTTGAAAACGTAGCCGGACATTGATTTTCTCGTATCCATGTCATTGGCCCAGTCGGAGTCACTGTAAGCTTCCATTTGTTCTCCGGATGCTCTGCGATAGACGAGTTTCTTCTTTGCAGTCCCTTTTAGATAACGCATTATGCGCTTTACTGCCGTCCAGTGCGCTGTTCCCGGGTTAGAGTTGAACTGACTAACGACAGAGACAGCGGGCGCTATGTCTGGTCTGGTGGCCATCGCAGCATACATTAGGCTGCCGACACCACTCAAATATGGTATTTTATCCATAGCTTCTCTTTCTGCGTCTTCCGCAGGTTCCATCACCTTGGTAAGTTTCTGATTATGGTCCAAAGGAGTAGATACTGGCTTTGCTTCAGACATGTTGAATCTCTTCAGTATGTTGTTGATGTAGCTTTCTTGGCTTAGTTCAATTGTTCCAGCGTCTCTGTCCCTTGTTATTTTAATTCCGAGACAGTGGTGAATTGGTCCCATGTCTTTCATCTCGAACTTGGCCGCTAGTCGTTTCTTCAGCTGATTTATTTCATTTATGCTTTCCGATGACACAATAAGATCGTCAACGTAAACACAAACAATGATTTTTGCATTTCTTATTGTACCATGGTATAGGCACGGGTCAGCTGTGCTTTGTTCGAGCCCAATACTCCGTAACTCGGTATCAAGTTTTTCATACCATATACGGCTCGACTGTTTGAGTCCATACAAGCATTTCTTTAGTTTACATACCTTTTGCTTATTTTTAGGTTCAATGTAGCCCTCGGGTTGTTCCATATATATGGCCTCGGGAAGTTCGCCATGTAGAAATGCCGTATTTATGTCAAGTTGATGAACCTCCAGGTCATTCTCAGCTGCCAATGCCAGAACTGTTCTTAGGGTGTCGAACCGTACGACCGGTGAAAAGGTTTCATCGTAATCTATCCCTTTCCTCTGCGTGTATCCTTTAGCTACGAGCCTAGCTTTATATCGGCACACCTCCCTTCAGCATTGACCTTTCGTTTGAAGACCCATTTACATTTAATAGGTTTGGTTCCCTCTGGTAAGTTTACGAGGTCCCAAGTCTCATTATGTACGATTGATTTCATCTCTTCATCTGCTGCCTTTTGCCATTGTGTAGCCTCGCTCCCACTGAATGCTTCTTTCAGGTTCTCGGGCTCGTCTGTGATGAGATGTACATACTCGTCACCGAGAATTCTTGTCGGACATCTCTTCCGTTGTGACTTCCTTGGCTCGAACACGGTTTCTTGTTCATTCTCAATATCGGCATCCTCTTCATTATCTTCTGCGTTGGCATTAGCATCATCTTCGTCATCGACATAAGAAGGACTAGCTGTGCTCCCACTTGATCCGGCGATGACATCGTCATTCTTCTCACCATCTTCAATGAAGATCACGTCTCTTGATATGATCAGCTTCTTTGATTCATTGTTGATCAATCGGTAGCCCTTGCTTGTGTCAGAGTACCCGACAAAGATGTGCTCGGAAGACTTAGCGTCAAGCTTCCTTCTATTCTCTTTTGGAATGTGAACATATGCCTTGCAGCCAAACGTTCTCAGATGAGCCAGGTCCGGTTTCTGTCCTGTCCATGCTTCTTGTGGTGTGATACCATTCACAGCTACTGTCGGTGATCGATTCTTTAGGTAGGTTGCAGTGTTTACTGCCTCCGCCCAGAAGCGTTTAGGTAATTTAGCTTCCTCAAGCATGCAACGTACCTTCTCTACTATCGTTCTGTTTGCTCTCTCAGCAACGCCATTTTGTTCTGGGTTCCGTGGCACAGTAGTCTGAGAGCGTATCCCACATTTTCTAAGATGGTCTATTAGTAATTTATTAATGTACTCACGGCCATTGTCTGAACGCAGGATCTTGATCTTCATACCGCTCTGGTTCTCAACTTCCGCCTGATACTCGATGAAGCGTTCATAAGTTTCACTCTTTTCCTTCAGAATGTAACACTTGGTCCACCTTGTCTTGTCATCAATAAATGTTAAGAAGTATCTTCCTCCTCCATTGGATTCTTCGCTCATTGGTCCGCACAGGTCGGTGTGAACAATGCCTAGTTTTTCTTGAGCTCGGACTGTCTTAACTTTTGGAAACGGGGTACGATGCTGCTTTCCCAGAGCACACCCTTCACAAGGTGAAGTAGGAGGTTGTCCCATTACTAGGCCGGTAGCCATACCATCTGCTAGCCGCTTCATTCCGCCTGGACTGAGGTGGCCTAGGCGTTTGTGCCACATTGTGTACTCACGGTTTGTGACCCCTACAGCAGCGATGTTTGCTAAGGCACTGTTAGTCTCCGGAGTGTCTAGCTTATACAAGCCACCAGTTTTGCTCGCAGTTGCTATGACGTTTCCCTCTTCATTATGGATCTGGCAGTTATGTTTTGTAAACACAACCTTGTAGTCTTTATCTGTGAGTTTAGCCACTGACAAAAGATTAGTTTTGAGCGATGGAGCATACAGCACGTCCTTTATTGATGCTTCTCGTATTGATCCATTAACCGAAATGGTTAGAGCAACATTACCATTTCCCGTAGATGGAGCGGTCGTACCATCGGCCATACATAATGAAGTTGCTTGACCTTCTTGGATTGCGTCAAACCATTCAAGTTTATTTGACATGTGCTTGGTCGCCCCTGAGTCAACGCACCAGTCTTCAGCTTTGTGTACATTTCGATTACCTGTTGTCCAAAGAACTGTAGACTTAGACCTATCCTTTTTGTCTTGCTTGTCACCTTTAGGACCTTGTTTTGATCGTGACTTGCAATCTTTAGCGTAGTGTCCAGCTTTACCACAGTTAAAGCATTTAAACTTCTTGATACTAGGCTTTGTTGCTAGAGCAGATTCATCAGGAATGGACTCACCTCGTTGACGTCTCGTTTCTTCCTGTAGCAATTTAGCTCGGACAACGTCGGCGTTCAGTTCCTGACCACAATTTTCAAGTGCAATTACAAGTGGGTCGAATGAGTCTGGCAAGTTGGATAGTATTATTATTGCCAGCTCATCATCGGTCACTGCTGCATCAATCGAACTGAGCTGTTGAGCAACAGCCAACATCTTGTTCAGATAGTCCTCCATATTTTTGCAGTGTTGGAACTTGATGCCATTAAGTTCACGGCGTAAGTGAATTTTCCTTACTAGGCCTCTGTCTTCAAAGGCTGCTTCTAATTTAAGCCATGCTTCACGGGCAGTTTTACATGTACTTACATGTATGTAGAGATGAGGCTTCAGCCCTAGGCTTAGAGTGGCAAGTGCACGCTGGTCTATATTCAGATTGGTTTCAACCTCTAGATCAAAGTCACCTGGGTCGATTGCTTTCCACAACTTATCACGGACTAATTGCATTCTCATGCCAAATTTCCATGTATTATAGTTGCTAGCGCCCTCCAGTCTCTCTGGTTGAGATGGGCCTAGGTTAGCCGCCATGTGCTCTAATAACGTAACAGTTTTTGTAGGTTATTTTTAGGTTATCTTTTATCTTTTCGCTTAGATTTAAGCAATATCAATTTAGCAATATCTGGGCACATAACCTGTTATAAAATAACGTTGACATTGAAAGATTAAAGTGGATTTATTGATATTTAAAGATAGATAAACACTAATAGGCTAGGCCTAGCACACAGACATTTGTGACAGGATGACAACACAGGAAGCAATGGTGTACTGTGGGTAATAGAGTTATTTCCTGTTTGTAGTTCATACATCTAGCACCAGGTGGCACTGGCATAAGGCCCTAGATTTAAATTTGAGCGGGCTATGGCACATTTATAACACTATTTCTACTTAAGTTGACAAATGACTCAACCTGGTGATGACAGTGTGCAATTCCAATGCTCCTTGGATCAATTCATCAGAAAAATATACTGACAGTGCAACTAGTACATTACATGTAGAACTTACACAAGCCCAAAGATTTTGATCCACAACTCAACCCCGATCCAGAACTAGTTCCCTTACCCTATGTGTTTTGACGCAACTGCTTCAAATACTGGCAAGTTCAATGGAGCTTGTACGCTACTAGAAAATGAAATTGGTAGAGATTTGCTTTGGTTAGCCTGTCGACATCATATGTATGAAGTTCTACTGGCAGATGCATTCAATCTTTGTCTTGGACCATCAACTGGACTAGAAAATTATTTTTTAAGAAGTAGGCCTCCAAGGAAAACTAGTCTACGCTCAATACGCATGAACCTATAGAACGACAAGTTTCACTTATAGTGGCATCAAGACACAGTAAGGATGTTCTTAACTGAACAGCTCTCGATGTTACACCCAAGGGACGACTACTTAGAGTTTCTAAACAACGATAGTTTCCTTGACAATCCCGTTGAAGCCTGACCAGAAACGCAGTTCTTTAAGGATGCTGCAATCCTCATCACTCACTTGGCCTGCATGTTGGGTGTTGCTCTCATACCTACAAGACTTAAACGCAACAACCAAGAACGAGCAACAGAAGCAGTTTTTGCTTCAAGTAGTTGAACTGCAACGAAAAAAGTTTACCACATGCAATTGTGATGAACTAATTCACATGTAGCCTTGATATGACAAAGAACGTAGATACTGTTAATGTCGCAAATCTAGACAAAAGTTTATAACTTATGGTTTTCCTCCAATTTTTAAATATTAACTTCTAAGCCAAACTCATAAATATTAATTTGGTAGATATTTACAGAAAGTACCTTTCAAGACCTCTCCAATAATATGAAATATCATTGTATGCTATCAATACGTCACTGTGTTAATTGTGTATGGTTTGAAGCTTTTTTGGCCAAATAACGCCACTTTGGAAGCCCTTGGGGGACCTCTAAACTTTAACCAAATTACTAGCTTAAATTTTACAAGTGTTAATTTGATGGTATTATTAAACTTTTTGAATGGTGAGACTTTTATTTTTCAAAAATGTTTTTTTTTGGGACACCCTATTGTTGGTGCATTGTAGATCTGAATAGAAAGGAACAGTACTGTGACGATTCTGCTGCCTTTGAACTGACCATCTAAACACGATTTAGAATGACATGAGCGAGGGTTTATTTCTCAATTGGAAACACTCCTGTAGGTGTAATCAATTTTACAGAAATCAATCCAGAAATCTATTCAGATCTATACAATGTACCAACAACCTGGATGTTATGAAGTTAACCGTCTCGGTAGCTTAGGGGTAAAGCACTCGACCGGCAATCGGGAGACCGCGTTACGGTACCCCGCTGGCAAGGATTTTTTTATTTCTGGATTGATTTCTAAAAAAGCACATAGATTATTTATATGATGCTCCATTTTATGTGTTTTGAAAACCAAGTGTTGGGAGGGTGTTGCTTTATTTTAATTGATTCTACGTCATTATTATCTAAACTTCTACGCTATAAATACATAAATTTACTTTGCCCCGTGACCGCATCGTTGCATATTGCTCGGCATAATAAATTTGCACGCACTATTACAAGGCGTAGGAACCTGAGCGGGGCAGGGGGGGTAAAACTAACACTTAACTAACATTATAAACGTGCTTAATAATTTGTGAGTGATTGGAAAATACGCAAAAATGTAAGCAATGATTTGTCATTTACACACGTCGGGAGTGATTAAAAACGCGTGATGCACGGTCTTGGGACAGTCTCATCGGCGAGATTTGAGCTCGAGTCGAGGGGAGGGGGGACTATTAGATTCAATGCGTTTATCTGTGATTTATCTGTGATCTGTGACGCAGCGATCATTGCTTTTCTAAATCTAGAAATAATGCGGTCAGTGAATAAGTAAATGCGAATACTGCTTGTACAGTGTACGGATTTTAATTTATAGCCTAGATCTAGTCCTTTATTATAGATTTGATTATTTCTGGGTATGCACACAGTCCCGCACTGTTTTCACTGTTTGTCTACGCTATCACACACCAATAATAAAATAGAAGTTCCTAGTAGACCGAATTAATAACGCCATATCCAAATCTCAGTTGGTTGGAGCATCAGCTCAGACAGCGGAAGACTGGGGTTCTATCCTCAGTTGATACAATTTCTATATTATGTTACCGTTATCAAAGGCTAAAACTCAGGAACTTTAAATCGATTATAAATGACTTGTTACAAATAAACATTACATATTATTTCTCGATTTGGTTAATCGGGAAACACTGCCGTAGGTGTAATTGTTATTATTTAATACAATCCAGAAATTAAAAAAGTTTTTATTGTGTTTTGTGGTGGTCTAGGGGTTAAGCCGCTCACCTGGAATGTGGGAGATCCGTGGTTTGAGTCCCGGTCGGGGCAAACTTTTTTAATTTCTGGATTGTATTAAATAATAACAATTACATATTATACCACCACGGAACAATATTTACATTTTTAGATTGCCTTGCGCTCTGCGCATAACAAAACGAGTTGTTTGTGACGTGGCTCATCCAACAGACTAATATAAAGAAACGCTCCTATAGAACCAAATGATCCGGGTTCGAGCCAAAACGAGGCATTTTCAATTCGAATCTTTGAATAGTAATAATTTGTTTAGTACCATATATTCACAAAGATTGCGATACATTCTTTAAAGTAACTATATTTTCACATCATGTGTGCGGCGTGATCTAATTATGAACAGATGGCCATTGTAAATCATACTACCATATTTTAGCATTGCTTTTCATTGAAGATATGTATGACCTATTATGATTTTGCTATGTACGTGTTCTCATTGGGCTCATCTTAACAAAATTAATATTTACCTGTTGATTGAAGCAAAACCTTGCACACATCTCAATATGTCTTATACTGTTACCGTGTTCTATAACAAATACGTTTTATAGGCATATGCATTGTGTGGTGTTCTGCATTAGTTAAACAATTTTACTCATGGCCAATGAAATCGTTTTTTCGAACATAAATAACCCCCCTGTCACTCAAAAAGTCGTATCGCCAGAGTGCGCCACTTGCTGGGGCTGAAAAGGCCTAAAATAGCGGCAAAACATGCATTCGTAGTTCAGTAGTTTAGCGGTAACTACACACACGATTTTGATAATTTTTTTTTTATTTTGAAGATAAATGTTGAAATTAGAACTTATGTTTTGTACTTTTTCCATAAATTTTTTTGTAATTTTTTTATAAAGCTCTAAAGTGAAGGTAAATTTTCAAAATATTGACCAAGTTCGCAATTTTTTATAAGACCATATTATATTCAATTTCGAAAATCGACAAAACATAAGTCCTAGTAAATTTTATCGTGAATAGAATAAAAAAAAAATTATGCCGATATGACAGTTGTGGGTCGAGTTCTAACTGAAATGCTGGGACACTGCATCGCACCGATATTATAGCTACTCCTGTGCAACCTTAACCTTCTCCATTAGCAAATCGTGCGAGACCTTATCAAAAGCCTTTTCAAAATCAAGAAAAACAGCGTCTACTTCCCCCCCACTGTCCAAAATGTCCCCGATATCCTGAACTAATCCTACCAGTTGAGTGCCACAGGAAAAACCTTCCCACAACACGTCCTAAGTCGCAAGGCCTAAGGTTTATGTCGTAACGAATTGCCCAAAATCCAATTCTTACGACAGGTGTCTTACGACGAGCCAATCACGAACAAGAAAACTCCCCACTCCTGCTTATTTCATTCCACAGCTGGTTGTACGCGCATGCACAACACGTACCGGTAGGCCTAGGAGCAATGAAAAATGGCATGGTTGTTGTAAACACCTAGCAATTCTTATGACTTAGGCCTATGCCTAAGAACTAGTTGTGAATGATGCTTTAGTAGTTCGCCATGCCACTGCACTTTGTAATGACATGGACATGTCGTCACTTTAAAACCTGTTCAAAAGCGGCGCGAAAACTCGCCGCACCACGAACTATGCATTTAGTTGGCGGTGATGGCCATGTGGTTAATGTCGTGTCGCGCTTGGTTCAAGTGCTCGAGTCTCGCACCACCAAACTCCACTGTGTTTGGACAAACGCAAAGTGTGTGTGCATCCAGTGTTTTGTCATTTGTTTTATTGAAATTGTAGAACCAGTGAGAAGCTACACTTGCCAGGTAAGAGCACTATGCTTGTCTCGTTAATGTGTAGTCTTCTCGTAGTTGTCACTTGTCATTGTCACTTGCGCGTATTTTAATTGTGCTGCATTATTTCAATTGTCAAGTAGCCTCCAATACAAAGGCAAATTTAATTCCAATCTCGGTCTCAAAACCAAGTGTGCAACGCAGACATAAAAACAATGCTCTTTCGAATAAAATATAAATAATGTCACTCACAGTAACTGTCAATTGCATGCAAAGAGGTCTGCCGCCCGTAATTGCATAAATGATAGGTGGTAAATGCGAGGACAATGGAGCTGTCCGATGATCATATACCACACCAAAGTAATTAGGGCCTAGGGTTAGTGAGTAAATTTATAGATATTATTTTTAGTAGCTAATGCAAAAGTGTTCCGTAGCGCGGTATAATGTCATATCGCTACCTTATACGTACGGACACTTACGCATTTCATTGTCTTGTTTTGTAAACCCTGTTGGGTATTTTTTGTATGTAACGTTGGCAATAACCCGTGGAGACTTTGGTGCGCCCAAGATGTCACTCCTGTTGCAGACTAGCTACCAGCGCACTTGCGCTGCCTAGCGGAAGAAACTGTAACTAAACTAGCAGACGACTGCACCTGCCCATAGGGCCGCACTACCCCCACCCTTAGAGTCGGTCTAATATTACCCGGAGCAAGATGGCTGGATCTCCAGTTCAGCAGAGAAGTCCGCAGCGCAGGGTTGTTCTGTTCCTGTTCTCAAGGAATCTCCTGAGCCAGTAGATTCAGGGTAAAATATGGGCTTCTCCGCGGGCTCCGGGCCTTGGCTGCCGTGGCCTGCATCCTAACCCGTTGACTGGTTCGCGGCATTGCCCGTATGCAAATCAGAGGGCCGACATTAGGGAACTTTGCCTCTCGCGTGGAGTTTTAAGACTAAGAATAATTTCGTTTACTGCCTGTATTTAGCTATGGATTGCTGTTCTGAAAAATCGACTAAGTCCTTATTTTCGGTCAATTTTATTTTTCGATCCGGGGGACTTAGAATATTTCCATCAAAGCCAATTTAGGCCTACAATCATGACACAAAAACTCGGAAAAAACGCCAAGTCCAAAGTCTTTTAAAAATCTTGTACACTCTAAAAAGACTTGCACAATATTTCCGTGTTATTGCCAACTTGTAATGTGTTCGTCTATGGAGGAAAGACAAACTAATTCTCACGTGTTTTGGGCCAAGTCCCAATCTAGTTTTATTTTTGCTAAGTTTTTATTTTACTTTAAATATCATAAGTGCCAATGTAAAAGCCCAACGGCGTGTGGGCAGAAAATGTTCAAACACTTGTATTTTTCTAAGCTTTTGTGAGAAAATAATATAGGTAATCAGTTTCTCGAAAGAATATTGTTAGTTTTCCTACACATTTCCGTTCTCCTGTTCGATGGTAAGGTATAAAACACATGCACTAGAAAGATAGAATTTTTGCACACACACATACACGCAATCACACACTACACACATCTCACACACCCACACACTACACACAGGGTGGTAGTGCTCTGGCCAACCATGCGGGCTGCTGCAGGGCTTAACAGCCTGGCCAACCACATGGGCTGCTGCAGGGATGCTATTGCCCGAAACCTGATAGGCACACAGGGTGACACTCTGGTCAACCATATGGGCTGCTGCAGGGCTTAACCGCCTGGCCAACCATATGGGCTGCTGCAGGGGTGTCACTCGAAGCATATAGGGGTGGTAGTGCTCTGGCCAACCATGCGGGCTGCTGCAGGGCTTAACAGCCTGGCCAACCATAGGCCTCTGGGCTGCTGCAGGAGTGTCACTCGACGCATGTAGGGACATGGGGAAGAGAAGGGTTACTACACAGAGGGCAACACTCTAGCCAACTATATGGGCTGCTGCAGGGCTTAACCGCCTGGCCAACCATATGGGCTGCTGCAGGAGTGCTGCTCGAAACATAAGGGCAAATGGGCACATTCTCTACACACGGGCACATTCTCTACACACACACACACACACACACACACACACACACACACACACACACACACACACACACACACACACACACACACACACACACACACGCGTTACACACCATGCTAAGCCGAATAGGGAACAAGATTCTTGTAGGTGGTCTCCTCCCGATGATCCTCGTTGTAAAATATCTCACCTAGACACGTGCGGCGTGCCAGGGGGTCAAGGGACGGGGTCTGCTACAACTTGGGCAGGTAGGCCTAGGCCTAGTAGCGCCCTAGCCTATGGTTCTTTTGAGAGCCTAGGTTTGCTAACACTGGATGGAATGAAATGACTTGTCTGAGGATGTTGTAGGCCAGCTAGGCTAGGCCTAGTGGAGTGGGTCGTTATGGGACTGTACGCTAGCCTATCGCGTTTGGGGGAGGGCAGTAATTACTAATTAGGTTTGGGGGACAGACCCCCCCCCAACCGCCCCTAGCTACGGGGCGGATGGGCCCATTTGGGTAGCCCTAGAAGTAGGGTTACCACAAGTGTCTCAGCAAAAAAGAGGACATTTCGTTCACAGACATTCGCGGACTACAAGGGGTCTGGGGCAGAGCCCCAGCCGCCGGAGGCGAATTTTTTTTTTGAAATTTTCCCGTCAGGATAGCGTTTAGAGCGATCTGAAAAAGGGTAAAGGGGGACAGTTCCGCCGCCTTTAAATTGGGGTGTTATTTTTTAAATGAACAAATACATTTTATGACAAAATAAGACAAGGGGCCTACCCCTACAAACATTCCCTTACGTACGCCGTACAACGTGGAACAAGGCAAAAAAACGTAAAAAATGGTACCGGTAACTAAATCACATGATAGTACACGTTTTGCTCACACCGGGGGGTTTTGGTGACACCTGGGGGGCTCACACGCTCGGACATGCGGCTGCCGATTCGCGATTTACGGTGGGTGAAGGGTAAGTGGGGGCGGAAGGGTGCGCATGGCTCGCATGGAAGGGGTGAAATAAGGGGACATTTTGCATTTTTTTAAAAAAAACCGCCGGGCCCCCCGGGACGACAAAAAAAAAAGAGGACATGCCCGGCTTTAACCGGACGTTGGTAACCCCTAAAGGGTTTTTGAGGAAAAATGGCTAATTTGTATCAAATTTATGATTTTCCTTTTTCAGTAAATTATAGTATTACTTTTTTTGGGCCGCGAAGTAGTTTTGGACTTATTTAATCATTTTTAGTTTGTTTTAAACCCGGCGTTTTCTCATTTAAAATTTGGTGCGGTCCAACTTTTCATTTTTCAACACAGTTTTTTTCAGACAACAATAGAAACAACTTTAAGGAAAAAATAAATGAAGAATCATTAATAACGATTTTTTTTTACAAATACTCTAAAAATATACCAATATTAGAAAGAACAAGATTGAACAAAACACTCGCTATTTCACTTCTTTTGGGGGCCTAGCCTTTTTTGCTATTTACTCTGATTTACTAAAGGGCCTCCAACCTTTCCCTAAAATACTCCACCTACCTCAAACCCTTTTTAACGTCACTTTTAAATATAAAGAATTTCACCAAAAAAGGGAAAGGGACTTTCTTTTTAAAATACGACGTTTGAAGGTTTTGAAGTTTCTTTTTTTACTATAACAGAAAAAAAGGATGATTCTATTTTGGATTTTTTTTTATTTTTTTCTTGAAAGGGTTATTTGCAGTGACATGAGCACAACACTCGAGGTAGGGTGGGCCCTGGGCCTTGGCCGGCACTCCCGCTATTTTTTTTATGGTTTTTTTTAGGAAATTTTCGGAAAAAATGGGGTTTTTGCGTGTTATTTTAAAATTTACTAGTGTTTTTGTATGGTTTTGAACAACAACAAAAAAAAATTGGTGCAAAATTAGCCATTCCGTCATAGGCCTACTAGGCCTAGGCCTAGCCCCTTGTTCCGCCCATTTGCAACCGAAATAAATTGTTGTTATTTTAGGCTCTAGGCATAGGGCTACATAAAGTACGTTCTTCATCATGCAAGTCCTAGGGCCTAGATCACGAGTCAAGGAGGGGGTAGGGTAGGGTAAGGCCCAGGCTAGGCCAGGGCCCAGGGAAAAACATGGGGAAAGGGAGTTGGGATTATATAAGGGGATTATAAGGGGGAAAAAAAAGGCTGAAGAAAAACCAAAATGGATTTGGAAGGGGGTACTCTGCGAGAGCAGCTCAGGGGGTGGTTTAAGACATGGTAGCCCCTTGTAAAAGGGGGAAAAAGGGCGCAGGTTTATTGGGCTTTGAAAAAGCTTTTGACAAGGTTCCACATATAAACAATAGGGAAGCGGAGGGGGGCTAGATACCTATGGTAAAAAGTGGGTCAAGGAATTTTCATGACAGAAGACGAGGGTGAAGGTGGGGGGGACCATCAGACGAGGTGGGGAAAGGGCTCAGGGGGGCCCCAGGGGGTGTGCTGGGTCCCCTTCTGTTCCCTATAATTAATACTAGCAGAAGAATGGGGCGAAGGGAAGGCTTTTGAGATGACGCGTTATCTACAGAATAATCAAAGGAGTAGGGGGGTAGAGACCGGAAACAGGACGGGAAAGGCTGGGAAAGGGTAGTGGGGGAAAAGTGAGCCAAACGTAAAAAAAGCAAATGGATAAAATTTACAAGAAGAGGAAGGTCAAAGGGGTTAGGGATGGATATCATTAATGGGGGAAAGATCTTGAGAAGGTGGAGAAATTTAAAAACCCAGGGGTATGGGTACAGAGTAAGCTAAGTGGAGGTCCCCTGTGAATGCTCCCCGAAAAAGGGTTTTAGATGTCGAACTTTTTTAATGCGGGAAAATTGAAAAGGGGCAGTAGAGAATTTAAAGGGGGGCCCCTTTAAACGTTGGGAAGACCTGTTGTAGAGTACGTGGGTCTGGGGATCCATATAGGAAAGGGGGAAATAGGAAATTGAGGCAGTGCAGAAAAAAAGCGGGAAGAAAGGGTCCTAAGGAAGGGGAAAAGGTGGAAAAGGGGGGAGGTGATAAATGGGCAGTTGTAAGGCATTTATAGGTTACAAAAATGGTAAGGACTAGGTGGGAAAGCTGGAGGGGTAGGGGAAAGGGTCGACAGATTAGGGAAAAGTATAGGGTGACCAGGGCCCTGAGGTTGGGGGAAAAAATAGCCCCAAATAAGGAGGGCAAATATGTTTTCCAGACTACCCGAGGGGATCACAATGGAAATATGAGAGGGGAGCAGGGCAAAAAGGGCATAGGGGAATACTCCTTCCTGGTGAACGGGTGTCGAATGGAAAGGCTTTTCCCGAGGGAGTTTTGGGGGAGAAAAAACCCTTTTAAAAGGGTTTAAGAAACAAATGAAGCTGTGCCGAAGGTAAATCCTGAACGGGTCTAGGGAACAGGGAAGACTAACATGCCAGATGGGATATGAAGAGAGAGAGAAAGGGGAAAATAAGGGCAAGATGAAAGAAACTGGGCAGTAAAGGTAAGTGCAAAGGATTAGAAAGGTGAATAAGGCAAGCAGAAGAAGGGGTAGGCTAGCCAGGCTAGGCTAGCCTACCCTAGTGAAGGGGAATGACAAGTTTTGAAGGAACAAGGGAAAAGGGAATTTCAATAAGAAGGAAGGAAGGAAGGAAGGAGAAAACAAAACAAACCTACCACCGACTTTAGTCATTTGTAGGGGAAGAAACCAAAATACCAAAATACCAAAAGCAAGGGCTTCTAGGCCTAGGCCACAGCCCAAGGGCCTGGTTCAAATTCTTACCTGCTGCAGTGCAGTTAGGAGGAACAAATAATTTAGTCAATCCATACAGTACACCACCTGTAATTAATCCTAGGCCCTACACAATTCAATTTGTTATGTAGGGCATTGATTAAGTGACAGTAGCCATGCCAAATGGCCATGCTAGGCCCTAATGCTAGTGCTTAGCCCGAGTGTTCCGCAAAGCGCCAAATCGCGCTTTGCTGACTGGTCACTGGGAAGTGGGAACTGTTTGGACCTGTCAGAACAGAACATGAAAATGGTCGTTCATCTGTTCATCAAACAATTGTTCGAGTGGAGTTCATCTGTCTCCAGAAACTTGTTCTCGAACAGTCCGAACATGTTCGAACGCAAGGATAACTACGTTGTTGTACGGTTAGTTCTGACCTGACGACATGGATAGTCATATCAAAGATTAGTCATGTGGTCATATTCTTAACGCCGCCATGACACCTCCAGTGCGACAGGTCTGCTGTGAACGCAAACGAACGCAACCTTTGCTATATCCGTTTCGGAATACACCCCGAATCGCCCCGAATCTACTAGCTACGACAAGTGTGTCATCGATGGGTGTGGTGAAGGACAATATTAAGTTTCTTAACGTATTTGTTAGTATATCTTCCAAGTTATTACATTTTAAGTTACAGAATTTAAACTAGGCTATATAATAATCTAGCTAGGCCTAGCTAGCCCTAGCCCTCGGCGTAGTAGGCCTAGGCCTTTTGTTAGTAAGGCCTAGGCCTAGGCCCTAGCCTAGACCCTAGGGCTAGGCTACTAGGGCCATCTTCTAAGTTATTAGGCTAGGCCCTAGGCTACATTTTAAGTTACAGAATGGAAACTAAACAATAATCTATCTAGTATTTACAATTTACCTAGGCTTACCCAATGCTTGTTCAATTGTATTTAGCCTAGGCCTAGGCCTAGGCCTACTCATTTTGGGTTTTGAATAGATAGGCCTAGGCACCCCCCCACTACAGGAAGATTTCATTAATCACTAGGGTAGGCCTAGTCTTGGCTAGGCTAGGCCTACTAGCCTAGGCCTAGCCGGCCCAGCACTCTTTCGGTTGGTGTTGGCCAACTTTTTACCACTGATTTTTTTCAATTTAAAACAACGAAAAACCACTGTAGGTAAATATGAAATAAATATAGAAATAGTGATTATGAACGATTTATTGATATTTACTGATATGAAAATGTACAATATAGTAGGTTAGTTGAATTAGTAATTTACACAGGTTAGGGGTATAGGTACATAAAGCGCCTGTCAAGACGATCGAGTTACTCGCGCGCGTCACTCATCGCTACTTGTAACTTACTTTTGTTTATTGTTTATAAAACAGCATGAAATGAAACTTGTGAGTGCTTTTTTTGATTGTATACAACTTCAATTATAAAATATAAATCATTTAGGCCTACAGTGGTTTTTCGTCGTTTTTAATGGGAAAAAACAGTGTTAAATAGTTGGCCAACACCAACAACCGAAAGAGTACCGCCTAGCCTAGGGCCTAGCCTAGGCTTAGAGACAACATAAGGTCGTAAGGATAGGGGGCCTAGGCCTATGCACAGGCAGAGGCTAGACTAGCGGTACGAGGCCTAGGCCTACTTTTTCGGTTGGTATGACCGTATGAGCCAACTTTTTAACACTTTTTTTCAATAAAAACAATGAAAAACAACTTCAAATGAGAAATAAACAAAGAAGAACTCATTATTAACGATTTATTAACACTAATCACTCTGAAAATATACAATTAGGTTAATTAACACAGATTGTACACAAACACTCGCACATTTCACTCTCCTCGGTCCGCCATCATTTAGGCCTACCATGCAGAGATGTTGTACTTACTCAGTGGCGTGGCGAACATACCAAATCGGAGCCCAGGCACCGATACCGAAAGGGGTGGGTGGGTGGTCCCGCAGGACCACCCACCCACCCATCCATCCATTACTTTTTATTTATTTATTTATTTTATTTATTTTATTTATTTTTAAGTACAATTAATATCATTTCAGATGACCTTGTACGTGTCAATACATATGATTGTACAATCTTATGTCACTTAAACCTAGAATCCAATCATTCGTCTCTTATTTCAGCAAAAAATACAAACATAATATATACAAACTCCATTACTATATACAGACAGTAGATATCCATTACTAGGGTTACCATAAGTGTCTCAGCAAAAAAGAGGACATTTCGTTCATAGACATTCGCGGACTACAAGGGGTCTGGGGCGGAGCCCCAGCCGCCGGAGGCGAAATTTTTTTTGGACATTTTTACCGTCAGGATAGCGTTTAGAGCGATCTGAACAAGGGTCAAGGAAGGACAGTGGTGCCGACTCCTTTTAAATTGTGGTGTTATTTTTTAAATGAACACTACATTTTATGACAAAACTAAGACAAGTGGCCTAGGCCTACAAACACTTCCTTACGTACGCCGTACAACGTGGACACAAGGCACGAAACGTACGGAAATGGTAACTAAATCACGTGATAGTACACTGCTTGCTGCACAGCCTGGCGTGTTGTGACACGCTCGGACACGCTCGGACATGATCGGCTGCTCGTATTCGGCGATTTACGGTCGGTGAATGGTTAGTGAGGGGGCGGAAGGGTGCGCATGCGCCTCTGCATGGAATTGGGTGAAATAACCGGACATTTTGCATTATTTTGAAAAAACCGCCCGGACGCCCGGACAGACATAAAAAAAGAGGACATGTCCGGCTTTAACCGGACGTATGGTAACCCTATCCATTACATACTCACACTCATAGATCCTACCTATTCTAAAGATTAGCACTTGTTTTTTAAAATACACACAGTTTAAAATTCCTCCACTGAGTATAGTACTTTGTTTATCAAGAATTCTTTCAACTTAACTTTAAAATTGTCCTTTCTGTTAGCTGAACTTTTTAGATTATCTGGTAGTTTGTTCCACAATTTTGACCCTATATGCACTGGTGCTTGTTCATACATTTTTTTATTATGATGGTGGCTGTAGAAGTTGCCGTTTTGACGTGTATTGTGTTTGTGTACTATGTTGCTTCTTTCTGCTATGTACTGACCATTGTTGTTAATATATATAATTACATTGTATATATATAGGCCATATAGTGTTAAAGTATTTAATTCTTTGAAGTATCTCCTACATGAATCCCTACTTTTCAGCTTACATATTACTCTTATTGCTCTCTTCTGTAACTTAAATATTCTGTTTGTGATGGTTTGTGATGCGTTTCCCCAAGCTATAATACCATATGCTAGATGGGATTCAATTAGGGCATAATATGTTGTTAATAACAGTGTTCTATTGCAGTAGTGGTTCATGGTTTTGAGCACATAAATCCCAGTTCCAAGCTTTTTGGCCAGTATTTCTGTGTGAGTCTTCCAGGAAAGTTTGTCATCTATATTAAGCCCTAGGAATTTAGCATTTTCGATTTGTTCAATTAATGATTTATTTATTATTACATTGATCGTGTCTGGTATACTATTTTTTTTATCAAAGATCATGTAATTAGTTTTATCAGCATTAAGAATTAATTCATTGTCTCCAAGGTTTTGGGCTATTCCATTCACTGATACATTAGTCTCAATTTCTAACTTTCTTATGTTGCTATCTGCTAGGGATTTTGTTGAATCATCTGCATATAGTACGATTTTGTTATTAATTTCAGTGTACTTTTGAGCTATGCAATTGATATAAATATTAAATAGTAGTGGGGCCAGAATTGATCCTTGCATTACTCCACGTGGAATTTTTACTTCATTCGAGACGTATGCTTTAATTTTGCCTTGAGCCTGTTTTTTTATTTCTACATATTGTGTTCTGTTGTGCAGATATGTTTTAATCCATTGTAATGCAGTTCCCTGAATGCCATAATTGTATAGTTTATTTATCAGAATGTCGTGGTTAATGCAGTCAAAGGCTTTGGTTAGGTCCATAAAAACAGCTATGACTACCTTGTTTTCATCTCTTTCTTTTAGTACAAAGTTTAAAAAGTCTGCTATGGCCGTTGTTGTCGATTTCTCTTTGCGGAATCCATGTTGTTCTGTTGCCATGATACTATTGGCTTCCAGGAACTCTCTAAGCCTTGAGTCTACTACTTGTTCATATATTTTAGAGAATGCTGGTTGTATGGCAATGGCTCTGTAGTTCCCTGGGTCTGTTTTATCCCCCCTTTTGTGTAATGTAACATAATATTTTAAATACTTTATAACTATTTGAATTGTTAAAATCACACCTACTGAATTGTATGGCTACAGCTCAGACTTATCTTAGAGTTTTACTGGACTGTTGTAAAAGTTTGTCATGAACCACGATTTAGTAAAAGTGCAGACAACGTGCATGATGGATATTCAGTAGTTCTTAACTCAACTAATACAGGTAGCAATTCAACAAAGACACGTTCGTTAGGCCTAGGCTCTATACTATAGCTTATTGGATTGAATATATTGATTTGGGGAATTTATAAATTAAATAAACAGCTGGTGGCATGAAGGAAGTCTAAAATATTTTCGAGTTTTCAGTTTTAAGTTTTAAGTTTCCGTCTTATGAAGCAGGATTATCGACGTCGTGAATGCAATAATAAGAACATTGTTGGACCTATTTGAATTGAAGTATTTCCAGTACAATTTCTAGATAACAGAGCATTGATTTCAAGGAGATCGAGACAGCAAGTTTGTCCGTAAAAGAATAAAATCGTATCTTTTAGCTTCAAATATTGTTAACAAAGTGTTTCTTCAAAACGCACAGACTTGTACCAAATTACCTTAAATGGGTATACATTTTCTCTGGGGCAAGCCCACGGAGCCCCTAGTTTTCATTATTATGCGTATAAGTAGTTTTCCTAAAACCCAAATAATGGCTCTGCCAATAAACGAAGAAAACGAAAAAATAACAAAATTGATTTCCAAAACGCACAGATTATCTAACGATCTAGGACATACAATTTTTTTCAAATGGGCAGGACCCCGGATTCCTCTTGTAGGTACTAAATTCTTCATTGATAACTTTCACAATGTGTATTTTTCCCCAAATTCTGGCTATGCCGCTACGAGGAGGCGAAGAGGAATAACACACCTTTGGATTTATAAGTTTCAAGGCCCATTCACAATCAATTAGCACACAGGAATTAGCCCACGAAAATTAAGATTGTCGTTCACAATGAAATTATGAAAATTATACAATGCATTTTACCTAGGGTGTCCAGAATTTCAAACCTAAAAAGCGGGACAAACTTCCGGCGGCTGAAGCTGGGGTCTGGGGCGAAGCCCCAGCCGGCGGAGGTCTTTTCGCCGAAGGCGAAAAAAATTTTCACCATACTACAATTATTTTGTCATGTTTTAACTGAAAAATGGCAACTTGGGGGATTACCTTAATGGATAATTACTATAGAAAAATGTTGCTTTGCAGATCGTACAAAACACTTTGTCATTATCAGTCTCGTGTTTATAACAAGATAAGGAAAGTCCTTCTTAACATCGTCATTGAAAACACACGTTTAGGCGGCGGCATTTTACACACTCACGCGTACGAGACGAAAAAACTATCTCGTAAAAGTGAGGTTATGAAGTAAAAATATGTTTTCTAATCAAAATTAGCTTCCCTACCATTTAATTGCTGCTAATAATAATTAAATATCAAATTGTGATCTGTTTGAATACAATCAGTTCTACAAATAAGCAGGCGAAGTAGGCTTGCAAGCACTCTAAATTTGTTTTGATATTTTTTTCTCACGGCAGCATTTACAACAATCTGAGCAAGCAAGGACCCAAGGAAGGTTTGTTTAGGGTGAATTATCAAATTATAATATAAACATTAATGTATTTATTTATTGTGATACTCACAGGACAGTTATGTTTTATCATTGTTGCTCGGCTGCAAAACGACAGCAACTTCGTTGGGGCTCGGGACAATTCGTGTAACTGATGCCGTCAACCAACCCCACCCCCCCTCTACACTCCGCCTGCTGATGACGCATTCATTCGTGCAAAGTCAAGGCCAGCAGAAAAGTGTATACAGAATACGCGTAGTCCGTAAATTTACAGCAGACGAGCCACGAGCTACACGTGAAATCGGTATATTTACAAAAACGGGACAAAACAGTGTCCCGTGAACAGTTGTCGGGACACCGGGACAGGTCCCTAAAAAACGGGACGAATGGACACCCTAATTTTACCTGCATTTCCCGCTTAAATTGGATATCTGTTTGATTGTTGAATTACATATTATTTATAATAATATATTTCAAAATGGACAATATAGACTAGATTTTGGGCTACTTTAGCACTTGTGGTAGGTTACACTAGGTATTGGGGTATTGTGCGCATGCGCGAACTTCGGAAAATTACTCAAATTAACAAAAAGTTGAAGTTGGTTCAACTTTCACGCCACGCACGCTTGGCGGTAATTGGATGTGAACAGTCTTATGGGAATTCAATATGGCCAACTTGTTAATTTCTATAATTTACGTGCGCTAAGTGGTTGTGAATGGGCCTTAACAATTAAAACATCAGCGCAATCTGTTCAGCGATTCGGCTGATTTTTATAGTACACACACACGCACAAAGTCACAGAATAAGCGCCGTTTATCTTGAATAGTAATCCTCATTCGCTTCGCTCACTTGTCTAATAAATCAGATTAATTGTCGGTAAAACGCACCAAATCCATTCTAGGATCACAAAAATTAAAAAATTCCCTGCGGGGCTAATCTGGGGAAGACAAAAAATAATTACAAATCTTTGACTTTATGAGTTCAACAAAAAAACATAATATTTTCAGCCATTTCATTAAAATTTCATTACGGTACATAAAAAGGAGGCTATCAACATCTATAAAATCATATTATTTGCTGGTAAAACGTACCAAATCCTTTCTAGGATCACCAAAATTGAAAACATTCCCTGCGGGGCTAAACTGGGGAAGACAAAAAGAATGACAAACAGTTGGTTTTATGAGTTCAACAAAAAAAATCAGCCATTTCATTAAAATTTCATTTCATAAAAATGAGGCTATTAACATCAAAAAAAAAAAAATCAAATTAAAAAAAAAAAAAAATCAAAAAAAATTAATCAAATTAATTGCTGGTAAAACGCACCAAATCTATTCTAGGATAACCAAAATTGAAAAAATTCCCTGCGGGGCTAAACTGGGGGCCCGCCCCCAGACCCCCTTGTTGCCCACGAAAATGGGGGGTGGGTATAATAGGGAACTAGCCTTGGTCTCAAATTCACATTTTTCGTTTTTATTATTTATAGAACACAGTTAAATAAACTTCACAATTGAAAGATTTTTTTTTTAAATCATCCGTGGTAACTACGGGGGTACAAAGTTATAGGGTTTTGAACCCCCGCGCAAACGCTCGTTGTTGGTTCAACTGCGTTACGTAGCTTGCAGCATGCTCTTCGTTGTAGTTTGTATTTATCAAGAAATAAATACTACAACAACAACAACAGCTCGACGAGCGGCCGTGCGCGGCAGCGAAGCCTAGAGGCAATCCAGTGGACCGTGCTCATCAATAATCGGACTATTTTGACAACAACACGAACGATGACAAAGATGACGACCATGACTTAAGAACCCCGTGACTTGACAGTGCGTCTACCCGACCTTGACTAGAAAGCAATTTATTTCTCGTTGGTGGGAAAGAGCCCCGGTTATTTCTCTATGGGCAAGAATTTGTAGGTTTATGGTCTGGTGTAGTCGTACACACAGTCATCCAAGGCTGCGCTAGGCTAGGCCCTACGCCCTAGGCTGTGTCTTTGCCCTAGGTTAGGTAAACCAATTCTATAAAATGTCCATTTGGATGCCCTAGACATAGCCTAGCCTAGGTAGGGCTAGGCCGAGACATTTCCTGTATCCTTAGCCTAGTTTTTTAGGTTGATGATGATATCATTTATATCATTGATGTTGGGTAGGGCTTTAGATTTTATATTTAAATATGCGCCTAGACCTGGGCGTAGTGATAGGCCTACCTCGGCCCTAGGTCCTAAGGGTCTAGGTCTACCAAGAGGGCAAAGGCTACCACTGTAGAAACACTGGAGAAGATCATTTTATACACGTGCCAAAAGAACCAAACGACAAAAAAGGCAAAAAGAATTGTTCAAAGCTGCAGCACGAGAATCTTCTGTTGTGAAGACCACTTTGATGTAAGTAAATATTATTAATTGGTCTACTAGCTTTTTAATTCACAAGTGAATTTCCTATAAGCTTCTGTTAGGCTCCGGCCAAATATTCTCACAGCAAAATTTGCCTTGGGATTATAAGTCTAGGGCCTAAACGTAAGAGGCGTTTTCTCGCATGGGAGAATGTCACAAATTCAAAATTTTTAACTACATATTTGGAATATTTCCCCACGAGAAAATGAGTTACGTATAGGTCCTAGGCTTATAATAATCCCGAGGTAAATTAGAAGCTCATAGGAAACTAACCTGCAAAATAAAAAAGTAGTAGGTAGACCAATTAATATCATTTACTTACATGAAAGTGGTATTCACAACGGTAAAGTGAATTTGCAGTGGTAGGCTAGAGGCCCTACGACTCCTTGACATCTCTCGTCTTGTTGCGTTTAACCATTATTTTCACCTATTTAGTTCTTTTTGGCACATATATAAATACTTTCTCCGGTGTTTCTAGAGTGGTGTTTAAACACATTGGTACCTTACACCTTTTATAAAGCGTCATTTCTTTTAAAATCAATCAAAAGGATCATTGAGAAACGATAGCAGGAATGACAGCAGGCGCAGTGACGGCAGCTGTCTGCTAGGATGTGTTTGACCCACCGCCGACTGGATGGTAGAATATCTACCATTTATATCTAGATAGCAGTGTGTCTTTGGGTCTGCGCTAGGCTGCGGTCAGCAGTCTGACGTCACACTTCTTTTCGTGTTGTCTTTTGGCGGGAAGCCAGATTCAAATTTCAACGTTAAATATTGAGAAAAGTATTAACCTTAGACAAAAAAAATCTTTTATGTTATTTTTTTTTAGATGTTATCTTTAACATATTCGATTTCTGGAATGAAGGCTAGTTCCCTATTAAAATATTGTAGGCACCGATCACCCTTAGTAGTTCGCCACGCCACTGTACTTCCTGCCAGTAGGCCTACCTACCCTGACAAGAACATGATTTAAAAAATCCAAACTACAGTGGCTTTCAGTTTGGCTTGTCAGCAGTCAAACCGGTTTCTTCGGGAGGTTCTCTAGGTTAACGTAGCCTCAGGCGCTGACGAGCCGAACTGAAAGGAATTTTAGAATCATCACATTCTTGTTCTTATAGTAACAAAAAAAACTTGTAGGCTAGGCCTATTTGTATTTATTTAGCGTCACATGATACATTCAGTATTGGTGCACAGTGGTACCTGAAAATTGAGACTTGTGATGAAAAAAATATAGAAATAACATAGGCCTAACATAGACATAGGCACGCAGAAATAAAGAAAAAACACATTAAGGCTGTGTGTTCACCAAAAAACAAAATCCAAAATAAGCATAAAACAGTAGTTATAGAGTATGATCATTAATCACAGTCTTTTGAAAAGATTAAAATATATTTTTTTGATTTTTTTGGTCGATGTATTTTTCCTCTATTGCTACTTTTTTGAAAGATTTTTGGTGCTAAGTTTTTCCAAAAGTATACCATTTGAATGGCTGATATTTTTATTGTAGCTTACACTCATCTTTGACTATAGAATGTGTTATTTTGAAATGTGTATCTTCAATTCCTTACATTTTTCAGTGTATTATATTTTCCGGTACTTTTGTGGTTATCAAGTTCACTTCTCCTACCCGGTTGAGTAGCTAAGATTTAATTCTTTGATTAGTGAATTTCTAGCTCAATCAATAAAGGACGAAAATTTCAATTAATAAAAAATTAACAGAAAATCAAAAAGTAATTAATTAATGACATCAGTAAAAAAAATCTAATTAATCCCACTTACTTGATGAAGTTCACTGCTCTCTGGATCCCTCCCATCAACTGCTCTCAGACTTCTACTCCAGTCAATTAAAAATATATATTTTAAAATTTAGCTTATAGGCCTAGTGATGAGGATTTTAGGATCACTAGCTAGGCCTACATGTCATAAGATTGTCAAATGAGTTTCTACCAATATAATGAAGAATTAAACAAAACAATACAGCAATAATCAGACCCTACCTATTGGCGCCAAGAATTATACCATAAATCAATAACCCTAGATAAAAAAATCAATCCCCTCCAAAAATGTTACATAAATTTTGTTGTGTACTCACAAAAACCTTTTATAATCCAATTGACTTGAGTCCTTGTTGTTTACATAATCCTTTTAAGCACGTGTAATCGTAGCACTCGATTAAATTTGTTCGTCACACACGAGTTCTTGAAGTGGGGGGGGGGGGGGGGGGAAATTATGATCTCACTGTAGCTACAGTTCAACTGGTTGAACGGAGAAGTCAGTCACGTGTTTCTTGAAGTGGGGGGGGGGAATTGATCACACTTGGGTTGTGGATCAGCTGGTTAAACAGAGAAGTCAGTCAAATGTTTTTTTAAGTGGGGGGGGTTGATCACACTTGGGTTGTGGATCAGCTGGTTAAACAGAGAAGTCAGTCACGTGTTTCTTGAAGTGGGGGGGGGGGGGGGGGGGTGAGCGATGATCACACTGTGGATCACTTGTGCGCGTGCGCGGAAGATCTATTACTGTCGGACACTTTATAACATTTAAATTCGATTCAAATTACCCGAGAACAAGACTTGACAACTTTCACAACACAATTTCAAATAACTTCACGAAATATACATCCCCAACACTTTCACTTGGTTATCCACTCCACCTTGAATGCCACTCACTTAACTTAACTTAAGGCGGGTTACCCCTTCGAGACACGGGGGCCCTATAATAACACTTAAAAATGCACCATGCTGACGGACAGCAGTTCCCTATCCTCCCTCGAGAAGACTTCTACTACGACCCGAAGGTCCCGAGACGACCGACACCTTCCTCCGACACTCACTACTCTTCTGCTACCGGTTTTCCGTCTGTGGGGTGGTTTTATGAGACTCTCAAGTCACGTGTTACCCCTAGTCTCTCCACTCCTTAGGTGTCCAGTCTTCAACCTCCTACTACCTTGCCGTTATGGCTTCACACACCTACTCCAAGAGACTTTTGGTCAGCCCTTGTAGAAGCTTCTGGTCGTTTCTACCCCCAAATCGCCATTGCAACACATCTCGCTAGTCACGTAGCACTTGGCGACAGCCAGACTGTGTGCAGTCATGCATCTCAGGCTAATTCCAATGTTAAAACCCCTCCCTTCCCAAATGCAAACCTAAAATCGTTAATAACTTACTTATTTCTTAATGAATCGACTCCAACTAAAGACCATGATTCTAGTTATGCCAAAACGCACATATTGGTGTACTTTTCATCCTTGAACTCCCTCGTTAACTACCTTAATTAGCTTCATTACTAAACTTGCAATTATCCCCAATTAAACCCCTCAAATGTACATAACTTATAATTCTACATGATAATGGACAGTTTAATGAAACCCTTCTGATATTCAGTTATGTAAATTCATTAAAAGTGATAGAGATATTAAATTAATACATAATTATGCATATATTATGCATATTTATTGTCAAAAAAATGGGTCTAGATGGACCACCAGACTGTGAATGTCACATGGTATTTGTACCGTCAAAAGAAAAAAAAGGAAGCTCTTAAGATACGAAAGCTATAGATTTCAAAATACCACATTCTATAGTCAAAGATGAGTGTAAGCTACAATAAAAATATCAGCCATCCAAATGGTATACTTTTGGATAAACTTAGCACCAAAAATCGTTCATTAAAGTAGCAATAGAGGAAAAGTGCATCGACCAAAAAAACCCAAAAAATATATTTTGATCTTTTCAAAAGGCTGTGATTAATGATCATACTCTATAACTACGGTTTTATGTAGCCTATATTTTGCATTTTGGTTTTTGGTGAACACACAGCCTTAAAACACCATGTTAAAACAATGTGACTACACCACAGGTTATATGAGATCACAGAACAGTTCATCTGGAGAATAATAATAATTGCTTTGCTTTATTTCCACATAAAATCAAAATGTACTAGCTTACATGTATATATACATGGTGTATTAAAAAAAAAAAATACCCTTTGGCACAGTGCCATACCTGTTTTAGCAGTGTTTATGGGAGGAATCTAAAATTAATTAAATACCGGTAAGATAAGATATTAGATAAATATATAGGCCTACAAGATCTACAATAGTCTACATCAGGCATATATTAACAATTTTTGTCATATTTTAAACTAAACAGTCATAGGCCTAGTCATGTGTAATCTTAATGCATTTGACACAACAGAATAAACATAAATTGCACATGTTATAATACATGCAGCAATGCAATAATATAAATCGGATGACTTAGATAACAATGTGGGATCAATTAGGTACCAGTGTTAGGTCTAGGTTTCCTTTTTTTTTATAAATTATATTTGATTTGATTTACTCAACCCTATAGATTGAATTCAGAGTGAGAAGTCTGTATCCTGAAGACATTCAGCATTCAATTGAGTAGTAGGCTATGCTTTTTTTATAAGTATACTTTTGATTTTTTGCTTAAATCTATCTAGGTTGGTTAGGTTTCTTAATGTTAAAGGCATTGTCTGAGTTTCCAACAAGTGTCTTTTAAATAACTCTTTAACATTATATAAGAAAAGAATGTATTTGCAAAAAAATGCCTATTGAGGGTGGTGTGGGTCGTATGGGGCTTTCTTTTCAACCCGCGCGAAATAGTTTTGACGTCAGTGCTGGGCACGGTCCTCGCTCTTGCTACCTGCTACGGAGCGAGCTATTCAGTGTGTAGGTAGGACGTCCGAACTCTTTAGTTTGCCGTTTAGTTTTGTAAATGAGAATTGTAGTTTCATATCATACGTGTTTTATATTTACATTTATACTAGCGCTGATCATCGTTTCTGTTATGTGATTTTAGTTATTAGCATTAGTGTTTTAATTCGACATTTTGAGCGAGTTTTTAGTGGCAATGTTAAACTTTGTGTCAGCCTGAGTAGGCCTAGTTGCAAGTTGTAACTTGTAATAATTACATATTTACATTCAAAAATACTATCTCGTGTTTTATAACTCAAACTGTGACTCGCGTGTGAATAAGTTACATAACTGTGCTCAGGGCCAACGTAAGCGAGATTACATTTGGCCGCCCCCAGTGCCCAGTGGTGTCATCCAAAAATTATTTAAAGGTAAACGATATTTGAAAAAATAAATTACACCATACTACAGTTATTTCGTCATGTTTTAACTGAAACAATGGAAAGTCAAGGGATTTCAGTTTTGTTTATGAAGGATATACACTAAGTTGATTTTGGACGTAAAAAAATGTCAATTATTGATTGTTTAACTAAACCATCATGTGTATAAAACTAAAAGTAAGTTTTGCACAATAATAAAGACATTTTTGAAATAACTAAAATTTATACCTCAAAAACTAAAACTAAACTTCCTGCACTCGGATCTAAAAACTTTTAACATGCACGTAAAGTTAAATATGTTACCCCCCACCCCCACCACCGGTTCATACGCCACTGCTGGACAGATAAAACGACACGAGGGCGGAGAGTGAAAGAATAGTATTACTCTCGTAATGATAACCTTAAGTCAAACAATATTATGGAAATCAATCCAGAAATTAAAAAATCCATCTCTGCGGGGTAAATCAATTACACCTACGGCAGTGTTTACCGATTAATGAAATTGAGAAAGTCAAACAATAAACCATCGAAAATGTGAAAGCTGAACTTCCATAATCTGAATGAGTCTTTTGGCCACCTTTTGCGTTCGAGAGTTGACAATACGGAAGTACAGATTCATGTGAAACGTCAATGTTTGGTAAAGTGTTGAATGTTACATTTTTGTTATACTATAAAAACTTTAATTTAGTTAGTATTCAGAAACAGTGATATTTATCTTGTTCTTTCAACATGTAAAATCGGTTATTAGAAGTGTCAGGGCGGCAATGCCACTCCTAGGAAATTCGCCATAAGCGGCCGCTTACGGCACGGCAGAGATCTTGAGCGAGGCCTTCCTCGGCTGGAGCCAGCCTAGCAGGTAGCCCTGCAGTGACGTCACCATAGACGGCCTACGCGCTGTGCGGGGCTTTAGTAAAAGCGTGATTATTTGAGTTCCATAAGTCTCAGCGACCTGGATTTTGTTGTATTGTTCTTGAATTGAATCAAGGCACCTTCTGAGGAGCTTGTTATGCAAACCAAGACAATAGGGAATATTCCACTTAATATTTTATATTTTATTTTAATTCTTATTCATGTCTTAATAGTCACTGCACTTTTTTTTATTTAAAAAAATGTTTTTTGTGTAATTTAAACAAGAATTAAATGGGTCCCCCAGTTTGCGCGCCAAAAACGAGCGTGCGCCATCTTTGGACGGTACTACGTCATAACTGTGTTGAGTCAAGGCCAATTGGAAACTAAATGTACGTATGTTTGTACATATTTACATACAGACGGCGGTGCTCGCCCATCCGCTCAACACAAACAACTCCACAGGGATGTACATTTTCACCGTCTTTTGTTTTTCTTTTTTCGTATGTGACAGGAAATTTCGCGAGATCATTGTGATAAAGAATAACGAGCATTTTGTCTTGAGTTTTTGCATAGCCTAGGACTATCATGGTATTCTTTATCTACAATAGGCTTTAATTAGTCATCAAAGTAAGGTTTTTGTGCGGGATGTGTGTCAGAACATGAACGTGCAGGCCTAGGGTTGGCAAGATAAGCCTAGGGCTTGTCAAGTGAGTAATTTTAGTATTCACTTACCAATGCCTATATCCTACAGGAACGATTGGCCTAGACTGTTGTATTATAAATAATTTTCTACGTCTAGGCCTAGACCTAGGACTGTTTCAGTTTTGTTTTTTGATTGCAATGTCAACTTTTCTCGTTTTCTGGCTAGGCGTTAAATGTAAAATGTCCGCCATCTGTTTACATTACTGTAGGCTACGCTTTGCGCTGCTTTGTTTAAAACACCGCCGTCTTGATGTATATCTCGATCCTACTATAATACTATTCCAACATCTTTGGTCTGGATGTATGTTTATCCAGACGGCGTTGGATCAACACAGTTCTGACGTCACAGTCGTTTTTGCCGCTTTAAAAAAGTGCTGCTTTTAAAACGGCTATAAATCACTGGATTATTATTTCACGGAAAAACAAAGTACATATTTGTAATCGGGACGAAATACTTCTTCTAAAAAATCTATTCGTACAGTATTTGGCGGAAGTGGAATATTCCCTATTCCTTTAATGTAAGTTTGTTAAACAGTTTTATATGTATGTGTGATGAATTTTGTTGGGTTATTTTCTTATTATGAGTCTGCATGAATGTTTTCATTTTGTCTGGTGTTGTGATGGTGAATGGCGTTATTTAACATCTATAGGTAGCATTGTTCAAGTTTTTCTTTGTTGTCAGCAGGGACTGTAGTATTACTGTAGAGGGTAAAAAGTGTTTGGTGATAACATTTCTTCCGGGCTTCTTGTGAAGGTTTACTAAAAGTTATTTAACCTTTAACGTCGCTATTTCAAACTAAAGTACTTCAGATAGGCTAACATAGGCCCTAAACACAAATGTACAAAAGTACACAGTTAAGTACTTTTCTGTTGAAAGTCTTTTATATTTAAAATAGCGACTTTAAAGGTTTTGTAGGTGGAGTATTTTTGTGAAAAAGGTTGGTTGGCCTAGGCCTACTGTGCACCATGTTGGCCATTTTCATTTTGTCAGCACGGTAGGCCTATGTCTAGGCCGCGTTTCCTCGCTACTTCTCTTACAATTTGTAATAAAACACAATGAAATGAAACATGTAAGTGTATTTTTTAATAATATAAGTATAAATCATTTGAAGCTATTTTTCATTGTTTTATTGAAAAAAAAAACAGTCAAAAAGTTGGCCCATACCAACCGAAGAAGTGCCCGGATAGCCTAGGTAATTAAGCCTTAAGTGCCGCTCTACAATAGCTTTCCGTTATCGTTATAGTTACCGGGCAATGTTAAATCATAGCCAATATTCTCATTACCGTTGCAGGGCCTCGTTCCCGGGCTAGGTCTATTGTAGGCCTAGGGTGTCCTTGAGTCTAAGTTGGTGCCAACGCCAACGTCCTTGCCCAAGTTCTGCACCATGTGTGAAGGCCAAGTTGTATCATATGCGTCACTTTGCGTAGGCCAATTTGTATTCCTGTTCTGGATTGCTAGGAGGTCTAGGCCTTTTCCAGAGTTTGCTCCCAATATTAACGGGACGGTACGAGCTGTTTCACAACTAACTGTGGGCAATAATTTAAATAGTGCGCCTGGGTCATGTAGGCTAGGAAAAGAAGAGACGAGGTGCGACTTGTGGGAGCGTGTGAAAAGTAAGGGCAAAAATAAAATTAGGTGAATTGTTTTTTTGGAGAAAGTTTAACACCTTTTGCTTCAACTTCAGCTATAAGGACAAATAACATTTGGTGTAAGATTTTTTTTGCCAGACAACGATTCAAAACTCGAAAAAACTTGTATTTGTACCGTTTGACAAAAAAAATAGTTCCTACACTAAGGGCCGGTATTAGGGCTACAATCAACAAATAATAAACGTTAACTGTAACAAATAGTTATCTGTCGGATAAGCTATCCGTCCCATAACTATCTAGTTCGCGTACAACAAAGGAAGTTTATTTATTATTATTATTTATTATTATTTATTATTAAAAAGACAGCCATGATGCGGATGCTCTCTTTTGGAGGATGAATATTCTGGTCGCTTGGAGGGATATGCACCCTAGAAAAGAAGGCCATATGAAAAATTGAGTACATGAGCAAAGTAAACCATTTTAAGTAGATGGGGATGAACTATCTGCTTGCTTGATTGATTGGATATTGCTTAACGTCTCATATTTATGCAACTTGGCTAATCGAGACGAAGGGAGGGACGTAAGGGATGACGCGGGGGGACAAGGGGTGGACAGGCCTGTGCTGGTCAGAACCAGCCACAGGCGTATGGGGGTTCCCCCACGTCGTGGTCGTCTCCGTCTGTGTCATCATCCGTCCGTGTTGTCATTGTCGTCGCCGTCGGGGAGGTAGTCAAAGGGAAGGGGAAAGTTCCCCGACGACGACCCAGAGCTCGCCATTAGTTTCAGGGAGAAACACTCCCCTAATCACGGGCCAAACCACGAGAAGGTTGCGAGTTGGAATTTGAGCTTCTTGAGAATGAAACAACCAAAGATACTAGAAACATATCATAAATAATATATCCTGGCAGTTCACCTTTAGTAATGTTATGTAGGCCTTTAAATGTATGAGAGTTTAATGAAACTGTTTGTTTAATTGAAAGCCAGTTTTGGGCGTCAAGCATAATATTTTGTATCAAGTAGGTACTGGTTGCCTTTCAATATTGCTCTTATAGCTTTGTTTTGAAGTTTTTGTACCAGGGCCTTGACATACTCATTTTGTATAAAAATGTTATACACTGTTGTGTTTCACAATCGTCGAGATATAGATTTTTATCGATGCATTATATAAAACTACTAATGTTTGGACAGGTAAAAATTATCCGTAGAATAAATTAGTTTTACAGCGATAAGCTGATTGTGGCCAATCTCGCTTCACCCGACCTCTAGTGCACCTTCTGTTTTGAATTCGCGGGCACTGTAGTATAATGTATACCTGTCACCTATCATGATGGATGTCATTTTGTATTTTGGTGAGTTATTTTTGTGCCTAGTGTTAAACTAGTACTCAGTAAATTATCCTTATTTTACTGTATTTACTCGATTATAAGCCGCCCTCGAGTAATGGCCACACCCTTATTTAGAGTAGCATGTAAATACCTACTATTGACAATTGGCTTCACATAATGGCCGCATCCCGGGGTCTATACTCGCATAAACATTGTAATCACATACAGGATTTTAAACCAAGGTTTTAACTATGAAATAAATTGTGAAACAAATTATTCCGTCTCGTTGGCATCTCAAGGAATCTCAGGTACATAGCCCTGGTCTTGTGGATAAAGTGAGTGCAATCTGATAATGTCTTCCATGTTTCCATGATGAAGGCCCTACCAGGTGGATAGTTTCTCATTTCTGCTTTGCATAGGCCTACTAGACCCAGCAATAATAATGGTATAATATATTGTTAACCCTTTCCATAGCTAATTAGATTAGATTTAGATTAAATTCATTGTTTCAGGAAGTCTCGTGTTGAATGTAGGCCTATGTAGGGCATAATTAAATGGGCTAGTTGACAATTGCTATCAATACGTAAGTAAGTAGGTCTGATAATTTAGTTTGCATCGAACTTACATTCTCGAACTTGCCGACATTCTACTTATTTTACCATTTTAGGTTTGTTATGTGATCTGACTACAATGGCAAACAACTTAGAGCAACACTTAGCAAGTTTGCAAATAAACCATTGTGAAAACTCTGGCATGCAAGGAAATAAGAAAATTGGACCAGCTGTGCCCCCAAAACCAAAGAAAAGCCAACCACAGGTAAGGTTAGTTTGTTATGTATGTACCAATGATTATGATATGAACGCGTGTCCCCGACTTATCGAGATTAGACCAAAGAACAGGTAGGCAGGTCTTTATTCTTGGAGCCATGCGCAGTGTAGGCGCGCATGGCCACGGCGTGGAAGCAATTGAGCATAGGGCGCTTGCGCCCTACCAGTCAGCTGTTCGCTCATCTCGTGTCATTTCCAGACCAGATTTTTCGAGTAGATGTTTTTCAACATCGAGCGAGCAGGACTTCGTTTCCGATCTCGTCTCTAAATGTCGAGACTCTCGCACGTGCCCTACTATAATAGTTAAGTTGGTTTTGCTTAGACTAATCCATTTGATATTTTCTCCTTAGGTGCCAAAAAGCTACTCATTAAATACACCTTGCGAACCATCGTACAGCACTCTGCTTCAAAACACACCACCCAACAACCAGCCTAATGCCGAGAAGGACCTTTTATATACTAACTTGCCATCATCAAATACAGGTAGAGTTTTTACTTGAGTGTTAATTTACACAATCCAGACCCGACTCTTTGCTTGGAAAGGGGAGACTCGGACTCAATCTCCAGTTACAGTTGTTTTTATTAAAATTTAGATTGTTTTTCATAGTAAATTCCACGCATTGGAGTGTTTACTAACAAATAGACCTACAATCTTATAAACTCCCTGGCTTATACCTGTAAAGGGTACCTTATTACATAAATCAGTCTAGGTGGCCAGCCTAAGGCTGTGCGGGCAGGCATCGACGCTCACGTTACACCATTGATGTTATGCACTGCCAGTTACGCCACCTTCATCAAACTTTGCTATGTCTTGTGCAATTTAAACACCACATAAAAATATATTGTGAAAACTGGTTTCTGCTGCACCAAATAATTTTTTTTTGTCATCAATTCAATCGTAGTAGGCCTACTGTATGTGTTTAAAAAATCTGAATGAGAAGAATTTAAATTAATTAAAATAAACATTTCATCCGACTATTGATGCGCATTTTTTGAATATCACACATGGAATATCAAGAGTTGCTGAGCTTCCAATTTTAAGGCGTTAATTTGTTGAAATGACTTCATCATTAGTTACACTTTTACACATTTCAACATTTTAATGATTTTAGTGAATTCTGCCCGGACGCAACGAATTGTTAGAAATTCCGGACATGTCCGGGAAAATTCGGACGTCTGGTAACAATGATGTATTATTATAACTCCCAAATATGATAGGCCTTTATTTTAAATTACAAATTCTCTGTATAGATCTACTGTGTATTGTAGGCTTAACTTAAATCAAATGTCTATATTTGTGGCTGTAATTTAATTTTGTGTACTTCAATCAATGCTAAAATCTTTGTAGTTATTAGTTGTCTTGTCTATTGGGCCCTATATTGCACTTGTGGGTCTCCGGATCTGTTGCCAATAAAGAATAAACTAGTATTATTTGCGGTTTGCAGACTATGCAATAATACACAAAGTTATTGGGTCATTTCTTTTATTGTACACGTTTTAATCAACACAAGATTTTAATAGATAATCTTTGGAATTATGTTGTATGTCATTGGCCAATGGTTTTTCTTTGTAGACTGTATAGGCTATAAATTGTGATTATCGAGATGGATATATATGTACAAAGTTGCCTATGTCCTTACTCATAGTATAATATGTCCTTAACTCAGGACTTTATCATCAGCCATTCATTGCATGTCATGATTTTACACTACTAAAATTTTTTATTACCTACTTTGTTAAAATGGGGGTGTGGAGAGGGAACTCAATTGAGCTTACCTGGTTGGTGATTTCAGGATTTGGTCATGTTTGTTGCAGGTCACGGCCATTCCGACAGTGCTCTGTCATTGCCATCCACAGCAACGTACAGCAACATTGAGCCAGCTCAACCTCAACAAGTGATTTATAGTAACATTAATATGCTGGCAAACAAAGATGTCAACAGTACCTATAGTAATGTTGGAGTTGGTAATTATTGTTCTCTGATGTACTCACACTTGTATAGTACCGGTACTTACCTCATGTAAATACATGCTCACATTTAATGGTTATTACATTTTAATTTAGTAGTATAACAATACTTTCCTTCTAACTTTGATTTGATAATGCGGTTGACAGCAGCAGTTTTAACTTTTAATTCAATACATCAGTGGACTTGGCCTTTGTTGAATCGACAGTCGAGTGCTCTGGATATTTTTCTTTTCTTTTCTGATGGGTACACAAGATTTCAGCAATTTCTTGCCCTCAATACACATCCAAATTTTCATGCCATATTTTTAATTAAAATTTCTCCTTTCCCTTCGCCATTAATTGGGGTAGTTACCTCTGTAGCGTCGTGACGTGATGTGTTTGATGTTTACAGCTATGGAGGATCTGCCGCCTCCTCCCCCTGAGCCTGAAGACTATGGCCAGTGTTCTGCTACCAACTTTCCACCGCCACCCGAGGATTTGCCTCCACCCCCCTCGCCCGTTTCTTCAAGTTACTCCGAACTACGGCGAGCCACTTTTGAACAAAACTATCAAACAGAGTATGGCACTTACGGGGGCCCTTCTTCTCAGGTAAGTGTATTTATTATGAAGTGGCTAGCAACCTGTAATCTTTTATTTTGACAGCAGGCACCAATTGACATCATTTGGTATAACTTGTTCAAATTTTGTAAACTTTATTTCCACAATCAATTTTTCCTAGTAAAAAAACTTGGCAACATGCCATTACCCATTAGATAGGGTTTTTTTTTTTTTATATGAATACCATGAGTAATTAATAATATTAAACATAATAAATAAATAATAATAAATTTTAACCACTCCAGTGCACTTAACATAATGATCCTAAATGCTTTATTTTAAATAACATTCAGCTTGCTAATGTGTGTTTTTGAATGTTTATTGTTCCCATATTCCCATAACTATGGGTAGAGATGTGCAAAAATGGTTTTTTAAAGTTTGAAAATTCGCGCCTTAAAAATAAAAATTCGCGATTTGTCGCGATTTACCAAAAAAACACAATTTTCTCATGCACAACTTAAAAAAAAAAAAAAAATTGATTGATTGATTGATTTTAATGATTTAAAAAAAACAAGCTCATGAGAGTGAAGTTCAGAATCAGTTTTAATTTTAAGCTCAAATACAGCCTTCAGTTTTCAAAGTTTCCGACAGTTTTTACCAGAATTAATTTCGTCTACCCGGCACCTCCACCAAATTTACGAAATTATGCATTTTTTATGTGTCTTTTGATATGGATTTGAAGTATTTTGAGCTTACTCTCGTTCAAACGATTATTAAGATCTCACAATCGCGTTGTATGACCCGGCGCCTCCACCATATCTACCAGCAAGTATTAATTTAATTTCGACTTCGACCCGGCACCTCCACCAAAACTTTGAAATTTTTTTATTTTTTAAAATTTCGCGACCTAATTCGCATTTAAGGACATAATTGCTAATTTCGCCACTAGTTCGCGGTATCAACTAAAATTTCGCGAAATTTGGCGAATTGGAAATTGGTACCATTCAATCACAATTCATGAGATTCATGTGCAAACTGAATTTGAAGGGATTATTGCAACTTTAAAAAAATTTGCAAATTTCGTTGTCACCATTTTTGCACATCTCTAACTATGGGCATACATATGTTTTATATATAAATTACTAAAATACTTTAATAATACTTTCTGACTCAATGGCGGCTATACAGGCAGTTGTGAGCAAGGATGAGGTGATGATGCATGATAATGATGATGTAAAAAAAGTTCTATGGCGAGGTCAAGGAATGTAAGTTACACATTCTAAGACTGAATAATGATGCAAAAAAAGTTATATTTCAGTGGGTACCTGCACACTGCAATATGCATGGTAATGAGAAACTAGACTTCTTGTCAAAGAGGGGCAGCAAGATGCCACAAACTGAGAAGGCACTGTCTTATAAGGCAGTTAAGTCCCATCTATCATCTACTGCTAAGAATTCAGTGCAGAGGTAGTGGGAGGAGGATGCAAAGAACAAGCCATGGCAAAGTATAGTATCAAGAATGACAAAACCACCCAGATGTAAGAACAGAAAGGTCTCATCTGCCCAGTTCAGACTTGACACAGGGCATGACCTGTTGGGTCAACATTTACACAAAGTAGGAATGGCAGATTCAAGCCTAAGCAGCTTGAGCGGTAAGGAAGAACAGAATCGACGTCAGACTGATTTTGACGCGATGCCAGATGGTGGCATGACACATGAACAAAGGGAATCCTGTCTAATGGATAATTGGATAACACGACAACACATGATGGCCGAATAGGCCGATTGGGGGCGAATGAAAAGAAGAAGATTAAATTAAATATGTATCAACTACCGGGTACTTTTTACTTATCTAGACTTACTAGTATATTATTATTAATATGCCTATACCATAGATCAGGGTTGCCACCAAGTCAATTTTTTTATCCTTGAAAGATACTTAAAAAATCCTGAGAAATCCTTGAAACAGTTATTCAGCATTAGCGTATTATAACCGCGAAGGAATGTTACAAATTTTCAGGTTTCATACCAAAATATGTTATGCCAGCCTGATTTTCGAGAATCTAGTCAAAATTACGTGCAGACAAACGCATAAGAATCAGAATTGTCTTCCAATATATTTTAACGTTTTACTTTTAGGCCTACTCACCATAACTACCACTTGCGGTAAATGTGAGGCCTATGCAGTCACTTATGTTTATTTTTACTAGTACCTGATTTTTTTTACTGTCTACATTGCTTTTTTTGTCTGAATTTAAAAAATGTATTAATTTAATGTATTTTTTAAAGACAGTAGAAAATCCTAAGATTTTGCCCAAAATCCTGTTATCCTTGAGACACTCTAAAAATCCTGAGAAAAGGATAATATCCTTGAAAGTGGCAACCCTGCCATAGATCATATTATTAGTTAGGCATATTTTCCTGATTTGGTTAGTGGGGAAACACTTCGTAAGGTGGAATTATTAATATTTAATTAATACAATTCAGAATTTAAAAAAATCCATCTCGACCCGGGTTCAAAGCCGAGTGTCCCACATTCCAGGTAGGCTCCTTAGCTGACTAGACCACTGAGACGGTAACTTGTTAACTTCTGTATTGTAGTTGAATTATAGACCTGAATTGGGAAAAAAGTACATTTCCCACACAATTTTTCTTTTGGGGAATCTATTGCGAAATTGATAGTGTTTTAACTGTTTCCTTTGTATAAATAACAATAGGGGTGTGCGAGTACTCGAAATGTCGAGTTTTTTCTAGTTTGTTTTTATACTCGACATCGGGTCGAGTTTGGTTTTAGGCTCGAAGTTTTCGAGTCGAGTTTTAAACATATGAAATCCTATGAAAACTGAAAAGAACCATCATCACAGTAGGACTAGGCCTACGTACAGAGACCTGGGCCTAGGCTTATTACAACCTAGGTCTACTACGTGTGTACTGCGACGGCAAAAAGTAGGCCTTGCCCTAGAGACTGCGTGCTTTCAAAATTATTACTATAAATAAACATTAAACAACAACAGAGACTTGGATGCGGGAACCGGGAATAGGCCTGCACGGCGTCGAAAACAAATATCCTTTATTGGTTTTGTTAAATTACGGTTCGGTTAAATCTGACATTGACGCCCTGCCAAATAATCTGAGCGGGCCAGAGAGGGAAGCACATATTTACTGGATAGCCAGGAAGAAAAATGATTCAAAAATCAAGCTTTCGGCATAGAAAAAAAAAAAAAGGTATCGTTGCGTTCATATCAGTGTAGAGATACGGAAAAATCGTAATAACAATATGTGCGATGGACTTCCAAAAGCATTTTTTTCCGTTTTCTTCACGTTTCATGACATCACGATCAAGAAAATAGCATTTTTATTTTTGCGAATAAATGCGATACGGAGTCTATTTTGCGATGCAATGAAATAAATGCGAATTCGTGCGATTTATCATTGTTTTAAGCGTTCCGCCATCGATTTGCCGTTTTTTTACGTGAAAATACGTCGAAAAACAGTAAACCGCCAGTCATTCTCCCTACAATGCGCGAGAAAGACTGACTGACTCTGCCACACCTCGACAGATGCCGCTACTGGGCGACGCTTCCCTTCGAGTGACGTCATATTACAACTTCGGAGCCGATTGTGAAACTTCGTTATTCTGCCTGAAAACTGATGTAGTGGAGGCACCGCTTTGCCATCAAGATTCAAGCAGGCGGTGAGTGGAGGCGTGGTTAAAATCAACGATAAAATAACCAAAAATAACCACGTCGTGTTCTGAAGGCGTCTTCGTGTTGTTGCGTGGAACTAGTTTAGGCCTAGGCTAGGCCTAGGCCTAGGGGTGGGCGAACGTTCAAAAACTCGAGCCCGAGCCGAGCTTTTTTGGAAGTTCGGCTCGGCTCGGGCTCGACTTTTTAGGCTTGAGTTCAGTTTTTATCAAATCTTCGAACTTTAAACGAACTTCGTCTTGAAATTACGCCAAAAACACGCCAAAAACTGATTTTATACATCGTTCGCGTAATAAAACAACAAAGCAGCGATCGCCATACTGGATATTTCTAACAGCTGATTTTCCAAGTTTCAGCGCCTTGAAAAGTTCTCGTTTTGTCACGCCATGACGTCACGACGAAGCTATCTGTTAGAAGGCGGTGCGCATCTGTGATTGGCTCGATCGTCACAATTCACACTCGTTGTGCAGGGTTGGCAACATAACAAACACAACAATCCTATCAACAAGGATATTACTATCGGAGTTGCAGATTATGGAATGATTTGCCGGTGGACATCCGTGAACTACACACTCGGAGCCATTTCAAATCTGCACTAAAAAATTTCTTTTCTGGTGTATCCTGATAATTCTATTCTTCACAATACCATTCATGTTTGTCATAATTTCATCACCCTCACTTTTTACATGTCTTCACACACATTGTTTTCTATTATTGTATAATGTATTTTTAATTAATTTAATTGCAATGCATTAGTATAGCTAAGTATTGAGTAGGTTGCTTGACACTAAATTGTGAATGGGGCTATGCCCTCTTTTAGCAACCTATAACACATCAATGTGCTAAAACAATAAATAAATAAAATAAACTAGAAATTTTGCTTCTCGATCTACGAAGTACCAACAATTGAAACTTAACGGCGGGAAATTTGAAAATACGCAAAATTTGAAAAATAGTTTGAAATAATTAAATTTTTTATGACAAAATGGAGCCTTTATTTTGAGCTTTTATATTTAAATTTAAGATTTTTTATAACTTAAAAAAAATTATATATGTCTATTTACATGCGCATTAACTTTAAAATAATTTTTGCTATATAGGCGCTATAAAACACAGTTTTTGAATTTATTTTTGCTACAAATGCATAAAATTATTGCTATATTTCCGTAACTCTAATCACTAATATTTCAGATCAACTATCGAGAAGAAAGAATGCCGGTGAACATAACATTAATGCTCTTTATACGTATTTTAAAATCGTCGTTGGCGTAGTTTGACATATTTTATGTTTCTTCCTTCAATCTTCCATCTTTGCTTTTGACGCCAGTGTTTGATGACGCGGCTTGAAGGTCAAACTCGCCGAGCGACGCGTGGCGCGCTTCGTTGGCCATCGCTAGAACTAGAGTCGATAAAGAAGGTAAGGAAACTTCTTTATCGACTCGGCTGGAAATAGTTCCATTCAAGTGTGTGGAATATTCAAATGTGCTGAAATAGCATTGGAGATGCCTAGACCGCGAATATTATAATGAGAGTGCGAATTTGGAGGATTTTTTTCTGATTAAAACATCGCAGCAGTATTGTAATGGGGCTAGGAACTATAGATAACGTACTGTATAAATTATAATTTTATTGAAATTGACCATCACAAAGGGCAGGAAGGCCTCAATAGCCTAATACAAGTACAATGATGTATTTTTTATATATTTACAACAGAAAAATCGTTGTTTTCCAAGTGGACCAACTAAATACAAAATTAAATTTTGAAATGCTCGACTCGACTCGATACTCGAGTATTTAAAGGAATACTCGACTCGACTCGAATTCAAAATGTGCTACTCGCACACCCCTAAATAACAATTAGGATATTGTTTCCAAAGTGAAAAAAAAAAAAAAAAAAATTTTAGCATGTTTTGGGGGCTGTCCCGGTAATTTTAAATGCTAAAACTAATAGTTATATTGAAGTGAAATGGCTGATAGGAATGAGCTGCAATTTTTGTCACGTGTTTAGTGTTCTTTTCGAAATGTGATGTGCGTTTTCTTATTCGTCTATCTTATGCCGTTTAAATGTTGTAATTTTTTTAGTTTTTCTTTGAAATGCTACTAGAATTAAGGTTTATCTAGACACCGCGCAACCAAGCTAAAACAGCGCTAGTGTACTAGGCCAACATTGCAGATGTTACTCTTTATCGGTATTTATGCTTTAAAAGTTCATCGTTTCCCCTACAGATGGCGGAGTGAAAAACCCTTCCGGCGGTAGGTAAGGGTAGGTTTGGCAGGTAAATGTTGTGTTGTTATGTGATGTGTCCAAGGCTTGGGTTGGTGGTGCAGGAAGTGGGGGCGGCCGGAGGGTATTTTTTTCACTGACCGAAATGAATCAGGTTCAGGTAGAAGTCGCCCCATTTCCTACAATAGGAATGGGTATGACATTATTTTATTTCCAAGTTTACAGTACAACAAGACAAACAGGCTTGTTTGACATCCACTAAACCAAATGTTTCTCCTAGCTGTTTCAACTGAGTCTGACAAGAATATAATACAGCAAAAATGTATTTCATAGGAATTGTCTTATTTTTGTTAGAGCGCCGACTGCTAAGTGCTAAATATTACGTAACTTCCCATCTTTGCGTAAATAATTTGACATCCATGAGGAAATGTATAATTCCGTGCGAGGTACTACTGAGGGACAGGGTGATCACCGGAATATGGACAATGGGACATTGTGTGTGTCATTTGATTGGTTAACGATCTAAAATGCAATTACTGTACTAAAAAACACATTTTATTTTAGCCTAAATATTCTTGATCTCTTTTTATATTACGGCGTACAAACGGTAGACGACAACATTAGCAACAATAGTTGTTAGCTAATTTTCTTTCAAACTTGTAATCACGCACTCGGGTGTGGGGACCGGTTGCGGGGTGCTTGCGTTTTGTCTCTTTGTTGTTGCATTATGCTATTCAAGAATAGTGTTGATAGAAGAAGGTTGCTGAAGTCGCAACTCTTCTTTGTTATAGTTATTTATTATTAATTGTTTTAACGTTATTATAATATATTATATTGTGACATATGGCCTATAGGCCTACGCTATTTTTGAATGGTATATTCGATATTATTGTATTTATTACATTCAATTTATTTTATATTTTAATTTTACCACATCGATAATCAATCGGTTAATAATGTGACCAAAATTTCGATTGCCAAATGGTCACAGTACGCCAACTCTTTTATCTTCTTCTACCTTCGTTTTGCGTTGTATAATAATAGTGGAATACAGTAAGAACTCTCTTATCCGAGTTGGGTGAGACCAGGGGCACCTCGGATTTGCGAAAAACTCGGATGGCGCGGTTCATTTGTTTATTTGCTCTCGTAGCATAGCCTGATGTGGTAAAATGATATATGACACATGTAATGGATGAAGGAACATAAAATACACACGATACACTTCATACAGGGTATACTAAATGATTTAATAGCTTGTAAATCAAGCTCACAAACACACGTACACAATTAGGCCTACATGTCGTAATAAAAACGTATGTCTAGGCCTAAACTCGACGCAGTAGGCCTAGGCCTACAATGCAAACATAGGCCTAGGCCTAGCTCTCTTTCTCATGTGGGAAAACCTCTCACTACTATGCCCGCGCTGAAGCTCACGACGCAAGATAAGTCTGGGAAAGAAATAAGATAAGGCCAGGAATAACAATTCAATGCGTCGTGATTACGAATTTCGTGAATCGGTTGAAACATGATTGCATCTAGTTCCACAACGACCATCTTTGAACAGCTGTGTGTGAGATGGCTGGATCGTATGCGCACGCGCAGGCGCGCGACGCACACTGACCTCTATATGCTCAGTGGGTGGCACTGACGCTTACCGGCGATGCGCCCGACGCACACTGACCACTGAACTCTATATGCTTAGTACACTGATGCACACTGCTCGAAAGTCGAGATATATCGCCGATCTATCTTCTTTGCACTCACTCGTAAGGCATGCCTACAAATGTATGCGAGTACATTTAAAAAAGTGCGGCGTGGCGTCTGTAATTATTTTTATGTTTTATTTACGTATTTAAAACTTTTATTTTTTATTTTTTTTGGCGGCTCGGTTAACACGGTACATCGGATAAGAGGAGATCGGATAAGAGAGTTCTTACTTATGTAAAAGTTTGTGATTTGAGAGCACAATAAAAAGAAGGAATAAGTTTATTTTATCTCTATTGGTGTGCAAAAATTTACCCGTTATTATTATTAATTAATAATTGTTGACTAATGACGTGATGACACATTACTACCTACACAATTGCGATCACTTTCTCTCGCAGTAAGTTGTTATCACGTAGTGTACTGTGTTGTTATAGTTCAAACGCATCTCAAATATGAATAATGTATTTCAATAGAGTAATCTATTTTTTATAACCATTATTTTGTTGGGCCACAACCAAACCCACACGCCGTACTGTCTCGTTCTAAAAGAACAACCCTCACACCAGCCCCCTGAATCACCTGCACATTCAACCTGATCCAGCCCGGAAGGGATACAATACAATGCACAGTGGAGCGGAATGCAGGTTGAAAGGAACGGTGCCAAGACTAGAGCAAGCAGCTATTAGTATTTAGTACTAATTTCCTTTCGAAAATAAAATGTAAACAAAACCTCATGTACAGACCTGGTTATCGTGATTGGGAAAATTATATAAGTTCTACTCCTTCAATTTGCTTATTCACAGGCGCGTCGGAACGTTTCGAAAGTTGGTAGGGGGGGAAGGCAAATTTATTAGCAGACTCCCTGTTACTTCTTTCTTTCCAGAGGGTGGGGTGGGGGTAGCGCTGGTTTTAGACCATTTGGTGGCCTGTGCTAATGTGAAGTTTCGTGACTCCACATTATATGAAATCAATGGGGGCCTAGGGGGGTAGCCCACAGCCAATGCGCCCCTGTTTGGGCCCGGGGTAGAATTGGCCCAGAGCATGGCTCTGCTAATCGTAAAAGGCGATTCAAGAGAAAAAGTCCACCTCGCAAACATCAGCTATTAGAGCAGAGTATCTTTTTTACTCCCCAAAACTAGAGGCGAGCTCTGGCAATCGTCGTCGGGGACCTTGCCCCCTTCCCTTGACAACCCCCCGGCGACGATGACAATGACACAACGAACAATGACAAAGACGATGACGATGACGACCGCGACGTGAGAAACCCCCCTTCCTCACCCTACCCGTGGCTGGTTCTGACCAGCATGGGCCCTTCCCCCCCCCCCCCTTAGGCTAGAGTGGTGCATTATGACCTAACGGTTGACGCGTCCTTAATCCAAATAATCCAAATCCACAGCCAATGCGGGTCCGGGCCGCATAGCCCCGAAATTATTTCCGATTTTTAGAGTGTGTTTAGTGTATTTTAAAGAGTTTTAGGCACTCTAAAATACCAATTGTTAACAGGAAAGTTGTCTATTATTTTCAATTTAAATATTTACTACGGAAATTTATTGAAATAAATTTATGAATCACTATGTTTTGCCCCCCCCCCCCTTGCCCAAACTTAAGGGGGGCATTTCCCCCCCTGCCCCCCCCAGTTCCGACGCCACTGCTTATTCACGTATGTTTTTAAATTGATCTTTTATAAATCATATCAATATAATTTAAATTATTTTTTACCTTTAGCCGGGAAACACTCCCGTAGGTGAAATCGATTATGATTAGGATAACGATTCAGAAATTACAAACTCAGCACGAGTTGGATTTAGTAACTTGTGAATTGTTATCCATTTACAAACAGTCATTCACATTATAAAGGGATGATTACCAAACACCCAGTTGTTTACGACTTTATGTAATTATGTTGATTGCGCTTCGAAAGTAGGAAATGGTGTCAACAAGTACATCTAGCTGCACACAGACATGTACATTTAGGTACAGCCACACTCCAACAAGATTTTACGAATCACTAATATTGTAATTTGTACGTAAATCTAAATGCTAGAGGCAACTTAAAAGTAGATAATGTATACGCTATATTTAAAAAATGGAACAACACTCCATTGGCCCAACCTGATTGCAATTAGTAGGTCCTACATCTTCAAAACAAAAATATGATGCAAACATGTGAAAAAACATACCTTTGAATATTTCGTTATTTACATTTGCATTATTGCATACATACGTTAAAAAATGGTTGCTTGCAAATTGGCCCACTCACACTCGACGATTGCTTACAGCGAAATTTTATTTTCCTGCAAGCTACCCATTTGAATAGCGCCTGCAAACAATTCGCGTAGCATTGTTCTGTGCGCACTACTTACGCACAATTACAAAGCCTCCAATCCACCCCCCCCCCCCCCCCCCCCCACCAGAACCTTCATGCCAAAGGCCAGCGGCAAACCCTCTCGCCGATGAATGAAACCCTTGAAAGCTCAAGGTTGAAGGTCCGATCCCCCTTCCCCTCCCTCGACCCAACACCTATGCAGGCTGGCACATAATAGTGGTCTGATTGTCATCGCATCTGTATTTGAGAGAAAGCAACAGACAATCAGGCCTACATATTTGTTATTTTACTACCTTCCGAACAATATCCTACCTGATACTGACGACAGCATTATAATTATCATATTATTACGAAAATGAATTCGTCAACTCGTGAAATAGTTGAAATCATTTGCGAGTGGATGAATTATTCTATCATTGTGCGATCTTGGGCTAGAAATGCAAGTTGCAACAATGTTAGTTGCAATGTTGTGGCTTGTGCCACTATTTCAAGTGGATCTTTCTAAAGTTACAGCATTCAATACAATCAATTACCGGTATGTAAAATGTAAATGAACTCGTAGGACCGTAAATCTGCATATCCGTAAACATGGTAGTATACAATTGAAGTTCGCAGTAATTGTAATGTGTAATTGAAGCGGACAGAGGATCGAACTCACGTTATGTATGGAGTTATCATTGCATCAATGCAATTCTATTTTACCGTTTCCAGGACAACATTTCGCATGATATCGCGTTTTAGGCCATCAAATGAATCGAAATGAAGGTCACCCACAAAATTGACAGCTACGGCGGTAAAAGAATGGTAAAAGCCTTCGGCCGCATAATGTGTTTTGGGAACGTGAAAGTTATTGAATACATTTTAAAATTACAATATTAGTTCGCCTTGATTATTCTCTGAATCCAGAATTGGCTCCATCCACACGCCCAGGTTTATTTTAGGTTTGTCACTATCTTATGTTGTCACAGTGGACATGTGGAAACAAGAAGTACTTCTAGGAATCTAATTCATATACGGGCAGGCTGTAGGGGGGTATTGAACATCTCTGGGGATGGGGTAGCTGGATTGTCCATCTAGGACAACCCAACAAACAATACGCTCTTTGTATACACTAAAATAGCCAGTCAGGCTTTCAAAGCGACCCTCCACAACACACCCAAAACATATTTCACGAGATTGTGAGTCGACCCCAATACTCGTCGGCACCTGTGCTTGTCACGGGCCAATGAACTGTATTTACTGTTAGCTAAATAACATGTGTGTTTTTCCGCAAAAACCTGATGTTCTATTTTGGTACGAGTTCGACAAAATATGATAACCTTCCAAAAATATATTCATAAAGAATTATGTACTGTACCTGTTATCGCAGTGTTGTGGTGATGTACGTTTGCACAGCTCAGGCGTTGCATTATGTTGATCCTCCTGACCATTTTTTAAATCCCTGAAATAAATCCCTCTATATGATAATGTGATCAAGAAACCAATCCATATGCATTTCGTTATGTAATGCCATTGCAATTGATAGTAAAGGTTTTTATATTTACCTGATATTACAATTTGTTGGTGTAGGGACACTTAAAAGTTTTTTTTTTGCAACATAACACCGACTTGGTGTAGGCCTACACCTCGGTGTACCTTCTAGTTGCAATTGTAAGCCGGATGTACCAGGCTGAGGACTAATTGTTCCATGAACGTCATCGACGGGTTCGTTTATTTCCTCTCTATGAAATGAGTTTCTATATTAAAATTACATAAACACCGAAACCATAAAAAAACGCGGAATAAAAGGGTTATTATGATAACAAAAATAAACTTCGTCTACAGTAGGCGCAAGTATTACGAAAGAATGCTTGAACACGCTTTCACGGTGTAAGAAAAGGAAAGAGAAGGCTGGTATAGTAACACTTTCACTGTTCATTTCATAAATAGAATAAATAAATAAATGTATTTATTTATTTACAAACGCCTGAATCTCACCCCCATTATTTGAATTATGGATGAGGTAGATACCCATTATTTGAATTATGGATGAGGTAGATAACAAGTTAAAAATAACTGCAGGTGCAGGTCCATTGAGAGTGGCCCACTGCAAGTTTCAGTTGCAACTACAATAATTATTGATAACCCCGCTTTTGTGAGAAGTCATTAAATTTTAATTATATGCATTCTTCTACTTACCTAATTGTTTCATTGTCACATAATTTCTTCTTCTCCCGCGCAGCTTTCAGAGATCTAGCGCGTCTATTTCTCTTCTCACTTTTGCTTGGGGGTATTTTATATCGACCCATTATCACACTAAATCACCATTCACATTACACTATTCAATTTAAAAAAAACACTCGACGACGACGTTCTGAATCAACATTCACATTACATCCTAGTCAATCAAAAAACACTCGACAACTACGTCATGAATCAACATTCACATTACACTAGTCAATTAAAACACACCGACCGATGATTTGACGATTTGTGCTAGCCCACGTTCAACCTGCCGCCACTTCGAAAGGATTGCAATGGCGAGTGAGCTACCGACCGCCGAGGCGAGGGTGGAGATAGTTATGCCAGCTGCCGTGCAGCGCTAGTAGATGGTCAAAAATCTGTCGCGGAACGTCGAAACGGGTAGACTTTTACAGGGTCTTGGCTATTCCGTATTCATGAATAAAGTATGCGTTCGAATCACGATCTGTGAACGAATTTAGAAACTAGAGAAGTACACCATTACGGCGAATACCTTGTTTATAAATTTGAGGGTAAGGAAGTCAACCAAAACGACACTACAAAAAACCCCAAAAAATATTTAAAAAACATGAACTGAATAAAAAGGTCATAAAAACTAATCCATTCGGCAAAAACTTCACGCAACTTGTTCAACATATTAACAAGAACCTAATATAAAAAATTTGGCTTAATCGGAAATGCCGTTTTTAATATAATACAGAACGCGACGCATGCAAATTAAACAGCTGGTACGCCCGTAAATAGGGACATTTATTTTTTTTTTATTATTTTTTTTTATGGTGTAGTAAGTAGTTACAGAACAATTCGCAACAAAAAACAACATTTAAATGAAAACGATTTATCCACAGGAATGGCCTTAAGGTGTGTTTGTACCAACCTAATTACATTAAATTATGTTACAAAATTGAATATTTGTTATTCATTACATGCGCTGAACTGTCAGCTTCAATTCATGTACTTCTTTTAAATATCACCAAAATTGGCTGAGAAATATAACTTTTAGTGCGGCCATGTAACTGCCTCGAAAAGTCGTCCGCAACGACCGATGTCAAATTGTTTGAACGCATCAGATGGCGGCGTGAGTTGTTGTCTTCTCAACTCGGTCGTCTGACCGGAACTACAATGTAACCTTGAGTGCGTGCGCGAAGTTCAAGCGACAGTTAACAATTCGATAAAAAGCGGCCGGGAATAATAGGATTTTGAGCTTACCCACTGTTATACTTTGGGAAAGGTGATAACATAACATTATCTATATTTGGTAAATGAAAGGTCTGAAATCAATTTATTTTAACATAAGCATACACTGCAACAGATGCAGTTTGAAACGATAGTCCAAAATCAAGTTGAGACCGCCTAACTCATTTTAAACCAATGAATGTACCAGCATTGTAGAAAATAGGATCTGGCACTACACCTACGTCTACAATGGGGAAAAGATTAACTTTCATGCAAATGCAACCTTTTTTTAAAAAGTAGTTTCTTCTTATTATCAAATCTGCAATCTTCTGTTTTCCTTCAATCTTCCATGTTGTCAAATCAACTAACACTGCTTACTAATAACTGAGTAATTATTCAGATAGTAAGCATCTTTTAGCTGGCATGCACTCCCAGGTAATCGCAGACAAACTAGCTCTCACTCACCCCACTATCACCTTGTGATTGACATTCGTTCATTTAGCTCGCTTACGACTTCTTTTGATTGAGCGACAGATTGAGCCTAGGCCTATACATCCTTCTTCATTCTGTGAAACGCTAGTGGTAATATTATAAACGATTCATTCAACTAAGACCACCAACACAACGCAAATTACTATTATATAAGTCCATGCTAAGACGTTTAGGCTACATACCTACATACATACATAGGGGAGAGTGGGGAGGTTTGAGACACTTTTCTTTAGAATTGCTGTATCTTTTTTAATTTTAGACTTTTTTGTAATTTTTTTTTTTTTATTCATGGTTGGGATGTTGGCTTCAAATTGCACTCTTTGGTTTAGACTATATTTTGCTATGACACTAGTATTTTGTAATCAAAGCATACTATGTGTAATGTCTCAAACCTCCCTACAGGTGGGAGGTATGAGTCGGATGGTGGGAGGTATGAGTCAACTGCAATTTGAATCACTAATAGATATAATAGATCGTTTTTAGACTAGGGCAGAGTGAACACATGTATTTAAGATGAATATTATGTTTTATTATTATTGATTTTTGGTATTTAGCATGTTATTTAAGAATTATTTTGAGAATAACACACAATAAACAAATGCTGAAGTCACTTGCAAATATTACAATAGAAAAAAACAAAGAACATGTGCTTATACCCTGTATTGATTTTTCTATCGCATAAGAAAAGAAACAACATGCATATTAGTAAACATTGGCTTAGGCCTACACAAAAGTTTAGATAGGCATCCGCAGAGTCCTATATTATAGTGTACGGTTTTAAAGTTTATAGCTAAATGTTGCGATATTTGGCTATCTCGGGAACAGAATATTGGTTTGGTTGCATTATTGAAACTGTATCATACTTCTGGTCTGGTGTATCTGGTCATTTCCAGTGTTCAACACCAAACATCGTCATTACTTTTACTTTACTACTTTACGATCAAATTTTTTTTTCTTCCAGGTATAAGGTATCCTTAAAATGAAAGATAAGATGTTGATTATAACTTAAGTATGTTAACTATGGCTTACTTAAGGATAAAAACCATTATAATTAGGGTTGCCGTTTGATAATCGATATATCGATCGATACGATTATTTCCCGAAACGATCGATAATCGATTGCGTCTTCCCGTATCGATTATCGATAATCGAATTTCTCGCCCGCCCGAGAATTTGAATTTACCGCCCGCTCTGCAGAACTTCATAAAATAGTACCAGTCAAGACATTAATCGCTTAATTCCGTAATAAATGCGTCCACTGCGAGATCTACTACACTCGTGAGGCGTGAGGTACGAAGCGCCTGCACTGTGCAATATAGGCCACCAGCATGACGCGTGTGTGTTACGGGCCGGCCCGGCTCGGGCGGCCCGCGCCGATCAGGCGCTGATTGCACAACCTCGGCGCGTCACGGCCAAGCAAGGTCAACAAGTATTTTATCGAGATGCATTCCTCCCCATTCCACACCAACTCGTAATCGCTTTTCTTCTTTTCGTAGTGCTACGATAATATTATCTTATCGGTTCTCTCACACCAATATTACGTCGTCTTCCAAACTAATGTCTAACAATTCATCTCGTCACGTAATAAATATCGGAGCATTGAATTGTTAAACTGATAATATCTCGTAAATGAATGAACGACAATCTCAACAAAAGCTGAAATGAAACTTCCAGAACCACGATTTCCAAGAAGAACGACCTTCACAAAGACAACACTCAAGCCGGGTAGCATAGCGCGGTCTGTCTCTCGTCGCGCCGGCCAGACGCGTGGGGGGGGGAGGGGGAGCTCGGGAAAAACCCTGTTCTGAGCAAATAGAAGGAACAACAGGATGCACTCCCAAAAGGTCCACGGTCCACGTCGGTATACGAGCAAGTTTAGGCCTAATTTTGATTCGATTATCGATTATCGATCGATATTTTTTTTTAACGATTATCGCGATCGATAATCGATTTAACTGGTCCGATTATCGATACTGAAATTCGTATCGAACGGCAACCCTTATTATAATGTTTGGAAAAAGAGCAATACCACTATTATGTGAGGTTATGTGTCTGGCTCAAACCTCCCTCGAAAACTTGTCTCAAACCTCCCTCGAAAACTTGTCTCAAACCTCCCTCAGTCCAATTTTTGATTAATATGTTTCAAATTATTCTTAAATTAATTAAAATCAAATTGGCATGGTTTTACATGATAATTAAACATTATTTAAGTACTTATTAAGATGATCTTATCTCAAGTCATGAATCTTGACACTGCACAGCTGCTTCGCAAATAGGAGGGAAACATACAATATTAGCAGCATTAACCAGGTGGTATCTATAGAAGGCATATTTGGGGTCAAATTTGAATCTTGTTTGGTTTAAAAGTTGAAGATGTTACAAATGCATAATTCTGCTATTCTGATTTTTTCATAATATCAACTGATAAGCTAAAACCTTCACTGGCTCATACCTCCCACGGCTCAAACCTCCCCACTCTCCCCTACATACATACAAAAACCATTTACCTCAATTTCCACACTTCAAAACCAAAATATCCCTCAAGCCCCCTAATTCGTCTGGAGGGGAGAAGTATAGCCAGGGAACCAAGTGCAAAACTACTAGGACTCACAGTGAGCGAGACACTGGATTGGCTCCCTCACATCCAGCTACTTGCGCCACGCTTAGTAAGTGGCTGTTTTATGCTGCGAAGACTTAAACTACTAGTCAGCTCCCCTACTCTAACCATGGTATATCATGCTTACATTCATTCAATTATCACTTATGCAATTCTTGAGGAGTCAAGCCATGCCAAACGAATTTTCATACTACAAAAACGTGCAATAAGAATAATGGCGGGCATCTCCAGACGTCAATCTTGCAAAAACCATTTCAAGAACCTACGCATTCTAACGCTCGCTTCAGAATTAATCTTATCAGCTGCAACTTTTGCCCATTCTCATCCTGATCTATTTCTCACAAACACACAAAACCACTCTCATCAAACAAGGACCAACACCGACATATTCATCCCCGCTTTCAATCACTCTTTCTTCAAAAACAGTCCCAACTACCTCTGCAGCAAAATATACAAAAAAATTCCACAAAGTATTAAAAAAAGTACACCCGCTTTATTTAAAAATAAAGTAAAGACGTATCTCATTAATCATACATTCTACACCCTTGAGGAATTCCTTGACTCTAACATATTACAAATTTAATAGCCTAATGTTTGTGATCTATGCTACATATTATTTATTATAACTGCACAAAGCATGTTTATTATAAGATTGTTGTGAATTGTGCTACTTATTAAGACTTCAAATGCACACAAACAGTACCTGCTAAAGATCCTCATACATTATACATACCTACCATTTATACCCTTGCACAATACCGTTACTATGTATAACTAAAACTTCGTAACACTTATTCCCACTAAGCACACGCACTTGTTAATGTATACACACACTTTTGTCACCTGCCTCTGCTATGTACTAATTTGTAACCTGCTTAAACATATTATTTTTAGTCACCTTACTTTCTAATTATTTTCTAATTATGTACACATTCGTATAACTAATATTATTATCATGTACATAGTAGCCCCTAGTTATTATTAAGGATTATTCATTCCCCCTCTCCCAAGAGGGGTTATATCTATGCAATGTATTGATCGAGTGAATAAAATATGAAATATGAAATACAATACTTGACATAGTCACTGTCCACTGGCTGTGAATTACGTCACTCGGTCCTGACAAGGTAAAACGAATAAATGTGTCACCTTGTTTGAATTAAATTAATTGAATAGAAATTGCCCCTACATTGCGCCTCCTTGTTGCGATCTCAACCATTTGAGCAGTGTAGAGTGTTGAGATCATATTCACCACCCTCTTGTCCTTCCAACTTCGGAGACGGATGTCCTCATGACGTTTGAAAGACATTTCTCCGGTTTTTAGAGTTTTTGAGGTGGCAACTAGATCACTGGGCATACCGCAATTTTGGCGCATGGTTCCAGCAACGCCAAATCCCCTCAACTGCAACACTTGCGTCAACTTCACGCTTTTATAAAAGTTGTCCATGTAGACGTGGTAACCTTTACCCTCATAGGGTTGCAAAAGACCGGTCACAGTGTTCTCAAAGTTCCACAGTTACCGTCGTAAATCTGCATGGTACAGATGTAACCTGTGGAACTTTCGCAAACCAGCCTTACCATGATACCATATTTTACAATTTTACGGGGATTGTATACACGTAAACGTAAACGCCCCCTCCAGGCTAGCATGCCTTCATCAAGAGCCAACTTTTGATTGGGTATGCACACTCTCTTGAAGAGTGTACAGAAATGGTCAATCGGTCGCCTGACTTTGAAGAGCCTATCATTCCTTCATTTACGTCATCATTGTTATTGAAATGCAGGAATTTCAATATCAGCTGGAACCTAATTCTAGCCATGGTAGCACTGAAAATAGGCGTAGACAAGATGCAGTGGGTGGACCAGTACATTTCGAGTGTCGGTTTCTTGACAATGCCTGTCAACATTATTAGGCCTACAAATTTACTCATTTCTGGAACATTGACTGGCTTCCAGTTCTCAAAACGAGAAAACTGTTTTACGGGCCTAGGAGTTGTCTGGAGGAACTGGTCCGCATATCGGTTAGTTTCTGTACACAGAAACTCCATCAAATTGTCCGTAAAAAATATAGAAAAGAAGTCCGTGCAATCATTCACATCATCAGGCTCAAATTGTAGGCCTGGATCGCCGGTAAATTGCGGAATGATCGGCTCCTGATCGACATCAGACCAATCATTAGGCCTGATCGGAATAATATTCTCGTACACACGTAATGGGATATTATCTGGACCAACTTATCCAACAAGAACGTTTTGCCTGTCATTTTGTTGGTTCTCACTGCCCCCGCGGACGTCAACATCACTGTCGCTGTCACTTTCGTAAACAATTTCACGTTCATCCTGACTAAACATACCACCGTTTGCAGAGCCATGATCATCTGAATCATCATCATCTACACTAAGGTCAAATTCGTTTTCCGACTCGTCATCCGCAAAAATCTCGGCTAAAACTTCACTTTCATTCAGTTAAACACAGCTAGATTTTCTTGAATTCGCCATTTTCACTGTCAACACTCGCTTTGTGAACAACAGCAATCAACAACAATGTTTTCACGGCTCCTGTAAGAACTAAATGAACCGAAAATCGCATTTTTTTAAGTGTGCTGCTATCTAGCGGGATATTGTAAAAAAGTTTCAGGGTCATCAACCGTAGCTACAGCGATCTGTGTTGCCGACGGCGTGAGTACGTCTATACAGGTAGTCGGCAATGGCGCGCGCGCTTAGACGTATTCGGCGTGGAATGTGTTAATTAATAGGTGTTTCAGCCAATCAAGTTGATCCGGTAAGATTTTGGGAGGGCAACTATGACGTTTTGAGTATTGGACGTGATTTTTGGTCCGTCAATAAACAGATTTTCATCAAAGACAAGACGTCATAGTCACATTCTAAAAAATGCTTTGAACAAATAACCACATTTGAGAACGCATTAAAGATTTTGCGGTGTACACTCTCCCTCCAGCGATTAAAACGTTTAGGCGATCTGTCTCCGTTTGGAAAACGATGAAAGAACACTCACCAGAAGATTCATACCTATCACCACTATTAATATTACAAGCAAAGACGGAACACTGAGGCATCGTGCATGCGAGACGGACCACCGTCAAGACTGGTATGCAAGCCGTAACCGCCTACCCCTGCGAGGCGAGCCGGCACTGTGACGTAGGTCGCCCGAACAAAACAGTCGTAAACACGAGAACTGGGAGGGTAGGCGTCATAAAACCATTAAAAACAGGATACGACGCGACTGATCTTGCGAACCTCAAAAGTGGTTGCCAAATGTTTCTTTCTCCTTTAAGGTGAGCTGTTGGCACCCTATCTCTTTATGTCATTCACATGATCCAGCCTTTTGGCATTCCTTTCAAACTCATGTTATGTATGAATAAAGTGTATTTAAATTTTAAATTTAATCATTTGACTACTACTTTAGAGTAGTTAGATTTTCTCATAACCCTTGGTTTTATATGCTACTGTGAAGCATGCTTGATCACTGTAAAAATTTCCCCCGAGTTCATTTCTGTGTTAACTTTACCCCAGCCATCACTCATGGTTCTCAAGAATGGGCTAAACAGTTGTTAATATTAAGAATAAGAACTATTCATGAATTTCACTTTCTGTCAGCTCAGCGTCATACCCATACAAATCACTTCTACTACTTTTAGAATCTAGCTATATTTTGCTAGCTACAAATATGAGCCTGATTTTTAAGTGATGCACAAGCTATTTTCAAAGTACCTAGGCAAATTTAAAATTTTGTTCTTGCAGAGTTCAACTTACGAATCTATTTATGAGCCAATCAATCCCCGAGCTCCAAGCGAGATTTCTTCCCGCTCCAACTACTCGCTGTATGCTCCGTATGTAAGCGGATCTCAGTCGGGAGGCCAGAAGCCCTTGCAAGGGGGCAAGGAAGCAGAGGTCGATGCCCTTACAGATCTTCTTGTTCAGTCCATGGACAGTTCACCAGATTCAGATATCTATGGTAAGAGACAATTTGTGCCTCAAAGGTACCACTGCCAGCCAACCATTATTGCAATTGATTATTAGCCTGTACAAAGTACGAGATAAGATTACAAGACCTACTCAATATCCCAGCAGAATTTTAGGAAACCTTGAGTGTGGAGATTCGGTACTCATTATTCACTGCCATGCATTCACTGGGCAACATTCAAAACATGTTTCGATAAAAATGATTCATTCCAGAACAAATTAAATGCTACACATTTTCAGCCTACGTATTTTCAATTTAATATTTCTTGTACGATTATTGAATCATAGCAGATTTTGTTGAAAATATTTTTGTTTTTGTTTAATATTTGCATTCTTATTTAGGCCCTACTACGTTTGAACAAGTTACATTATAAAAATAAATGAAACAATTAGGAAAAGGCCAATTGGCTAGTTTAGTATGATTGGAGAAGGGTTGACAGGTTGGGAAAGCATAGAGAACATAAAGAACATAAAACCCAGCCTGAAGGGCTGGGGGCGACAAAACTTTTCACCTGCTGATGACAACTGCAGCTAATTTAAAGTTGTTTGTTACCTTAATCCACGACGCGTTTCTTCCTTCTGGGACTCATCAGGCGGATGGTGGCCACTAAAAATCAGCTAACTACATGCAAACAAAACTCACAACACATAACCAAACTACCTACCCTACTAGAAAGACTACTAGTAAGCTCGGTGGGGCTAGGCCCTAGCCTACGAGGTGAAGTGGCATTTATAGGCCTACCTGGCATTCCGCAGAAATTCATAACTTTGGGGTCGTTATCCTGAATTTTCAAATCACAAATCTCTCCTGGGACCCTAGGCCTACGCACAATCGCTATTTCGTCGCCCTGACCAATGTCACCTTTTGCGCCAATGCCTACGCCTTCTTCTTCAGCATCATCACTTTGGACTACATCACTTCCATAACTCGATCTCACTTTCATTCTCTGTAAATTCGATGTCACTCTCATCAAACTCAGAACCACTATCCAAAAGGATTGAATCCACAATTTCATCAGTCAATGCTTTACGTTTCGCCATGTTGTGAAACTGGCAAGCGAAAACACAACAAACAACAGTTGATCTTCTACTAGATTCTCCTATCTTCTATTAGATTCTCCTATTCACTATTGTCTGTGATTTTTAACCAATCAGGGAATTTAGCATTATAAACTTGGACCTTCCACCAGGTGCCGCTATCTGTGAGGAAACCAGTGAACTAAGTACAAAAATCTCAGACGCAAACGGCGCGAAAATCAACACGAGAAACTACCGTATTGCGGAAATGAGTCCAGCGGCCATCTTTACGAGAATTTACCGTATCCATGGCGCAATGGGTTAATAAAAATAGTACAACATAAACATTTCAGTAAACATTAGGGTTGTGCGAACTTACGAATTTCGTACTCGAACTCGAACTTTAGAGAAGTTTCCCTCCTATTTCCTCTTTCCCCCTCCTATTTCACTTTTGGGAATTTCTCTAGTGACCAACACTTTATATTAGTGCTGTGCGAGCTCAACTTTTTTCTTCGAGTTCGAGTACATGAAAAATTGACCTTTTCGAGTTTGAGTTCGAGTTCAAAGTAAAAAATCCCTTAAAGAGAAGAGAATGAAAATAAAATTGGTAGGCCTAATCAAAAATGAAAATCTTTGAGCCTACCTACTTCAAATATGGCAAATTAACAAATATATCAAATAACTAAGCCTCCTAGGCCTTAGCCTAAACAGGAAACTAATGGTGACTGATAAAGCCTAGGGTAGCCTAGTAGCCTAGGTCTAGCAGAACACTGGCCAAAGGGCTTAGAATAGCTAGAAGACAAACATACATAGCCTAGGCCTAGGAGCCCTACCTGTCTTACTAAGAGAGTTTGGGTCTTGGCTCTAGTCCCTGGGCCTAGCCTTACACCAATAACATTAATTTGGTCACAGCTTAGACCTAGGTGATAAAGTAAAGGCTTTTTGTAATTGGCCTTCCCCTAGGCCTAGGGTCCTAGCCTTACCAGACGCCTAGACTAGGGGGCTAGGCCCTAGGCTTTAGGGGCCTAGGCCTAGCTTAGCCTAGGATAGTGGCATTATTCTCCCTTGTTTTCTTTCCACTGCCATTCTTATTTATTGTAAGTAAAAAATGGAATTTCGTAATTTAAAAAAATCAAAAATGAAAATAATATAATATCTAGGATAAAAATCGTCTTAAGTCCTCTCTAAGATGCAAATTCATGTTTACTTCACACACCAGCTGATACCTCGGTGGCCATCTTGTCACCGCCTGCTATAGAAAGAATAAGAATCAACACACAACACACACATACATATTTGCAAGGTGCCGAAAAAGCGGGAAATTTGAACTCGAAAAGTTCGAGTTCACGTGAATAGGGAACCTAAGTTTTGAAGGCGGGAAGGAAATTGGTTCTCTCTGGTCTCAGCGCCCATAAGAATTAGCATGGTACGAAAATGTAACTCGCCGTATCTTTTGACTCGCGCAAAAGAAATCTAAACCAATAACATCACAAGATGCATAATTTTGTAAAGAAGATGATGGCATTCTACTTTGCTCGATGACGCTTCCTAAATTCAAACTATTATGAGTTAAATGGACCCATGTTTGCGCGCTGTCGCAAATGTACTCTGACTGAGCGGCAACCTAAGCGAGACGCAGCCACGTTGTGTGCAGCTGTGGCATCCTCGCATACCACGCGCCTGTCCATGGTTGCTAAATGTACTTCGCATTCAAGATTTTGTTGGCACATTAAAGGATATTTTATTAGTAATGTATAATCTAGTACAACCCAGTGACCTCACAGTAGCCACAAAGCAAGTCGGATACCAAATGTTATGCTGATGCCACGGACAACATGTTTTTACGTGCTTTTTCATGAGCAGTTTGGAAGGTTTGGCAACAGTGTAAATGTAGAGTTCACTTCAACTCAAAACAAATGTCATTAATATTTGTGATAGAGCAGAGTTATGTTTATCCACGCAAAGAGGAAAGATTAGTTTCTTACAGTATAAATATAATTCCGGTCCGTGGTCGGGTTCTCGCGCTATCGCTTACGAAACATTTAGCACGGGTTAATCGCCTATACCACGCTGACCGGAGAGAACCGGACAACGCCCACTTAGGTTCCCTATATTTACCCGAATCCCAAGTCAAACTCGACTTGAACTTGAAATTACTCGAACTCGCACAGCACTACTTTATATTCTCTAGCTACATCGTTATCCTTTAGTTTCCACACCCGTATCTTCTTTTCTTGGATTGTGCTCTTCTTTACTTCCTTTAGTCCTTTAAATTTGGCAACTAGGCCTACTAGTCTGTGGTCACTATTCGCGAAAAAAAGTCTATCGAAGCGCTGCGGCGGCGGCGCGTATACTACGCATTGCGGTATTGGTTGTCATTGGCGGCGATCATCCCATAAGTAAACAAGGCTCGTTGACTTCGTTATTATGTCTCTATGGCAAATACGAATGTTTGTAATAGCTACTGCTCCGTTCCTAAATGCAACAGTAAGGGGAAAGGTGTGTGTTTCCATCTTTTTCCTAAAGACCTGACGCTTAAAAAGAGATAAGCACACGTATTGAAAATCGGGAAAACTACTAGGACTAGCCTATGCCTAGGGGGTAGGGCCTAGGCCTATTACAAAGTATGTATGGCCTATGTGTGTGGCTCATACTTTACAAACCAAGAAAATATTTTAAAATAATAGGTTAATGAAGAAATATAAATCCATTGCTTATGCCTAGGCCCTTGCAGAGATGTAGGTTTAGGGTAGGACTATCCGCGAGCTGTCAAAATGGGCGTAGGGCTATAGGGCTAGGCCTAGACTATAGTCGCCCTAGGCCCTAGATATATATAAAAAAAACAGTCGTAAGCCTAGGCCCTAGGCCAAGAATGTACACTTAAAACTCTTTTCTTCACCAGGAACGGCCGTTTCTTTAACGTAGCACATATCCTTCTTTGGTCTTGGAACATACAAAGTTCCTGCAGTTCGTTTTAGCTTGCCCGCCACTTCTTCTCAAGATCGGTGCAGCTGATCTTCAAGTGAGGTGATGTAAATCGTAACTAATCACTAATCAGGTTCTCTATGTACCTCGTAACAATCATAGACTTGTATTACTGAATAGAATAGACAATAAATAAGTAAAGGAAGGAACTAAGGGTAGGGCTAGGTAGGCCTAGTCTAGGCAATGTTAATGGCCAGAAGCCTGCCTTGTGCACCTGTTTAGTCAAATCATCACGTTCTGTTATTATTAGGCCTACTTCCAATTTGTGAGGCGGCGTTAATTTTTAGGTTTGTAAACATAGTGTGAAAATCTCAAAGCAGTCTGTTTCTGCCTTTAATCCCACAGCATAGCCTAGGACCGTAGGCCTAGGCCCTAGTAGGCTAGGCTATGTGATTTGCTTCCTAAACACCTTCCCCCCCCTTAATTATAGGCCTACGGCCGTAGGCCATCACCTATAAACCTTATAACTTCGTCCCACCTAACCTTAGGGTTTTCTGACATTACAGATAATTATTTGGATTGGACAAATTGCACCCGAAAATACATGTGTGGAGATGGAGTGCGATCACTTTATACCGCAATGATCCGCCATGTTGTTTTTGTAGTGCTGCCATCTACCATGACTTTTTTTGGCCAATCCAGGGACACCCCCGGTAAAACTTTCACTTCCCGTAGATCCGGTTTTGGCTTCCCACCCATTAGTATATACCGTATTGTTCCGAATAAAGCACGACCTCGAATATAACACGACCCCCAATTTTTCAGAATCATTTCAAGAAAAAAGAAAAAAATCAAAGAAAATTAAAATGTACATGAAACACTTACAACAAAACATTTTGAACAATGTTAGGGCCTAGGCCTATGGTTTTTTACAGGGTAGGGCCAAGCACAAGCTCACAAAGGATCTGGAGCTATTAGCGAACTCAGTAATTGTAGAGAATAATGAATGGTTTGATGTCAATGAATTGGGACTTAATCATGACAAAACCAAATTGATAAACTTCCATACAGGTGTATCTAAGCCATTGAGTTTGGAAATATTTAGTAAAGGGACTCTTAGCATTGCTGACCAGAATAGGGCAGATTTACTAACTCCTACTTGTACAGCTGAATTTCTGGGTCTTACCTTGGACGAGAACATGAACTGGAAAGCTCACATTGCAAAAATAGTTCCTAGGCTTAGTTCGGCTTGCTTTCTTCTAAGGAAATTGGGCACTCTCTTGGATGAAAAAACTAGCAAATCTGTATACTTCTCTTATTTCCATTCCGTTATGTCATATGGAATAGCAATATGGGGAAATTCTACAGATAAACATAAAGTATTCTTGCTACAAAAAAAGGCAGTGCGTATAGTGGCCAAGGCTGGTTTTAGAGACAGCTGTAAACCTTTATTTAAGAAATTAAAAATTCTCCCTATGCCTTGCACATACATTTATGAAGTCATTACTTTTGTACACTGTAATTTAGAACAATTCAAAAAGAACTCGGATGCTCACCACCTTAATACAAGAAACAAGAACCAATTACGGATACAACAATGTAACTTGACAATGCGCCAGAAAGGTCTTGCTTGTGAGGGAATAAAACTGTACAATTGCTTGCCTGAGGGGTTAAAGGAAATAAGAGACGTAGACCGGTTTAAAAGTAAACTTAAAGAATTTCTTCTGGATAAATGTTACTATACAGTGCAAGAATATACATCCTGCTGAATTCTACTGTTTAGTTGACTGATGTATTGTACATAATTGATTTTCTACCGCACCTTAATGTTATTTGATATTCTGTCTATCTTAAACTATGTTTTTATATTTTTGCCATGCAATGTGTATATTGTATTTTTATATCTGGACATGTGATAGGCTATATATGTTTTGTTTTGTGTAACCTATTAACTATTTAACGAGTTGGGCCCGAGTGTCCAACAAATAATTGTAGCTTATCTTTTATCTTACACCCTGTTTAACTGCTGTATAATATATAATATGAAACTTGACAACTCGAATGTTCTAATATACTATGTATACCAAAAGAATTTTAAAGAGACTAATAAAATGACTGACAGTTCACCAGTCTGATTCCTGGTCTTCAATGTTTACGTCGTGGGGGGGGGGGGGGGTGGGGGTTATACTAGGCCCTAGTATCTATGGTCGTAGGCCTAGGCCTAGCTCCTTCGCAATCCCTTGCTGATTTGTAAGGCAGAGGAACCTTTCTTTTCCACGCGATCAGCAGTCTTCATTTGTTCATCTTGAGCCATTTCATCTTCTCCTTCATCACTCATTATTACGTTACGTAGACTCTTAGCTCTTAGCAACGTAGATAGACAACCCCGACAAACAAAATCTATGTAGGTCAAGCTAGGTCACGATGTGATCACGGCTAAGGATTCTGACGACTAGCAGACAGTTTCGCCCAAGGTTCGGCCGAGTTCAGTGGCTTCGAGTGGGTGGGCGGGGCGAAGCGCAGCAGACTATGCGCGGGAGTTGTATAGAGGCGTGGCCTATGTTCAGGCGCTATTTCAAATGCAAGCGTGCGGAAATAACGCGAGTGCTGTTTTTGAGATTGTATTTTCGGAAAAAAACATCGCGCTATATTCGGAACAATACGGTAGTAATAGAGATAGGCCAATTCCAGATTTGGTCGATTCCGATTCTTAAATTATTGTGTGGGATTCCGATTCTTATACTAACCAAGCTTAGACACAGCCTGTAAATAAACACAATTATATGTATAGTTGGCCCATGCCAAGAAGGGAGATGCGCGCCTTTCAGTTTGAACTAAGAGTAGTGTTGGGGGTAATATCAATACGCGGACTATTTACGCACGTAGTCATCCGCGCACTACGCAGAAAAGCCGTCGTACACATCGAGCATCACTCTCTGAAGCGGGAGCCTTCTAAAGCTTAGCGCCGAGATCGGGAAAACATTCTGCAGGCTGTGAGCGAGCGGCAATTTTGAAATACGAAACGTCAACGAAACTGATTCATTGACAATCCACCACATGGAACAGGCAATTGCATATGTCGCCAACTCACACACACACACGAAAGTAGGTCTACTTCCTCGAAAAATGCTTATTATACATTGTATAATAAGGGAAGGGATACATTAATGTCGAAAATGGAAAACTAATGAGCTAAATGACCTACCAGATAAAACAGCCATAACCATATTACATTACTTATAAAATTGTTTAGGCCTAGTTGAACTAGTTCAGAACTAGTTTTGTGCTCTAAAAATGTTAATAAGGGAGTTTATAGACGTAGCTTTGATAGGCTCAGTGATTTGTAGAGAAGGGACAGAGGTGAAAATCTTTCTCTGTGGATATGGCAACCCTTTTTCCCAAATAAATTCACTGGCAAATATGTTCTTCTGTTATTAAATTGTTATAAAATCCTTTTGCAATTTTGAATTGTGTAGGCCTCCAGTAGGCCTACTAGACTTACAATTTAATATACCTACTCAGATTATTTTGTTTTTTGATATCATGTATTTTGTCATAGTATTTAATTTGTAATCCAATGACCACATGATACTTGTGAAGCTTGCTCTGTTGTTGATTGGTCTTTAAAGTAAAGCAAGGTAAAATAGAAGATACTCAGAAAGATTTACTAAATTGGGATGGAAGAGTTCAGGTATAGGCCTACATTTTTTTAAGTTCAAAAGTTTAAATTCAATGAAACTTTGAATTAATCATCAAGTAGGCTACCTATCTAAATAGTGCAATACATTGTCTGTCAGTACTATTTTAACATTATAAAAGGCATAGGGCATTGAATATATTAAGTTATAACGTAGGCACACCCTAACGGAAATAAATTGAGAATTTTATTATCGTAGTAAAGCGTGTTCCTTCATTTCAAAGTTTTGGGAGGGTCGTGGGTGGGTTTCATCTTTAAAACTCCTTCTTTGCACTTCTCTAGTAGGCCTAACATAATTATTTCCCTCCTAAGCAGGCCTAGCAGGTATCTGAATATGAGGAAGAAGTCCCTGGGCAGGTTTCACATAAAAAATATTACAGTATTGCATGAGAACACAAGACTAGCAATGACATTTGTTAGTTAATTATTTTAATACTCTTGATTTCAAGCCTGAAAAGGAACAATGGATCCACATGCACAGATAATAATAATGGAGTTGGCATACATTTTTGTAATTTTACCATCAATGCTTTTACTAATTTAAATGCTAGCCAGTTTTTATTCCATTGAAATAGACTATTAACTGGATTCTAGTTACCAGTAGTACCCTAAGTAACTTTTTACTAATAAGTGATATTATAGTACCGGTATGGACATTTTCTACGAAGGCCTAGGCCTATTTACTACTTATAAGGCATTCCGCATTATATACTTTCTGGATGAATAAATTTCTATGTAGGTGACCAGTGTTGAGTTTCAATGTATGTCTTTATTTAGATTGACCACCGCCAGGGGCGCTACATATGTGTTCATGGTTACAATTTCAGGTTACAAGATTACCAACATTAAAGACTAATATACAACATCTCCCTTCTTCCAAAATGTTCAAGTTTGCACACTGTCTTGTATGTAATCTCATCTACAAAATAAGACACTCAATTAAACAGATTTTACACAAACACATAATTGCTTACAAAAAATATAGCCTATGAGAAATGTTTCAGATTAATAATGTTTTTTCAGAACAGATTATAAGTAGCCTATAACCAATGTTATTATCATGTTACAAAATTGACAATAAATGATTGACAATAGGATTAATGATTTATCTTACATCTACACATAGTCAGTCATCCAACGAGGCTTGGATATCAAACGTCCATGTTTTGATCTGACTTCACGTGTGGTTAGATTAGTTTGAGATTGAGCAACAGATGGTGTTGGTGATGCTACAGAAGGAGTTTCCAAATTTTCTAATGGCTTTTCTACTGGTTCAACCCAATCACAATTAGGTCTAGGTTGCCAGTCAGCCTTGTCTACACCTTCCGACTGATTAAGTAAACTGCTACGATTTCTGCGATAGACCTGACCTTCAGGGTTCACTATCTCATAAGATCGTGGCAATTCACTCTCCCTAATCACCTTGGCCGGTACCCATTCATTACCCTTCCTCATTCGGATCAAATCTCCAGTTTTTAATTGTTTTAACTGTCTAGCCGTCTGATCATAATAAACTTTTAAAAGTACATTTTTCATTGCTAGCTTTTCCTTTACATTATCGATTAAATTGGGTTTTAACAAATCTGTCTTGACGGGTAACCTTGTTTTTAATCTACGACCCATTAGCCGTTGTGCTGGCGAGCCTAAGGCTCCACTGCCAGTGTTTCTGTATGTAAGCAATCCTAAATGTGGATCACTTCCATCAACAAAAGATTTTTTAAGTATTCTCTTTACTGTTTGTACAGCACGTTCAGAACAACCGTTTGATTGAGCATACAGAGGGGAACTGGTTACATGTTGAAATCCCCAATCCTGAGCAAATTTCCTGAATTCTAAACTAGAATACTGTGGGCCATTGTCTGTAACAAGAGTACAAGGAATCCCATGGCGCGAAAAAATCGCTTTCAAGTTTTCAATTACTGTAGAGCTTTTTGTATCAGAGAGTTGAGCTATTTCTATGTATTTTGAATGGTAATCGACAACTAATTGATACTTTTTTGTTTGAAATTCAAACAAATCCGATCCAACCTTTTGCCATGGATGGTCTGGCACCTCATGGGGTAACAAAGGTTGCTTTACATTATTGTTACGATATTTTTGACATATAGAACAGTTGTTGACAAGGTTTTCAATATCCTTTGACATATTCGGCCAGAACAATGCATCCCTAGCACGTTCTTTACATCTTTCTATCCCGAAATGCCCATCATGTATGACTTTAAGCATTTCTTTTCTCATAGTACTTGGTACTATGATGAGATCATTTTTAAACAATAATCCCTGTTCTTCAACAATCATTTCCCTATAGTTCCAGTATGGCTTAAGACACTCTTCTACTTCATCAATTTTAGTAGGCCATCCTCTAAAATACAATTGTTTAAGTTTAGATAACACATCATCGTGTTCTGTTTCCCTTTTAAGTTCATGCAATTTATCTGGTGATACTGAGACATTACTTAAGAACATAGCATTCACTTGATACTGAACCTCTTGTTGTAAACTTTCATCTACATCTGTATCATTAAGAAATGCTCGAGACAATGCATCAGCTACATGCATTTCTTTGCCTGGTTTGTAACTAACAATTAAATCATACTTTTGAATTCGCAACATCATGCGTTGCAGACGCATGGGAACTTCAGATAAAGGTTTTTTAAACAATATTTCCAATGGCTTATGGTCAGTTTCTACATTCACTCTCTTACCGTAGACATACTGGTGAAACCTTTCACAACCGAATACAATAGCATTAAGCTCCTTCTCAATATTTGCCCAACGGCGTTGTGTATCTGTCAATGCTTTTGATGCAAATGCTATCGGTCCATTGTTCTGCATAAGTACAGCCCCTACCCCATTCTGAGAAGAGTCTACTGATAAGATAAGTGGTTGATTTGCATCAAAATACCTAAGTACAGGAGCCTGTACAACCATATCTTTAACTTTCTGATAGATTGCTTCATATGTTGCATTCCAAGTCCAATCTACATCTTTTCTAGTCAACTGACGCAGAGGTGCTATTGTGTTTGAATATCCATCCACAAACTTAGCTAGGTAATTAACCATACCAATAAATCTCTCTAAATCCTGCTTACATGTAGGACTGGGCATCTCCCTAACAGCCTTGACTTTATTTTCATCGATTTTTAAACCTTCACTAGTCATTTCATGACCTACGTAAGGCACGTTTTCTAGGCCAATTTTACATTTAGCCCTGTTTAACTTTAACCCTTTTGCACGAACCCTGTCTAATACACGTCTGAGTCGGTCATCATGTTCCTGCTTTGTACGTCCCCAGACTAGAAAATCATCGATATAAGTCTCGACACCTTCTATCCCTTCAAATATTTCCTTAACTATACGATGAAATGCCTCAGGGGCACAACAAATACCATATGGTAACCTCTTAAAGGCATACCTGCCTTGTGGACTGTTAAACGTACATAACCTACTGCTTTCGTGATCCAGCTTTATCATCCAAAATCCTGAATTGGCATCGAGTACAGAAAAATACTTTGCTCCATTTAATTTAGTCGATACCTCTTCAATCGTGGGAAGTTGATAGTGTGACCGCTTGATAACTTTGTTTAAATCCCTTGGATCTAAACAAACTCTAAGTGAATTATCTTTTTTACTTATCAGAACCAATGGGTTGACCCATTCTGTTGGTTCACTGATTTTCTCAATAACCTCTAACTTTTCCATACGTTCCAGTTCCTTAGCTAGCTTGTCACGTAACATTACAGGTACTTTCCTGGGTGCATGTACCACTGGTGTTGCATTTTCCTTTAAATGTATGCGAAATTCACCCTCTAGACACCCTAACCCTTCGAATACATCCTGGTATTCTGACAAAATTTGTACACTAGGCTTCTCACTTAGGTTTAGACCTACAGAATCTACTTTGATCAGCAAAAGATCTTTACAAGCCTTTAGGCCTACAATTGGCACAACTTGTTTGTCTACAATCATAAACTTTAAATGAATTTCCTTGCCTTTGTACTTACATGGAATAGTACTTTCCCCTATCATAGGTACTAGGTCACCTGTATATGTGGTCAACTTAACCCTACTTTTACAAACTTGATTCTGTGCAAATCCTAACCCTACAAATGTGGATAATGCCATATCATTTGCTTGTGCACCAGTGTCCACTTTTAACGACACATTTTTACCATTTATGTTAAAATTTTCATACCACTCATCTTTAGAAGTGAGTGTGTCCACTGTCAGATTTCCAATCACTAACACTGAGTCTAGGCCTTCATTTTCGTCAGCTGCTACTTCATGCACATTCACTCTCTTCGTGGGTCTAGGTTTAGACATACCTGTACCAGCAGAACTGTTACTTAATCTGCAAAACTTGCCAAAGTGGTTCATCCCTTGACACTTGAAACACTTCCGTCCAAATGCTGGGCAGGTCTTGGGAGGATGATTCCGTCCACACCTCTTGCAAATGAATCCAGGGCGTCCATCGCTCGGCGTTGATTTGGATCTATCTCCTTCTCCAGACTGCGTTTTCTTCCTCCATGTGGTTTTCTTCACTTCATCCACAGCTAGGCCTAGGCCTGTGGCATGCTCGACCTCGGTCCCCAAAGCTTGAATCTCTTGCTTCGACCGTTCAGCACTTTGACATAAAGTGATTGCTTTTTCCAAGGTCAAGTTGTTAACTTCTAACAACCTTGTTTTTACTCGCATATCCTGAACACCACACACAATTTTGTCTTTTATCAGACTGTCCCTGAGCTCTCCAAACTCACATGAAGCACTTTTCAGTTTCAAATCGGTAACCCACTGATCAATTGACTCACCTGGGACCTGATTTCTCATGAAGAAGTTATGACGTTCTACAGTTAAATTTTTTCGAGGAGTGCAATATTCAGTAAATTTTTCAAGTATTACTTTCAATTTCTTCTTGTCGGCTTCAGATGCGAACTCAAAAGTGTTGAATTTATCAACAGCTTCCTTGCCAGCCACGTGCAAGAACAAAGCGCACTTGACATCCTCATCTTCCTTATGATATTTCGATGCAATTAAGTAAATATCAAAAGCTTGTCTGAAGTTTTTCCAGTTTACAGATACATTACCGTCGAAATTCAACGGCGCTGGCGGATCTAACTTGTCCATATTCACCGATGATTACAAATTAATTTTCTAACGAAATTAATCCCCACTTCGTAACACCATGTTGAGTTTCAATGTATGTCTTTATTTAGATTGACCACCGCCAGGGGCGCTACATATGTGTTCATGGTTACAATTTCAGGTTACAAGATTACCAACATTAAAGACCAATATACAACAACCAGTGCCTAGTCTCAAAACATAGTCTGTGAATGTAATGATGACATTATAAGAATATTTTAAGATTCCATTGCAATGTGAAGCATAAAACCTAGGAAATAAAGCCACATTAGGCACGGTGTGGTAGCGGAATCAGCTTTACAACTTGTCACATCATTATGACATGTCAATAAAACATTTTTTACTAACCAATCAGGACATAGGATTTCTTAAAACTGAATCAATTTCTTACGACGAGTGGGACCGGGTCTAAGCTGCATGCGCCAGCTCATCTCGGTTCGGTCACAAACATTTTTGACAAATAGAAAAGATGGACTGCCGTCATGGGCAGCAGCCACATGGTCAAAATGTTAGGCAGTGTTTGCACTTAACGTCTGTATTGAAATACCGTATAGTGATGATGAAATAATATTCTGCTTACGAACGGAACTGGTAAAGACGTGTAACTGTTAACAGACTAATCACGGTACCGGTAATGAAAAGCTGGAGCCATACCTATGTGCACCGGGCGGTAGGGCCTACCCGGATATCTATATACAGCCCTTCTAGAAATTAAGATGAAAATATTGATCTACATTAAAACTAGGCTTATATGCATAGGCCTAGGCTACTTTTGTTCATATAAATGTCATAGGCCTAGACCTGGAGTAGGCCCTAGGTCTACATGGTATTTAAGCAGGTTGTGGTGTGTTGCTGTCACTTACTTTCCTAATTCTAGGCCATACCCATTACTGAAAGACAATTTGTGCTCCGGTAGGCTACGTTTAGGCTACTGTAGGCCTACGGCCAGTGGTTAAAGTGGATTCGGAATATTAACGGTATGCACTTATGCTGAAGAGAGTATTGAAGCGGAAGTGCCGGAGGGTCTGGGGGGCGCTGCCCCCATTTTTGCCCCGCAGGGAATTTTTTTAGGGGTGTTGACAGAAACACTTATAAATCACTTTAAAACGGGTCTATGTTTGTTTTTGTTTACCAATATTGGGGTAACATAACATAACTTAACGGTTGCAAATGGGCCCTTCCGCCCGGTGGCAACCACTCACTCCCCCCAGACCTAATTACTGTCCCCCCCTAAAAACGATCTAAATTCCCTTAAAGACCCACTACCTACAATATCCCCCGGCAAGTCATTCCATTCCCTAACAGTCCTTTCCATGAAACCATACCGACCCAGATCCGTTCTTACTACTTGACGCTGGAACTTCCATGAATGATCCCCCCTTCCCCTGTAAAGCCCCTCTTGTAGCCAATTGCGGATGTCCCCCCACCCCCTACTTCCCCTAGCCGCCCTGTACATATTGCACAACCTAACCTCCCTTCTTCTTCCCTCTAATGACTCCCACCCCAACTCTCCTAACATTGCAGTGACACTGTCATATACTCTCTCTACATTCCCCTTATCATCCTCTTCCCACCGCCACCGCCTAACCTTTCCCGTAACCCTTCTTGCCGCCCTACGTTGGACTTTCTCTACTTCCAAAACCTCTTCCAACTTATACGGATCCCATGCCGCCGCCCCATACTCCAGGACAGGTCTAACCACTACCTTATATGCCCGATCTTTAACCTCCCGGCTGGCCCCTCTTAGATTTCTCATAACAAAACCCAGAGCCCTATTTCCCTTCTTAACAACTTCTTGCACCTGATCCCCCCAACCCAAGTCCTCTGCCAACATCACCCCTAAGTACTTATACGTTCCTACTTTCTCCATAACAGCCCCCATTAAAGTGTATGTCCTACCTACCTTAATTATTCTTCGCGAGAAACCAACCACCTTACATTTACCTATGTTCAAACCCATCTTATTTGCTGTGACCCATTCCTCTATTACCCCCAGATCTGCCTGCAACAGCCTAACATCCTCAATCCCCCTTATTGCTCTATACAAAACACAATCATCTGCAAATAATCTTATTCTTGATGTTATTCCCTGCCCTATGCCATTTATAAACATAATAAACAACAAAGGTCCTAACACTGAGCCCTGCGGTACCCCCGATGTAACCTCTATACTATGTGACAAGGTACCCCCAACCCTAACCCTCTGAGACCTACCTCTCAAGAAATCTCCAACCCACCTCACCACTCCTTTATCCCCCACCACATTGTTAACCTTCTCGATTAGCAAATCGTGCGAGACTTTATCAAAAGCCTTTTCAAAATCTAGAAAAACAGCATCTACTTCCCCCCCCACTGTCCAAAATGTCCCCAATATCCTGAACTAATCCTACCAGTTGAGTGTCACAAGAAAAACCTTCCCTGAAACCATGTTGAGCATCCGTGAACCACACCTCCCCTTCCAATGAGTTCCTAACATAGTCTGCAACTACCCTCTCCATAATTTTGCTCCCTACTGAAGTCAAGCTAACTGGCCTATAATTTCCTATTGTACATCTATCGCCCCCCTTATGAATTGGCACCACGAGTCCCTCCCTCCAACCTTCAGGGATCTTACCCTCACTTAAAGACTTTCTACATACATCCCCTAGAAACCTTACCGCGGCATCACCCCCAATTTTTAAAAATCTGCACCCCAAGCCGTCCTGCCCTGGAGCCTTTCCTACAACCATCTTGCCCAACACCCTCTTTACATCCCTATCTGAAATTGTGAGTGGGGTGTCCCCCCTTTCCCCTTGCCACTGCTCTCCTGTATCCCTATTCTCCTGAAACACCCCCCCATAATAGGAATTTAAAGCCTCCGCCTTATCCTGGTCGCTAACGTATATCCTTTCCCCCTCCCCCTTAAGAGTAGGTATTGCCACCCGTCCTTTTTGTCCCCTTAAGTGCTTGTATAAACTTGTCCCGCTGTCCCTAATTCCCCGGTCCCCATCCATTAACCTCATCATATAATCGTCCCTAGCGTCAACCTTAGCCCTATCAAGTATCTCCTCCCATTCCTTAAGCTTTTTCTTACCCCTCCCAGTCCTCCGATACTTCCCATACACGCTCCTACATTTTCTCTTCAACCATCTAATTCTTCTATTGTAATAAACCGGATCCCCATTTTCCCTTTTTGCTACCTGCGGTACAAACCTTTCCAAAAGAGCCCTAAATATATCTAGAAAACTTTCCCACATCTCATTTACCCCCCTTTCCTCCCGAGACCACTCCTCATACATTCTTCCTAATTCTTCTTGCAACCCTTGAACATCTGCCCTATCATACCGCCTCATCAACTTACCCCCAATTTGATCCCCACCTCCCTCGTCACCATGCCCTACTAACGCTAACTCAACTATTGGGACTCTGTGGTCACTTATCCCCTCTACAACCTCGGACCTGACTAAAACCTCTTCCGGCCTAACTAATATTACACCTAAAATATTATTTTCCCCCCTTCCGGTGTCCCTTGTACCCTCCCCTACAGCCTGTATAAACCCCTCATTAACTACCATACAAGCCCACTCCTGCTTCCTACCTCCTACATCCTCTCTCCCCCCTTCCCAATGCACCCCGGGCAAGTTTAGATCCCCTGCTATAACCAACACTCTATCCTTACTACGCACTACTACCTCCTCTAGCTTATTTAAAACCTCCCATTCCCCATTATCACTAGGTCTATACACGCCTACCACATCCATGGAAGTTCCCCTCCCCAAGGTAACCCTAACACCCAGCATCTCAACCACCTCATCTGACCACAACAGTCTCCCCCTAAGCTCATGCCTACAAACTATCATCACACCCCCCCCCCATACTTGGGATTGTATGCCTATATTTTACTAATGTTATATTGCAGAGTGTATATTCTTACGGCAGACCTAGGGAGAAGGCTCGTTGAAGAAGTTGATCCAATCTCAACTTTACTGTACGTTACGTTATTTATTCTCAATTTAGCCAATCACAGCCCATTTCCGAGTGGCTACCCCGGTCTACCCTTGTTGTGTTGTTATGTGATTGTAAATGTAAACACCACATTAATTTTACCGTACGTTAGGTACGTTATGTTTTAACGTCTAGTTCAACGCCTAGCTAGGGCCTACCAACCGTCAGGGAGTTTAAGCTGATTACGAATTATGTGAGGGCCTATGTTCTTATCCTAGGCTAGGCCTCTAAGGGCTAGTCTTAGGCTGTACTATAGGGCCTACATCTTGTTTTAAGTAGGCTCATAGGAATGCTCCAGACTTTAAAAAAACTTATGATACAGATATTTTTTTTGCCAGTGATAATAAAGAAGAAAGGGAAATATAAATAAATAAGTAGGCCCTACTTATTGCTAAGTGCAAGAAAAAGGCTTATTGTAATCAGTCTGTTGGTTAGTTGTGATACCCTACAGAATTTTGAGTGACTACAACCTCAGCAGTAACTTTGCTTCTGCTGAGTCTAGGCTAGTCCCTAGCAAATAGTTAGCTCAACGTAAGAATAGTTTTTAGCAATTCTTACGTTCTGTCGTAAGAATATACACTCCGTAATATAAAATTAAATTAGTAAAATATAGACATACGATCCCAAATACTACACAATATAAGCAAACAAAAACAAACGTAGACCCGTTTTAAAGTGATTTAAAAGTGTTTCTGTCAACACACCCAGCCCTAGACGTAGGCCTACCCCGACAACTTTGCTTTTGCTAGCCTAATGCCTAGGCTTATACACTAGTGCCCCTATAGTTAGGTTATCTACTTTCAGGTTTGTCTAGGCCTAGCCCCTGATGATGACATTCCTATCAGAGGCCCTACTTTCATTTCCCTATAGGCCTAGACCTAAACGTTAATTTACGGCAACTAGTACAGACAGTAAGAATAGTTTTTAGCAAATCTTACGTTCTGCCATAATAATAATTTTTAACATAATTTTTAACAATAATTCTTACGGTCTGCGGTAAGAATAATTTTTAACAATTCTTACGTTCTGCCGTAAGAATATAGGCCTACACAGGGTTTATATTATTCAACATAATTCGACAATGTGCATAAAATCTATCATAAATTAGTCGCGGTATGGCATACCGTCGGTAATTTTAGTAACGGTATGCATACCGGCTCATACCGCCCCACTTTAACCACTACCTACGGCTAACCTACAAGGGAATTAGGCCTACAAGCTAATGTGAGATCGAGCTATAGTTTGACCATAAAGGCTCTACGTTCCCGTGATAAAGGGCCTAACCTTGAAATCCAATCCAAGCTTGATGCTTCTAGACCATAGGCTGGGTTGTGAATGATTTGGAACCTATGCCTAGGGGCTAGTATGGCCTAGGCCTAGGATAAAGCAAGTCAGTTCTTACAGAACAGGATAGGATTGGACAGCAGAATAGTCAAATGGGTCGATGAGTGGCTCACAGGGAGAGTACAAGTAGTAAAGATCGGGACTCAGTATTCAGACCAATTACCAGTATCATCCGGGGTCCCCCAAGGAAGTGTGCTTGGGCCACTATTATTCCTCATATTTATTGATGATATAGGTGCTGGACTAAATGGAAATGTAATTCTAAGACTCTTTGCAGACGACTATATCATATACAGTAAAATCAAAGACATTAATGACTGCCTGATCCTCCAAATGATCATAGATATGATTATGCAGTGGGTTACTACAAACAAAATGAAACTTAATGCAGAAAAAAGTCAGCTGATAAAGTTTACTACCAAGAAAGCCCCCTTTAAATTCCAGTATAAAATGGAAGGCAAAGATTTGAAGTACTTGGAGTCCAGTAAACATCTAGGTATAATTCTTAATGGGAAACTGAACTGGGGGGATCATATAAATAAAGTAGTGAGCAAGGGAAATAAAAATCTTAACTTTGTTATGCGAAATCTAAGGGGTTGTAGTGCTCACGTACGGAGCAAAGCATTCACAGAAATAGTGAGGCCCACGCTTGAATATGCCAGCTGTATTTGGGATCCGCATACTAAATGCCATAAGGAAGCCATTGAAAAGGTACAAAGAAGGGCTGCCCGCAAAGTGCTAGGGAAATATGGGCGAATGTACAGTGTATCAGAAATGATAAAAGACCTAGAATGGAAATCCCTAGAAGATAGGAGAATATTCTCTAAACTGTGTGGAGTGTATAAGGCACAATCAGGTCAACCAGCTTGGTCGGATATTAATAAAAGACTGCAAGCAGCCACCTTCATTGGTAAAAATGACCATAGAAATAAACTCTTTGTTCCTAGATTTAGGACAGAAGTAGGAAAAAATTCATTTGTGGGGTCTGCAGTTAAGATTTGGAATGGTCTGGATAATAAGGTTCTAACCCCCCTACCCGATAACATAGCAGTTTTCAAAAACAGGTTAAAAGAATATTATTAAATTCAAGAAACTGGCCTGTATGGCCAAATTAGTGTTATATTCTAGGTACTTCTAGTAGATAATAGCTGATAATCTTATGTGCATATTACATGTTTCTTTTTTCAAATAATACATTGAAATGTAAATTGTATCTAGAAACTGGATGTTGTAAATGCTATACTATATGCCCTGTAACAGAGCAAAAGAGCTCAAAACATGGTCAATAAATAATGATAATGATAATGCTAATAGGGCTAGGCCCTAGGCCTACAAAAGTCCACTCAATAATGCCTAGTCAGCCAGAGGCCTAGGCCTAGTAGGCATATAGTCAACCCAAGTCATATAAAAACGTACATATTTTATTTGTAGGCCTTGGGCCTAGGGCCCGTTTTGGGGATCAAATAAGGGTCTCAGCCGAGGGCTAGGCCTAGTTAGTTTTATTTTTTAACTTGAACTGCCTATAGGGTAGGCTTAAAGCCCAAAGGTTCACTAAATATCCTGGTTGAGTTTTAGGCCAAGGCCTGGGGATTGACGTCTTTGTGATGACAAAAAATGACAAACTTCAATGTAGAGCTGAGCTTTGCCTAGGTAGGCCTAGGCCTACGCTATTTATTCATTTAGAAAGTTTGCCAAATTAATGCCCATCATTTTTCATACTATAATATCACTTTTCAATTACTTAGGTACTTACTGTAGATGTAGATGTAGATTTATTAGCCTCTTTGAAATTCAGTGGTATACAGGACATAATAATCAATAATCAATAATCAATAAAATAATAATAAGTTATAATAATCCTAATATTCTATTTCACATGGACAAATTCAAGCAGCCATGTTTGTATTTCTCTGGCTAGTGGCTACATCACTAGCAAAAAGCAGCTGGTCGTGACCACGCCTATTCCCCGGACTATTTTTGGTTGAAATATAAAATTAAGTAAATAATAAATATCCTCTTGGTAATGACATATTGGTGGTCAAAATACAAAATTATTTATTTTCGGGTTTTACTTCAAAATCAATGTAACATGAGAAAAACAATAAGTTTATTAGCAATGTTAATATTGCCAACCAAAGCACAAGAATTCCCATTGCTAGCACGACTCTGGGCACAGATGAGACAAAATTTTGAGATGTTATGTTGGCTATTCCGGATTTTAGCCATCTCCCTTCTTGGCGTGGGTCAACTATACTATACTTAGTTGCAACTTTTAAAGGAACCAAACTGGACGTAATGATTGAAGTTAGGAGGGGGCACATTTGAGCACAGGCAGTTTGAAATATAGCCCCAATGCTGCCATATATTGCTCGGACCTCTACAAGATGAGTGTGTGAAGATGTGTTTGTGTTTGAAAAGAAGACCGACGGAAGATATAGCAACATGCACCCGCATGCACCCAAGAGGGTCATTAACTAGGGTGCAGGCCGTGCTGGGATTGGCTTTCCTCTCCCCCCGCTATCCGCCAGTGCCCACAGTTGACCACATGCTTCACGGAGTTTTGCCATGTGCTCGCTCTTTTCAAATGAACCAGGCAGATAAACCCCACCCACACAGTAAAGTGATATCCGGTTTGGTTCCTTTTAAAGGTGACGGGAACTATAGTAGAAATGTTCTCTACAAAAATAATGTAAGGAATTATATTAGGGTTATGTGAAGCTTCGAAATTATCAAATCCAAATCAAATCTTTTAGTATTCGAATCCGAAATCGTAAAAATTCGAATACAGCGCCAAACACCCGAGACCGAGACACTCGGAAATATATCGATAGGTAGATTTTATAGTTTGCAATCGATCACGAGACAAGTGATAACATGGCCGCCGCGTACGTAAAAGAAGAATTTCCGTTCGCGTCTTGTTCAAGAAAATGCGACGTTTTTCCTGCATGTAGCATTCGAGAAACAACCGTGCGCTCTCCTCTCTCTCTTGGATGATGCTGGCAGGCTGCCTGAGGTGTTGCGCAATCGTACGCAGCCGGGTGCCGACTCGGAAGACAGGCGGGCGCCGTGTTTACGTCAGTCTCGTTTCACATGGGGAGGCTTATGCATTACTACTTGAACGATGCCCATCTCCGAACTCGTAGGTAATAAGTGCGGGTCTATGAAAAGGCCAGCTGATACAATAAATGTTATGTTTGGGCCTACTAATGTGCTCTTAAGGGGAATCCCTAGACCCAAATATGATTTCTTAAGAATGCAGTAAAGACGTCTGAAAAGTAAGTAGAATGTAAGAGGGGCTTAATAAAAGAGCGGATTATTTTTTTGAAATTTTTTTGACGGGACATATCCTCAGAATCAACAATTGTATTCAAATTACTGGAATCAGTTGCTCAAGTTCAAAATTGAATTTTTAGCAGGGTTTTTTTGTATATTATTTCTACACTCCTTTATCTACAACCTAAATAAAAGGATTTTTGGATTTATATGGTTTGTTGCGTTGCACAATTTTTTTCTCCTGCCGGTACAATTTCAAATTTTGTACCGTTTAACGGAAAAAAATCGTGCAACGCCTGAAACCATATAAAACCAATAATACTTATATTTAGGTTGTAGATAAAGGAGTGTAGAAATAATATACAAAAAACCACTGCAAAAAATTCAATTTTGAACTTGAGCAACTGATTCCAGTAATTTGAATACAATTGTTGATTCTGAGGTTATGTCCCGTCAAAAAAATTTCAAAAAAATAATCCGCTCTTTTATTAAGCCCCTCTTACATTCAACTTACTTTTCAGACGTCTTTACTGCATTCTTTAGAAATCATATTTGGGTCTAGGGATTCCCCTTAAGGGAAGCAGGAATGAAACTTATTGTCAAAGTTGATTTTTTGGGTTGAATATGTTATATTGTTAATCACAATTAAATTTAATAAAATTAATAATTTTTTTTGTTTTTTTTGTTTTTTTTTGCAAAAATTTAATTATTTTATGTTGCTATGACAACCATTGTATATTAACGACTCAGAAATTAATGTATATAAAAAAACAAGATTCAATTTTTTTTTTTACAATTATTGTTAGTAGGAATGTGCGGGTAGTGGTTTTTGAACTCGGGTCGGGTAATTGAAAGTACCCTCGGGCTCGGGTAATTGAAGTACCCTCGGGCTCGGGTAGTGAAATTTTTTTTTATTTGTGAATTCTTTTTTTTTTTTTAAATTTCCTACAAAACAGTTTTGCATTGGTTGCAGGTAGCCACTCTGGGCTGTGTTGACACGAAGTAGGCCTACTTCCAAATCGGTGTCTTATGAACTTTTGCTTGAGTAGGCCTAGGCCTAGTACAGTGAAACCCCGATATTATCGTTTTCCTGCATCAATCGTTCGTTATTCTCGGCAATAATATCGTAACGATCGTTTTCTAATATTTCCGATACGAAAACCCCAAGAAAAACCGATGCGATCGCGTATTTTTCTTTTCAGGCCGACGAAATCATGCGTTTGTACCAGCCATGCATCTGACGAAATCGCGCGTTTGCACCAGCCATGCATCTGAGGAAATTGCGCGTTTGCACCAGCCTTTCGGTCTGACTCCGCCCAACGCTCTGCTGCGCGCAACGATGCGCACTAGATCGAACTTCTAGATGAATTGCAACTTTGTTCTAGGCCTGCCGCCTAGGCATTCGACGATGTTTATTAGCGTTGTTTCTTTTTCACCATTCGCCTACGTATGTAATATTCAACTTGCTTTATGCCGTTATTAGCGTTGAATAACCAGAAGACTAGTAATGACGGTCAGTACAGTAGGGCCTATTACTCCAGCGGGGACAGCGCCGGAAGAGCCAAGGACACAGCATCATAGCATAGCCGCGCCCACGTCGTAGCGATTGGTCCGCTCCGACGTCAGCTGTTCGTTTGGCGTGTGAGCGGGAGGTTTAAAAGGAGCAGATTGGCGTGTTTCTTTATTACTTCTACCCGACCCGACTTTTTCGGGTAGGAATTGACGGCCCCGACCCGAGGTCGGGTAATTTTACCTACCCGAAAATTACCCGTTTTTCGGGTACCCGCACATCCCTAATTGTTAGCAAAAATTCCAATGTGCTGAATTAAAAAAAATCAAATCTCAAAGTTGAATACCCTCTGAAAAAACGGCACCGGTAATGTAATTACTGCTCATGAAGTACACCTTATTGTAACTTATATATTAACTTTAACACCCGTTTACTCAAAACTATACTTTCTTAAACTACGGTACTGATAAGTTAGGCAGTTTTGAAGCTAAAGCCTTAAAGTTTTCAGGACTAATTCTTTATTGTGTTTTAAAGAAACTATGTGTGGGGAATTTGAAAAAGATATCATCATCCAATTTTAACCCATAATTGTTTTGAAAAATCTCAATTTTCTGGGATTTTTTTTGATAATTAAAAAAAAAAATGTGGTAACCAGAGATTTTCAAAATTCAGAAATCCCCACACACAGTTTCTAGGTAACAGGCTAATCTAGAAGGGGAAAAAATTTTAGTCTCTTTGAAGACTAAATGCCAGGGAGTAAATGGTACCGGAATTTAGGCAATTTAAGGCTGTTCCAGACGCTGGGTGCAAGTTCCCCAAAAGTATTTATTTCGTCGTAATTATGTTTATATGTGGATATGGTGACATAAAAGTCAAATTTTGAATTTTTTAAAATAAAATTGAAGGTGTCCCGGTAGTTTAAAGTACTCCATGTTTCTACTGTTTCAATAAAAAAACTACTGGTTCAAACCGGACACAATTTAGTGTGCCTTTAGAATGAAGTTTCATGATGGTCTTATAGTTGGCCGATTGTAAATTTTTACAATAGATTTTAAACTGTGAATTTTCTCGCGTACCGCTACGTATTGTCTATAATTTTTGTCAGATTTTAAATTCTGTCATTTCTACCAAAAGCCATATTTCTAATAAGTGCTGTGCATAAGACATTGTGGCAAAACTGCACTTTCCAATGAGCTATCGCACTTTAAAATCGGTTAAGAACTTTTCAACAAGTAATGGTAATTTCGAGTGTATTGCAAAAGCTCCCGTTTTGGTCGAAAAATTCCTCTCGGCGAGCTCGGAACACGGCAGACCAGTGCTGCTCCTCGCGACTCGAGAGCGGAGCGGAGCTACATTGTACTACGACCTCTCACACACAAACAAAACACAAACGCTGGACAGCTCAGCCGTCGCAAGCAGGGATATCGTGTTGCAGGTCATATAGCCTTGTGAAGTACGCCGCAGTCACAGACTGACGTGCTTTCGTATTTTCTGTGCATGCAGTCAATTCACATTTGAAAACGTGTAGTAGGCCTAAGTAGTAACAATGTTATTATTTTATTGAATGAAATATAGGTCAGACCAATAAACGAAACTCTTGGGGGAACCGGAACGTCTCACTCTCGTCACCTATCTATATAGACAACTGTATTTGATGACCAAATGAGCTCCCTAATTGAAACAGTGAGCATTGTCTATTGAAATAAAGTGTACGTTGGACAATTGGGCATGACCAGTCAAGCACCCCTCACCCCTCTATTCCCGCATTTACACGAACTTTTCCAGTTTACACTACTTGCTTGTAAGTTGACACGTGACATAATAAAACATTTATCAATATTGGGAGAAGGGATTTTGATAAAACACTGCCCTGTATTTGAATTGACTAAAAGCCGATCTCGACTAGAAAGAAAGTCGGGCACGTAAATTATATTCCCACATGCCCGTCCGGGCATGTGGGTCTCTCACTAGCTCTCGTCGCAAGATAAGCCTGTGAAAAAAGATAAGTCAACTTGTCCAGTAACAGATCGGCCTTGCATCTGGTTTATATTATCTTGTCACAGTCTAGTCAAGGTCACGATGCGTTGGCGCGGGGCGGGGGAGGGGGGGGGGGGCTGGAGCCCGAATGCTGACTAGTAAACAAGATAAGGAAAGGGAGTCTCTGCAGTATCTCTATTCCCATGTGTTTAATTTCAGTTATCACCTAGCTTTTGACTTCTAGCAGATTAAAAACATTGGAATTGTTATGGTAATTATTTATGCAGTATAATCTCTGGAAGATCGTGAGTGGTAAGGCGGGGGGGGGGGGGGGGATACTCGACCCACTGCCACAAGTCGGCGGCATGAAGAACAAAGGACATTGTCACATTATAATTCGAAAGAAAAACACCGCTATATGTCCTGATAACTTATTTTAATTGTTTTTTTTAAAATGGGCATGTAAGTTTTCTGTCTGGACATGTAAAATTATCTCCAACATGCCCTGGATAAATTTTTTGAGCCCTGCAAGTAAGTGAATTATTGACTTACCCTAAAATCCTCATGGGTTTCAGGTTTATAGCTCTGGAATGTAAATAATTAGGCCTATATGAAATGTTCTTGAATAGACACGGAACGATAAAAAATATTAATTTTAGGGAAACTAAAAAAATTGATATTTAAAAAAATTGAAGATCAGCAGACAAATAATTAATTAAATAAAGTAAAAAGAGTAAATGATACAGTACATGATACTAAACTGCTGAGGGCACATACGAAAATGATAATCATATTATGACTACGCAGACGATATACACTGACCAAATAAAAGGAGGACAGAGTGGGAGAGGTTTTGGTATCGCTACAGAAGAAGGTAGCAAAGCTTTCACTATTATTTTAAAAAATCCGTTTAGAGTAAATAGAAGGCAAGTTTGACACCCGCCAGGGTTGAGTAGAGGTAAAATGCTCGGCGCCGAAAACATGTATTATACCTAGTTCACGCGTCGCATATATATATGCCGCAAATTACGCTTTGGCTTTACGACATAAACGTCACGTCAAAAATTATTAATGTATGTTACTTTCAAAACAATTATAATTAGGGAAGACATCAATAATGAAACCATTAACGGAATCTAAAACCGATCTTGTTCGATAAGCCAATATTTTCGTAATCAACATATTATGCACAATGTGTGGAGTGAGCGTGAGGAAAAACAGCTGGCGGGCTTTTGGCTTTGTCGGTATTATTTACGATGTGGAAAGCGGGTGACCTTGGGATCTTAGGACGATGCCTGTTTTCTTTGCTTCAAGTTCTTGATGCTATGATTACTATGCTTTGTTGAGTCGTATGAAATTAGTGAGAGATAACGCATGTGTGGAAAATCTCTAGGGGCAAGGTCATCGGCGGGTCGGACGGAGTCTGTCCGAGGCCGCCTTCATCTACGCAGCTTCCTCGTAATAAGTGCAATCATAAAATATAATATCTTAATTTGAATGTTGAGTTGATTGGTCTGTTGGTTGTCTGGAATATTTTAATTGTAAAAAAAAAAAATCGACTCAAATATTCGACATATTCCACGCATTATACATAGGTATTTTCGACGTGGAAAGTCAAATATTATTTTGCTTTGCGTCGCTACCCAACCTGACTCACGCCACCGGCAATCTTGACTGAAGGCCGCCATTGTCACAATCACAAACAAATGGAATATAAGCCTGCATAAAATTAATTAATAAATACCAATGTTGGCTTTGTACATTTAAAAATACTATTTTTCTTTCACACAAATGCGTTTTACGTTTTAATAATTATGATAAGTTCAGTTGTCCGTTCCTTTCATTTCAGCGATCGAGACGATCTATTTATCCGTGCCGAAATATAAAGGAAAACTAATTTTCAAAGTTGTTTAGCTTATTTAAAACACTAAGGCCCAGGTATTGTGCTATTGATGTAAACAAGAGTAAACAGTTCTAAACGTTTTCCCGTACTGTAGAGCGCACCCATAAACTCCTGATCTACATGACGATGTTCTTCTCGGTTCTTCTCAATAAAGTATCAGTGCCAGATGCCAAACCTTATCGAAATTTATATTTGTTTTCTAGTGTTTATTTATTTATACTTTTATTCTTTTATTCTCTCTTTTATTCTACATTAGATTAGGTGGGAAATGAGATGTCGGCTACAGTAAGGGTTGTAATTGCACCGGAAACGATGGAAATCGCTTTTTAGTTTCAATCAATAGAAATTGCCATTGACATCAATTGTTAACAACAAATCAAAATATTTCATGAAAACAGTATCTCGGCTTCCAACGGAGCTAGAAGCACAAATCAAATTGTGTCAGACTCGCGAAAGTGTGATCAAAATAATGGAGCTATTATCTATTAGATCTTGCGAATAAACTGTTTAAATAATTGGCCGTACTACCCCCTTCCACTCTACGGGTGACGCATCTACCCATCCCATCGCTGAACCGTTCTCGAGAGAAATACGATACCGCGCGCCGAGTTGAGTCGGCGACACCTGCTGTATAGCGCGCTTCTCAAGACGGACGCCTGCACACCCCAATCACCCACAATTAGTCAGTTGAACATTCTATGTTGAAGGGTAAAGGACGTGTCGCATCAATAAAGTATAAATTGAATCAAGAATAACAGTCGCGCATGTAGATTGTTGAACAGTTATTTAACCTTTGGGATCATGGTTCCTGAATTCCTGTAGGCTTAGCCCTACTGCCTGCTTATTATTATTTTAAAAATTATTACCGGTACTATCATTAACGGATCAATTAACAATCACTTCGTAGTTATATCCCGTCACAATCAACAACCCCCCCCCCCCCCCCCTCCCAGCCGCACGGTCGAGATACTACGGCTGGTAAATGTGGCCTTGACAGTGATGATAAACAGCTGCGCTGCGATGATCTGTCTATGGGTTCCTCATCTCGGTGAGTTTTATCTTTATGAGCCCAATTGTAAATAACAGATAGCTAAGGTTCATATAACATTTTATAATTTCAAGAACTAAGCCTACATCGCATCTTGGTTATTACGGTTATTGACGAGGTTGTTTTTAAGCGGTCAATTAGACACCCCACTCGATTTTTTGTGTTATTACCCGGGTAACCCACCGGTATTGTGAACGGTTACCCGGGTAGTAAAAAAGTCGGGTTTCACTTTCTTCATCCCTACTAAGAACACTCAATCCTTTTATGCAATATAAATTTGTCGAACAGGCAATTGTAAAGACAATTTCGCAGAATGTTGCGCCTCTGGAGACTGGTTATTATAAATGATAATCTGAAACTCTAGTGCGAACTGATCACACACAACCACTGCCGATCAGTCTGCCAGTGATTGGATTCACCGAGTCAGTAGATAATTTATGGACGACTCTTGGGATTTTAACTGAGCTCTTTTAGCTGTGCCTTCGCTAATCGTTGTTGTCAACCAGTTGTGTGTCATTCTTTCAATGAAGTGATGCGTCCTGTGGTTCAAAATGCGCGCACAAAAGATAGGTACCGCCCTACGAACCGTCACGACCAATGAGCGCACGAGGCAGCGCCTAGCGGCATCTTCCATGACAACCCTGAACTACTCTGAACTGTAATAGTTTAATAAGTCGTCAACAGATAGCACCAACACGGGAAAAAGTCGACGGCAGCGCGTTCAAGTGAGAAAACTTGTCCCTACTGGCGGTGGAATAGCCTTAACATGCGCAACATAGGCCATTCCTGCCCCCCTTAAATGACAGCAAGAAGTTTGCTCGCAATGTTATCTTGAAGAGTAGAACAATGCCAAAAGATAAGATAGGCCTACCGCGCGAGATAAATAGGCTACTTCGCGTTCAGAAAAGGCTGAATGGATGAAGTTTGTTGATTGGCTGAAGATGTCATGATGTCTCGAAAACGTGGTAAAAACAACTCTCTTTCAGGGCGTCGTATGTGAGACCGCCCGAGGCTTGCCGAGTGGGGCTTGGGAGTGCATACGTCGTGCGACTTTTTCCAACTGGAATCTGAATCGCTCAAATGGCCTAAAAATATGGGAATCACGATTCTAACGATTCTTAGAGAATCGGTGGAATTGCCGGAATCAGTTTTACTTTTGGAATCATCCCATCTCTAGCATATTTATAATCTATATGACTGTTTTTTGTTCACCATTCCAGCTATATCTTGTGATCTTCTGACTTTCTCTTTTCTCATACTAGCTACTCCCTACCTTCAATTAAATACCAATTAGGCAATTATGTACCATTCAAATATAGAATAGAATAGAATAGGTCTTCATTGGCTAAGTTAAGCTCATCGCTTTTTTTCAACTTAACCATACATTGCAAGTAACAGATTCGAATAAAAAGGTATGAGTTTACAAATAGGAATAAGTAATTTAGTATCTAGGATATAGTAGGTACTAGGTTTACCACTACATGTACAACAAAAGATAATTTTACATAAATACCATCTTGCAGTGACAGTTTACATATCATCGTACATATCACATATCAATTCATATCAATATGAGGATCATATCATTTACAAGTTACAACTAATACTAAAAAATTAATATAGGTAAGTTATAGCATATAAAATATGCAAAATATGTCATAACTTGCTAAAATCTAGAGTTTTGTAAAGTTAGTTAGGTAACTAAAACTTAACACTTTGGATGAATTAACATTTTATAGGCTTTCTTTTGACATTGAGAGCAGGTAGGGGAGGGGGTGGGGGGATATGTCCATTTAGTAGTGAGTGAGTTTAAAGTTGTGGATCAACACCTTAGTGTTGTTGAGATAGTAATATTTTTTTAAATTCTCGTTTGAACAAGTTTTTACATTTCTTTGTAAGCGCTTTTTGTAGGGAGTTGTATATTTTTATTGCTGTGTGAGTAAAAGAACGTTGAAACATGGCTGTGGAGTGAGAGTATAAAACGAGTAGGGGTGTGCGAACCTTGAATTTTTTTTCGAACCGAACCTCGAACCGAACCTTGAGGAAAATTTCGAACCTCGAACCTAAAATCGAACCGAACCTCTAGGAATATTTTTTAATTTAAACTAAATAAAAATAAAACCTAATCAACAATTAGTAAATTACTAGGCCCCTAGGCTTGGCCTAGGGGCCTAGCCTAGCTACTCTTAATTTTTACACAAGCCCTAGCAGCAAGGGATTGGATACACAAAGCCCTAGGCCCTTCAAGTCTACAATCTAGGCCTAGCCCTAGGGCCTAGGCCCTACGCGTGTAAAATTAGGCTAGGCTGCGTGCTAACGGCGAATTTTATTATCCAATTGGCCAAAACTTCATAGTTTTTTAACTGATTCTTCTTTTGTGTTGATAAAGCTTTCAAATAAAAATAAAACCTAATCAACAATTAGTAAATTACTAGGCTTGGCCTAGGGGCCTAGCCTAGCGTACTCTTAATTTTTACACAAGCCCTAGGCCCTTCAAGTCTACATTGTAACATTGTAGTCGTTTATTGCCATTGATAAATAAATACAAGTAAATATTTAATTAGGCATTGACATTTGAGCCTGGATAGGCTAATAATTATTATATTACATAATATTTACATAAGACTAATACTATTTATTATATTTTAACATACCAACAGTGTATTTCAGATACATTTAACATAGACGTTCAACTACGTACTATATTGAAAGTTGATATAGATGTTACTAAAATAGCCATTGAATCCATATTCATATTCAGGGACTAAGAAAATAGATATTTAATTAGACGTTGATATTTGAGCCTGGATAGGCCTAGGCTAATCATAATATTACACACTATTTACATAAGACTGTAACTGTACAGCCCTGGACGGCCATGTTGGTCCCTATTTTTCAATTTTTGAAACCTAAAAGTTACATATTTTTCAAATTTACATAATCAATAATTTTCAAGTTCTACATAATTTTTGCATAATTTACATGTCTATGTAAATTAAGCTTGTCCTAATAGGAAAGCTAGTGGTTATGGCTAAGGTCATATGGGAATAGCCTAGGCTTGTGCGATAAGTCTAAAAGTGGCTAATGGTCAGCAATGTTATTTGCTGTACCAACGGGGTGAATTTTGTGCGTCTAATTCTGTGCAAAACGAGGTAGGCTTCAATCGGTATGCGGGCTAGCAGCCTGGATCGGCCGAGTGAAATAGTTGGTTTCACCAGTAGTCGACCAATCAGCGAGCGGCACGGGGTGGATGTGGCCAGTGACAATGGTCTACGTCATCACCTAGGCCAGCAGAGCAGGGCGTTTTGAGGCGAAAGAGCACAGAGTGCATCGTCCACTGAGATTCAAGCCTTCAGACGAGCAAGTCGTTTCCAAAGAATCTTCCGAGTGCGGCCTATCAAGCAGGCGAAGCAGGCATTTTAGGGCAATGGAACCACACGCCTCTCCACGTATAAGAGAGCGGTTTCAAGTGCTAGTTTTGCGGTTTTGATTTAGTTTCAACACATTTAACACCATTTCGGTAAATCGGGAGTGTTTTGAGCCGCCCACCAGTATGTGGTAGCTATCATACGACCGACGCCACCGGGCAGTCGACGACACCAGCTAGACAATGGACATTCTATTTAAAAGTTCACAGTTTTCATTAGTCCGGGAGTGGCAATCTTTATGCAACTAAATGAATATCCCTGAGTTGAGGGCATTTTACACGGCGAACTATAATTTGTACACCACGTGGTCCAGTCGTGGCTAGGCATCTAATCAACCAAATCATCATTTAATTAGTACCAATTTCAACGTGAATATATCTTGCCTACCCTGTCTACATACTGAGTAAGTACATTTCTACATTTACACTTCGAGGTCCACCCAGGACGCCAAGATGGGAAGCAGGTCAATCCGCCACTGCGGAATTCGCCCTGAGGGTCCGAGGCGCCTACAGCGCGCATAAACCACCATCGAACGTGCCAAGTAGAGGGCTACGTCCCACCCCACTTCACTACAGTATCGTAACTCAAGATAACGTTGACTACTAACTTTGGTTGATTTAGAGTAAGACTTATTGTATCAATTTATGTAATGTTCACGGTAATTTAATATTCAAATCTTTGCTTTGGATCCAAGCTTTCACACTAATTGCATCTTTTCATTCATTTGTTTGCATAACTTAGAATCATTAAAGCAACCTTTTTGATATCCGAATTAATCACTTTCAATTCATTAGGGGCATGCTAACGACCTTCAATCCCAAGTCATTTCACAACCTCAACATTTCAATTTATGCACGGCCTTCAGCTCGTCACATATTGCTGACGCATAAGCTTTTTGTTTAGTCATAGTGGTAACTTTAAGAACGTGTGAACCACCCAGCTGTTCCGAGGACGTGGGACTCCAGCGGCGAGGCTCACCACTAGCGCACTGGGTAAGGTTGGGTACATTCCTAAACGGGGAATCGTGCTCAACAGGTCACCGGTTCACTGTCATCACCACTTATGTCTACCATGTTTTGCTAGGATACTGTATTTATTTGTGTTTTCCCGACGTATGAGAGGGCCTCCCCCTGAGTTAGTTAGGAGTGCTTATCTTAAGTTAATTTGCATAGCCGTAGCCGTGGAGCAACATAGGCCTAACCCCGAGAGGGTCTATGCTTGCATAATTATCAATAATCCGGTCGATACTTCGAAGGTTAGGATACAGGTGCGGTCTGTTCCGAACTATAGGTACATAAATCACTAATCGAGTGAAATTGCGAGGGTTAGGGATACAGTAGGGTATCAGTAGAGCCTGTACTTAGGACCTTTCCTTCCGGTAGCTTAGAACGCGGGGGTTATTTTAAGTGTTTCGTTTCAGTCACGGACCAACGAGGGTCGTTACGTTTCAGGGGCACTCGGTACGTAGGACTTTTTGGAGTCACCGAGGGTGCATTCCGTTTCAAGACTATACTATGTATTATATATTTTAACTAACCTGCTATGTATTTAAGATACATTTAACATACGACTTACAACTATGTCCTATATTAAAAGTTGATACAAATTTTACTTAAGATCCATTTACATCCCTATTCATATCCAAGACCTAGGAAATTGAATATTTGTAACATTAGATCTTGTAATTGGACCAGTTTTAACATTCACATGTACATCATACATACTTATATATAGGTCCGTAAGTAATGTTCCTTGAATGGAAAAGAATTTAATGATTGAATAGTGTTAGAACTGGAAGGCCTTTGCATTGTCCTGGCTATTGTTAGGCATTCAGTCCCATTTTTCTTCAAAATAGGTTTTGAAGGAGTAGTATGCTTTGCTTAATAGGATGTTTTTCACTGATTCTTTGAATTTGTCGATTGAAGTAATTTGTTTTATGTTGTAAGGGAGTTTGTTATATAGTTTATTTTTAAAATAGTTGGAGTTTACTTGGGATAGTTTGCTACTGTGTTGTTCTAAGTGAATGTTGTTTTCCTGTCGTGTATGGTGAGAGTGTATTTCGTTATTTTTACTTAAATGTTGAATGTTTTGTTTTACGATTATCAATGATTGAAATATATATAAGCTGTAGAGCGTAAGAATTTTAAGATTTTTGAATAAGGGTTGACAGTGTGTTCGTGGGTGTACTTTTAATAAGGTTCTGATAACACGTTTTTGAATTTTGAAGATTTTTTCATGATGGGAAGAGTGGCCCCAGAATTCAACCCCATATCTTAGGTTACTTTCGAAAAGTGCAAAATATACTAATTTGACTGTTTCTATATTGGTAGCATTCCTTATTAGCCTTATCGAGAAACAGGCTGAACTAGAAATGTTGTATGTTTGTGCCACGTTAGGCATTCATCCATGTGGATTCCCAAAAAATTGATGTCATGCACCCTTGAGATTCTTGTGCATGTGTTAGGGCCTTCTTGGATTAGTAGTTCGTTTATAGGGTGTAGAGATCTGCTTTTTTGAGTTGAATGAAATTGAATAAATTTAGTTTTTGATGAATTTGAGACTAATTTGTTACTGTTAAACCAGTTTGTACAAGTTATTGATTTCTCTTTTGCTAGAGTTATTAGCGACTCTGTGTTCGATGCTATAACTAGTGATGTCGCGTCATCGGCAAATAGTTCAATGTCCTCTATGCAAAAGGGAAGTCGTTTATAAATATGTTGAAGAAAAGGGACTTACTACTGAACCTTGTGGACTCCACAACTGTTAAGCATTTTCTGGGAGGGGGTTTTTTATTTTATTTCCTCTTGCATCTTGAGTTGTTAATTCTACATACTGGTATCTGTTGCTTAAATAAGATTTTATTAGTTTTAGTGCAGGGCCTCGTATCCCCATAGTAATTGATTTTATATAGAAGGAGTTTGTGGTCAATGCAATCGAAGGCTTTAGACAAATCATAGAATATTCCTACAGCTTGATTTTTGTGATTTAATGCACCCGAGAGTTTTTCTAAGAATCTTTTGATGTGGTGCAAGTTGACCTATTTTCCCTAAACCCACTTTGATGGTCGAGAAAAGATTATTTTTCTCAAAAAAATTAGTAATCCTCATTTTGAATTAGCTTTTCAAAATTTTCGAGAAAGCTGGGAGAAGAGAAATGGGTCTATAGTTATCTTGGTGTGTGTGATCTCCTTTCTTGTACAGGGGGATAACTTTAGCGATTTTCAGACTGTCGGGGAATGATCCTTCGGTAATACATTTGTTAAAAATCATCTTTAACGGCTCTGCTAGAAGTCGGATGCTTTTTTTTACAAGTGCCATTGGAATTTCATCATGTCCACTGGAAAATTTATTTTTCATGCATTTTACTACAGAAATTATTTCCCTTTCATTGGTCTCATTTAGAAATATGGACCCCGTTGGGCTTTTTTGCACCTTATTTAGATAGTCAGTGAATTTGTTGTTTTGGGGGCTATTGTTTATATTCCGAGTGAGTTTGCTTCCAATTTCAGTAAAATGTTTGATAAATGCATGGGCAACAATGTGAGGTTCATTCGTTGTTCTCCCTTGAACTTCTAACGTGATGTTATCAGACTTTGTTGGTGGCTTTCGACCTAGTTGGTTATTTATTATTTCCCAAACTTTTTTTGACCTGTTTTCACAGTTTCGAATTTGATCCTCATAATATTTAACTTTTGCTAGGTTTATTATCTTTTTATATGTTTTTTTGTAGTTACGGTAATAGTCTTTTAGGAATTGGTTGTGAAACTGTAAACTTATTTGATATAAACATTTTAAGTTGAAGCGAGATACTTTTATTCCAGCTGTTAGCCAGCGTGGAGATTTCTTTGAATGTTTTACAGTTATTTTTTTCTTGGGAAAGTAAGTTTCAAATGGTATTTTAATTTTGTCTATAAATATGTTGTACATCTCGTTTACAGTAACTGAAGTCTCGAGTTCACCCCAGTTAAAAGCACCAATTTGTTCATTGAACAATGCTATGGCTTGATTTTTGAAAGATCTTTTCAAGATTTTAGTTTTGACCGGGCAATGCAGAATGCAGTTTATTTTTATCAGTTGTCCTGTGTGGTCCGATATACCACTATGGATTACATCAGAGTTGTGTTCGTATTTTATGTTTGTAATTATGTTATCTATTTGTGATAAAGTATTATGGTGGCTATTGAATCTTGTTGGCGCGTTTATGGTAGATTTTAAGTCAAAAGCATTGAACAGCAGGTTTAACTGATCTTTGTTTGGAGAGTCTTTGAGGAAGTCTATGTTAAAATCTCCTAAGATAATTATATCTTTATTCTCGTTAGTTATTTTAATGAGAATACTCTCTAATGTATCTATGAAATCATCAATATTTCCATCTGGCGTACGATATACAGTAAGAATTATTATGTTTGGCTTTTTCAGGTTTGTATCTAATTCTACTTCAACACCAGTTATCTCTATATGTTTCTCTAGGCTGTTGCTTTTGATAAATTGTAGTTCCTTTATATCCCTTAACCTATTTTTGTTTACAAAAATTGCAACTCCTCTATGTCCTACAGCCAACCTATTGAATGCAGAAATTATTTTAAATTTGTCTAGGTTGACCTGACAAATTTCATTTTCCTTTTGCCAGTGTTCGGTTATACATACTACATCTACTTCTAGCGTCTCGGTTTCTTCAATATCATTGATTAGTGCATCTAGGTCACTTAATTTATTTGCTATGCACTGTATATTTTGGTGTAGTATGTTTAAGCTACTATTGACTGCCGCTTTTTTAAGACTATGTTTGGATTTTGGTGTTATATTTTTAGGTACAGGTAATCTACTAGGCCTACTTGGATTTGTTCTTTTTGATCTTTGTCTCTCTGTCTGTGACGGTGATTTGAATTTGCTGCAGTCATGTGGTGGGGGGCTGGTGTATGGTCTACTAGTGTGTTGTTTTTAGTCGTGGCTTGGTTTTTGAAGTTTTTGCTAAAAAATTTTGTTTTTTGTTATTTCTAGTTACTTTACGTTCAATTGGTGATATTTTATATTTTGGAGGGAGTGGGGGAAGAGCTTCTGCTAAGCCGGGTTTTAAGACAAGCACGGACTTGGCGGACTCCGTAATAGTTGGTGCTGTAGTTCGCTGGTCTGACTCGTTACGTTTGCCTGCTCGGTGACATCTAGGTCGTGTATGTTCTTCGGAAGCATGTCCTGGTCCTCGTCGATGGTTGCCTCTTGCGTATCTTCCGAGCTTGTGGCGGGATTCATGATGGTAGACACCTCCTCTTTCGGTTCGTGTGTTGTCAGGTCGATCAAGTCGAGTTCTTTTTTATGGTGCTTCAGACATTGGGTCTTGTAGATGTTCTTTGTGAGCCTGGCGGCCTGGGGGTTTGGTATTGAGATAGGGCTTCCGGCTTCTTTTTGGTGTGGGTGCTGAGGGTGAGGGTAGACCTGTGTTTTGGATTGGACGCCATTCCATTACCGAGCTGATTTCGTTTAACATGGAATGTAGTTTTTCATATCCTCTCTCATTTGGGTGTAGACCATCTTTACATATGTCATCTTGTGAAATATACTTGTTTGTTTCTATGAAGGCGGCCCCGAGAGTGTTGCAGGCCCACTTAATGTCCGAGTTTATCTGGTCAATTTTGATGTTGGGGAAATCTCGGCGATAGACGATACTCGTATATGCAATTTGAGTATTTGGGTATTGTTTTTTAATTGTTCGGATAAGTTGATATACATCATCCATGATTTGAATTGAATCTTTCGTTATTACCGAGTTTGTACCTGTGTGTAAGATTATTGTTTTCGGTGGCCTACTATCTTGCGTGAGTGGGTTTTCTTTTAGTATCATGTTTCGTAGGTGCTGAGGTTGTGTACCTGGGTGGACACTTTGTGTGTATGTTTTGTTTGATGTCAGTTTTTGGCAGCCTTTTAACATTGAGTCTGATATGACTAGAGTAGTTGGTTCGTTTATGGTAGGCTTATATGATGGATTTGTTGTGGTAGGCTTAGGCCTATATGATGGATTTGTCGAGTTAGGCTTAAATGGATTTGTCATGGTATTTTTTATATGGTCTCTGGGTTCGGGCTTTGATGGATGTTGCAGAGGCTGTTTGTTTGTTTGTTGAGCCTCTGGTTCTGAGTGGGCAAGGGGTCCAAATCTGTTTTGGTGACAGAAAGACGACGGTTTCTGCGGTTGAGGCCTGTTTGATGTTGGCCTAGTTTGCCCCTGAGTAGGCACTTCAGTTTGTCTATACGTGACATCCTTGAACCTATACCCTCCCGACTGTACTGACTGTATGACTGCCTCAGTTTGTATTGGTGTGCCTACGCACTTCTGCGCAGGCCAACTGGTATGCTTAGTCAGGTTTTGCTGCTCTGGGCACAGGGGCTGGCTTGCAGGTGTGGGCCTAATTTTCGGTGGGGGGTGATTTATGCCTGGGCCTAGACTTGAACTGTGTTGCTGGCTGGGGTTAGGGCTAGGCCTAGCCCTATCCATATTTAGGTATGGGCCTCGACTGTGTGTTCCTTATGAGAGGAGCTCTTTGTTTAGGCCTAGGCCTACCTGCATTTGAATTTGGGCAGCCTGTTGTTGTTGGAGCATCAGCACGTGCTGGCTTGACTGGTCCAATAGTGATCTCAAGTGACGGATATGTTCCCTTTCTTGATGTACGTCGTGGAGAAGTACGTCTAATATCTTCCTGTTAAAAACGCACTGCGAACACGGCATATTTTGGTTCCATTCGTTCCCAACCACGTGGCTCATCATGCCAGCCTAGGACTGGGAACTAGGCCTAGGAAATACACGTACGTAGGCTAGGCCTAGCTCCTTTAGAACAACTTCAGTAGCACTGCTACCACTCACAGACTTTCCTGATGCCTATATAGACGCGAAAGTAATAGCTAAAAAGATCAGATCCGTTTAAAACGCGCAACACGCACTTCAATAGATTATTTTTTAGGTTATGGTCGCGGCGGCGTCACCATGTGGTTTATCCACATGGAGTGTAATTACGTAATTATAACTTTCCCGTGGTTGTATTATTATTCTGGATGTATGCACTTCACAAACTATGTATTATACCGGTAGTTGACACTGATAACTAATGATCTATTGCTCCAAGTCAATTCTAAAGATCGGAGATTCTACCTGGTACGTAGTATATTCTCCCATTTACACTAGGCCTAGGCCTATTCATGCCTGGGCCTAGGCCCTACGCGTGTAAAATTAGGCCTAGGGCCTAGGCCTAGGCTGCGTGCTAACGGCAAATTTTATTATCCAATTGACCAAACCTTCATAGTTTTTTAACTGATTCTTCTTTTGTGTTGATAAAGCTTTTTACATCATTTATTACAATAAACAATAACAGGATTTGGATGCGAGGACCGGGAGACGTGAATAGGCCTAGGCCTGGACACGGCGTTGAAAATAAACATCCTTTATTGATTTGCTTGTGTCTATATCACTAATATTTCCGATCAACTATCCTGAAGAAAGAATGTGGAGAATATTCCATTTGATCACTTTTTACGTCTTTTAAACTCGTAGTTTGCGTTGTTTGACATTTTTTATGTTCCTTCCATCTTTACTTGCATTTCACTGACTTTGAAGGTCAATTCACCATCGCCGAGCGTCGCGATTGGAGGAAACTAGTTTGCCATAGAGAGCATACGCGTGGTGCGCTCTATCGGCCATCGCTGGAACTTGTACTATAGGGCGCGGGATATTCAAACGTGCTCAACACTACTTTCACGGAGAGGTTCGAGTTCGGTTCGAAATTTGAACCGAATTGTGTCGAACTCGAACCTTCACTAAAGTTCGAGTTCGGTTTGAAATTCGAACCGGTTCGCACACCCCTAAAAATGAGTTTAAATGCATTTCTGGTATGAACTGTAAACTTACTACTTCTTTCCATAAGTTTGTTACATAAGTATGATGGAGATTTGTTTGTGAGGATTGAGTTAGTAAGTGTTCCAAGGTGAGCTTTCCTCCTGTTCTCCATGTTTATCCATCCAATTTCCTTGTATCGATGTGATATATTATGCTCATTTTTCTTTAAGGCTCCTGCTCATCACGTGACTTATAAAACTGGTGTAATTATCCGCGCCTAACCACGCGCTAAGAAAATAGTTCAGTGCTAATAATTAGATTTGTGTTATTATTTTTCAGTAAACTTATCATGGTCTAGTGAAATAATAAAGAGCTGAACAACTTGTAGTTTTAGAAATAATGTTTTTGCGGAAAATCAATTGTATTCATTAATGCCATAGTACTAATATAACACATGCGGGAATTCAAGCGATTGTCGACCTAATGGTTTTTGAGAACTGACCTACACCAACTCAGCTCGTCGCTGTCTTAGCGGCCAACACGAGCGCCTACCCACCCCACCCTCCCCTCCCCTCCGCGGTGCTAATCGCCAATCGGCGACAGATGAATGCAGAGTCGGGCGATAACTACAGACTTGCGTCATACTCAATACTTCCACACACAGATATGCGATGTGTCTCAACAATTTGTATGCACTTATGTGGGCTCAATAGTACGAACAAACGCGGAAGGGGCTAAAAAAATCGATATTTTTCCGTGATCACGATAAAGCCAACCCGAAAAGCGAAATCGTTAGCTTTTAGATTAGAAGTAAAGTCCAAATAACAAAATTGGGATTACAAATTTCGTTCGGGTGTCTGCTATATTTTTTAGATGGAAATAGGATACAGTTTATATAAACGTTTGGGAACCACAACACTAATATAAAATAGCTTTATACACCTTATAACAATAAAACACATGGCCATATCATAGCCAGAATAGATAATAAAATAATTACTCGGAATGTACTGGTGTAGTGGTGTTTATTGCTTTACGTCTCAACTAATACAATTATGCTAATTATCGAGACGATGAGTATTATATACGAGGATTTCGTTGCCATCATCATTATAGTTTTGTCTAGATATGTTTAGATAATACTACAGGCCTACTATACAATACTATACTATACGGCAATATTATATAAAATCATAGTTGTCTGCGTTTCGGGTTATTCGCCTTGTCACATGAAAACATTCGTGAAGTTTGTGAATTATTACCCACTCCACAGATGTAACCAACGAAACGTCGAGGTACGTAGACGTACACAAAATGTTAACTCGCTACGCGACGAAATAACCCAAAACTGAAAGTATAAAATGTGAAAATATAATAACTTAAAAACACACACATATGTCGTAAATCTGGTAATGGATGCCCTGTATAGGCTACAAATGGCATGTCCAGTGATACAAAATTGTACACGTTTTTATAAACAATAGTCCATAGCCTTCCCTAGCCTAAATAATTTGTGGCATCAATCAACAAATCATTGCGGGGGGGGGGGGGGGAACTTCTAATATGCACCTAGTAGTCGTTCCGATAGACCCCCAAATTCACGAGAATTGTCTCAATCGGAGTGGCAAAGGTTCACATACACCATTCGATTCCCAACACCCACAGCTATCATTTCAAGCTTGATTAACTCAACATTTCGTTCGCCTTCATAGCGTCGCGACGCTATGAACACGACCGACGCTAAATTTTTTCGTCCGCACAGTGACAACTTAAATATTAAATTTCTTTGTTATAAATGCACTTACGGACATCATCTTTATGTCCATGTTTTCACTATTAATCACATTTTAATATAGTGTACTTGTTATACGTCCAAATACATAAATACAGTCTGTTTCATGATCAAATAGACCTCAAGATGCGTTTTTTTAAGAATACGCACTGCTTTCGTTTGATGGCAAAGGTAGAGTTTTTTCAAAAATGATTATTCAAATGCTCAATATAATAGTTAATGATGTTGGTAACAAAATGGCTATCTTGAATTTGGCCATAAATATTACAGATACACTGTAAATAATAAAATACCTAAAGCTGCGCGCGGCACTCGAGTCGGGAAAAACGTACTATATCACTGTAAATTTCCTTCTAATTCTTCTTCTTCTTTCTTCTAATCTCTTGAACGTAATAAAGCAAATCCTGATTAGAATAAATGTAATTCAAACAAAAAAGTACAGTCAGTTTCTAAAAATGGGTCCCCCATTTCATTTTTTTAAGAAATTGACGGTTTGCAAAGACAATTGTCCAGTGGATATGTTTATAATTGTATGTTGGATATAATTATCTCCTAGCTGGGATAAAACATAACCTGATACCCATTCTTTGCGATTATGGCTGTACAAATAGTTGAATTCCTGAAAAAATATAAGTCACAGCGAGTGACACTCAATATTTTCTTTCACACTTCCCCACTTCTTGTCAAATTACTTACTTTAAGCATAGCGTTTAAGCGTTTAAAACATTTATTTTGAGGTATCTTACATAAGCAAAAGCATTGTTACAGGGAAATATAAAGAATATGTAGTTATAGACTGTTCCAAAAAGTGGGTCCCTAAATGTATAACTAGTAGGCCTAAATAAATATTTATATAAGTATTGTATTCATTGTACATTTGTCATTACGACAATTACACCATGTACATGTACATTGTTTAGCTATTAATGTCATTACATCAATAGAAGACATAAAGGCAATATAACTGTCAAATAAAAAATAGAAACCCTCCAAACAGTAAATGCAGATTGCTGCATGCAGCTTCAAGGCTCGAGTGCATAATGATAAATCGTACCGTTACTTACCGTTTATTAAAAATATTTTTTAAACTTTTAATATACAAAGCATATTTTGTACCGGTACTCACATATGGTGCAGTGACATGGCCAGTTGGGCGTAAAGAAGAAAGACAAATTGAAGCTGCGGGATTGCAATTTTTAAGGAGTGTAACGGGAGTTACGAAGATTGATAAGATGAGGAGCACGAAGATTAGGAAAGAACTAAGAGTAGAGAGTTTAAACTTTAAGCTAGGGAAAGAAAGGCTGCGGTGGTTTGGACACATGAAGAGGATGCAAAAGAACAGGATTCCGAAGATGCAATATGAACAAGACGCAGGAAACTAACAGAGAAAAAGAGGGAGGCCCAGACTGAGATGGGAAGACATTATAGCAATGGATTTCAAAAGGAGAAATGCAGCTTGGGAAAGGATTAACCAGGAAAATGAACGGGAAGAACGAAAAAATATGGCAAAAACTGGTGGAGGTCCCTGAGGAAGAAGACAGTGACGAGGAAGAAAGATGATGCAGAGGAAGAATAGATTATGTGGAAGAAGCGTCAGGCATGGCTAGCCCATGGATAAGCCCGGGGAGCCAAGAATGTGGTGGGAACGTCCCACCCCCTACCCGACTTAGTTGGAAATAGGGCTCGATATTAATTAATTAATTAATTTAGTAATTATTGTTGCCACAATAAGAAATTACGCAAAACGTAATTTTTTAAGATAATTAATAAATCAAGAAGTACAGTTTGTTCACAGTATTCGTTTGCAGAGAACTCATTTTGCTTCAAACATTGTTTTATATAATGGCTATCTCTAGTCAAAATGAACCGGCGCGGCTTCAGAAATGGTTGATATCTTCCATCATGTAACTCTAAAGGATTTATTCCTGAAAAGGATTCCAAGGCTCTTTTCCATATATCTGACTGATAGTTTGCACGTTTGATGTGTTTATGAAGTGCGTCTTTACAAGGAGGGACAAAGGTAGATTCTATGGTTCCCCTTTTCGTGCAGAACAACGAATAGCGCTTATCGTTTACTTTTGTTATGCTTTCTCCTTCACAAAGTTTATACACAAACTCTTCTACACCATCCATTGTTTCGGGATTCACATCAAAAGTTTGTCCGAGTAGAGCAACTGACTCGATGCTCGAAGAATTGCACAGAGTGGACTTTAAAACAATTATTTTTGCTGCAGCTATCTTTCCTTTTCCTTCAAAAGCGCTAACATGTACAACATCAAGATAATGCGTGCATCCCGAGAAGTGTGTTGCATGTTTCTGCCCCATAGCGTACTATGTAAGATTTTCATGTCTTCCAAATTTTCGCCTTTGAAGAGTGCCCGTTTGTAAGATAAGAGATTTCTTGAACAAAAATAGGCTACAAGGTTAGTTTTTAATTGCAGACAAATTACAAACAATGTTTATTTTTATTTGTACATTATTTATGTATTTATTAATTATTTTTTATCGTTGTCATAATTACATTCATCAAGAAGAAACGGCGTCGACACTAGCAAACATTTTGCTAAAACATTTAAAATCCATGAAGAAATCTCGTGCCTCGAAGAGCCTTGCTGATGTCACAAACGAACATGACACATGTCATAGGTTCTGCCACAAGTGCTCATTGGACATCAGTGAACATCAGTGTAGTTAACCTTTTGGTTGATTGATGGCAAATGGAAGAGGATAATATGGCGACATCCGTGTCGTGATTTGCTGTTCCTGATTATACTCCCTGATTTGCTGTTCCTGATTTTTGGCAAACCTCATATTCGTTTGAGTGGGATCGTCTAATAAATCAGTTTTTTTCTTTTCGTTTTTCTTTTTTGATGTTTTTTTTTTTTTTTCTTTTCTTTTCTTTTTTTTCTTTTCTTTTCTCTTTCCTTTCATTCTCCACCCTTTTTTATATATGATTCATTCATTAAATGCATATAATATCATTCAATTTGTTACCAAAATTCTTGTGTTAAATGCATTGTTGTTGTAATGCTACTATTTCAAATATTTACGAAAATGTAATTTATTGTTATTTCTGCATCTATGTAATTAGATTTATTTAGTTGTCCTCCTTTGTAAATCAGTTTTTATAACTGAATAGGATAGACGTTAAATAAATAAATAAATAAATAAATAAATAACAAAGTCTTCATATCCCGCTCCTGTCGCGTGATTAGCATGAAGTTTTCTAGTATAAGCTTCTTCTTGCTACGATAAAGGATCTGGTACGTTATCAATACAGTCTAGTGTACCGATAACATTCAGTTCCACAATTTTCGAAGAATTGTAGAATAGAAACAATGAATGGTGTAGAAGAGTTTGTGTGTAATATTTATGGAGGAGATAGCATAACAAATAAAACGATTTGCGCTATTCGTTGTTCGTTGTTCTGCACGAAAAGGGGCACTATAGAACATACTTTTCTCCCACCTTGTAAGGACGCACTTCATATATACATCAACCGTGCAAACACTCAGTCTGATATAGGGAAATGAGCCATGGAATCCTTTTCAAAAATACCTCCTCCAGAGTTGCATGGATGGAAGATATCAACGATTTCAGAAGCTACGCCGGTTCTTGAAATATGGTTGATCATTGAACCAGCTCCAACTGATGTGCTGTAACTCTTAGCATGCAATTGTTCACGCCAATGTCTTCCATAGTCATGTTATTGATTGCGTAATTATCTTCGTCGTACCGACATGTGCAAAATACAGACTTGTACAAATTATGTCAGTACAAGAGAGGATGAGAACGAAGAAAACATCGACTCAGACTTGAATGAAGAGGTCTGAAAATGTAAGTGATGTTCCTATTGAAAATATGTTTTTTTTAATTTTATATTATACATTTCACGTATCGAAATATGCATATCCTTATCTTACAAAATGTCTATGCTATAGGCTACTGCAGGGATTTTGACTAGAGATAGACATTATATAACAATATTTGAAGCAAAATGAGTTCTCTGACAACACATACAACACATATTGTGAACAGTGTTCACAACACTGAACAGACTGGACTTTTTTATTTATAATTTATCTTATAAATAATTACGTTTGCGTCATTTCTTTTTGTAGCAACAATAATTACTAAATATTCATAAAAATGATAAATAACGGTATGATTTGGCATTATGCACTCGAACCTGAAAGCTGCATGCAGCAATCTGCATTTACTGTTTGGAGGGTTTCTATTTTTTATTTGACAGTTATATTGCCTTTATGTCTACTATTATATTGTGTCTTAATGTAATGGTATATTAATAGCTAAACAATGTACATGGACATGGTGCTATTGTTGTAATGACAAATGTACAATGTATACAACTGTATATATAAATATTAATTTATTTACTAATTATACATTTAGGGACCCACTTTTTGGAACAGTCTATACCTACATATTCTTTATATTTCCCTGTAACAATGCTTTTGCTTGTGTAAGATACTCTCAGAATAATATTTTAAACGCTTAAACGCTATGCTTAAAGTAAGTAATTCGGCATTGAAGAGGGAAAGTGTGAAATAAAATATTGAGTGTCACCCGTTTTGACACATTGTTTTCAGGAATTCAACTATTTGCATAGCCATTATCGCCAAAAAAAAGGATATCATGTTATGTTTTATCCCAGATAGGGGATTATTTTATATCTAATATACAACTAAAAACATATCCATTGGACAATTGTCTTTGCAAACGTTCAATTTCTTAAAAATATATAGCAGGGACCCATTTTTGGAAACTGACTGTACTTTTTTGTTTGAATTACATTTCTCCTAATCCTGATTTGCTTTATTTGCGTTCAAGAGTGAAAAATAATGAATTAACTTTAATTAGAAGGAAATTTACAGTGATATAGTACGTTTTTCCCGACTAGAGTGCCGCGCGCAGCTTTAGGTATTTTATTATTTACAGTGTATCTGTAATATTTATGGCCAAATTCAAGATAGCCATTTTGTGGCCAACATCATTAACTATTATATTGAGCATTTAAATAATCATTTTTGAAAAAACTCTACCTTTGCTATCAAACGAAAGCAGTGCGTATTCTTAAAAAAACGCATCTTGAGGTCTATTTGATCATGAAACAGACTGTATTTATGTATTTGGACGTATAACAAGTACACTATATTAAAACGTGATTAATGGTGAAAACATGGACATAAAGATGATGTCTGTAAGTGCATTTATAACAAAGAAATTTAATATTTAAGTTGTCACTGTGCGGACGAAAAAATTGAGCGTCGGTCGTGTTCATAGCGTCGCGACGCTATGAAGGCGAACGAAATGTTGAGTTAATCAAGCTTAAAATGATAGCTGTGGGTGTTGGGAATCGAATGGTATGCGTGAACCTTTGCCACCCCGTTTGAGCGAATAATTTTTCCTATCGGAACGACTATAGTGAACATCATACACATTATTTTACCCTAACCACACCACATGATACCATACACGGACAGAAACGCGTAAATGTAATTAATATTAATATTATACTTATTAATAAATTATATAATTATATATATATTATAAAGTTATGGTTATTCCGAGTAATTAGTGCAGCCTGGAAGCAAAAGAAAGTACCAGAAGATTGGAAGAAAGGAATTATTGTACCCTTGTTTAAAAAAGGTGATAGGAAGAAGTGTCAAAACTATAGAGGAGTAACCCTTATGTGTCAGTGTGCTAAAGTTTTTGAAAAGGTAATAGAACATAGATTGAAGGAGGTTGTCGAACCAAGTCTAAGAGAGGAACAATATGGATTTAGAAGTGGGCGATCCACTATCGATCCAATATTTTCTATTCGCCAAATCATGGAAAAGAGATGGGAAAATGGAAAAGGAATGCATATTGTCTTTTTAGATCTTGAAAAGGCATACGATCGCCTGCCTCGAGGAAAAGTATGGGAATGTCTGGAGCAAAAGGGAGTTGGACGAGGTTTGATAGAGAGGATAAAAAGTACATACGTAGGGAGTGCAAGTTGTGTTCAGACAAATGAGGGTAGATCAGATTGGTTTGAAATAAATGAGGGACTGAGGCAAGGTAGTGTTTTATCACCGACTCTATTTACTGTCGTAATGGATCAAATACTATGAAGAGTGGAACCGAATATAGACGGAAGAGACACTAGAACCTTAGTTTTTGCCGATGATGTCTTAATTTGGGGTGAGAGTGTTGAAGAGGTGCAAGAAAAGGTGGATAGATGGAATGTAGTTGCAACAGAGTTTGGGTTAAGTATTAGTCAGAATAAAAGTGAATGTTTAGTTATGAAAAAGGTTATAAAAGGCATGCCTAAGAATCAAGAAAAGTTAAGACTTCGTGGAAAATTAATAGAAGAAAAGGAAGAATTTAAGTACCTAGGAAGTATCTTGACAAAAGATGCTAAAGTAAATAGAGAAGTAACAGCTAGGGTACAAAAAGCCGAAGGATTTTATCAACTGGTGCGAAAGCTGCTTTGGAACGAGCTGTTTCCACAGAGATGCAAGGTTCTTTTCTATAAAGCATACTTCATACCTATACTTACTTACGGTGCAGTAACTTGGACAGTTGGATCAAAGGAAGAGAGTCAGTTGGAAGCAGCAGAGATGAAGTTTTTGAGAAGTATAAAGGGAGTTACAAAACTGGACAGGATTAGAAGCGACGTTATAAGAAAGGAATTAGGTCTGGAGAAGTTGAGGTTTAAAATAGGAAGGGAACGTTTAAGATGGTTTGGTCATATGAAGAGGATGGATATGGATAGGATCCCAAGACGAGACTTCGAAGCAAGAGAGGAAGGTAAAAGAAAAGTAGGAAGACCGAGAGAAAGATGGGGAAGATTGATCGAAGGAGACGTTGAAGAGAGAGGTGAATCGTGGAACCAGGTGACGGAATTGAAGCTGTGGGAGGACAGGAAGGAGTGGAGAAAATTGGTGGAGAAGCAGATGATGCAGGATGAAGATGACGATGAAGATGACGATGATGATGATGATGATGATGATGATGATGAAGAAACGCTGAGCCTGGCAATCTCGGCAAAAAATAGTTTCGTGCCCTAGATATCGGTGTGAAGAACACCACTCAACCCGACATTGTTGGAAATGAGTTTTGATTATTATTATTATTATTGTTGAATATCACTACTTGAAAATCGGAACTTCCTTGAGATTGTTAATGAATAACAAAGTTAGTTATCGTCTTCATCGGAGGTTTCCACTGTTCTCTTTCCCTGTTTACTCGACTTCATTTTTTTCTTTGGTGATGTGCATTACTGTTTTTGAAATGAGTGTTATCTCCTTATTAGTCTTCTTCGCTGTTGTGTCATCTTGGCGCTTTTTCTTATTAAATTGAGCTTCCAAGATATATGGTGGATCTCGGATAGGCAAGCCTCTTTTATGACGGGAGTCAATAAGTTCGGGTAGAAGACAATTTAAATAGAATTTTTCAAGTGGTTCCTTTACATGCATATCCCAGAATTGGTCATCACGATCTATTTTGTCGACCATAATATTCTTTTTTGTGTACACAGTAAAGTAACAAGTGCTTCTCTTTGTCACGTGTAACTGGGTCTGAACCTGAAACATCAATTTAAATGTATATTACATATTACATTACATATTACCTCTTTTAAAATTTTAAGTATGCAATATCATTAAATATACATTAACTTACCTTATTGTAATTTTCGCCTCTGACTGAACTAGAGGAACAGAGTCGACAAGAGACAAACTTTCACCTTCTCCGATAAAAATTATATCTTCCAATAATGCCCTGGAAATAATATATAGTATATTGTTTGGTAATTCCGTAATTTTCCAATAAAGGATAATTATATTTTGAATTTAGTGTGTATGAAAATAAATTACCTTCGAAGATCACCATTTTCTGATACAATCTCTGCATCGAATTGTGAACTTTCAGTTGTGGCCACGCTGACAGAATGAAATAGAAGATTACTTTGCGAATAACTGTTTATCTGAGCTGAACTGAGCTGAGCTAGATAGGAATTTATCACGTAATTATTGTAGTTTATTATGTAAATCAATATTACAAAATGCAGCTGTTTCCTTAGTATCTTTCGAAAAAACACTAAGTTTTTCTTGAATATTTCTTTATTAAACAATTGATTTCTTCCTCAAGTCTTGGCCTGTGTCAAAGGAGCAACTTTATTGTGTGTGGTAACAAAACAACACTGCCTCTATCGGCGACATGGTATACAACACAATACAAATTATTATATTATGTCTAAACAGTTATTTTAAAGATATCGAGCTCAGCCAAACTCTAGATCAGTTCTAAATATATTTGATTTGAAGACCAGAGCCGAATGTAACAAAATAGTATACTTTAAAGAATCAACCCAATTCACTGCTTTTAAATACACAATTTCTGACTTCTATTTTGAACACTTGACAACCAAATTAGTGCGGGGCACTCGAAACCTCTGACTTTGTAATTACTAGAAAGCTTCGCAAACGCTTTTTCAGGCGCGTTGTTGGATGAGCGTAATTGTTTAAAACGAATAAAAAGCGTAAAATTGCGATTTTCATGATAAATAATTTTTAGATTACGCTCAAATTTCACACGAGTATATTAATTCATAAAATTAAGGTTCTGTGAAAAAATAATTAAAATCGGATAAGGCATGCCGCATGTCACTGTTATAAGTCGAAGAAATTTAAAAAAATTAAAATATCGTAAAATTGCGATATTTTTTAGAAATAATTTTTCGATCACGCTCAAAAATGTGGCAGCTCTAAGTTCAGAGATTTCGAAGGCCTAAATAAAATTTTATTGCAATTAGAGTATTGGTTTAGCCGGAATCGTGTTAACAAACAGACAAAAATACAAAAAAAAAGCATTACGGATTTTTTTCTCCAGTGTAGTGAAATGGAATCTTCGCTTCGCTCGCTACGCTCATCCAATAAACTCAACTTTGATGAAATAAACCATACCGTCCGCGGTGGCACATACGATTAGGGCGCTGGTCCGAAGCGTACGGCTTTAAAAGGTCGTGGGTTCGAATCCTGCAAATGCGTGTTTTTAATCGTTCTTCATCCTCATCTATCACCTCACCACTTCTTGTCTCAAATAGACTTAGTGCATTAGTTTGACGTCAAGAAATAAAAATCATCATCATAGCAGTAAACCTGTTGTTCATGGACGTATCATTCTATATAGCATGGCCGTAAAAAGCTCTGATGTTTGTTTGTTTGTTTTGTTTTTTAATCGCATCGAATTTATTTGAATCTATTTTTAATCACTCCTTTTGAAAGAAGCATCTTTAAACGAATATTTGGCTGCCCTATTTACGCTGGATTGTTTTCATATTGATGCAAACGTAAGCCAGGGATTGAAAGCAACATTTGTTGCGACAGTGGTTAAATGTTGTTTAGAATAATAATTATTGTTCAAATACGATACGATGCCTTTCCGAGATTCGCCTCTAGGTCCCTTGGTTCAATTCACTTCAGAGTTCAGACCAATGCCCCACACAACACACCTACGAGCCACCGCAGATGTATTCCCTGCGGTATTGTATCAAACTCAAAATTCAATGGGAATATTATTTAGGAATAACCGAATAATACGATTAAAACGATATGACTTTTGAATTCGCCTTTAGATAAACATGTACATAACCGAACGTAACGTAATTGTTATGCATAGTATATAACAAATAATAAACGGACTTACGTCTCACAGTGTTCAGAGGTACTTGGTTCGTCATTTTGTTGGACTGGGTTTGCCTTTTTAGCACCATTTTTTATTCCCCAACTGTACACAGAAATAATAATATTAGATGAAGATAATATAATATGTAGTTTTTTAATCTACTCTTTTGACATTTTGCACGGGAAGTTATTAGTTTTGTTTCTAGCCGTCTAAACCCTCCACTCCACCCCTAAATTGTTATGGGATGTATGGGTGTATGCCGTAACTAAAGATCACACACATAACAAAAAACTTGTAGAAATACAGCCAAACCTTACACACTCAAAAGGAATGAGATCTAAAAAAAGGGCCAAGCTCATCTACCCTTCCACATTTGCGCATTCTTAATTCATAAACGTACAGTGTCCCATACCAGCATCCTCGAAAAGCTTGGCAAAATAGAATTTGCGATTATTAATTTAACGTAATAGTTATCCAAGTTCTTTTTTTCTAATTAATTTAAACGTAAATAACATGCAAATTCTATTTTGCCAAGCTTTTCGAGGATGCTGTTATGGGACACTGTGCGTTTATGAATTAAGAATGCGCAAATGTGGAAGGGTAGATGAGCTTGGCCCTTTTTTTAGATCTCATTTCTTTTGAGTGTGAAGGTTTGGCTGTATTTCTACTAGTTTTTGTTATGTGTGTGATCTCATTACTTTTTCAAGTTCCATTACAAAATTATTTGTTAAAATAAATATTTTTATCAAAGTTGATTTAATTTCTATGGTATTAGCAGTAACAATATAGGATTAAAATATCTAGACCCGGATTCATGTACATCCTGGTTATAGGTGGTATAAAACATGGTATAAACGACGGTATAAGGACTGGACCCAATTCTTGAGTTCGTGGAGATGAGTTGAAAACGCATTTTGAAAACGAAAGCGTTTCGTTTTCGAAGGAATTGGTATTCTTGAACGGTATCGTGGAAAACGTCATGGGTTGTGAGTTGAAAGAGTATCACGAAATCCAAACACTTTTAAAAAGATTTGCGTATAGCAAAGAGCTCGAAAAAAGAGCTATATTTATTCTAGATGGCAGTGCCTTCATAAACGCGGGCCAATCGAAAGACGAGTTGTATGAAATGATTTGATTGTTGCAATTATTAAGCGAGCGAAGCGAGCGTTTCCATTTGACTCTGCCGGAAAAAATAGTCACTGGTTTTGTTTTTGTTTTTTTTTTTTTTTTTGTTTGTTTGTTTGTTTGTTTGTTTGTTTTTGTTTGTTTGTATGCGATAACGTTCGAACGGAGGCTGGGGGGGATCGAGTTGAAATTTTTTCACCACCGCAAGCTTTTTTTTCTCGATTGAAGCCATTAGTTTTGTGGAAAAAAATCGTTAAAAAAAGAAAAAAAGTTACATTAAAGTTAATCAAAAAAAGTTTTTTTTTAAAAAATCAACGGCGCCCAAAATCCCGAGATGCCAAATCTTTTTATAATTCTGCCGGTCACGAATATGTTAATTTTATTTTGATCCAAAAAAGTGGGGTAATGGAAATTACATTTAAAAAAAAAGTAACGTTGCCATCCCCCACGAAAAGACGCGCGAATTTTTTCAAGCACTGCCACCTAGAAGTAATCAAAATACTTTCGAGGAAGCATTTAAATATTGTAAAAACAAAGATTTTTTTAATCTTGGTTTTAAATAGTTCTCCCAAAGGAGTTTCTTTCATTTATTTCATTCTTTTATTCACAGTTTGTACTAGAAAAAAATATACCCTCTCCTGAGAGAGAGGGAGTGAATAACTAGCACAGAATTAGAATTAAATATAAATAGTAATACAATAAAATTTTTTAAAGGAGAAAAAATTTAAATAAGAATAGATAAGAAAAAAAAACATACATACGTTAGTGAGGACAAAAAGAAGGGGGGGACACAAAAATGTTTAGTTTAAATCATTTTTCAATAAGGAAATTTTCCTAAAAAGGGAATAAAAAGGGTTATGAATGAGAAAAGTTTTTAATTTTAAATTCTAAATGAGTTGGAGTTTCGTTTTGAGGGGGATTGGGGGAAATTTATTGTAAATTTTTACTACAGAGGTAGCTTGGCTGTTTTTTAAATAGTGAATGGTTGAAAGTAGGAATGAATATTTAGGTTAGTCCCGGGTTTTAGAAGGGGTTTATTGCTTTTGTTAAAAAACCGTTCAGGATTTGAGGGGGTGAAAAAAAAGGGGGAAAGCGACAAATTTAATTGGATGTAAGATCAATAATGGATAGTAAAAAATTTTTCTTACAGGAATGTCGCCTTGATATACCGGCGATTTTCTACCCCCCTTTTTTGTATTATGAATATTCGTTTAGCATGACTTGAGATGCCCCAAAAAGAACTGATAGATAATTCTTAATTAATCAAAATTATAATGAAAATTCAAGGTCCCTTAGGTCGGTGGTTTTTTTAAAGTAAAGTTTTAAAAAAAAAAAGGGTTTACCCAAATACCTTGGCAATAATAAATAAAACTGGAAAAAACGCAAACGTCGTAAATTTTAAATTTTAAAAAAATGTGAAAAGTGGGTCTAGTATAGCCGTGCTCGCTTACAACGCGTCCAAAACTGGGGGTTTTTTTCCTAGTGTAAAACAAACAGATGAGCAAGCTCTATTATTCGAAACCACCTTGGTATGTGTGGCGAACCACCGGGCAAAAAACAATGTTGGGCGGCATAGGGTTGGCTGGGCTTGTCAAACATGTAATGTAAGTATGAATTTATAGGCCTATAGCCAAAGGAACTTTAGACCTACATTTTTTACTTATAAATAATTTTTCTACACTGGGCCTAGGCCAGGGAGGTTTTTTGTTTTGTTTTTTTTAGAGAAAAATGAAAAAATTTTTTCCCCCTTTTCACACATAGAAAAAAAAAATTTAAATGCCCCGCCATTTGTTAATTTATCGCACTTCCCGCCTAACTTGTTTTAACCGTAAAAAACAATGTCAAGTAACAGGGTTTTAACTGTTTTTGTATGCCAGTGTTTAAGGCTTTTTTTAAAAAACCCTTTTTGGAAGCCTTCCAACAAAATTTTTTAAAAATTTTTTTTTCCAAAAGGACTATTTTTTCTATAACCTTTAAGTCCATGTAAAATATGAACTTTTAGTCCCACCCGTCTTGGGTCAAAATCGCGGGCCCCGAAGTTTTGGTTTTAGCATAGTAGGCATAGTAGGCATAGCTAACATCCTTAAAGTGTTTTTGAGCATGTTTCAACCCATTTTTCACCAAGAAGGAATAATCGTACCCCAATAAAATTTGGGCATTGTTGTCGGGTACCAAAACCCCCTCGATTGTAAAGGGGTTTTTCAAGTTCACATCCTTTTTAATGAGGGCTGGGTAAACCTCGAAATCACCCCAACTCTGTTTGGTGTATAAGGTGCTGAGGTGTAGCGAAACCGCGGCTTGGGCTGCGGCGCCCTAAGGGGGCACCTAGATTTGTTTTGGTTTTTTTTTTATTATTATTTTCATGTTCTAAAAAACAAAAAAAAAAAATTGTGTAACCCATCATCCCACAAAGTAATTAATTTGTAAAATTTTGAACCACTCGCAAAGTGAAAGTATTTTGGTTATTAATGACGTATCGGGATAAGCCGCAATTCTGGAGGAGGATCCATGCCTTATAGTACATTAAAAAAAATTTGAATGTCTACTAAGAAATGATGAGACGATCTTTGGTTCGCCACTGTTCGCTCGTACGTAGGGTTTATCGTCGTTGTAAATTATTATAATTTTTTATGCGAATCTAACCTTGACTTATAGGGGACGGGGCAAGCTTCTTTTTTAAATATATGGTAAAATGAACAAACATTGCAAGCAGTAAAAAATATCCAGAACCAGAAATTGACAATGATTGGCTAGTGGGGTGAGGGCCTTCCCGAAACTAGGGCTTTGTGTGTGAAATATCGGTTATGAGTACGACATTTGAGAAGTGGATAGACTCTAAATCATATAGTTCCCAACCCAACTATTCAGATCTACAAATGCACCAACAATCCAGTAGCTTACGGGTAAAGCACTCGACCGGCAATCGGAGACCGGATTCGATACCCCGCTGAGATGGTTTTTTTAGTTTCTGGATTGATTTCCATATAACCAACTCCTACGGAAGTGTTTTCCCGAACAATGAAATTGAAAAATGTTAAAAATTTGATTCCAAATATCCCAAATTATTTTTAACATCTCGAAAGTTGATTTTTTTTTAAATAATGCAGAGCTCTCGGAAAAAAATAACAAAATATGTATTTGAAACCCATTTACAACTATAATTTTGTATGGTTATGCAAATTAACAATAAAATGAAACGACTTGAAGAAAGCAATATTATATATTTCATCATTGTCTGACGAAATTGTTGAAATGGAGTGGAATGCCCCTGCCTTTATATTTTAAAAGAGGGGCAAATTGCATTGTGCGCACAAGGCTACATTACCTAATTCGATCAAATATCCTTAATCACAAATTGATGTATTTCTGAATTCATGAGTCCTCGTTAATAATACCTGCATCCAAAGTTATGTTGTATTTTGGGGGGGGGGGGGGGGGGGGGGGAATACCCACATAAAGTGTAGGTCTAAAAAGGACCCACAATACTATCGACATACAAACAAATTGTATGCAAGTGTGACCAAAAAAAAAGTAAAACCTTAGACACCGTTAGACATAGGAACAAACATATTATTAATAATAAACTTATTGTATGACTACTTGTAGCTTGTACTCCCCGTTTCTGATTTAAACTTTCAAATGTTGTCCTTACGATATTTTACTTTCTTCCTCTTCTGAGTCATGACTTCACACGGTTTTTAACGCCACTGTTTTGAACATCTTTACACACAATTTTTACATTTTTTACAAACGGTCAAATTTCATATTTACTGTATAACCAAAAACCAAATTTAGATTTGAGAAAGCTTAGCAGATCACCTTCCTCGACGCGTCCCTGAAAGTGTCTGAAAAGACTGTGCCCGTGTGTATCATAGTCAATAGTCATATGTACTTGAGAACTGTTTAATTTATTTTGCCAGATAGCTCGGAGTTAGATATCCAAAGTTTACTTTACGATCGTTTCGATGATAAACTCAATAGGGGTAGGGCATCAAAAACTTCTCAATAGAATAGCCGAGTGTATTAGCCCTATATCGGTATCCATGAGCTGTTTTTGTGCGACAGCTAGTTTTATAACATAAACACTAATTTAATAATAACCCTTTTTCGTTTCTATCTTATACTGAGTTTGTATATTCATCATAAGAGGAAATGAAACAAAAAATTGGACCAGATCTTGTATAACCGTTGAACCAAGCCTTCAACTGCATATAGATGTAAACAATTACAAATCTATGGAGCATTCATTATTATGTTTACGTTGGTGGCTCGTTATCTCCCGTTTGAACACGATAGCTGCGGGAGTCGAGACGAAAACGAGGCACCATGGCCAGCCGCCCTCCCCTCCTTTAGGCTATCGCCGGCAAAAAATGTATCAATGCGCGTCCAAGCAATTCGCAATCATCACAGCAGAGTCGTATCAGTTCAAGTGTTGATGAAGTCGCCGGACTTGTAGCATGGAGCTATGTACAGATGAAGAAAAAAATCGATATAATTGGCATGGTTGTACGTAGGAAGTGTTTCTTGTGCTCAAATTAAAGATAAAAGTCAGCTCTAAATGTTGATGCCATCAGATTTGCGTGTTCGTCAGTAATTCATAGTGAAATATGTGGTCAAACGTTCAAACCGTCTAATGCGTGTTAGTTGACGCCGTATTTAATATCTATCTGTTCCGATAAAAATTTTAGAAATGTGGAACCTAGATGAGACAGACACATCGTTTCTTGACTTTGTGCACCAATCCAAATGGAAATATATTTAACAGGTAAGACTCAAAGTACGTTGTTAGGCCATAGGGCGTAGAACAAGTCGTCATAAATTCATAATTTTATATCGACTTTATAACAAAATAAATGTTTAATTGTGTTTCACAGACAAGGTTTGTGCCAAGATTTTGTGCAATGTGCAAAAAACTAGAAGTAATTATCTCCAACCATTAATTTTAATGGCCTGTTTTTAGGCCACAAGCGTAAAACCACTTGTTTTGGTTGTGACGTCACGCCTATGCAGGACCCTTAAGTTTAGGGAAAATTTTACACACGCATTTTGAGCTTTTTGTATCCTTTGCTTGTCTATGGCATCCAAACATGGACCATAGATGATGTCTGCGTAATTGAATCTTGAAAGTATTAACGAGTCTGCGAGCATGAGTTTAATGTCTTTTGGTAACATGTTCTTAAATTTGTAAAGATGTTTTAACTTTCCATAGCATGCCTGAATGAGAAGATTTGCATGCTTTTTTTTTTTTTTTTACCTAACAATTAAAAATAAATAAGTAGGCCTACTTTCAGTAGAAACATACATTACAGTTATAAAGTTGTATGTGATATAAAAAAAAAAAAAATAGTAGTCCCTATTTCTTAAGTTGTAGGCACCACTTGTAAATAAAATATTCAATTTAGTCCCCGCTGGTACACTCACTTGATCATCTTTAATGCTCAAAGTGGCAAATTTTGCTAATTTGTGGTAAAAATGGACAATAATATCATACCTAGTGTAATTTAAAAAGGATTATTAATAAAATTCAATTTGCCACCAATTTGTCTAACATTGTCAAAGTTTTTGCTACAAAACTGATATGTTGATACTAATTTTCCCAATGACCATATTGTATTTCCATGTGGTTTTAGGGGTTTGTGCCGCTTGCGGTGAACGAGTGGTTGGTGAGGGAAGTGGTTGTACTGCCATGGACCAAACATACCACATTACGTGCTTCACATGCCAGCACTGTGCCATCCAACTTCAAGGAAAACCTTTCTATGCACTTGAAGGAAAGCCATATTGTGAAGAAGACTACTTGGTGAGTTTTGATGACTAAAAAGTTCATTTCTCGATTTGGTTCGTCGGGAAACACTCCCGTAGGTGTAATTGTTATTATTTACTACAATTCAGAAATTAAAAAAATCCCGGTTGGGGCGGACTTTTTTAATTTATGAATTGTAGTAAATAATAAAAAGTTCAGTAGAGCCTTGTACTTCGGTGCTGTGAATAACTCAATTAATTGCCATCGATAAATAAATACACTTGAATTACTTACTGTTATGCTTCCTTAACTTATATTGGCCTAGGCCTACTGTATTTCAAGACCCGAGAATGCTCTTTTTGCATCATCTTTGTTTATACTCTTACCACAGGGCTGCCACTAACATTAATTTCAAATCCTTGATGAGAGCTTAAAAAATCCTTGATACATGAAAAATCCTTGAAAAACTAAAACATAGGCCTACAATTTCATACAAAATGCAACTTTGTTCATGAATTTTTGTCAATATCATGACTGAGGTTACTGGTAAAGCTCATTGTACGCTTAGGCCTATGCAATATCTTATTTGTATCGGATGTAGGCCTATCCTATTTATTAACTTGAGTTACAATTTAAATTTTAATTGACTATGTCATATCTATGATTTTTGATAACGCTCAAATTTTACATGAATAAATCAATTTATGAAATTAAAGTTCTGTGAAAAATCATTACAATCGGACAAAGCATGTAGGTGTTATAAGTCGAAGAAATTTTAAAAAAAAATCGAAAAAAATCGTAAAATTGCGATTTTCATGAGAAATAATTTTCCGATTGTGCTAAAAAAATGTGGCAGTTCTAAGTTCAGAGATTTCGAAGGCCTCACATAAAATTTCATCGCAATCGGAGTATCAGTTTAGCCGGAATCGTGCTAACAAACAGACAAAAATACAAAAAAAAGAAAGGAAAAAAAAGAAAAAAAACATTCCGGATTTTTTTCTAAATAATAAATAAATTTTATTTAGTCTACCCACTCAGTTATATAACTGATTTTCAGTGGAGGACTTTAAATCAAAGCGACCAAGCCAACCCTGTAGGCCCCGACGCAATCGACGAGTGAGCGATAACCAACCAAAGATCAATATTTTTTTAATAGGAAATATTGCAATCAGTGGTATGGACAGTGTGAACACCCGCGAATCAACGCCAGAATCAACAAGGCCGATTCAGAACAACTCTGAATTTACTATGTGCTTCGTTGCTAGGACGGCTCCAAAGTCACCGTTTACAAACTCCTAAGACATGAACTGATGGACTTAAGTCCAAATCAGAAGTTGAAAAACTACTGACTTTAGCGGGAATCGAACCCTGGACCTTCTGCATTGGAAGCAGATACGCTAACAACAAGACCAACGAGCCACACAATTTGAATTTGAAATGCCTCGCGTAAAATTAGCTATTCACGACCGTGCTAAGATGTAAACGAAGCATAAATTTTATGTCGGAGATGGCGAAGCCAGAGAAAAACACTCCTTAGAACATGGTTGAAATGAGCATGCTGGTAGGCCTGGCCTAGGCCTAGGCCAATGTTTATTGGAACCTAGCCTAGCCAAGGCCTACTCCTATGCAAATTGAACTACATTAGGGCCTAGGCCCTTGGCTTATAAATGGAATAGTTTTGAAATATTAGTCTTAGGCCTTTCAGGACTATACCTAGGACCTATGCCAAGGTTGTTCAAAGCTAGGGCCTAGTAGGGGCCTAGGCCTAATCAAATCAAATCAAATCATTTTATTCGCCATTATCAAACTTACATTGATTTGGGCTTCGTCATACCAGTACAATACAATACACACACAATACAGACGATACATACAGTAAGTTATACATACATAGGTACACACATAAGATATACATATATAGGGAACCCCAAGTCTAACGCGGGAAGCGAGTTCGGTGCATTGGAAGAGAATGTCCCCATAAGAATAGCATTGGGCTGATTTTAAAACGCTTGTATCTTTTGAACGAGAATTATTTAAGAAATATCATTCACATTACGTCATTAACCATTCTTTTCTGCAACTATCACATATAGTAGAATATTAATACCATGTTTAGAATTTAAATGAGTTCGAGTTTAACAAGATGATGTTTGCATTTTTCATCTGCGTCGCGCGCTGGTCCTCCGTGATTGGCTGTTGAATCGAAGAAACGAACATGTCGGACAGCCGAGCTCGCCGTGCACTTGGATGCTGTACGTGCAAAGCTGCTCCTCGCTAGTCGGCCGTGCGCATGCGTTGGTTCTCTCTCTTTTCTACCGTGCGTCTCTTTCCATTGAATCGCTCCAAAACGCAAAACATACATGTGTTTCAACAACGTTTATTCAAATTCTGTTGCGACTTTTATAAATTAAATGCATCAAATGTGTTAAGAAAAGAATGGCGATTAACGTACTGTGAATGATATTTCTTAAATACTTCTCGTTCAAAAGATACAAGTGTTTTAAAAATAGTCCAATGCTATTCTTATGGGGACATTCTCTTCCAATGCACTGAACTCGCTTACCGCGTTCGACTTGGGGTTCCCTATACAAGTTATATAATTCAAGTAAAGAGTAAAAACAGTTATTTGGTTAAAAACCCATTACAGTTGTACAGTTATATTAAAAAAATGAGATAGTGAAACTAATTTTGTTGACATACTACTGTGTTTTTAACTGTCACTAGGCTTTAATGTAGGTACTCATCCAGGTGATACATAGGTCTGTCGAGAAGATATTTTTTTGTTTTAGTTTTAAAAGTAGCTACCTTATCCACATTTTTCAAATCTGGCGGTAACTTGTTTCAGACTTTTCTTGCCATGTAATAGAGATGTTTTTCAAATCGTTTAGTGTTATGTGTAGGGTATTGTAGAAGCAATTTGTGTCTTGTCTCATGTGGATGGTGAATAGAGTTTCGGTCGGGATGTGTTTTAACAAACAGACTGCTTTATATATATACGTGTTGGATACAGTAAGTATTTGAAGCTCTTGAAATTTCTCTCGACAGCTTTCATTTTTTTTTAAATTTCCCAGTATCCTTACCGCTCTTTTTTGTACAATTTGCACTCGTTGAATCAAGGACTTAATTGCGGTTCCCCAGGACAGTATGCCGTACGTCAATATGGAGTGAAAGTTTGCAAAATATGCTACTCGTAGTGTGGTCGGAGTCGCTAGAGAGGAAAGTATTCGAAGAGCGTACACACTTGAGTTTAGCCGCCTACACAATCCATCAATATGAGGCTGCCATGACAGGATCTCATCCAGTACAAGGCCTAAGAAGTTGGCCATAATTACTGGATGAATTACTTTATTGACTATTTTATGTTACAATAGGAAAAGGCCAATCGGCTAGTTTAGTATGATTGAGATACTGGTTGGCTCAAGGCTCGCAGAAGATTTCCACTTAAAGTGTAGTAGCTTTGTTTTCTCTTCATTTAAATATAATTTATTAGCCTGGAACCAATTGCTTATGATGCCAACCAGCTTTTCAGCTATCATTTTAGTTTAGATTGGAGAAGGGTTGACAGGTTGGGAAAGCATAGAGAACATAAAGCCCAGCCTGAAGGGCTGGGGGCGACAAAACTTTTCACCTGCTGATGACAACTGTAGCTAATTTAAAGTTGTTACCTTAATCCACGACGCGTTTCGTCCTTCTGGGACTCTTCAGGCGGATGGTGGCCACTGAAAATCAGCTAACTACATGCAACCAAAACTCACAACACATAACCAAACCAGTGGTAGGGCCACGCAAGAAGTAAATTCTGCAAGCATGTTGTCATCATCAGCAAGGTTACTTCACACACCATTCATACTGGGGCACACAGTCAGCACAGACAGTAAGGGGGCTTCCCTCCCAACTCTGGTGCTCGGGAGACAAGAAATCCATGACTTACCCTGGATTCGAACCAGGACCCTTGGCAACAAGAGAAAAGCTGCCCCTCCTGCTGTTGCTGGGCAAGGGTGCCTCTTCATTCATACAAAGAGAAGAGGTTAGAGATAGGAAGGGTGGAAAGTCACAACACAGCACAACCAGTGAGGGGGCTTCCCTCCTAGACTCTGGTGCTTGGGCGACAAAAGAACCATGTCTTACCCTGGATTTGAACCAAGACCCGTGGCAACGAGAGAGGCTGCCCTACTAATTGTGACTGGGATTCGAAAACAAAAGGAAACAAGACTACAAATTGCAAGCTCTTGGCTATAGCACAGGTACACGTACTATATTAGCTCTTGGCTGCAGATGAAGAGGTTGAAGGAAAAGACAAGTAGGGTCTAACAGGTTCATCACCTGCTAGGCCCCCCCAGCAGGACAAGGAGTCACACTTGTTATGAACAAGGAAACACGGACCCACCAGAGGGTGTAGAGTAGGCTCGCCCATCTCGACCCCATAGGTGAAGAAAGATGGAAAGTGATAGGTGTCAAATGACTTGGTTGTTCAATTAGTTTGGAAAAGGTCAAATGGCTAGTTTAGTTTAGATTGGAGAAGGGTTGACAGGTTGGGAAAGCATAGAGAACATAAAGCCCAGCCTGAAGGGCTGGGGGCGACAAAACTTTTCACCTGCTGATGACAACTGTAGCTAATTTAAAGTTGTTACCTTAATCCACGACGCGTTTCGTCCTTCTGGGACTCTTCAGGCGGATGGTGGCCACTGAAAATCAGCTAACTACATGCAACCAAAACTCACAACACATAACCAAACCAGTGGTAGGGCCACGCAAGAAGTAAATTCTGCAAGCATGTTGTCATCATCAGCAAGGTTACTTCACACACCATTCATACTGGGGCACACAGTCAGCACAGACAGTAAGGGGGCTTCCCTCCCAACTCTGGTGCTCGGGAGACAAGAAATCCATGACTGACCCTGGATTCGAACCAGGACCCTTGGCAACAAGAGAAAAGCTGCCCCTCCTGCTGTTGCTGGGCAAGGGTGCCTCTTCATTCAACCTCTTCTCTTTGTATGAATGAAGAGGCACCCTTGCCCAGCAACAGCAGGAGGGGCAGCTTTTCTCTTGTTGCCAAGGGTCCTGGTTCGAATCCAGGGTAAGTCATGGATTTCTTGTCTCCCGAGCACCAGAGTTGGGAGGGAAGCCCCCTTACTGTCTGTGCTGACTGTGTGCCCCAGTATGAATGGTGTGTGAAGTAACCTTGCTGATGATGACAACATGCTTGCAGAATTTACTTCTTGCGTGGCCCTACCACTGGTTTGGTTATGTGTTGTGAGGTTTGGTTGCATGTAGTTAGCTGATTTTCAGTGGCCACCATCCGCCTGAAGAGTCCCAGAAGGACGAAACGCGTCGTGGATTAAGGTAACAACTTTAAATTAGCTACAGTTGTCATCAGCAGGTGAAAAGTTTTGTCGCCCCCAGCCCTTCAGGCTGGGCTTTATGTTCTCTATGCTTTCCCAACCTGTCAACCCTTCTCCAATCTAAACTAAACTAGCCATTTGGCCTTTTCCAAACTAATTGAACAGCTATCATTTTAGTTAGACTAAGCTGCGGACACGACAGTATTATACTGGTATCGTCCGCAAACAAAATCATAAAGAAAACGAAGACGAAAAGAATGTCATGCTTATATTTTGCACAGTAGAGTGGCAGATCATTAATTAAAACAAGAAAAAGTAGAGGTCCTAATACAGATCCTTGTGGCACGCCTACATGATTCTCCCTCCAACTTGAGTGAGCGTCTGAATTATCATTCTGATTTTTTATCACCACCTTTTGTTTGCGATTTGCCAAGTACGAGGTAAACCAGTTTTCCGAGGTACCTCTTATTCCATAATAGTTTAATTTCCTTAAAAGCAATTTGTGATCCACACAATCAAAGGCCTTGCTAAGGTCGAAAAACACCCCTAAAGTGTCACATCCTTCATCAAGTGATTTGTAAATCTTTTCCGTCATTTCCGCAGAAGCAGATTCGGTAGATTTCCCCGGCAAAAAGCCATGTTGGCAACTGGAAATCAGATTATATTTCTGTAGGAAATTAAGGAGGCGTTTAGCTACTAATTTCTCAAGAACCTCAGAAAATATTGGGAGTATGCTAATGGGGCGGTAATTATTTAATTTGCTGCGGTCACCATTCTTAAAAATTGGAATCACTTTTTAAGTTTCATTTGGTCAGGAAATTCACCTGCGGAGAGAGAGCTGTTATAAATCTCCTCTAGAGGCAGTAATAGGTGATCTATACTGTGTTTTATTATTTTAGCAGAAAGCTTATTTACATCTAGTGAGGCTTTCGGGATTAGATCTAAAAATATTGATTTTATTTCCTCTCTAGACGTAGGTTGCATAAACATTGTATGAGGGTTTTCTGAGTAGCTATTCCGTAACATTTGTAAGGGATCCGTCAAAGATGATGCATCGTATGAGTTGGGTTTATGGTTTGACAATTCTAACGGAATGTTGATGAAAAACCGGTTGAAAGCTTCTGCTATGTCCTTTCCCTTGGTTACTATTTCATTATCTATATTCATTTTATCTAGTTTGTGTCTGCTAATGGAATCGCCTTTCTGTAAGTTAGTGTTCGTCTTTATTATGTTCCACATTGCCTTAATTTTATTAGCAGACTGACCAATATAATTGGCCACATAGTGTGCTTTGGCTGCCTTTACAACCCGTTTAAAGTTTATATTCTTTTACATAGGTAATAAACCCATTTGAACAATGCCTTGATTTGACTTGACCGTATTTTGGTCAGCATTATTAACCTAGAACTAGAGACTTTTTTACCTTTGGTAATCCAGTTAATACTTTTTGGTTTAGGTTTATTTACCATTTTCTTAATTGGAAAGGCTTTTTCGAAGTGACTAAGTAGTTGATGTAAAAAGGAGTTATATTTATCATCCGTAGTGCTTGCATTAAAAGTTTTAATCCATGTTTCATCCTGTAGGCCTAATAGCTGGTTAAAATAGGTCGTGTTTTTTATAGAGAATATACGTTTAAATATGTATTTTGGTGTAAGTCTACTTGCCAAAGTGACTGATGGGGATGAGAAGAAGTAGACCCTCATGGTCAGAAAGGCCACCACATATAGTGGACGACCGGCAGTCTATCGTGAAGTTGGTGTAAATATTGTCAATGCAAGTTTTGCTTCTATGCGTCACCCTTGTGGGCGACGAGGTTGTGGGTAAACAGTTGTATGATAACATGAGATCAAGTAGTAGGGAGCTATTTATTGACTGCTGCAAAATGTCTACGTTAAAGTCACCTGCAAGGGCAACTGTTTTTTTTTCTTTGGCAATACGATATAGGATTTGATCCAAGACACTAAGAAATACCTACCTAGTACCTCAACAAGTAAGTAAGCATAGGCCCTACTTACTCTGTAGGTTTAGTCCTAAGCAAACCATTTCAAATCCACATCATGACTTGGTCCTAGTCCTGAAAGGCCTAGGACTAATATTTCACATCACAATTCAATTCATAAGCCTAGGCCCTAATGTAGTTCAATTTACATAGCTACGTGTAGACCTAGCTAGGCCTAGGCTACCTTAACAATAAACATATGCTTATATGTGCGCATGCACTTTTATAACAACAAAATACTTATGTACACAGTACCATTGTAATACGCATATGCACTTGGTTGAATAAATTGTAAACATTTGTCTCTTACATTTGAATCTTGAATTATCCCAATTCCGATGTTCTATGGGCATATAAGCAACGGTTTATTAATTTGCTACAAAACACTAATTTTCGGATTTGAAAACGCTCCAAAATGCTAAATTTGAAAATCAAAATGCTAAAATATTGATTTGAAAATGCTCCTAACATCCATCTCTAGAAAATAACTATCAGAAAAAATAATGAATTTAGTCTTAGTCAGAGGCGGATTTGGGAAAAAGCCCTGGCAATTTCCAATAAAACGGCCCTGTTTTCAACCACTCCCTAATAATCAGTAGTTTTTTAAGTAGGGCCTACTTGGTCTCTGAAAATCCATGCACTAGTAGAAAATTAAAACGCACATACCTTGACAAGTTGCAGTTGACATTTTGACAATGATTTCACTGCTCTACAGTCAACAGCAGGGCTGCCACTGACATTTAAAAAAAATCCTGTTGGAGGATGTTAAAAATCCGCAAAAATCCGTGAAAAGTCTAAAAACGTTTATTTCATTGATCAAACTATGAAAATGGCTAAATGTGATGTTTATATTTGTTACCATCATAACCTAAAAGTTGCCAAGGGCCTAGGCTTATGCACAGACGAGAATAAATGAGCCAGAAACGCCCGTGGTTGCTTTAATTAAGATTGCATAAAAATGTAAAATGTAACTTATGAACAGAAAATCTGTTTTAAATCTGACCTGGTTAAAAAATTCTTAGGCCTAGGCCTAGCCTTAGGCCTAGGCCCTAGGAATGTTGCATCACAATTTTGACCTAGGCCAATGTGTTGTGTTTATTAACTAGGAAAACGCTTAAGTCCCGCCGCGTTGTTGGATGAGCCTAATTGGTGCATTGAGCTGCCATGTGTTATGCGTATTTTCTGTTGTTCTGTGAAAAAATCATTACCGGTACTAAGTTGAAGATATTTTTAAAATTTAATTTAATTTAATAAAAAATTTAATTTAATTTAATAAAAAATTAACTTAAATTTTAATTTTTTTTAATTAATCGTAATTTTAAAAAAGGAAAAAATCGTAATATTGAAATTTTCATAAGAAATAATTATTCGATTGCGCACAAATTTTACAAGAATATATTAATTCATAAAATTAAGGTTCTGTGAAAAAATCATTACAATCGGATAAAGCATGTAGGTGTTGTAAGTCGAAGAAATTTTTAGAAAATCGAAAAAAAATCGTAAAATTGCGATTTTCATGAGAAATTTTTTTTCGATTGTGCTCAAAAACGTGGCAGTTCTAAGTTCAGAGATTTCGAAGACCTCCATAAAATTTCATTGCAATCGGAGTATCGGTTTAGCCGGAATCGTGCTAACAAACAGACAAAAATACAAAAAAAAAGAAAAAAAAACATTCCCGATTTTTTTCTCCAGTGTAGTGAAATGGAATCTTCGCTTTGCTCGCTACGCTCATCCAATAACATTGCAATCTTTCAGAACGTGTTAATAACATTTTAATCAGATACTAATTCTATTTTTCACGTTTCAGATCACATAATCCAAACTTTATAAACAAAAACGAAAGAAAACAATTTTGTAGGCTCCAATCTCCATTGTTTGTTCTTGCTGTTCAATTTATCTTGCATCCTCCCAAAAGCAACTGTACTGGCTGTTACTACACAAAAGCAGTTCCTACAATGTCTGGAACACGGCTCCGCCCTTGCTCCGCCCCCTATCGAAAGTCGAATTGATTATCGCCCCGCCTTCAATGTTTATAATCAAAATTAGCCCGCGCAGATTCAAATATACGAAAATAAGCATAGAAAACGTTATTAATGAAATATCCGTAAATAAGACTAAAAATCCGTTCATCCGTTTTGCACCCTAAATATCCGTAAAACGGATAAAATCCGTTAAAACGGCAGCCCTGGTCCACAGCAACAGTTGTTTACGCAGTAGGTTACTTTTGTCTGCGATGATGTCAATGATTTGGTCATTGTTTAGATTGGTTAGTAGTAGTAGCACAGAAGACTTCAAAATATGGCACTGGGTATTATCGCAGTTATGAATACTTTTTTCATGCTCTTCGATGCGTGAGTAAATGTACCTCCAGTCCGTCATACCAATCAAGTGTGGCTCGTTGGTCTTTTGTGTGGCTCGTTGGTCTTGTGGTTAGCGTATCTGCTTCCAATGCAGAAGGTCCAGGGTTCGATTCCCGTCAAAGTCAGAAGTTTTTTAACTTCTGATTTGGACCTAAGTCCATCAGTTCTTGCATTAGGAGTTTGTAAACGGTGACTTTGGAGCCGTCCTAGCAACGAAGCACATAATAAATTCACAGTTGTTCTGAATCGGCCTTGTTGATTCTGGCGTTGATCCGCGGGTGTTCGCACTGTCCATGCCACTGATTGCTATATTTCCTATTAAAAATATCGATCTTTGGTCGGTTATCGCTCACTCGTCGATTGCGTCGGGGCCTACAGAATTGGCTTGGTCGCTTTGATTTACTGTCCCCCACTGAAAATCAGTTATATTACTGAGTGGGTAGACTCTAAATACAATTTATTATTATTTATTTTTATTTTATTAAAAGACTTAAAAAGCACGTAATCAGAATTTGTACTAGAGCTATAAGCGATGAATACAGTGCAAAAGAGAGCTTTTTGTTTCGCGTCATAGCTAAACCAACGACGATTTGTTCCATCTTTCTATTGAAAACTTTCATTCCATTAAACGGTAAATTGCTGTCACTAGGTTGAAAAGGATTCTCTTTAAAAAATTGGGTTCGATTTATATCACTGGGTTTTAAGAAATAATTGAAAGTTGAATCTTTTCCGAGTAGTTCAGGAGGAGTGTTCAGGAGGAGTTTTAATTACAGTACCTTCTTTGTTTGGATTATCGCCTATCCGCATCAGAAGCGTTGTGAGGCAAATCGGTGGATATAGACTTGTGCGGTGTCTGTGCTGACGCTGAGGAAGTCGATGGCTCATCCTGACTCCTTGTTGATGAGCAATTACTTGTCGTCTTTTTTTAAACAAATCCGTCAGTTTGAAGCCCTTTTGCACCTCTTCCTTCAGCAGTTTTTGGCGCTTGCACCGCACTTTTACCGCTCCGCCTTTCAAGGGCCTTTTTGTCCCTACCTTTTCCTTGTCCTTGACAACGCGATCGCCGTCTAAATTATTGTTGTCCATGTTATTCATATTCACTAACTAAATTTAACTCACGATACACGAATCTTACGTCCGCGGTCCGAACACGTCGAGAACTTCCCTCAAACTAAATATTATTCCCTTGACCAGAACATTACTCCTTTTACGTAAAACAAACATAGTTTCTACATCTCTCCGTCGACAGAGCAACCAACCTCACCCACCTCCACCCCGGCCTCTACTCGCCAGTCTTTGTGACAGCGGTCCTACCCTTTGCATTGCAGTTGCCTACACCGGCCTCGTATTTATAATCTCAAATGACTCACTTGGACCAAAGAGCTGCCGACAGCAAGGCGACAGGCGACACCAAGTACACTAGCTGACGGGGGCTTTTCAGACTTTCAGACCAGACTCTCAGCCAGCCAGCCCATCTTCCACATTTTATATTTCTAAGAACAACATTATCTGATATATGATTGATTTCAATGTAGGCGGCCCAAAATATTCTCAGCCCTACCGGCCCTTCTGGCATTTGCCCGGTCGACAGATGGGCCTATCCGTCCCTGGTCTTAGTAACTAAAACCAGTCTGTTTATAAGTACATTCAAACTTGTTTGATATGTGGCTAGAATGATAATAGAATCGTGAACGAATAATTACACTAGAGATGTTCAACGATATCGATTATTCGATTCGATATTTATATATATCGGAAAAAATTGAGCCTATTTTCTATATCGATACCCCGCCGCCATATCGGAAATATTGCGATATCGTAGCTTTATTATTCTTGATGTTAAATGTCCCGCCGCGATCTGCACTGCACATTTCTGCAGTTCAACGGAACGCTCCTCCCACTTCTCCGCTACGATCCCCGCCCTCTCAGCCAGCGCCTAGCCGATGCGCGCGCACCTCCCTCCAACCTCGCTCTCAATTCACGTAGTGCGCTGCATGGGACTTATGTCTGTCCAGTTGCTCCCGTCGTAGTGACAACATCGACGACGCGACTCGTTATCTCTACACGCTCAGAGTTTAAGCATTATTTATTATGAGGTATAAAAAACATGTTTCAAGTAGATTCACTTGAAAATCTTGATGACTTAACTAATATCCCATCAATATCAAGCACACAAGACTAGCATTTACGATCACGTATGAAAAATCGTCATTTTTGCGGTTGAAAAAAATTCGATATTGCGATATCGATATTACTTTTGAAATTTCGATATCACGATACGATATCGGCGCAATTTTGCCGATATCGATACTGAAAAAAATATTGTTGAACATCTCTAAATTACACGCATATAAATCGGTAAATACTATAGATAAAACCCCTGAAATAGAGCTTTAAACCAATAACACCGAAATCTTTGAATTGAAAAACAAAATTCACTACAAAATAAAACCACTTTCACGGACCTCTACCACGATACAATAATTTTTTCCCCAACAACAGTTTTCTTGCCCATCGACAATCGTAATATTTGTCACACTCGACAAGTTGACATTACCCGGGTACGCACATTACAACTGGTAGAAGTATTTTTCATTTAAAAATGTGATATGTTATTATATTATATTATATTATAGGGAAACATCTCTTGAGAGGAAATACCAATTTTTTCTAAATAACATTCAGTACCTATTTAATCTTTCTTTTCCAAAGAGAAAGATAGTGCGGAAAATAGGCAAAAAATGGATTACTACTGAAATACTAAATGCAAGAAAGAAATTAAGATCACTATACAGATATTGTAAAACAACATCGGATGAAGGCTACATACAAATCCTAAGAACAAAGAAAACAGAATATAAAGCAATGGTAAAAAATGCTAAAGCTAAAGAGATAAAATTGTTTATTGGTAAATCTTCTAACAAACAAAGGGCTGCATGGAACTCAACGAGTGTAAGTAAGATTTTTTGCCTTCAGAAGAGAGCATTGCGGTATATGCTCCATTTAGGCTCTAGAGAATCATGCAGACAGGCTTTTAAGAATGCAAATATATTAACTGTAGCTTGTCTGTATCTGCTTGAGGTTATCATGTTTGTAAATAAATTTCCTAACTTATTTCAATTGAATGCAAATGTCCATAATATAAACACGAGAGGGAAGGAAAAATTGTACCAGACTAGCCATAGATTGAAGCTGCTGGATAATGATCCCGTGAACATGGGAATTAAAGTATATAACAAATTGCCTGAAGAATACGGAATGTTGGTGTTACAAGCTCTAGGAAGGAGTTTAAGGCTAGGATTAAGTCATTCCTTTTGGAACACAGCTTTTATTCAGTAAGTGAATATTTTGAGACTTGTATTGTATAGGACTAGCTTAAGCTAACTATAGTATCAGTACATATGTTGTGTGAACCCAAATATCTCAATTTTAATTTTAATCTAATGACTGATATATTGTATCTACATTGAAACTATTTTAATTGACCAATTGCACTCTTTTATCGAATTGAACTTTGTAAACATTGTAAACTGTTTTACTTGTACCAGTTGTGCTGTTTTATCGAATGAAATTTTTGAAATATTGTAAATACCATGTAAATAATACTTAACAATTGTACAGATCTTCCTCATTGACAACTTCAAATACTCGCATGTCTATATGACATGCATATGAGTGAACACTGTAGAAGGCTTACTTAAATAAATAAATAAATAAATAAATAAATCATAAACAATGAACGAGGGGATCTCAATGACAAATATGGGGAAAACAATCTGGAATTAAATAACGATAACGGACACAGTGTAACTGATCCTAAGGTGGCCGCGGATATGTTAAATGAGTATTTTGTGAATGTCGCAAAGACCATGACAGATGAATCAAAACTGGCAAATAATTTCCCTGATTCCGTTCCTATCCGGGAAGCGGAGGTCTGTATGAAATTACATGATGTGACTGAACTAGAAATCCTACAAATAATTGGAAAACTAAAAAACAAAACTACGATTGGATCAGATGGAGTATCGAGCAAATTAATCAGACAATGCTCTAAACAATTAGCGCAGCCACTGGTCCACCTAATAAATTTTTCTTTTAGTGAAGGACAATTCCCAAATGCACTAAAAATAGCTAGGATAAAACCTCTTTACAAGAAAGGTGACCGGAAAAATATGACAAACTATCGACCAGTAGGCCTATCGATACTGCCATCTTTTTCAAAGGTGTTTGAGATTGCTATGCATGTCTGTATACAGGAATATTTTGAAGCAAATAATCTGTTGACTCCAACGCAACATGGCTTCAGGGCAGGACGATCCACTGGCACTGCAGTGGCTGATTTTGTAAATAATGTTCTTTTTCACCTGGATGAGCGGAAAACAACGGTGGCAGTGTTTATGGACCTAACGAAGGCCTTTGATTCAGTTGACTTTAACATCTTAGTAAGTAAATTATTCTCACTTGGTATACGAGGAAAAGCACTGCAATGGGTGCACTCGTATTTAAATGGAAGACAGCAGTACGTAGCTATTAATTATAAGAATAATAGTGGACAAATGGAAATGATAACATCAGATATGCAAATGCTAGTATGTGGAATACCCCAAGGATCTGTACTGGGGCCCACTTTTTTTAATGTGTATACAAATGATATGCCTATTAGGGTGGGCCGAAAAACAACTTTTTTTTTTTTTTTAAGTCGTAATACCGCGGAAAAGTTGCGAATTGTGGAGACTAAAATTTTTTTTTTTTAAATTTAAAAATCGGTTCATATCTTCCGGTCGCGCATGTGCTCTAAAGTTTTCCAAAATTTGGAAAATTTTGATTTTTTTTTTTTTTTTTTTTAGTTGTAATACCGCGGAAAAGTTGCGAATTGGGAAGACTAAAAAGGGTAAAAAAAAAAAAAAAAAATCGGTTTATATCTTCCGGTTGCGCATGTGCTCTAAACTTTTCCAAATTTTTGAAAAAATCACATTTTTACGATAATTTTTAACATTTTTAAATAAGCCTCTTCCCGAATGTAAAAGCTTGAATTTTTCATATTTTAAATTTTCTTCTATGTTAAAAATATTAAAAATTATCGTAAAAATGTGAATTTTTCAAAATTTTGGGAAAGTTTAGAGCACATGCGCGACAGGAAGATATAAACCGATTTTTAAATTTTTTTTTTAAATTTTTTAGTCTCCACAATTCGCAACTTTTCCGCGGTATTACGACTTAAAAATAAAAAAAATGTTGTTTTTCGGCCCACCCTAATGCCTATGGCTGTTCCTGTTAGAGATGGGAAATTAATAATGTATGCGGATGATGCAACTCTATTAATAGCTAACAGTATTACATCATTATTAGAGAGAACTACTTTTGTTACTATGAATGGAATTATGCAATGGTTGCAGTGTTTGTCATTAGTTATAAATGAGCAAAAAACAAAATTTATGATTTTTAACAATAAGAATAAACAGACTGAAGAGATAAATGTAATTTTAGGAAGTGATGTTAATAAAAATCTGGAACAGGTAGACACATTTAAATTGCTAGGTGTACAAGTAGATGATGACCTGTCATGGAATGTACACGTAGAGCAACTTTCAAAACAACTCAGTTCTGATTTATACATAATGAAAAAGTTTAAACACTATGGTAATATTGATCTGGTAAAATCAGTGTATTATGCACTTTTTAATTCACACATGAGCTATGCTGCATTGGTATGGGGCAACTCAAGTAGGGCTAATACGGATATAATATTAAGACGACAGAAAAGAGCCATCCGAATAATAGTCGGCATAAATTAACTGGAATCATGTAAAGAACATTTAAAAGACCTTAAAATACTTACGTTTCCAAGCTTATATATATATCAAGTTATCATGTACGTTAAAATTAGCAAAAGTATAAAGACAAATGTGACAATTCATAGTCATAATACCAGGAGTAGGGATAATGTACATTTAGCTAGGCATAATCTAGCTAGATATGAAAAAGCACCTGTATATGCTGGAACAATTTTAATGAATCTGCTACCAAGCAACATAAAAGAAATTGCAGACATAGATAAATTTAAAAGCTCACTTAAAAATTACCTAATTGGGAAAGCATATTATCGTTGATGATTATGTACAGGAACACAAGTTTCCACATGTATTTTAACCATAGCAGGGCTGCCACTGATTAATTTTTTTCCAATCCTGTATTGAGGAGTTAAATACCGCAAAATTCCGTGAAAAGTCTAAAAACGTTGATTCATTGATCAACTAATGAAGATGGATAATGTGATGTATATTCTTTTGCTCTCCATCTAACCTAAAAGTTTTCCAGGGCCTAGGCTATGCACATGTGAAAAAGGACCAGAACGCCGTGGTTGCTTTAATTAAGATGCAATAAAATTTAAATGTTATTTTAAGTTCAGAAAACTCCATTTAAACATTAAATATTTTCCTGACCTGGTTAAAATTCTAGTCCTAGGCCAGCTAGCCCTATGAATGTTGCATCACAGTTGTGACTTCACCCTCCTTCTAGGCCTACCACCTTACGCCCTACGTTGTCTATTCGCCTATGAAGTCACGTCCGCAACCTTTTTACCGAACCACCCGTGCCCCGAAGTACGCCGACTCACGCCATAGTGTGATTTCCCTCGTGACTCACCATTGGAGCCACTTTAGGTCGGGGGGGTGGGTTGTGAGGTCACCCGTCCTACTCTATGCCTGACTCGCCAACCTGCCCTAAGAACTTAGCTCGCGGAGAGCTGATACCTAACATGAACGAGAGACCACAATGGCAATAGAAAACCAACACGAAAAACACAACGACCAAACACAACAACCAGAAGTGTACCAGACAGTGCAACCCAGCACGGTCCAGTACACTACCCACTGGGGTAGGTACCCCCTTATCAGGCAACGCTAGCGCGAGCCCACGCCGTCGCTGGTCCCCTCCAAGCTCGTTCAGGGGCCCCAGGCCTCTGCTGCTAAAAGTAGGTTCAACCACCCGAGAAGCGGCGTGGCGTGACTGAGGGTCCTAGCAAAACACTACGCTATGAGTTTATGAAAGCAGGGGCAAACATGCACTATGAAGTGAAAGCTGTGTACTTTTAGTGGACTTTTGGCTCAAACAATGAATTTAATATACAACAAAGAAGTTAGGTTTCAAGTGAGAGTTAATGATCGGATCCGAATTTAGGCAAAACAGAAAAATACTATGGAGACCAGGGTTTACATAAAGATACAAGTAAGCCCAATGCCCTCACTCACTCCAAGTCCTCCTGTCTCACTACAAGGCCATTCCTGTTCCTTGGTCCTTGAGTGAAGAGGGGGGGGAAAGATGTGGTCGCAAGCGTCGACGCGCCCTGCGCGTAGGTAGGCCTATCCTCGGGACGGCGTCCAGTGGCGGCCGGACCTGGCGGTCCTACTGCTTCTTTCTCGGCTACTCGCCCGAATGTTTTAATCTAGCCTTTACCACAGCCCAGGTGTTCTCGTAGAGGCGAGATGCCCTTGGTCTGGCTCGTGGGTGTTTACTCACCACGTGGTCTTATACTTTATTGGCGCTAACACGTCAGATTCATGGACCCTATCCTCGCACCGCAAAAGGCCAATCCGAAGATGGGAACTATAAACTTGATGTGATAGCTCATGCTCCCCGCAACTCTGTAGTTGTTTAGAAATTACCGTGCACCTCCCGCCGGGTCGTCATTGTGGACGTACTTTGTCGGTTCCCCTTTTACATAGGTACACCAAACGCGTCGGATTCGTCCGAATAAGTTTCAATAAAAGATAAAAAGAGGTTAGAAAAAGACCACTCCCTGCCCAGTCGGCACCCGTGTAGGATCACTACCGTGATAGACGGAGGCTCCCGACCATGATGGCTCCCTTCGCGGGTGGACACCACGCTGGCACTCACACGTGCACCCTCCGGACTCGACCGTTTGCCTGGGGGGGGGGGGGGGGGGGGGGGGGGGGAGGAGAGGGTGGCCGGTTTCCAAAGCGTGACCCACTGGGATCGGAGGGTTGCTCCTGCCAGCCTCAGCCTGTCCGGGGTTTCTGCTTGCGCCATCCGCCGATCCGGTGCCACGTGTGTCCTCTGGACACTGCCATTGTCAGCCTTCTAATTCAAACTTCCTCGGGTCGTTCCGGGTTCGCGATTCGTCGACTACAACTTCGCGAAATACACATTTCCGTTGGTTTTAGTCACCCACGTTGCCATTTAATGCTTGCCGCTTCCCACCCCTGCTCGCTGCCGGTCGAAGTTGAAGCCACGCCTTTTCCAGGACGTTCCTATTTTACATTGGGTGACGTCCACTTCTAGGCCACTCCTGTAAACCCGAAACCAAAACTTGAGCCTCGGCTCCACAACTTCCATTCCACACTTTCACCTACGGTTGGCTTTTGCATGCCTAGATGCCAGATTCACACTGCTTGAACGTTAGAAAAATTGACTTAAGGGCCTTTGAAATATGGAAGTCCCACATGATTGAATACATAGATAGATTTAAAAACAGTGAAAAATATAAAATACAGGGTAGGGCTGTAACGTTACAGTGACCCCGCCTAACTCATGACCTCTTGACCTCACCCAGTGACCTCAAGTTGACATGTATTTTTAACACACACAAAAATCATGCCGGCACATGCCTGCCATAATTGAGACATTTTTCACATTCCCAGGCACACAGCTTCTGAGTGCGTCACACAATCGGCAACTGTCGTCACTCAGCAAATTAAAATCTTAGGGAGGATTCTACTGTTCCTCAGGGTAACTTCAAAATGACTTTACAATTAATATACTGTTTTGACTCACACACACAAAAGAAAACAAGAAACCCTTCAGGTTAAACTAATCCCAAACTCGGGGTCCAACCACCCCCCAGGACGCTAGTGCCCAACCTATAGTCGTTTCCCAGGTGTCCTCAAGAGACCCCTGTCCCCTGCTCCACTACGCCTCTCCGTCTACTTCCAAGTAGTGCGAAGGCCGATCGGCCAACGCCCCTTCACCAGCCGGTGCTGTCCTCCAGCGACAGCTGTACGTCCACTACGCACTCCTGAAACTGCCACGCCTCCCTGTCAGTAAACCCTGGTCGTGAACGCCGCCTCTCTCTCTCTAGCGCTACGGCGCCCTCTTCAGCCGACCGACTGAACCTAGCTCGTACGGGTCGTGGAACGGCCGCTTTCCACTCCCGCCCATCGCGACAAATTCGGTCCCGACCTGTCTTCTTTACAAACGTTTCTGCGATCGTGACGCAGTGTTTACTGGGCTTCTACGCACGTGACGCTGTTCACCAAACTACACGCTTCCACGTAGGAAGTAACACAGACAAACACGTCGCCACTAGAAGGACTTCTAACACCCGTACACAGACGCGCGCGTGTCGCCTACTTAACTCTCTAACTATTACAATTACATTTAGGTTCCCGATGGACTTTAAAAACCGCTACTCTGAGACCTTCACGCCAACGCAGGCCTAATTACAATTACACTTAGAAAAACAAGCTCGTTGAACAAACACAGAACAAACCACTGTCCCAGAACCACCAAAAACATACCGCGTAAACTACTTACTTGTTACTCAATCGAGGGCAACAGGTCCACTCGAGAACGCCCACAGGCACAACAAAAACCCAAGCCGCCACTCACGTCAACCCGTTGGTTGACCGAAAACTACTTAAAGGTCGACCAAGCGCAATAAAACTTCGCGTCACACCACAAAAGAGTTCTCTAACTCAGGACGTCTTACTTGACTACACACCAAAAAAAACAAACACTTACACGCGTGTGAACTAACTTGCCCTACAATGATAACCCCAGAACTAACGCGGCGGGCGGGTGGTAAGCCCCCAAACCACAACAACACGCTACGTACTCCACGGTCCACACAGGACTTCAACACATCAAGGCTCTGCTTCAGCTCTCAGCGCTTGGACCTCGGCTAAAGGTGGTCCACTCTTGTGACTCTCTCTCTCCCAGCACACCAGCCCCCCAGGAACTTCGCCCTGGTGGGGACTGTTCTAATACACGCACAAGTGGACCCAATGACCCTATAAGTCCAACGGTGGTCCCGCTCTCCACTATGGACCGTAGCTACCTCCAGTTCTTGCCCGTCCTCCGACTGTGACAACTGCAATTTGCCTCGCAGGGCGTAGTCCAAGTCCTCCCACGTCTTACTTCGTGTGTCTCGCTCGAGCAAACTCTTCTTCGCTCTGGGTGCAATGTTCGCTGCGTTGCAAATCAGCCACTCCGGTCAGTGACCCGCCTGGTCCACTCTCCTCGTCGATCGCTGCCTGACTCAGCGCCGCAGCGAAGGCTCGTACTTTTGTGACTGCTCTCCATTCGCTCTCGCTCTACCCGTTCGGTCTGGCTCTCTCTCTCTACCCCGCTCTCCTCTCTCGATGGCTCACGCACAGGCTTTGACGGTCGCGGTCCGGGGATCGATCCTCAAAAAATGGTCAACTCACGCGCCTAACCTCTTTCCACTGCACTACGCTATCTGTACACGAACTCTCCACTCCGCGTGCGGACTTCTCTCCATATTTCTTGAGGTTAACTACATGTCCCCCCTTCACGTGCCTTGCTTGTCAGTTATCTCATAGGCATTTACCCCGGCTATGGCACTCACAGCATATGGGCCACTGTATAACAGAACATCGTTGCGTGACTATCCTTGATTTCGCAAGGTTAGATACTTTATATCCTTGAGTATACTAGGTCGCCTACTTTTGAACGTGGTACTGTCGGATGCCTTCTTTTTTTCATGAGTCCTCTTCCGTTTTTTTTTATTTCCCCTTGTTTGTCCAACTAAGCCTCACCATCACTCTCGCATCTCGTGCTGATTTCACTGGGCTCGGACATCGGTACGTGAAACAATTGCGTCCACTCCTCTCTCTGGCAGTCCGCACCGTGACGCAGCTGATAGGGTGTGAACCAGTCACCTTCATGTACCGTGCCTATCAACATAGCTTCTATCTTTGGGGACCACTCATACCAACCGGCATGCTTTTCTTGCAGTAGGGCGCGCAGGAAACGCCCTAATTTCCCTCATGATCCTCTCGCTTGGGTTGACCTGTGGGTGTCGTATCGATGAGTGGTACGCAGTGACGGCCGTGCGCTCAAGCTCTCCGTACCATCCTTCGACTTTGTATTGCGTCCCATTGTCGCTAAGTAGCACCTGTCGCCGTGACACTCTTCTTCTGTAGTAGTGCTCTACTTCTTAGCACATGCTTTTGGCCGTCGCGGTACGCAGCACATTAGATAGCTACCTATTTTGGAAAACACGTCCCACAAAACTAGTTAGTAATTCTGGCTGCTGCTATCCCCTTCTATCGCTACCCCCCAGTACTTTCTAGGATGGCTTCTTTGAGACTTCGGAAGTCAGTTAGGTCGATCTCCCTGAGGACAGGTGAGTACCGCGGGCCCGGTACACACTGCCTGCTAGAATTGACTCTTCGAGCTCTCGCTCACGCGATACGTCACGAAACGCTTCTCCAATATGTTTAGAAACTCTTCAGGGTGCATCCCTGCCTTGTGTTGTTGAAAAATATGCCCTCTCTCTCATAACTTCTCGCTGACATATTTTTCCTGTTTGGCGTACGAGTGCTCGCCAACACCGCGTGCCGATTCAGCTTCGTGCTTGACACTTCGCTGTACCCCGCCCCGAGCTCCGGTCCTCCCGCGCGACAGCGAGCTTCTAACCTCCGCCCTTAGCCGTCGTCTCGTCGGTGCGTCCCGACTGTCCGCCGCTCCGGCTGCGCTCCCTACCTTCACTGGCTATTTGGGGCGTTCCTACTGCGTCCAGTCTTCCCGTTAGGCTGTCCACGTTGCTGCTATCTGTGCTAGCGCTAACCTGCGTCTCCGTAGTGGTATGACGGCACACCATTCTCCCTCCTGACAGGCGCGTTGCTGAGTATCTCAGCTGATGCGGTGCGTTCCCGCTCGTCTCGTCCAAGGCCATTTATATCAATCTATTCCACACGGGACATTATTTTCTAACAGTGCTGACTATCCCTGTCTGCTTCTCTGCCAACTTTTCTACTGCCCTGACTACTTGGTCTACTCTCGCTTTCCTAGGCTGTCGCCTGTACTTCCAAGTTGTCCAAAGAATTGCTACTACAGCCTGAGCCTTTATTTTGTTTACGTTTTGCTCGTAACGTACTGCCGTGCTCATTGCTGTATTGGGTGCGCACCGTCCCCATGGCCGCCCAACGCGCCTCGACGCTCCGCTTCTGCTTTCGCGTACGCTTCTTTCTCGGCGCTTCCTCTCCCGCTTCCCAACTTGGCTTCCAGCATCGCGAAAAAGCCGCCAGTCACTCTTGTAGCATGTCCGTCTGCTCGCGCACACCCTGTCTAGGTTTTTCCCCCTAGTTCCGCTAGCCTCGTGACGTACTCGGTGCCTCTAACACGCCCCATGCTCGGTCTCCATGCTCCTCAGTTCTCAGACTCCACCGTGGTCGTCAACCCTCCGGTTTTCCGCGCCCGATTCACCATGGAAGGAACGTCCCGTATCACTTCTGTTCCGTCCTGCTCGGTTTTCTGGAGGGGAACGTACATACACCACTCTGTTTCTACAAACATGGCCGGTACTCTAGGCTTGTTTGCTACCCTCGATTTGCGGCTGTCCGCCAGCTTGTCCGCTGATGAACAACTCAATTCGCGGCCTATCTTGATCTACTATCAGCGTCCCGTGGTGACTTCCGATGCCTCCGTCCTACGTTGTGTCTACTGACTTGACTCGTACGTCTCGGGTCTTGATGACGATGGGTAGGTCCTCCCTCGTGCCTATCTGTACACCTACGGGACGTGGTAAACGTGCCGTAGTTGGGGCGCCACTTTGTGACTCCGACCAAACGTGCTCCGTCCTAACGTCTCGGTTCGTGGTGATCGTGCCCGTCTTTTGGGCGCACTTTGTATGACTTTCACCCTCCTTCTAGGCCGCTACCAACCTTACGCCCTACGTTGTCTATTCGCCTATGACGTACAACAAGTCGCACTTACCGACACCACCTTGCCCGAAGGACCCGACCAGCGCCAGAGTGTGATTCACTCGTGACAGCACCAATTGGAGTCCACTTTAGGTCGGGGTGGTGTAGGTGAAGGTCCCCGTCTAACTCTATGCCTGACTCGCCAACCTGCCCTAAGCTTAGCGCGCGGAGAGTATGAGACTACATGAACCGAGGACACAAAATGCAATAGAAAACACAACAACGAAACACAACGACCAAAAACACAACAACCAGAGTGTACCGACAGTGCAACCCAGCAACGGTCGCAGTACCCTACCCACTGGGGTAGGAACCCACCTTATCAGTCCCGCTAGCGGCGAGCCACGCCGTCGCTGTGTCCGCTCCAGATATCGTTTCCGGGGCCCCAGGCTCTGCAGCTAAAAGTAGGTCACCACGACGAGAAGCGGCGGCGTGGACTGAGGGTCCTAGCAAAAACACTAACGCTATGAGTTGAAGGAAAGCCGGGGGCAAACATGCACTATGAAGTGGAAAAGCTGTGTACTTTTAGTGGTTTACTGGCTCAAACAATGATTTAAATTACAACAAAGAAGTTAGGTTTCAAGTGAAGTTAATAGATCGGATCCGAATTTAATGCAAGAAAATACATACATGAGATACCCAGGTTACAATAAGCCAAGTAACACCAATGCTCTACTCTCCACGTCTCTCTGTCTCACTAAACAAGTCGATCCTGTTCCTGGGTCTTGAGTGAAGAGGGGGGGAAAAGGATGTGGTCGCAAGCGTCGACGCGCTTCACTAGCGCGTAGGTAGGGCCTAGCCTACGTGGTCGCGTCCGTGGCGACCGGCCTGGCGTCCTACATGCTTCTTTCTTCGGCTTACTCGCCCTAAATTTTTTAATCTAGCTTACCACAGCCCCAGATGTTCTCGTAGAGGAGAGATGCCCTTTGGTCTGGTCGTGGTGTTTACTCACCACGTGGTCTTATACTTATACTTTATTGCAACTACACGTGCACCCTATCTCGACACCGCAAAGCCAATCCGAAGATGGGACTATAAACTTGATGTGAGCTCAGCTCCCCGCAACTCTGTATTTGTTTAGAATTACCGTGCACTCGCCGGGTCGTCATTGTTAGACGTATGTGTCGGTTCCCCTTTACATAGGGTACACCAAAAACGCGTCGGATTCGTCCGAATCAGTTTCATAACAATGATAAAAGAGGTTAGAAAAAGACCAACTCCCTAGCCCTAGTCGGCCACGTCCGGATAGACGGAGGCTCCACGCCCCTGATGGCTCTCGCGGTGGACACCACGCTGGCACTCACCGTGCACCCTCGACTCGCCGGTCCGGTTCCAAAGCGTGACCCACTTGTTTATCGATGTGGTTGCTCCTGCCAGCCTCGCCTCGTCGGGGTTTCTTCATCTGCGCCGCCATCCGGTCACGTGGTGTCCTCTCTGGACATCTAAAGAGCCATTGGTCAGCCTTTTAATTCAAACTTCCGCGGTCGTTCCGGGTATCGCGATTCGTCGACTACAAACTTCGCGAAAATTCACATTTCCGTTGGTTTTAGTCACCAACAGGTTGCCATTTATGCTTGCCGCATTCCACAACCCCTGCTCGCTGCGTCGAAAGTTGAAGCCCAACGCACTTTTCCAGACGTTCCATATTTACATTGGGTACTTCACTGTCCTAGGCCACTCTGAGTACACCCGAAACCAAAAATGAGCCTCGGCTCCACAACTTCAACATTCCACACTTTCAACCCTAGTTTGGCCATTTGCAGGCCTAGATGCAGATTCACACTGGCTTGAACAGTTGAAAAGATATGACTTAAGGCTCTGAAAATATTAGAAATCCCCCATGAGAGAAAATACATAGATAGATTTAAAAACAGTGAAAATATAAAAATACAAGGTTGTAGGGCTTGTAACGTTACACAGTTTTTGACCTAGGCCCTAGCCTAGGCCCTGTGTTGTGTTTTCTTAATAACATGCAAGCTTGATAATAACATTTTGAATCATATACTAATTCTATTTTTCACTTTTAATATTACCTATCCACACTTTAATAAACAAAATGAAAGAAAACAATTTTTAGTCTCTTAGTGCTGTTCAATTAACTGCATCATCCCCAAAAGAACTGTGTTTTGGCTGTTTTTCCTTGCTGTCTCAATGAAGCAGTTCCTACTGACATCTGGGACACGGCTCCGCCCATGCTTTGGGCTCAGCCCCCTATTGAAAGTCGAATCGATTATCGCCCCGCCTTCATGTTTACAATCGAAATTGCCCGGCAGATTCCAATATACGAAATAAGCATAGAAACCGTATTAACATTGATATCCGTAAATAAGACTAAAAATCCGTTTATTCGGTTTGCACCCTTAATAATCCGTAAAACGGATAAAATCCGTTACAAACGCAGCCGCTGCAGTAAGCCAAGTCTTGTATTTTAAATTTTAAATTGATTTCGCACTCCCATGTATAGCTATGAATTTATGTAATTATGTTGTTGTGTGTGTTTGTGTATTATATTTTTTATCTGTGTAATGTATGTATTAGGGAAATAGTTTCTGTAATAATTTTTAGGCCTGTTGCCTAATATTAATGTTATCTGACATGTTCCATACTCTGTGATGTTAAACGAAAACTCGAATTAAATAAATAAAATATTTTTGTCAACATTTATTGACATAATTGTTTTATTATTTCTAAAAATGTTATCTTAAGCTTAAAAAGTTTAGATGAGATAACACATAATAAACATTATCTAGGTAAGTAAACATTTTTATCTCTAGATAATTTATCTAGTAAGTCACAACACTGCTAAAAATTATAAGATTTTTTTTATTTAAAAAATTAAAGGCTTAAACAAATTTTTTTAATTTTATAAGGGGGCTAAAGGGGTATTACTATGCATTGGTATTCGTTAAGAAAAATCGTTTTTATTGTTTGGATAGCCAGTCTTCTGGTACTGGACTACAGTGTGATAGATCTCTTGAGAATTTGCAGCGGGGATGTGTATCAACATTGAGTTTATTGTTTGGGGCTATGAGGAGGAGTTGGTGCGCCATCTGCATATTAAGGGAAGGAGAGCTCTCGCAATGTCTGAAATTTCCATATTAAGAAGTTTTTGGGTAGACTGTTGAAGATAGGGTAATTATAAAAAATTTAGGGCCGTGAGTAATGAATATATATCATCAACCTAACGTCGTTACGACTGTCCTTAACAATACTCGATTTGTGAAATTTGTTACTAATAAGCTTAATGCGGCCATACCACTTGGAGTGAGCTTACAATTATGTCGCTCTGCTGCTGTCCCCAAGGTCTAGCCCTACAAGGTGACACCATGCCTTTCAAAGCTTGTAGGGGCCTCGGCTAACCTAGGACCTAATAATTTCTTCTGTGAATTAAACTTGTTTGTCTAGGGACAAAAGCAATATTGAACTTTAACTTAACAGTAGACAAAACACTTTTGTAAGTTGTGTAGTGAAGTCCAATTATGAAATAGTCCTAGACTAGCCCATTGTTTCAAACATTAAGAGGGTCTAAAAAGGAGTTTTAATTTTGAACATGATCAATTGGCAAGGCCTAGGCCCTTCAATTATTTTTTTATTGTGGGGCAAAAATTCATGACCACAACTTACAAAACTAGAAAACCATAAAATATAATTTTGATACTGCATTTAAGTTGGCTTTATACTCAATCTAAACTCAGAATACTTTCATAATCTTGCTTGACTTTAAAAATCCTCACGCTCAGTCCCTAAATGTTGTAGCCTATTTATTAAAATTATAAATGAAGATTTGTAAATAAACGAGTAGGCCTACTGGGGTTCATATTTTTGTACCCAAGGTCCTGCAAAGTTTTTAATTTAACATTTTCTTGTTGTACATCTTAGAATACACTGGGAAGTGCTCTGTGGTATGAACCTATCCTAGACCGCATTCTTCGAGCGACTGGCAAGCATACCAACCCGCAATGCTTCTCGTGCTTGTCTGGTGGAAAAAGTCTACGCCGGTATTCCATTTACAGTTGATGCATTTACTAATCAGATTCCTGGCATAGCCGACTTTCTAAGTAGTCCAGACAGGACAATGCCAGAAGACAAAAGTGATTCGGCCACTCTAGTGCTCACGGCTTGAATTTGAACACTTTTAATTCCAAGTTTTTATCTAGTACTTGCCACACCTAAAAGTCCTTTGCAAGTAAGAAAGATCCCAGGTATCGATTTCCCCTCCTACGTTACCACCTCCACTCTGGCAACGTGGTGACAGGCTCGCGAGACGTTGGAATGCGGTAGCCACATGACCCATTCATCCAGGTGTCATTGTTAAGAAATAAATTTTTTCGATGTAGTTAAAATGTTATAATTTCTCATTTATTTTTCAAATAATGGAATAATCATGTAACTTAATATAAAATAAACTTTGTATTTTAAAAATAGACATGTAAACTGCCGTACTTGGAGTTAGTTTGTAACTTCATGGTTCGATCAGAATAATTACGACCACGCAATAATTACGGCAACGTCTCGCGAGTACTCTCACCCGGTGCCGAGTGTAGGGGTAACGAGAGGGGAAATTTCTTGATACATGGGATCTTTCTTTAGCTTGCAAAGGACTTTAGTCGGTCTGGAGAGGGTGACGTTCAAACTCTAGCCCGAGCGAGCTTTTTTGAAGTTCGGCTCGGGCTCGACTTTTTAGGCTCGAGTTAGTTTTTTATCAAAACTTCGAACTTTAAATGAACTTTGTCTTGAAATTACACCAAAATCAGATTTTATAGGCCTACGTCGTTCACGTAATATAACAACAATGCAGCGATCGCCATATTGGACATTTCTATCAGCTAATTTTCCAATGCCTAGAAAAGGGTTCTCGTATTGTCACACCATGACGTCACGACGCAGCCATCTGTTACAAGGCGGGGGATTGGCTTGCTCTGGTGAAACAGCTATTACATAAGTTCTTGGGTTTGTCGCGTCAAAAAATGTTACATGAACAATTTAATACAGTGATCCGCCATTTTTGTTTTTAAATTACTGTCAATTCTCCCACTTGTTGAAAGTGCTCAAGTGAAAACCTCGTACATATTGAGTAAGGTTGCCCATCGATGTAAAAATGCCAACATCAACATCGAATCAAAAGAATCTATGTCAAATCGCGATGTTGAAATTTTTCCGACATTGACATTGAAACAAAAAAATCAACATCGAAATTCCAAAATTCGCCTTTGTAGCTGAAATATTGGTCCTGCGTTCGTTCAGTACGAAATAATATGTCGGGATCGGCAAAAGCGTTTAATAGCCTAAACGTTTATCCTTTTTCAAAATTGACGTTTAAACGTTTTAAACGTTTTAAGCCCTACTGTAAAAAAACAAACATATTACCGTATCGGGCCGAATATAGCGCGATGTTTTTTTTTCCGAAAATACTATCTCTAAAACAACACTCGCGTTATTTTCGCGCTCTTGCATTTGAAATAGCGCCTGAACAAAGGCCACCTGCAATACAACTCCCGCGCATCGGCTGCTGCGCATCGCCCCGCCCACCCACTCGACGCCAGCTGATCTTGTGAGGGGGGCGGTGACGTCATCACGGGCTCCGCGGCAAAAGGCCGCAGGAATATCGCCGCGTATCACGGTTCACTGGTTCCGCGGAAAATGACCACCAATATAACTGTGCGTACAATTGAAAAGTTTTTCTTGGGAATCGATCCCGACTCGATTCTAGGTCACAATGATCAATTTCTAGTCCCTCAATCAGACTGGTGAACTGTGGTTGGCTTATCTGAGCTTGTGCTTTGCCCTACTCTGTTAAAAAACATAGGACTAGGCCCTTACATTGTTAAAAATGTTTTGTTGTAAGAGTGAAACTTTAAGCTATTCATTCATTGCATTGTAGATAAACAAAATGTTTATCGTACATTTTAATTTTCTTTGTTTTTTTCTTTTTTCTTGAAATGATTTTGAAAAATTGGGGGTCGTGTTATATTCGAGATCGTGCTATATTCGGTCCAATACGGTAATTTTAGGTAGGCGTAATCGTAATTTTGTACTGATGACCGACATTAGCAGCCTATGACCCGGCCCATAGCCTGGGGTCGTGTGCATGTAGGCGCCAAAAGGGATAAACAAAATAAAATTTTGTATAAAAAAAAACAAATGTTTACACGTTTTTGAAGACTAACGTTAAACTCCACATGCACGTTTAAACGTCCCATCCCTAGTGCGAAGTTACATAAAAAACGGAGCAGTAGGTATGTATCATGTTTCCCGAGAACGCCAAGTGTCAACACTAGTCCGTGATGTAGGCCAGCCGGCGAGTTCTCACCCCGCCCGCTCCTACGCAATAGCTGATCTGACACAAATCGGCCGTCAAGCTGCATGGAGTGAGGCAATACTACGCGACAAATCTCTTTCTCTTGCTGCAGACAAGTTTTATCAGCACCTCTCACACGTGCGTGCAGGCAACAGCTGATATGGTGTGTAGCCTATTAGTATTGACGGACGGAAATTCGGAGGCACTCAAGATCGACAAGATAACGAGTGAAGTAAAGGCCTACAAGTTATAGCGTTCTTTAATTAATGATGTTAGGAACGAAATCATATCAGTTTATTTTTCATAGATTTTATTACGAGAATATAAAAATATATATTAATAATAAAACGAACAAAAAATAACTGTTCTGTAGCAAAAAGTCTGTGTTAAAAATACCACACAAAAAACGAAAATATCCAACATTAAAGGTGGGCTGTACTCAAGGGCCCGAGAATTTTCTTAAGAATGGCAATGTAAAAAACTATCATGCCGAAAACCCCATCCAAAACGGATAAGATCTCGCGAAACGACAGCGCGTTGAAGTTCTGGGGTGGCCGTCCGTGACGTCACCGCTCCCACTCGCCCAGCGGTCGCAGCCCGCGCGGACCTCATGCCGTCTGACCTGCTGACTGTGCTACCAGGGAACAACATCTTCCCTTTAGTAGATGTGTGGGCGTTATAGGGGTAGCAGTGCGAAGTGACCATCCTTCTAATTCGATGTAAAACGTGTGTACATACTGTAGTTATATTGAAGCGTTTTTTTATTATTATTCTTATTGACTAAATGCCAGTCGGCAGTGTTGTGATTTTGTGCTAAAACGTATTTTATTGTGTATTGTATTGCTAGATAACCCCATGATTATGAACATGAACACGCGTCAATATGACTATATGTTGTGTATTCGGGTGCAGTAATCAGCCAGGAAAATCAGTGATCGTCGATGGAAAGAAAGTTAGTTTTCAGTTTCCAAATCGTGATAGATCGCCGACTCGTCATAAATCTTGCTTGAAGAAAATTAATTGCATGGGGTTTACACCTAGTAAATATTCAGTTGTATGTGCTACCCACTTTACTGACGAAGACTTTGAAATATCATCTAATTTATAAAAAAAAATCAGTTTGGCATGCCGCATATTAGGATCAATTTCGAATCCCGTGTTAAAAAAGGATTCAAAACCGCCAATAAAATTAAAAGGGGGAGATTCATCGTTTCAACATGTCACAAAAAAGCGCCGATTAGAAGAAAGAAAGTGAGCGATGCTGTCACAGAAAGCGAGAGTTTTGATACAGAGTTACAATGTATTTATTATTAGTATTGTAGTTGGTAGTTATTAGTATTGAACAGCCCGAGATAGAAATTCATGTCGGTACAACTGTGTTGAACGAGAATTCCATCCTGGAAATAGGAATTCAACGTGAATTAATCGGTTATGAATGTCGTTGACAGACTATCGAAGATGACGCCCCTGTGGATAATGATAAAGATGTGTATGTATCTTCAGAGTGTTCTTCCTCAAAGTGCATTACTGACGACTATGTGTCATCTAGTTACGACGACGTACCATCTAGTGATGACGACTTATTATCTAGTGATGTCAACGTTCCTAGTTTCATTGTATCACTTATGCATTTCAAAGCAAATCAAAGCGTAACGCAAGACTGAATACTCCACTTCAGATCTTCCCCATTTCCGTTTCCCCACCCTCGCAGAAAGAGTTAGTAATGAAATCAACAACTTTCATACACTGTATAACATGACGTGTATATATTAGTTTATTGGTGCAATATATCTTTCAACTGTCCAAAATGATTGGTCACAGTTAATGGGGGTTAAGGGGTTGGGGGCTCTTCCGTGAACAATTACCATTTTACACAATAAGACACCCAAAGTTATTTTCTGGAGTTTTCTGTACTGCGTCATAAACTTTCACCACGCAGTCACTACGATAGTGTTTTGTGAGTGTGATGGCCGTTATTCCACCCTATTATTTTGAGCCTCGACTTTCTGATAGAAGGGAGAATAAACCAAAAAAATCACTTGTAGGCAGATGAGGGAATATTGATTGGTGTAATTGTGGGGAGTGCGTAATAACGTTGATAGACGAAACTAGTGGGTATTCACTGTATTGCAGTGATAGTAAAGTAATAAGGGAACATCGGGGCAGTGCTGACTGTATCACATAACATACTATTTTTTAAAGTGTCGTGTTAAATCTTGATACACTGAACACAGAAAATCACTTATTAGCTTTGCATGCGCCTGATAGCCAATTAGTAATTCTAAACGAAGCATTTAATAATACAAATCGCTACGTTGCTTACCAAAAATTTGTTTACTGGATGAATTCGTGGTCAACATTTGACAAAAAGAAAAGGAAGGTTATTGGGATATCCATCGTGTGTTGTGAACTGTATTCGCGTGAAAGGTACCCAGAATCAACAGGGTTCTACCCTTCTACGTTGGTTTTAAAGCAGCTGACGGTTACGAGCCTGAGTATTTTGAATAACTTCTTCATTGGTGAGTTAATTGAGTTGATTATTTTGTTATTTAGTATTACTATTATTGGGGTAGTGAGTCCGGTGAAAGCACGGGCTTGAGCCATGCACGCATAGTGTGTAGTTGGCTGCAGCCAGCGACCCGCGGCCGTCGAGACTACGGAGCGGTGACGTAGCCACCCCCACCCCTCCAACTTTGAGGCGGGCTAGCTCTCGAACGGCTCGTGCGTTTGAGCTCGGGTTTTTACTGGGGTTATCGAAATCGTGTCAATAATTTGTTTAATACATAAAAACGCGTTTTTGAAATTTACCTCACTTTAAATACAGCCCACCTTTAAAATAAGAATTTGTTAAAAGATAACTGCAGATTGCAATGGATATTACAACCGACTGAAGAGAAACACGTCAACTTAATCTCCGACTGTAACACAAGTGAAACAACGTCGATGACCGGATGTATCACCTTCGCAGTCGCACATCCCTTGACCAACCTCAATCTTGGCGGCAAGGTCGCTGACCCCGAGTGCTGGCAGCTAGAGCTTGTGCGGGGAGGGGGCGTAGTCGGCCGGCCAGTGCAGGCAAGGCGACATTAGACTTGTCAGTCAGCGCGCGCTGTCATTGAAAACTCGTGAAGAAAAACTTGTGAAAAATGGGCGGGACAAAATTAAGAGACCGTTTTTTTGTAATTTTAATTTTTTATGCACTTAATATTATTTTAATATTTATACTTGAAATTGCCCAATTTAGGAATTTGGCCAAAAAATACAATACGGTATATCTATATGATATCACAGGGCTGCCGTTTTAACGGATTTTATCAGTTTTTACGGATATTAAGGGTGCAAAACGGAAAAACGGATTTTTAGTCTTATGTTACAGATATTTTGGTAATTACGTTTTCTATGCATATTTTCGTATTTTTTGAATCTGCGCGGGCTAATTTTCGATTGTAAACATTGAAGGCGGGGCGATAATCGATTCGACTTTCGATAGGGGGCGGAGCATGGGCGGAGCCGTGTCCCAGATGTAGTAGGAACTGCTTCCATTGAGAAACAGCAAGGAAACAGCCAAGCAGTGTTGCCAGACGTACGATAATTGTCGTTTTGCACGATAGTTTAGGCTTCTGTACGATGAACGATAGTGTCTTTGCGATAATGGCATTTTGTACGATAATTCCATGTAAGGAGCAAAACAACCAAAAATTAATAATAATAATAATTGAAAATTAAAAAATTAAAAATCGTTCTCATCAAATCCACGCTCACACTCACTGTTTCCTAAAATATAACTTTTAAATGCATAAAATTTCTGTATACCTATGGCTCACGCCAATTTTTCCTTACGCATTTCTCTGCGTTCATTTTTGGCGGCTCGAATTTCGACTCTCGAATCTCGGCTCGCGGCTCGCCCTGGTCTCACGTGACGTTTCATTATGCTCACATGCTCCCGCGCAGCCGCTGGGACTTGCAGTTCAGTTTGTCTACGCGACGCGATGCGTGATAAACACAATCATGTGTGTAGATTCGTGTGTTTGTGCCTTGTGAAAATGTGTGATGTTCGCTTTGTACGATATATTTCCCGAAAAAACGATTATTTCAGAGCCCCCGTACGACAATGGGGGTTTTATAAATCTGGCAACACTGCAGCCAAGCAGTTGCTTTTGGGGGGGATGCAAGTTAAATTGAACAGCCAAGAGCCTACAAAATTGTTTTCTTTCGTTTTTGTTTATAAGTTTGGATTATGTGATATTAAAAGTGAAAAATAGAATTAGTATATGATTAAAATGTTATTATCAAGCTCTGCAATGTTATTATAGAACACAACACATGGGCCTACCTAGGCTAGGCCTAGGTCAAAATTGTGATGCAACATTCATAGGGTCTAGCTAGTAGGCCTAGCCTACATTCATAGGGCCTAGGCCTAGAATTTTTTAACCAGGTCAGAAAATATTATTTTAATGTTTAAAATGGAGTTTCTGTAAATAAATAACATTTTAAATTTGTATGCAATCTTAATTAAAGAAACCACGGGCGTTTTCTGGCTCCTTTCTTCTCATCTGTGCATAGGCCTAGGCCCTTGGCAACTTTTAGGTTAAGATGGTAACAAATATAAACATCACATTTATCCATTTTCATAGTTTGATCAATGAAATCAACGTTTTTAGACTTTTCACGGATATTTGCGGATATTTAACGTCCTCATACAGGATTTGAAAAAAATATCCGTGGCAGCCCTGCTATATCATTAAAATCGATTTGATGTTTTAAATAAAAAATCAATGTCGAAAATTTGCTTCGATATCGATTATTAATCGATTAATCGATGTCGATGGGCATCCTTAATATTGAGCATGCTGAATATGCTCGCGCATTCAACAGCTTTCGGAATGGCTCAAGTACGCAAATGGCATATTCAACAGCTTTATGAACGAACCCTTTGCTTGCATTCACTGACTGAAAGTCAAACTCTTCGAGTGTCGCGATTGGACGGAAACAAGTTTGCCATAGCAAACAACAGAGGGCGCCAGAGAGCGTACGCGTGGCGCGCTCCGTCGGCCATCGTTCTATTCAAGATATAGGGCACGGGATATTCAAAAGTGCTGAAGTAGCATTGGAAATGTCTAGTACGTGTATATAATACGAGTACGAATTCGGAGGAATTTTTCGGGGCTAAAAACGCCGTACTATAATCGAACCAATACGGTATTTCACATTCAAACCCAACACAGACCTATTGCCAAATGGGGACCTGCAACCCCTCCCCCATCACCCTCTTGGCGCATCCATCCATTTATGACTTAATTGGCTCGACTATATCTACAACTCTCATTAGAATTGCCGCTAGTGGCTACAAAATATTTTGCTGTAAAAAAATGAAAACTCTTGGGTGTCTTTTTCATAATGTATGTGATATTTATAGTAATAGTTTGTAGGATTTTGAGAGAATTGTGAGAATGTTCTTGAGACTTTGCCTCACCTAGGCATATTATATATATATATTATATATATAGGCATATAGCTACTTGACGTCAAAATGTTACACAGTAAATAATGTGTTGAATGTCATGTTTGATGGCAGAGTGTGGCTTCAACTTGACAAGTTGAATTGTGTTTTAGAAAGTTTGCCCCACGTTGCTGTGTGTGCAAGTTGCCCATAATGCCCGAGGCAGGGCAAGATGAGACAGTCCGTGTTGTTGCGCTGGACCGGAGTTTCCCTATCGCGTGTTACAAGTGTGAGGTAAGGGTCAAACTGACATATTTTAATTTTGTGAGCTTGTCTTGATGGTAAGTTAATATTTTCTATCAATTTTGGAACTGTTGGAATAATTTAAAGATGACAACACACAAGGACATACAAATAACCACTAAAAGCCAAGAACTGGCATGTAGTAAATATTTATTTATTTATGATTGCCCATCTACCAACATTCAAATTACGGTATACGGTATGTGTTGCCGGAAAAAAAATAATATTTTTTAAACATATCTAATCTGTATTTTGAAAATAATTGTTTCTGTGTTTTGTATCCTCTGCCTATTGTACTGAACTTTCCATTGTCCCACCGTTATCAAGGTTTAAAAATACGTAACAATTTTTGAAATTAATCTCTTTCTTCCTACTCCTCACATTGACAACAACATTGGTGGTCAAGAATTGGTGATTTATAATATGTCCTCTTGCAGTGCGATTCTATAAGATTGTTAGGGAGATATCAATAACTAGGGATGTGCGGTTCCAGGTAGTAAAGTACCCGATTTTTCGGTTCCGGTTCCATCAAAATATGAATATAAACATTAATTTATGGATTATGTACTGAGATTAACCACTTGACAACTTAACCGGCCTATGTAAAAACGTACAAATATATCTATAAAATTGCCAAATAATAGTAGTCTTTACGTGTATAACTTTATTATTAATGATAAAACAAAATATTTACGTAACAGGACTATAATATCTATGAAAGTCGAGCGCCGTTGCCAGCATCTGTGTGTTAGCCCGTAAGCGTTTGAGTGCGAGAGAGATAGTTGCGGCGATGTAACTCTTCATAGCCAAGGTCGTAGCTGGCTGAGTGGAGGGGGGGGGGGCGTGCACGGACACCGGTGCGCATACGATCCACTTCACAGCTGACTGTGAATAATAAATAATATAATAATAATAATAATAATAATAATAATAATAATAATACTAATAATAATAATAATGATAATAAAGGGTAGGCCATGCCCATAAGCCTGCAGTGACACTGGTTACTCCCAATTCTCTTCTCGCACGTCCTGCCTGTGCCCATTCATCCTCATGCGTAGTGTTGGTGGTCAACCCAATATATTCAGCAGGACATCGCGTACACTTGAGTTGGTATACCGTACACTACGTTACTAGGCTATCTTTTATTAAAAATGTATGTCACTGCACACCTGTGGGACCAGCAACGTGGTGTACCAACTTAAGTGTACGCGATGTCCTGCTGAGTATATTGGGTTGACCACAAACACTACGCATGAGGATGAATGGGCACAGGCAGGACGTGCACGTGCTAGAAGAGAATTTGGAGAAACCAGTGGCACTGCACGCTTATGGGCACGGCCTACCCTTTATGACCTGTTTCACAGCCTGTGTCATAATAGACGGAGAGCCAGTGACAGTTTCTATTGCCTCATAAAGTACATATGTTTGGACCATTGGAGTAGCGAGCGCAGCCAATTTTCAACTTGTTACTATAGTCTCAATTGTACACTATCTTTAGTATAATTCTCACTCTCTGTATTATTGTCATTATGTTATTATTTGTTGTTGTAATCAGAACTCTATTCTAGCTTCACTAGATAGATAGGTCTTCAAACGGAAAATTTGTATGTATAGTTTAACACATAACAAAAACTTGTAGAAATACAGCCAAACCTTACACACTCAAAAGGAATGAGATCTAAAAAAAGGGCCAAGCTCATCTACCCTTCCACATTTGCGCATTCTTAATTCATAAACGTACAGTGTCCCATAACAGCATCCTCGAAAAGCTTGGCAAAATAGAATTTGCGATTATTAATTTAACGTAGTAGTTTATCCAAGTTCTATTTTTGTAATTAATTTAAACGTAAACATGCAAATTCTATTTTGCCAAGCTTTTCGAGGATGCTGTTATGGGACACTGTACGTTTATGAATTAAGAATGCGCAAATGTGGAAGGGTAGATGAGCTTGGCCCTTTTTTTAGATCTCATTCCTTTTGAGTGTGAAAGGTTTGGCTGTATTTCTACAAGTTTTTGTTATGTGTGTGATCTCATTACTTTTTCAAGTTCCATTACAAAATTATTTGTTAAAATATAATATTTTTATAAAAGTTGATTTAATTTTTATGGTATTAGCAATAACAATAGGATGTAAAATATCTAGGCCCGGATTCATGTACATCCTGGGTATAGGTGGTATAACCATGGTATAACGACGGTATAAGGACTGGTTAAGTCTAGGCAACTCACATCCTATTAAACTTTCCCATGAAACAACAAACGCACAACTAATGATAATTTTACACCTATTTCACTGCACCCAAACGAGGGAAGCGATATATCTAGACGGCCTTGACCCACAGCCATGTAAATCATCAGATAATCAGAAGAATATTGAAAATTTTCAACATCTTTTGTTTTACATTTTTTTTAAAAAGTGACAGGAGATTGCGTGAGTTTATTAAAAGTAAAGAAAAGCTTATTATTGCCGTAAATTTTGGAATAGCCTAGGACTATCATACCATTGTTTATCTGGAAGCATGACTACTACTTACTGTTCTGTAGGCTATGTGTAGAGAGGCTTCTCACTCGACGAGTGATGTATATATGATGTATATATGTAAATGTATAATGATGTAATTATTAGTAAATAATCTATCTTGTATTAGTAAAGTAGTTTGTAATTGTAAATTAGGCCTATGCCATGTACGTATATACAAACAATTCTGACAATGCTTATGTTACGATACACGTACTAGTTACGGCATCACATGTAATCCACAGCTGCTAATAAAATACAAATACAAATACAAATTAGGCTTGTAGTAATCAAAACTAGTTATTTGTGCGGGAAGTGTCAAAACAAGGTTGTGCTGGCCTAGGGTTGGCTAAGAAAGGCCTAGGGCTTGTCAAACATGTAGTGTAAGTATTTATTTATCTAGTCCTATAGCCTAATGGAACTTTAGACCTACACTGTTGTATTATAAATAATTTTCTACATCTGGGCCTAGGCCAGGGACGGTTTCTGATTTGTTTTATGAGAGTATAATGACACCTTTTCTCGTTCCACACAAAGAAGAAAAATTTTAAATGTCCGCCATTTGTTTACGTATCGCACTTTCCCGCCTAACTCTGCTTATACCGTCAACAAGTGTCAAGTAACTATGGTTACTTGTTGATTATATGCCAAGTGTTTAAGGCTTATTTTAAAACCTTTATTTGGAAGCCTTCCAACAAACTTTTTCAACTTTTTTTTTCAAAAGAGACTATATTTCTATAACCTTAATGTCCATGTAAAATATGAACATTGTAGCCCCACCCGTCTGGTCAGAATCGCGGGCCGACGTATTAGATGTTAGCAGTAGCAGTAGCTAGCAGTAGCTAACATCCTTAAAGTGATTTTGAGCATGTTTGAAGACATTTTTTCACCAAGAAGGAATGGTTGTACCCCAATAAAATTTGGCATGTGTTGTCAGGTACCTAAATCCCCTCGATTGTGATAGTTTTCAAGTTCACATCACGTTACATGACGGCTGGGTAACACCTCAAAATCACCACAACTCTGCTTGGTGTATAAGGTGCTTGAGTGTGTAGCGCACCGCGGCTTGGCTGCGGCGCCCTAACGGGCACCTAGATATAGTGAAGTGAAAGCAAGTTAGTAATGTAGTATAATTGTAAAAAATATGTGTTGTAGCATTAATATATTCAAATTATGTAAAGTTTGCTCTATTATATCTAATGTTCTCTGGAATGTAAATTCTGTATTAGATAAATAAAGAATAATAATAATAATAATAATAATAAAAAGAAGAGGAAATTCAAGTCATTTTCAAAAATGCGCGTCTTACGAGTCAACGTGGGGGCGTTTACCCGTTAGGTAACCCCCAAAGTGAACCCCAAAAAAAGACAAATCTGCCCCCGTAGGATATACATAATTCAAACATAGGCTACGTCATTTTTTTAGCCAGTTCCCAGGAAAACGAATATCACTCGTCAGACGGGCTGCGTTGGGGCTTTGATCCGTCAACGCCCCCGAAGTGGGCCCAAAAAAGTTCAAATCTGCCCTCTTAAGGTATTCATGATTCAAACATACGTCATTTTAAAGGTAAAATTACCAGGAGGACTAATATTAGTCGTCAGACGATCTGCGTTGCGACTTTGACCCGTCAGACGGCCCCGGAATTGGGCCCTAAAAATGATCATATCAAATACGGCATTTTATAGAAAAATTTACCTCGGAAAAGAATATCACTTGTCAGACTGCCCCCCCCCTCCCCTCCCCCCCTCAAAAAAAAAATGTTAAAAAATGTTTTGTCTCGAATACTTACGAAATTATGTTGGATTTAATCGGATTCGTGGCGATAATATGAAGTCATGATGTTTATGCATATTTTGGGTCATTGAGCCCTGCAACAACCACTTTTTTTATTTTTTGGGGATATAGATCGATGAATAAATCAGGAAGACATGTTATACTTCGTCTTATGGTAATTATTTAAATAATAATGGTGTATGTGTAGTATGTTAGGGTGTAAACTGTAAAGAGTGTTGTAATTTTATTTTTTTAACCAATGAAGAGTTGTGTATAATTTACTACTTGTTGCATGATACTATGACGGTTTCTGACTTTTAAATCACAGATTAGCTTAAACTTTTGCAAATTGTATAACGATACAAGATAATCATTGACAATCATTTACTTTTATGAAATAAGTAATGAGATCATAGTCATCAGAGGTTACGTAAGTAATTATCATCATATGATAACCTATTAAGCAATAATCTTTAATATGTGTTGAATCATGTAAATAGTTTTTATAAGTTACAAACAATTGAGGGTTAGAATATATAAATTGGTAAGTCATAATTAACTCCAAACATCAAAACTTCCATACATTCGTTATCACAGTATGTTTGAACTTTTTATCATAGTAATCTTCAGAAGTAAATATCATCATATCATAAGTAATAATTTTTAATGTGTTAAATCATGCAAATAGTGTTTATAAGTTACAAACAATTGAAGATTAGGATATAAATTGGTTTGGTATAATTAACTTCAAATATCAAACTTTTTACCACATTCGTAATCACTGTACGCTTGTACGCTTTAACATTTTATTAGTAATCATCATCATCATCATATCATAACATACGTAATAATCTTTTACATGCGTTGAAACATGCAAATACTTTTCATTAAAGACAATGAGCATTAGAATAAATAAATTGTGAAAAAATTAAAACTGTAATCACATTCGTCATCACTGTACGCTGCTTCCGAAACATCTATGTCAACATCATCCTCATCGAAATTCTCTCCTTCTAAATAGCATTGCATAATCTCATCAAGTGACGAAGGGGACAGATCATAGAGGAACCATCTTGGTCTGTATTTAACATCTCTATATATTATACATAATGGCATTTTTTAAATTTCTGTCTATGGAACCAATTTAACAGCGTCATTGTCGCCTACAATAAAACCAAGGTTTAACATATTATATTGGCCTACATAAATACCAAAAATGATGAAATAATGATGAGTAATATTCTTTTTCATAGTCACTTTTACTATAGAATGCCGAATGTTTCAATTATGTATACCTTAAGACTTTTTGGATTAAGGACGTGTCAACCGTTAGGTCATAATACACCACTCTAACCTAGGGGGGGGGGGGAGGGGCCCATGCTGGTCAGAACCAGCCACAGGTAAGGGGAGGAAAGGGGGTCTCTCACGTCGCGGTCGTCATCGTCTTTGTCATCGTTCATTATGTCATTGTCATCGTCGTCGGAGAACTAGTCAAGGGAAGGGGGCAAGGTCCCCGACGACGATTGCCAGAGCTCGTCTCTAGATTCGGGGAGTAATATACTACCCATCTTACTAGCTGATGTTTGCGAGGTGGACTTTTTCTCTTGAATCGCCTTTTACGATTAGCAGAGCCATGCTCTGGGGCAAGCTCGAGAAAACCAGGCTTTGACGCAGAGCGCAGAGGTAAAGTCTGGACTCTGGATCACTTGGAAGCTCTATCGGTGGTCCTATCGGGTTGTGCTTTGCAACAAAATGTTAAGTAACAATGACAGTGTAATAGGGGGTATCTAGACACATTTTCCAAATATTGCTCACTTTTCTTATTAAATGACCGTAAATATGACAACACTGTTAATTTGTAGAAATTTACCGATTTTGTGTAGGAGATAATTATTTGAAATCTCAAAATGTGCTTTGATAGCGACATACGCTCATCCTTTCTGAACAGCCTCCCAAAAATACAGATTTTTTGGCTGAAAATTAAAGGTAAAAAGCGGTACGTTCTGTATGTGAAATTAGAGGGATTTGATGATCAAGCATGCTTTAACGTGGGCATTTAACATTGTAAAAAAGTTGGCCCGAGCTTGGCAAACAGTCTTAAAGGCAGATTTGACATCTTTGGGGGCCCACTTTGGAGGTAACCTAACGGGTCAAAGCCCCAACGCAAGACGCAACCCATCTGACAAGTGATATTCGATTTCTTGGTAACTGACTCCATAAAAAGACGTATGTTTGAATTATGTTTATCCTATGGGGACAAAATCAAACCTTTTCTAAGGGCCCCTTCGGGGATTACCTAACGGGTCAAAGCCCCAACGCAGCTCGTCTGACGAGTGTTATTCGTTTTCCTGGTAACTTTTTCTATAAAATGACGTATGTTTAAATCATGTAAGCCTATTGAGGACAGATTTGACTTTTTTGGGGGGGCCCACTTTGGGGGCGTCTGTGGGGTCAACAGCCCAACGCAGCTCTTGTACAAGTTATATTCTTTTTTGGGCTAACTTATTTTATAAAGTTTTGTATGTTTTAATCATGTATACTTAATAGGGGCAGATTTGACCCTTTTTGGGGCCCACTTTGGGGGCGTCTGACGGGTAAACGCCCCCACGTTGACTCGTAAGACGCGCATTTTTGAAAATGACTTGAATTTCCACTTCTACTCCAATGGTCCAAACATATGTACCTTATGAGACAATAGAAACTGTCACTGGCTCTCGGTCTATAAGTAGAGATCCGAGTAAATGGTTTTATTTTTGGGACAAATTTGTTTTTAAAAATTGAAAATTAGGTGTTATGTGTTTTAAAAAAATCCAGAATTTGGTGTTATTATGGTTTTATTTTAAGGGTGTCAGTAATCACAAAAATCCAATTTGACAAGATAATTGAAATTGAATATATATCGCTACTTTTTATTCCAACAACTATATAGTTGGGTAAAGGGGTGTTTCCACCATTGTTCTTGGGCATCCCCGGAATCAGTATCGGTCTGCCAAGCTCGAAACATAATTTTCTTGAATTACATGATCTTCGTGTATTTCTTTCTCTTGTCGTGACACCAACTCTCCACTTTTTACTGTCTTCCCACCATCTCTCTCTATCCCCCACCACTGCCCAATCCTCTCCTCTCTCCTCCACATCTGCTTGTACCTGGTCTTGCCATCTATCCCTAGGTCTTCCCACTCTTCTTCTCTCATTCACTACTTCAAATGCTTGTCTTGGGATCCTATTCTTCTCCATTCTTCTCATGTGGCCATACCATCGTAGTCGGTCCTTACCCATCTTGAGCTTTAGGCTCTCAACTCCCACTTTTTTCCGTATCACACTACTTCGTACCTTGTCCATCTTGGTGACACCTGCCTAATAATAGTAATAATTGATATTGAAGAAATTGTATCTTCAACAAGGCCTAGGCTTAAAATACAATTAAACTATGCTCCGACAAGGAGGACCTGGCCGCATACTGCAGCAAAATCTCGGAAGCCTTCAGCAACCGAGGCTACCCGCCTAAACTGATCCAACAGCAGATGACTCGTGCCCCCAGAGACCCAACCACTCGCACACAAGGGAACACAATCCCCCTCATCACCCAGTGGCACCCTGGCCTACATGCCCTCAACGGCATCATGAAGAGGAACAGTCATCTGCTGAACACCTCGACCCTGACCAAAAACCTCAACATCCCGCGGGTAACATTCAAGCGTCCGCCCAACATCCAGGACTTGTTGGTTAAACGCAACCCCCGGAACAGGACCGACACACCCCAAGTAGCCCTACCACCTGGCTCCTACCCCTGTGACAGCGCTCGCTGTAAAACATGCCAACTCAACCTACCCATCGAGTCGTTTACAGCGAGAGCCACGGACAGAACCTACCCCATCCAGGGACACAACACGTGCCAAAACAACATCATATATCAGTTGAGGTGCAGTAGATGCCCAGCTGAATATATAGGCCTTACTACCAACGCCCTCAACACACGTGTGTGTTATATCTTAGACTACTTTAATCCCATTTGGATGATACATGACATTGGGAGAAGAACAGACCACCACGACGCAATTACCAAGAAGACACCTTATTCACGCCCAGGACGCATCACTGTACAGTACATAAATCGATAATCGAATGCATACAGAATGCGCGCATTATAAACATACAATCCAATATAATACATAACATTCCTTCCCTTTTTAAAAATTAAGATATTATATACTATCTCATTTACAATTACACGTAGTGAAGCACATAACATATATTTAGATTAATGTAAATAGTTCACTATATCTAAGCATGTAGTGAAGCAATTACAAATAGAACATAGTATTTATAAGTTTTACAAATCCAATTTTTGAGGAACTTTGCGGTTCCGACTGGACCTTCGCACCACTGGTGACGTTTGGGTTGGGTCTACTGGACCTGGCCTTCGTACCACTGTTGGTGGCGTATTGCTTGGAACTGTAGGAGTTACTGGAGTGTCCATGGTAACACCAGGGGAACCATTCTGTTCTACAGGGGACTCTACCACTTCTGAACATGGCTTGCTAATAGCACGGGGTGGGTTTGCTGGATTTAATCTTAGGCCTACTCCATCCTTTGGAAGTAGTGAGCGTTTCAAGTGATCTGCATGTACCAATCTGATTCTATCACGTACCCAAACTAGGTATGTCACAGCACTAATTCTCTGTTTCACCTCGCCTACGATCCAGTTTTTTTCCCTTTTCCCTAGTAGGACCTACTGATTGTACTAGCACTTGCTCTCCGTCCTCAAATTCTGTAGCCTTATACATTCTTTTATGAGAGCTATTACTCTGGTTCATTACCATAGTACTATGTTTTTGCAATGCAATACTTAAATTGGGTTTGAGCATTTCCAACTTGGTTCGGGGTCTAAACTTTAACATAATATCTACTGGAGATAATTTTGTTGTGACATTGGGTGTGTTCCTGAAACTGAATAGGAAATTGTCAATTCTATGTTGGAGCGTCAGACCACTACCTTGTTCCAATTTCTCATCATTGATATTAAATTTGTTTAGGACTTGTTTAAGTGTCTGCACCCCTCGTTCTGCAGCACCGTTTGACGCTGGGTGGTAAGGTGGACTATGCAAAAGGTTGATACCATTCCGATTGCAAAAATCATTAAACTCTGTTGAAGTGAATGGAGGGCCATTGTCTGTGACAATGGTCTCTGGGAACCCAAAGGTTGAAATTACCCTTCTGATCTTACTAATTACTTGAGATGCATTGGTAGATTTCATTTTCCAGACTTCCATCCATTTTGAGTAGCTATATCTACTAATACAAGGTACATATTGTTATCTTTTTTTGCAAAATCCAGATGGATTCTCTGCCAGTGTTTAGAGGGTGTTGGCCAATTAGTTAATGGAACTACTGTGTGTGTAGGACTGCTAACTATGCAGGCTTCACAACTAGACACCTTTTGTTTAAACACACAGTTTCCTTCTAATGACAGCTCGTTCCTACGAATAAAGTAGGGTTTTAAGTCAGGATTCTCAACATGGTTTGGCCAACCTTGTTGCGTAAAGGTGAATACGCGAGATAAGGTATGATCAACTCGCGTAGCATTTGCAATATCATTAGGATTACAGGGACGTAAATGATAAGGTGAGGCTAACGCTTCGCAAATGGTCTTCACTGTACATAAGTAGCTATTGTGGGTCTCTACTCCATCACTTTGCAAAGGTAAACGTGACATAGCGTCAGCGTGTGAAATTTCCTTACCCTTCCTGTACTCAATATCATACCGGTAAGAGGACAGTATGATTGCCCACCTCTGAAGGCGTGAGGCTGCAAGGGTTGGAATTCCCTTCTTGCTGCCAAGTATTGCCTTAAGGGGCTGGTGATCAGTTACGAGTAGAAATTTACGACCGTAAATATATTTGTGAAAACGCTTAACAGCAAATATAAGGCTCAAAGCCTCCTTCTCTACTTGAGCATATCCTTGCTCCGCATGGTTTAAGGTTGATGACGCAAACATTACTGGACGCTCTACATCATCCACAATGTGCGATAGGACTGCACCAACTCCGTAATGTGAAGCGTCACTCGCTACCACCATGGGTTTTTGAGGATCATATGGCACCAGCACTTGGTTATCTAACAACAGCTGTTTACTAAGTTCAAAAGCCTCCTTACAATCCTGGGACCACTGCCAATCTGACCCCTTTTCTAGTAACCTATGCAACGGTTTGAGTTTAGAAGACAGGTTTGGCAAAAATCTGTTATAGAAATTTAATAGTCCTAGGTAAGACTGCAGCTGTGTGACATTGGTTGGGTCTGGAGCCTGAGTTATAGCTGTAACCTTGTCTAGGGTTGGATGTATACCGTGTTGGTCAATCAGATGACCCAGGTATTCAATACTGGTTTGGAAGAATTTACATTTGGACAAATTGACTCTGATTGCATACTTTTCTAATCTTTGAAGGACTAGCAATAGGATCCTCTTGCATTCTTCCCAAGTTTCCCCCAAAATCAACAGGTCATCTAGGTAGATAAGGACATTGGGAATGTCTTTTAACACCTGATCGATTACTGACTGAAAAATAGCAGGAGCACTGGTTACCCCAAATGGTAACCTGGTGAACTGATATAACCCTAAATGGGTGTTTACCGTTAGGATGTGCTGAGACCTATCAGATAATCTCAACTGCAGGTAAGCATTAGATAGATCTAGCACTGTGAACACCTTTCCCTTTGCCAGTGAGGCAAGGAGATCATCCACTCTTGGTAGGGGGTAGTGTTCCGTGTCTACACACTTGTTAACAGTTACCTTATAGTCGACACACAAACGTATTTTATCAGAGTTTTTTTTTCGGGACAATGACCAAAGGAGAGGCCCATTGGCTGCGCTTGACAGGTTTAAGGGTTCCTGTTCTTACTAACCTCTGAATTTCATCAGTAACTTTTTCCTTAAGTGCGTAAGGTACATTATAAGCCTTATGGAAAATTGGGACTGAGTTATCCTTCAGACAAATATCAGCTTCAAACTCTTTGATGGCTGAAGTCTCACTTCCCTTGAAAACATTTGGGAAAGTTTCCTGAAGTTGACTAACATCCTTGAAATCATGACATTTTAAGGAATTAACTGTGTTAGGAATGTTTGACAGATGTTTCCTCCAATCAGGATATAGAACATTTAGCCATGATCTCCCCATCAACGGTGTAAAATTGTGTACATCCGCAACTATCAGGGGTAAACTATGAGCCTGATTTGAATTTTTGTAGTTTTCTACAGACACCTCTATTTCACCATAGATTTTTAGGTTTTCACCTACTACTGATTTCAGCTTCAAATCAGTCTTCCTGCAAGGGACATCGGAGAAACATTCCTTAAACATTACATTTGAAATAATTGATTTAGCTGAACCGCTATCAACCTCCATTTTGACAACCTGATTATTAATTGACACTGGGACTATCAAAGGTTCATCCCTTAGCTTGCCAATCACATTTGAAAAAGCATTATCAAGTTGTTTTGACTCAACAGTGACATTAGTTTGACCTTTGGATAGATTGCTGTTCATCGACACAACATTGACACATTTGTTCGTGTTGGTACTGGTTTCAACACTATTTTGACTTGATACAACATTGACACTATTTTTACTTGCCATGACGTTGATGCTATTTTGACTTGACACGCTGTTAACACTTTTTTGACTTGACACGGTATCGACACTATTTTGACTTGACTCGGCATCAACACTATTTTGACTTGACTCGGCATCGACACTATTTTGACTTGACACGATGGTCACATTTTTTATAGCGCATAACGTTTCACTATCACTATCAGTACACGACTCACCCGACTGTTGGCTTTGGCTACCCGTTTCATCCATGACGTTCTTGACCTTTCTTCGCCTACGGCACATACGGGATGTATGCCCGATTGCTTGACATGTGTAACATTTCCACTCCTTTGCCGGACATTTATCATCGGAATGGAAACGTCCACATCTTTTACATTGAGAGTTGGACTTACTGGACTGGTTGGACTGATACTGACCCGTAGCCTTGGACTTGGACTACTTGGAGTGGCTCTGCTTCTGGGAAGCCTGGTTGTGGTTCTCCCTCATGGTTCGTCCACCATGAACTTTGACATTTTCTTCACTTCCTGACCATACCCACTTGGATGCAGTATTTGGCGTGACTCATTGCTAATTCTAATCCGCGAGCAATTTTACAAGCTTTATCGAAGATAACTCATCCTCACAGTTTAGTAGCTGCCGTTGAGTTTCTTCACTCTTTATACCACATACAAAACGATCACGTAATGCACGGTCTAGGTATGACCCGAAATCGCAAGTAACCGCCAGTCTTTTTAGTTCGACTATGTAGTTGTCGACTGACTCACCCTCCATTTGCGTTACGTTTACCAAATTTGAAGCACTCCGCAATAACTGACTTTGCGGGAGCATAATGTGACTTCAATGCATTCACTAATGCAGTGTAAGACTTGCCTTGGGGTGTTGCCGGGCTTAAAATTGACTTTAATGTTGCATACAGCTTAGCCCCCATGAGAGTTACGAAAATAGATGCTTTTTTATCCTCAGTGGTAACTTCATTGGCCTTGAAAAACTCATCTAGGCGTTCTGCATAAGATTGAAAATCTTCCAGCTGAGGGTCAAACTCACTGACTTTTCCAATAAAACCCATATTGGATAGGACGACTTGGCTAGGCCTATGAATTAACAATAAATATACATCCAAAGACACAAGGTTTTCTTGACTAGGCCTTGAACTAGGACGCTAGCCTTAGGCCTAACTGCCGAAAATTTTCGGACGCGTCGGCCTACGCGACCACGCCCTTCTACCCTAGGCTAGGGCCTAGGCCTACTTTTCGCCTCGGAAAATAAAAATGCCTCAAGACTATTACATACACATACTTGACATGGATTTTCATCCCTTTTACTCGCCGCCAGTGTTATATCTTAGACTACTTTAATCCCATTTGGATGATACATGACATTGGGAGAAGAACAGACCACCACGACGCAATTACCAAGAAGACACCTTATTCACGCCCAGGACGCATCACTGTACAGTACATAAATCGATAATCGAATGCATACAGAATGCGCGCATTATAAACATACAATCCAATATAATACATAACAGTGTGAATGGCCATAGACATGACACCAAGGCAGGCAGCATTGAAAAACCTGTGGCCCTACATGCTGCATCTCACAACCTGCCCTTCAACGAATGCTACCAGGCCAGTGTTGTGAGAGCCCTACCTGCCCACTGCAACGAACATGATTGAATTGAGGAGGTGGGAGCTGGCTCACCAGTGGATTACCAACTCGAGGCTTCCCCTAACCTCAACATCCGTTAGGGTGTACTCCACTGCCCCCTCCCCCCCCTCCTCCCAGTTCTCCTCCACTCCACCCCCACCCAACAGCGCCACTGGCGTGTCTTGTAAATAACTGTATATAGCTGTACAGACCTAGTTTAGTTAACTCTCCGCTCTCGTCAAGTGAGCAAGGCCCTGTTTGGCCGAAACAGTTTCGACGTTTTCGTGTATTATGTTTATTTATTTGTGTCTTTCTTCTACGAGACCCCTGCAGTTACCGACCAGGTAAGCTGTTGGGTTCCCTTTCCACACCCCTACTTAACACAAATTTGGAAATTGTATTTTCACTAGGCCTAGGTACAGTTTTAGAATGCCACCATTGTTAAAAGTTCTGCATTTTTGGGCTTGAGGTTTCTTCTTCTATCACTAACTACTAGTGAATAGCGAGAGAAAGACCTCTCGGAGTCCACATTTGATGTAGGCATCCAAATGCTCTTAAGAGCTGCTACTGCAAACTCGGGGTGTGTTGATTTAAGGGCACACAGTAGGTGGCATATGTCAATCGCCTCTGTGTCTGGCTTCTTCTGTTCTTCTATGACCATGTTTTTAAGAATTTTGAGCCCTATATAAAGTAGTAAAATGTCAGAAATGTAGGTTAACATTCACATAGTCTTAAAAACTTAAATGATTTTTAAACAATATTGAATTAAATAGGCCTACCTTCAATGAATACATTGATGTTTGGTTTCTCCAGACCCAGAAGATCTTGAACTAAAGGTTCAATAACTTTAGCATCCAGTGTCAGACGGCTGATGTTCCTGGGATTGAAGAGACGATCACATGCACTGAATGCAGGTTTTGATGGGTCTTGATTTCTCAGAGACTTCAGTTTGGTTTCACTTGCCTGTGAAACCAGGCGCAGTTTCTCGTCAGCCATTGCTTTTTTTTAGTTGTAAGGGTGCTTAGTGTAGTAGATTAGGACATGGGTAAATGACAGTAGGCCTGTACAAGTATTGAATAAGTTGCTTTACTGGACAATGTTACAATGTGGTCCGTCACGACCCGGCCCTGACACTTGTCTGCCCACTCTCAGCATGCCGCACGGCATGCTGGGAGCCCGACATCGTCCACTGCCTTCTACTACACATCTTTCCTTTACAAAAAAATTAGTAACATTTCATATCAGCAAAAGTAATACAAATGTGACAACTGCTCAAATAGGTACCGGTATACATAAGTTCAAAACAATAAATTACAGTTTCCAAAAATAACAATATAGACAAAAATAAATAGTGGACTTGCACAATAGGGATCCCCCTTCACATGAGTCTCATGGAACCTTTCCCATAACCATTGGTAATGTCCAAAACTGAATAATACATAAATAATAGGTAACAAAAATAAATAATACATATATATATATATATATACATATATATATAGGTACAATGGTCTAATGATAATTGATAAAGTGTACTTGCCCCCAAGGCAACCAATAAGGGATACCCTTACAAATTAAGTCTTACAGGAGCTTTTCTTATGCGCTCAGGACGTGGACTTTTCACCGGCACTAGCGGCGGAACCTTTGGCTGGAGGGGACTAACGATGGAATCGTTTATGGTCGGCATGAGTGTAACCTCGGAGGGAAGGGTCATTGGAACAGGGCAAGGAATGAAGGATGGGGTAGCCTTGTTGGCTTCAATCTCCGTTGGTTGTTCCCTTGATTCCTTACACTGTTCAATGTCCCTATTAACATTTTCTCCTAGATGTTTCTTTAGATGATCGGCATGAGTATACCTGACTCTACCTGCAACTTTCACCAGGAAGGTTACTGGGCTGACCACCTTTACTACAACCCCCATGTTCCACGACTCTCTTTCCCCCCTCACACATTTAACCAGAACTTTATCCCCTGGTAGGAAATGTTTTGGTACTAACCCTCTAGTTTTGTCATGCGACTCTTTTCTTCTTGCTTGTTTTTGTTCCATTGATTGATTAAAATCTGGTTTTAGTAGGGACAACCTAGTGCGTGGTTTTCTTTGCAGCATTACTTCTGCAGGAGTTTTCCCCGTGTCAGTGTGAGGCGTATTTCGGTAAGCAAATAGAAAATTACTAAGACGGTGGGGAATGGATCGGTTCTTTGAGCTTCTTTCCTCCTCTAATACCTGCTTTAAAATTGATTTCTTTAGCGTTTGAACCATTCGTTCAGCTGAACCATTAGATTGTGGATGAATGGGTGGGCTAAATTTTAACATGATGCCATTACTCTGACAAAATTCTGCAAACTCTCTAGAACTGAAAGGCGGTCCATTATCCACAACCAATATCTCGGGCAACCCAAAGGTAGCAAACACCGCCCGAAGTTTATTTATGACTTGTGAAGCAATAGTTGAATTCATAAACAGTACCTCCACCCACTTTGAATGGGTATCATACATAACAAGGAAATTATTTCCATCTTTTTTTGCAAAATCCATATGAACCCTTTGCCAATTTCGGGTCGCCCAGGTCCATTGACACAAGGGGCCTGGACGTGCAGCTTGTAATGTCATTTGACAAATATCACATGTTTTTACCGTATCATTAATGTCATCATCAATATTTGGCCACCACACCAAGCTTCTAGCTAACATTTTCATACGGGTGGTCCCTGGGTGTTCCTCATGGAGCAATTCCAAAACCCATTTTTGTAACTTTGCTGGTACAATAACTCTATTTCCCCATGTTACACAGTTTTCATGTATAGATAGTTCCTGACGCTTAACAAAAAAGGCATTTAGGGATGTGTCCACAACTTTTTCGGGCCATCCATTTTGGGTTAAATGATAAACCCTTGATAACAAACTATCTTTGGATGTAGCCTGACCAATTTCCTAAGCAGTTAAAGGAAAATCGTCTATTGGAGAAAAGTAATGAATATTCCCCTTTTGTTCCCCCGTCTCCGGTAAAGGAAGACGTGATAGTGCATCAGCTGGTGCCATGTCCTTCCCCCTTCGATATTTTATTTCATATTGGTAAGCTGATAAGATGAGAGCCCAACGTTGCATTCGAGAGGCTGCTAGAGTCGGTAACCCCTTGGTGGGCCCTAGAATGCTTGTCAGCGGTTGGTGGTCTGTCACTAAAAGGAATTTCCTGCCGTACAGGTATTTATGAAATCTTTTAACTGCGAATATTAGCGCCAAAGCTTCTTTTTCAACCTGAGCATAATTCCGTTCTGCCTTGGTAAGAACTCTCGAAGCAAATGCTATTGGCCTTTCATCTCCTCTTTCTGATATCAAGGATAACACCGCTCCAACACCATACGCAGAAGCATCAGCCGCTACCACTATTTGTTTATTAGTATCGAAATGAGCTAAAACACAACTATTTAACATCATTTCTTTGCTCTTTAGAAAGGTTTCATTATTTTCTATGTTCCAATACCATGTGTCTGAGTGACTTAAATCATACAAAGGCTTCACCACCGTGCTAAGCATGGGTAAAAATTTATTGTAATACTGAAGTAATGCCAGATAAGATGTTAACTGTGCAGCATCCTTTGGAATGGGTGCTTCTGAGATAGCTTTCACCTTGTCTTTCTGAGGATGTATACCTAAAGCATGTTACGTCTAGGGGTAGTAAGTAACAATAATCAATGCTGATATAATTATTCAGTATTTATTTAAACTAGGGAAACGCCAAAGTCGTTGTTAAACGAGTGAGTGAGCCATGTGTTAAGTACCCGATTACATTACTTTTCTTCCCCCTACCTTGGGCCTACCTAGCCTATCATAGGCTAGAGAGGCTCATTATGACCTTACAGTTGACGCGCCCGTCCCCGTATACCAACTAAACTTTAAAAACTATTATTTATACGAATATAATTATCAAACTTAAATGCAAATGTTCCCGGGTACTCACCACATGACTCGCTCACTCGTCTCACTACGACTTTGGCGTTTCCCTATAGTCTAGTTGGCTAAGGCGCCCTTGTAGCCGAAATGTGAAAGAAGTGAGTTCAATTCATAATTGAACATGATTTGAAATGCATAATATAACGCAGTGTTGTCCATCATCTGTGGCAATAGGGCCTACTATGGTAAACATAGCCAGTACGAAATACGTGAAAATATTGCAAGGTTTACTCAATCTACGAGCGAATTTTGTGGGTACCTTGACGTGCAACATTCGACAGACCTTGCATGGGCACGGCATTTCACGGCCAGGCGAATAATAAACAAAAAATATATTTTCAAAATCTAAAACATTGTACCCGATTACATTACTTTTCTTCCCCCTACCTTAGGCCTACCTAGCCTATCATAGGCTAGAGAGGCGCATTATGACCTTACAGTTGACGCGCCCGTCCCCGTATGCCAACTAAACTTTAAAAAACTATTATTTATACGAATATAATTATCAAACTTAAATGCATATGTTCCCGGGTACTCACCACATGACTCTCTCACTCGTCTAACTACGACTTTGGCGTTTCCCTGGTCTAGTTGGCTAAAGCGCCCTTATAGCCGAAATATGGGAGACGTGGGTTTAATCCCCTGGTCGGGAAAGATTTTGTAATTTCGAGATTGTATTTAAAAAATTATTAAACATGTTTTGAAATGCATATAACGCAGTGAAGTCCATCATCTGTGGCATAGGGCCTACTATGGTAAACATAGCCAGTACGAAATACGTGAAAACATTGCAAGGTTTACTCAATCTACGAGCGGAATTTGGGGGTACTTTGACTTAAAACATTCGACAGACCTTGAATGGACACGGCATTTCACTGCCAGGTAAATAAAAAACAAAAAATATCTTTTCAAAATCTAAAACATTGTCGTTAAAATAATTTCATAACATTGGAAGTCTATTTTTCAGTTTATTATTTCTTGTATGTTTAAATCGCAATGAATCTTGCTGATTTTGTTAGCAGTTCTCAATAAACTCGTACCGGATGTCCGTTTAAAATTTCAGCGCAATCTGTTCAGCGATTCGGCTGATTTTTAACGTACACACACACACACACACGCACGCACGCAGAAAAACAATAAGGGCCGTTTAAGTCGAATGGAAATCACTACGTTCGCTACGCTCACTCGTTCAATTAATCTTCAGAAAATACAGAAAGAAACCATTCCTAAAATCACCACAATCGACAATCCAATAACACCCTCTTCTGTTTTTCCCACCGCTTGCTTAGGCTGTCTCCCGAAGGGGATTCCAATGCCTCCTAGATACTCCCTCCAACTTGACTATACACACATTGACCTGACTAGGGCAAGTTAGGTTATACCTAACATTCTCCCCCCCCCTTTTTCTTCAGACCACACGATGACGAAGATTGTAAGGATGGTCAGCTTTAGGTGGTGGGGGCGCAGGCCGGACCACTGGTGCTGGAGGAAAGTCAGTTATCGGGGCCCAGTCAGGTGGATCCATATTGTGCAGCAGTTGGTCAATGTTTGCATGACCAGCAGATTTACCCGTTCGCTGGTCTACAAGGTCATACACGTTATTGCCAATCTTTCGCACAAGCATGTATGGTCCATCTCGTTTTGGAGCTAGGCTTGCCGAAATCCCCTTACTTGCATCGCTGAGAGTGTGTTGGTCTCGCCACACCAAGTCACCTACACGAAACTCAACATCTTTGCGTCCGGAGTCGTATCTTGTCTTTTGACTATCATGCAGTTTTCCGGACCTAGCAGCTGCAAAATCCCGAGCATCAGTCAGACGGTTTAACAGGTCTGCTGCAAAATGTTGTGTTTCCGCTGGCAAATTGATATTGTCTTCTATTCCGTCTTCTGTATCTTGTGGGGACCATGGAGCTCGAAGTTCTCTTCCGTAGACTAAAAAAGCCAGAGAGTACCCAGTAACTGAGCTAACTGAAGTACGAAGAGCAAAGAGTATTTCAGGCAAACAAGAGTCCCAATCCCGATGTGTGTCACAGTATGCCTTGAGAGTTGCATTGTACCGTTCTACCATTTGTCCCGCCGGACGGTAGGGAACTGTGTGCCTCTCAATGATTCCCATATGAGACAGTACACCCTTCCACAGTGCACTGACAAATGGCTTTCCATTGTCACTTGAAATGCTCTTGGGGAACCCATGCCTTGTAAATACTTCCACCATACATCGGACTATAGATGAGGTATTAGGGTTTTTAATAGGAAATACCTCCAAGTACTTGGTGAATTTGTCCACAATTACCAATAAGTGGTTGAAATGGTGTGGAGATGTCGGAAGTGGTCCCACAAGGTCAACGCTGAGTTCATCCATGGGGCCACTAGGAAGTCTGCTGTCCATTTTGCCTGTTGGTTTCTGACGAATAGGCTTCAAAGTTTGGCAAGATTTGCAAGAGCGAACAAATTTAGCAATATCGGGACGCATCCCCATCCAAACAAAAGAGCGTTGTACCCTTTTTAAAGTTCTGAAGAACCCGCCATGCCCACTTAATGGGTGGTTGTGTTCAGCTGACAACACCAAGGACCGAAGAACTTTAGGAAGCCAGGTTTTGCTGTAAGTTCCCTCTTCGGTTCCTGGGAGTCCAGCAATGCGCCTCACTAAAACGCCCTCCTCATCCAATGCACTTTCTTTAGCCATTGTCTGCACTCAAGCTGCAAGCCGCACATTTGTAGGTAACTCACCTGTGAGCATAAAGTGTGCTAAAGGTCGAAGGTCCTCATCCTTTTTCTGAAGTCCAATGAGCATAGGTTTGTCCTTCAGAACAGTTATGTCTAGATCATTCACTGAAAATACTGCTTTTCACATGGGACAGCTTCGAAAGTCACATTTTGAAGATGGTCAGACATAGAAATAGGAAACAGTGCTTCAGGCAATGAGGGAACATGATCCTGTTGCACTACTGCACAAGGAGCTCTGCTTAGTGCATCAGCTGGTATGTTGTCACGGCCCTTACCAAACCGTATAGTGCAATCGAAACCTTGCAACCGTAAAACCCAGCGTTTCACCCGGCTAGAAGTAAGTTCTGTTTTGAACATCCACGTAAGAGAGGCATGATCACAAAAGACGTCAAAGTGTGAAAACTCCAGATAGGGTCGAAACTTATCAACAGCCCAAACAACCGCCAGGCATTCCAGCTCCTGCACAGTGTAGTGTTCTTCATGCTTTGTTAACTGCCGGCTCATGAATTCTACGGGGCGGAATACGTTATTGAATTCTTGCAAAAGTACAGCTGCAATACCAACACCACTGGCATCTGTTTCCACTCTGAATGGTTTGTTAAGATCGGGAAGTGCTAGTGCTGTGGCATCAATGAGGCCATCCATGAGAGCCCGAAAAGCGGCTGCCTCTCTCTGTTCCCAACGCCATTGCGTGTTCTTGCGCAACAGGTGTGTGAGTGGCAAGGACACTTGGGAAAAATTTGGAAGAAAAGACCGGTAGTACCCAACAAAACCAAGGAAACGCTGTAGCTCCTTAACCGTGGTTGGTGATGGGTAGTTCTTTAATGTAGCCAATTTCTCCGGGTCAGGAGCACATTCTCCGGGACGAATAAGGTGGCCAAGAAAACCCAGTTGCTGCTGAAACAGCTGAACTTTTCGTGGGTTTATAGTTAAATTTGCAGCTTCAATGCGTGACAGTACTGCATCCACGTCACGGACATGCTGTTCTGCTGTCTCAGAAAAAACCACAAAATCATCCAAAAAAGCCATGACACATTTGTACTTGAGGTCGTGTAGTACATTATCCATGAGCTCCTGGAACCGAGCAGGACTGCCGGCGAGGCCAAACGGCATACGAAGGTATTCGAAGACTCCACGATGGCATATGAAAGCCGTTTTATGTCGATCTGCAGGAGAAACGGATATCTGATGAAAACCTTGAGACAAGTCTAGGGTTGAAAACCACTTAGCTCGTCCCAATTGTGCAAACACCCATTCTGTATTCGGCATAGGATATAGTGGCACAGTAGTGCGCTTATTGACCTGTCTGTAGTCCACAGCCAGTCTGTGGCCTCCCGATTTTTTTGGAACTATAACTGGAGCAGAGGTCCAACTACTGCTGGATGATTGTATGATACCCTGCTCCAATAGGTCGTCCACGAGCCCATCGAGAATCACCCTTTTGCTGTTGTTGACCGGGCGCAACTTGCATCTGGATGGTCTGTTATTACCTGTATCAATTGTATGTTCAATTCTTGTAGTTAACCCTGGGACTGCCGTGAAGATATGGGCATATCTTTCAAGGACTTTAGCCAGGGAAACTTGCACTTCCGGAGGACCATGTTGAACAGCACCCTCTATTGTCGCAAACACTAACTGCGCCTCAGTGGACAAGTTTTGCTGCAATTCAGGTTGTTCCTGTAGCGATGTACGAGTGAATCCTGGTAGCATAGGAGCTACTATACGCAACGCTGCTACAACGTCATCAAGCTGTTTCTGCCGCCCTGGACCTGAAGCCACAGGCAATGGTGCACCGGAAGATAGAGGAGATAAACGAACAGGAGATACAGTAGTCTGGATAACTGTATCCTCAGCTGTTGTCAGGGAAAACAACTGTTGCAATCCAATTGAGTCTATGACAGTGTCAATATCCCTTGATACTCCCATATTATTAACACTCTGGTTTGCAAAAGGAATCAGCCTCTGTATGGACGTACCAACTGTCCAGCCTCCTTCCGCTATGTGCAGTGAAATGCCTGTTGCTTGGAGAAAGTCTCGTCCCAGGATAATGGTGGCTGCAAGGTCAGGCAAGAATAAGAATTTTTGCCGACGCGTACCTCCGGACCATCGGATGTGTACTCGAAGCTGTGCTGTAGCTGCTGCAGTCCCTGATGCTAAACACAATGAACGCGAAACATTGCATGCTTTAGCACCTGCTGCTACTGCTGCCTGTAGACCCACCTCCCCTAGTAAACTGACACACGATCCCGTGTCCATCAGTGCGGGGAGAGAAGCATCTCCTATATTTACATCTAAAATGGGAGTTCCACATTTGACGTGGCTTACCTGCATTACTGATTCCATGCAAGACCTCGCAGGTAAAGGTCTCACATCTGGTAGTTTCCCTGGTTGTTAGTTGTAGGTATAGTGCCTAGATCTGAGCGGGGTGTGGGGCATTGCTTAGCCCAGTGTCCTCTACCTCCACACCGGTTGCAGGATTCGTTTGACCGAGCTCGAGGGAGTGTAAGCGCCTTACGTTTGGACAACGCATCTGAAGTTGTTTGCTTGGTGGGGTAGAAAGCGAGGTCTCGTTCAAGGAAGGTATCAGGCAAAGGAGGAGGGCGGTAACACGAATTACGCCAAACCAAATCCTGAATCTCTGGACCTACATCCTCTAAGTCTCTTAGTGATGTGAAGTTCCTCCCTAGCAATGCATGTCGAGTAAATGGAGTAACTTGGGCCAAGACTCTGTTCACTAGCTCCTCTTCAGACTCTGTGGATCCTAAACGCTCGCTGTAAGCTCTGATGACCCGCACAAAGGAGCCAAGGTCTTCATCAGGGTGCTATGTCCGAGTTTCCAGTTCCATGCGCAGACGTCGTAGGCGATCCGGTTCTCCAAAGGTCCTGAGGAAATCCTGCTGAAAACCATCCCAAATGGTGTATCCCCCACGTGACATCCACCAGCGTTGCGCATCACCCACTAGCGCTACAGGAAGAATCTCCTGCAACAGCCAATGCCGATCGCGATGCACTGCAGTAGCGTACCGAGAGAGTTGCTGAAGAAATTCAGCCGGTGAATTTGCATCCAAACGCCCTTCAAATATTGGTATGTCAATTTTGAGGGCACGAACCGTGGTATCCCCTATATGTTCTCGAGGAACAATGTCACAAACCCTTGGCGACGTCGCGAGCACGGGATGCGTGAGCAACCCTGTACTATCTGCAACGGGCGACGGTGAAGCAAACTCTGGTTGCGATATCAAATAGGCGTTGATCTGCGTTGGAGACGCAAGCTCGGGTCGCACGGACGACCTTGCACCGGCAGCCTCAGACGGCAAGGTTGGTGACACAGTGGAACGCGACCGTGGCGGAACGGGAGGCGCGCCAACAGTGGTGCATTCACTCATCGTAGCCTGCACTGGTGAAGTTTCCGCCTCACATACCATTCGCAATGCACGTACAAATCCGTCAGAATTATTTACCTGAAACCTTCCCATGGCTTGTATTAGGTCCAAAGGTACAGCGTCCTCGTCAAACCGCGGCGACACGAAAGGGTTTGATTCCATATCGACACACAACCATGCACGTAAAAATAAGAACTATTAAGTGACGAGCCCCCAATTGTTACGTCTAGGGGTAGTAAGTAACAATAATCAATGCTGATATAATTATTCAGTATTTATTTAAATTAATCTTCAGAAAATACAGAAAGAAACCATTCCTAAAATCACCACAATCGACAATCCAATAACACCCTCTTCTGTTTTTCCCACCGCTTGCTTAGGCTGTCTCCCGAAGGGGATTCCAATGCCTCCTAGATACTCCCTCCAACATGACTATACACACATTGACCTGACTAGGGCAAGTTAGGTTATACCTAACAAGCATCAATTGTATGACCCATGTAATCAACTTTGGGTGACAAGAAAACACATTTTTTTTCCGATACCCTCAAGTTATGTTTAGACAATCTCTTAAATACTAATTCTGTTCTGTATTTACATTCCGCTTCGTCTTTCCCTGCAACTAGGATGTCATCAATGAATACACATACCCCTGGAATACCTTTTAACACCTTGTCCATTATCCCTTGGAATATGGCAGGGGCACTCGAAATACCATATACGAGCCTTCGCTGCTGAAATAATCCCAGATGTGTGTTCACAGTAAGCAAGGATTGTGAGCTTGGGCTGACGGAAATTTGTTGGTACGCATTTGCCAGGTCTAGCTTAGTGAAACAGGTACACCCTGCCCATGTGGCTGATAAGTCTTCAAACGTTGGCAAGGGGTAATGTTCCGTCTGAACTACCCGGTTCAAGGTAACCTTAAAATCCCCACACAACCTAATCCCCCCATCCGGCTTGGGCACCGTTATCATGGGCGTTGCCCACTCACTATGTGAAACGGGTATTAGGATACCTTCTTTTTGTTGTCTTTGAAGCTCGGCTTCTACTTTTTCCCTTATGGCAAATGGCACCGAGTATGGTTTACAAAATATGGGCTGGGCATTTTCTTTCAACACAATAGTGGCTTGATACCCCTTCACCTCCCCCACGTCTTTTGCAAACACATCGGGAAACTTAAGTTTAAACTCGTCACTCCCCCTCCTAGGCTTGCCGTTTAACTCGCCTTTTGCTACCTGGTTCACACGTTTGGTACTTACTTGTCCTTGGTCCACAAGGGACTTCCAGTCAAGTCTAATTATTCCTAACCAATCTCGGCCCAACAAAATTGGAGCACGCGCTTTGTGGTTATCTACCACTAGGATCGGCAAATTGGAATACGCGATACCTTGGTATCCTACCTTAACAAGTGTTTGCCCTAACACTGTGAGTTTACTTCCATCATAAGTTGACAATTTTGTCTTACTAGGTTGTAATACTAGACCCGCTTTTACTAATTTAGTCTCAAACACTTCTCTAGGGACTACTGTAACTACTGCCCCCGTGTCTACCTCCATCTTAATTGGAATTCCTTCTATGTACATTTTCACTACGTAAGGCAATTTCTTTGATGAAAAACTTTGCTTGGTGTATGCAATGTTATACATTTCACTCTCATTTTCTGCAGAGCTACTATCACTATCTTCCGTACATCGGAATACCTTTTTTGCTGAAATACCTGTAGACTTGCACATCTTGGCTACGTGCCCTCGCCTGTGGCACTTGAAACACTCCCAGTGTTGGACTGGACACGATTCTTTTGCATGTCGACGTCCGCAGCGCGAACAGCTTGGCCCTGGCTCTTGACGGAACTCCTTGTAGGGACCCTTTTCTGGAACTCGTTGGTTTGCGAATGGTTTGGATTTTTTCCCTTTTTGCTGTACATATTGGACTCCTTCTCGGGGTGACGCTGGGTGACCATGTATCTCACGCACATTATCTGTAGCAAGGTCAAGTTGTTGTGCTAACTCAACTGCCGACTGGAAAGATAAGGACACATCCTGAATCACAAGCTTTTCTTGTACCTTTTCACTTGAAAGTCCACAGACGAAGAGATCCCGAAGCATTTGGTCTAAAAAGAGACCGAATTTGCATGTGGCTGCCAACTTCCTTAAGGCTATCACATAGTCTGGTATAGACTCGCCTTCCTTCTGCACTCGTTTAAAAAAACGTCGCCTTTCGGCAATTATGAATCTTTGAGGTATGTAGTGCGTTTTTAAAGCCAACACTATATCGTTGTATGGCCTAGACCCAGGCAAAATTGGTGACATCAAGTTCTTTACAACTGCATATGCCTTGTCCTCCATCAATGATATCAAGGCGGGCGTTCTGTCTTCTTCTTTTACCGAATTTGCTTTAAAATACTGCTCCATTCTCTCCATATAATTCTCAAAATCATGTATTTCCGGATCAAACGTATCCATATGTCCTACTCGCGACATTTTACGTATATAGGCCTTAGGCCTATGCTTTGACTAGGCCTAATGACGCCTGCCCCGCCCCTAGGTCATGCAAGGTCATGCACGTAGGCCTACGCCGTACGTTCTTCCCCCTAATTCAGTCCATAAATTAACACGACTTACTTGCAGCGCTATCCTTCGTGTTCGTCGCCATTTGTAGTAGATTAGGACATGGGTAAATGACAGTAGGCCTGAACAAGTATTGAATAAGTTGCTTTACTGGACAATGTTACAATGTGGTCCGTCACGACCCGGCCCTGACACTTGTCTGCCCACTCTCAGCATGCCGCACGGCATGCTGGGAGCCCGACATCGTCCACTGACTTCTACTACACTTAGCATTCCATTTAGCTGTAGGCCTACAGAGAAAACTCCGGTAACTAGTAAGCTTAGCTTAGACAGCAAATCGTCAAGCTTGGTATAGAGCGTGTGGGCTGTTGGGTAAGTGTTCCCTTCAAGGTGGTCAATGAAATCCACCAACTGATGCCCATTGTCGGCAACAAACTTTGCCTGAATCTTCATAGTGAATAGCTCGTCAATCCCTACATTCTTCAGGAACTACCCCAGAATTCTCTTCGCCTAGGTCTTCAAGAAAACTCAGAATGTTGTCAATATATTCGTCAATATAGAAGACTGAATGGAACCAACTGTTCCAACGCGTTTGCACTGGCATAGGAAATCCCTTCACTTTATCAGACCGACGACCATACTTATTTCTGAGTAAATCTAAATATCTGTGTTTACGTTTCCTAGTGTTCAGGAACACAAACTTAATTTTAGCCACAGCCAAATTAAGTTCTTCAAACCCATTCTGCCATATTTGGCCGACCAAATTCAGCTTATGAGCCCAACACTGAGTATGCATTAAATGTAGGGTTGTGCGAACCGGGCCGAAATTCGAACTGAACCTTAAATCCGGTTCGGTTCGGTTCAAAAATTATTTTGAAAGTCGAGCCTCGAACCGAACCTTTGAAATTCCCGCTTACGGAAAGCCATGCCTACCCTGCTAAAAATTCCAGTTGAATACAGTTGAATACTTGCATGTATTCAACTGTGTTCAACTGCATTCAAATGTGTTTGCCGTTGTCAACAGGAACTCAGTTTGTAACCAAATGGATTCAAAAGTAGTCAATGGGAACTGTAACCAGTCTGATTCAAATGTGTGTGTACACAAATGTAACCAACTGTATTCAACGGGAACCGTAAACAAACCTGGTTTAAATGTGTTCGTACTCAAATGTAACCAACTGTATTCAACGGGATATACGGCAACCAATCGGATCCATCCGCTAGGATTCAACGGGATTAAAATGGAACCACCGGATTGAATTGGAACCAATCGGTTTCAATAGGAATGAAAATGAACCAACGGGATTCAACATGAACCAAACTATCGGTTTTAATTCAACAGGATTGAAAATGGCCAACGGGATTCAACAGGATGCAATGGGGTTCACAAGGAACCAACAGGCAACATGAATCAATTTGGAAACAACAGTCAAGACAGTATTGAAAAGGAACCAACATGAATTAAACTTTTATCTTTCTTGCTCCATGGTCACACCATGCCCACACGAAAGAAATAAAAAAATTATTCAAAACCCCATCCCTTTGGATGCCCGGCCTTTTTAAATTTAAATTTGGTATGTTTGGTCAAAAACAGCAACACTGTATCAACTTTGGATATACTAGGGAGCTTGTGTAGTAAGTCAGCCTTGTGATGGCACTTTCAAATATTTTTTTTAAATTTTAATTAACGATTAAAATACATTTGTGCACTGTTTCATAGTGCAATAGGGTTTTTAAAGCTGTGTTTTGAACTACCTAGTAGGCATAAAAAGATGCCAAGAATGGCCGCCTCTACCAGTCACTCAAGAAAAATTATGATTGATTTAAACGCCTGTGAACCTTTAAGGTAAGTTATTTTCGTTATTAATCCATGATAGGCCTTCATGGAATATTGTGTAACTGTTGTAATTATCATAAGAAAGTGGTATGGCCTAGGCTCCTTCCATTGACGTATAGCCGTACACTTTAGCCTAGGTTTAGGGCTTTGTGTAGGCCTAGGCTAGGCCTTTGTGTATCCAATCCCTTTGCTAGGCTAGGCTATCCAATCCCTTGTTAGGGCATTGGCGCTAGGGCCATTGAATAGGGATTGGATAGCCTACCTAGGCCTACACAAAGCTAGGGCATATCGAGTCGTTTGTGTTGGCCTAGGCCTAGCCTAGGGCCCAGCCTTTGTGTAAAAAAGCATCCCCTAGGATCTCCCACAGTGATAATTTTAATTGTAAACAAAGTCCTACCTAGGCCTAGGGCCCAGCCCTAGCCCTAGTTACATTTTAGAATAATTCATTGTTTGTGTGATGTAGGCTAGGCCTAGGCCTAGACCCTACTGTAGGGCCTAGGCCTACCTAAGTAAATGTAATGAAATGGTTGGGCAAACAATTTATGTACAACTGCCTAAATTGAGGCCTTGGGTCTGCTTATTACTGTGCAATAGGCTTGGCCTAGCCTATGGCCTATTCATGTATTTTTACATGAATAGACATTAGTAGACTAGGCTAGCCTAGGTAGGCCTAGGCCTACTGGTAGGCCTAGACCTGGTCTAAACTTGCTATTTTAAACAAAATACCTTAACGGTTGAAATTTCTTTATAGGCTTAAATTAGCAACATTACGTAAAGGTTTTACAGTTTTTTGTTTGTTTTTGTTTTCATGTATTTGATTTTGCCCCCCCCCCCCCCCCCCCCAACCGAAAAGTTTCCTAAATTTCTAGGGCGTACAATGCATTAGGCCTAGGCCTATGCCTGTGACCTACCGTTAACCTACTTCAACTTTAGGCCTAGATGCTAGGCTTACATGACCGTAGGTAGGCCTACAAAAGTCTTGTGTGCTATTTGACAGTTTTGACCAGTGACCTTTTATTCTGACTTGTCGTGTATTGTCAATGCTACAGACAAATTGTGTCGCAGTCATAGGCCTAGGCCTACATCCATAGACCTACTAGCCTATGAATGAAAGTGAAAGTCAACAATGAGTAGGATTTGGTGCCATGGGTAGGGCTGTGAACGGGTACCCGGGTAATGAAATGAGTCGTCGGGTACTCGTTTGCCTGTTTTTCGTCTCAAATTCCGCTCAATTAGGCTACTGCCGCCGCCGGTCAGTCTTTCACTCGTTAGCGCGCGGCGGCGGCACGCGGCAGTAAGTGATTCGTCATTAATAAGCGCTCAAATTCTGTCTGTGTCGAGCCGTAATGAGTGACGTCACCAACACTGACGAGAGCCGAACATTACGCGGATACCTAGGTAACTTGGAAGGCCCTCGCTGCGCGCACCACTATTCGTTGTAATCGTCTGATAAGTGACTGGCGGAGATATTTATGCATTCCGGCAATATTTCTAATTTGCACAGCCCTAGCCATGGGTGGAGGTGACAGGCCATGGGTGGAGGTGACAGGGAGCCTCGAGTACGTCTACTGGACTGAGCCTCGCTTTCATTTAGATTTTAGAAAAGCGAATTCGAGCTAATATGTTGTATACCTACGCGACCTACAATGAAAGCCTAGTCTTTTGAAATGTTGAAGACTGAAGAGTAGGCCTAGTAAATTTGTTTAAAATAGGCCTATCTTATAACCCGTGGTTATTTCCGTAAAGTGTAGTAAAACATTTAGGGCCTACATTAGAATTAGAATTGTAGGCTATTCATTTTCAACTTGGCACATGGTTACGTTGAATACATAATAAGTTATTTTAGTCCTACTTTTTGACGGAAACTGAAGACGTAAATGACACACATGTACATTGTACACACAATACAGCTCCATCCCCATTAAATATGTGTTTCTATTCATTTTTCATTTTTCTAAGTTACGGTACGGTATTGATGAAAAGTCTTTTAATTGTTTTCAGATACCACTGCCAGCAATGTTGCTCCTCATAGGCTGCGGTTGTTAATATTTCCAGTTATTGCATTCTTCTCGACTCAACAGCAGCTGACCATCGGTAGCCGTGGCCGTCGAGGCAAAATCCTAGGTATGCAAATGGCCTCGGAGATGGAACTATCATTTTAAGGTGCCCCTATGTGTTTGGTACCAACAACCTTAGCTTATCATTACCTACATCATAGAGAAATAACCGGGGAAGAGTAGGAACCTTAAATTGAATTGTTTGTGTCGCCCTCTTTAAAACAATCAACTATCAAGTAACGACTAGCGCAACCTAGCATTAAAGGTAGAACTTGCCCTACCTCTGACAGCTAGGCATTTCTGGGGAGTGGGGATAGGAATTACCTAATTTTATTTTTACAGATAGGCCTGTTTCTTTTAATTGAAAGAAATATTTTAAGTATGCCAGCCAGGTGTAGGCCTATCTGCAGTCTGCACACACTTTTCATTATTTATTTTGGGACTAGTAGACCTGTTCAGTAGGGTTGGGCAAATACATGCATGTACTTTCCTAAAGGTATACACTCTTGGCTATAAGCGCATAGGGCGTATACAATCTAGGCTACCGGTACACATGTATGTTTTTGGAAAGCTTAGAAATGTTTGTATAGGTAGGCCAACATATTATGTTTAGTGTCCAACCTAGAAATGTTGTCTTAAGTGTGCAACAGCTAACACAATATTATAGGTTCAATTTTTGTCCTGCACTGCCATCGCTGGTGCAAAGTGTAGATCACCAACACGTTATTCTGTCTCCGTGCAACATACACTGCGGCGTTATTTTGTCCAGTGTAAACACTTACACTTCACCCGCTCCAGAGATGGGTATACGGTGTAGTGCAGTGAAAATTAAACTGTGTTTTTTTAACGTTATGTCAATTTTCATGTTTTATATTACATGACATTACTTATTTCATTCAAACGTAAATAGAATTCAAAATTGTACAGCATTATTTAACTGATCAACTGATGTTACACCAGAGCGTTTTTCTGTCTTCCTGTAGTGTAACCATAATTCTCTACACTATTGACATTTTCCGGTCTACACCTGCACCACAGCAAAGTGCAAGACAAAAAAATTAACCTAATAATATTGTGTTTATTGTAGGGGTGTGTGGTTCCAGGTTTTGGTTTGGTTCCGGTTCCTGATAGTCAGTCTTGGGGAGGAACGCGTTCCTTTTTCAGGAACTTTTGTGGGAATGCGTTCCTTTTCTTAGATCAGGAACTTGTAACGTCAAAGTTATTATTTTGTGGGAACTTGGAACGAATTTAACGTTCCTTTATAAGTTCCTTTCGCCATTAACCATTAACTGTTAACATGCAAAATATGTGATTGGGGACTTTTTTTGTTCCAGGTAGGCCTAACTACCTACATATGAGGTGACAAGACTTGCAGAGAAATATGTTTCAATTTCATAACTAGTCTACACTTTTATGCCATGTGAACTGTTGCTGTATCTACAATTTTGATTAAATATGTCTTCTATAATACTACTTTATTGATTTCTTTGTTACTGTTGAATTTCCTGTTGCCTACCGTGTGTTCTATTTGAATTCCATTGACCACCGTTGGTTACATTTGAATCCCGTTGAATTCCTTTTGATTCCTGTTGACTACCATTGGTTCCATTTGAATCCCGTTGAATTTCATTTGATTCCTGTTGACTACCGTTGGTTCCATTTGAATCTGTTGACTACCAGTTGATTCCCAATGAATTCCAGTTGACTACCATTGGTTACATTTGAATCCCGTTGACTACTGTGTGTTCCTTTTGAATCCTATTGACTACCATTGGTTCCCCATTAATAATTAACAGTTGATTCCCTTTGACAACAAACACATTTGAATCAGGTTGGTTACAGCTCCTGTTGAATCCATTTGATTCCCATTGGATATGGCTAAATAATACAGTTGATTACATTTGACTACAAACACAATTGAATCAGGTTGGTTACAGTTCATGTTGAATCCAATTGATTACAAGAGAGAGTTTCATGTTGAACCCCATTGAATACATTGCCAATTGAAAACGTAAATGTGGCACAAATACACTTGAATCCCGTTGAGATTAACATGAACATGGTTCAAATGGATTCAACGGTATTCAATGGGATGTCTTCAACTGTATTCAACTGGAATTTTTAGCAGGGTACAGCAGCGATCGATCGATCTACTGCGGTCGCCGCTCGATAATCGAAAGTCGAATTAGCGCCGTGCAAACAAGAAAAATCTTAAAATGGCGGATTTTTCTTGACGAGTTTTTCTGGACACTTGAGATAGCAGGAAATAGTTATTTATTGTTTATGCTGGTGGATTTTCTTTAGATGAAAAAGATTATAATGACATCGACGCGTAATTTTATCGATCTACTAATGAGTTTTCATCAGTAAGTAACTGTCCAAATGTATGCATATCCCGTAAGCAGTCCGGGCTAGGGCCTAGGCCTTAGGTTTCGGTACTAATGTTGATTTTGATGTTGTCTTCAGGTTTGGCTATGAAAGTGACATTGCTGCTTTATTTCATCGATCTTGTTATGATTTTTCATCGGGAAGTGATGGTGATATTGACGGTCCAAGTGTAGTATCTCGTAAGCCTAGGCCAACCTAACCAAGACGCGTATTTTTTTAACAGTTTAAGATCATAAGAAACCATTATTAATGTTAATTTTGATGTGTTGTCTTCAGGTTTGGCTATGAAAGTTGCATTGCCGCTTAATTTCATCGATCTTATTGTGATTTTTCGTCTGAAAGAGATGTTAAATTGTTGGTTGGTTAGGCTAGCCTCTGAGGGCTTAGGGGCCTAGGCCCTACCCCTAAAACGTTTTCCCCACATGATTAAAAATACATCAGTAGAATCCCTGGACATTTATGATACGTACTTGTAATATTATTATTGTGCAAGATAAGCCAGGGAACCTAGGCCCTAGGCCTACTTCTGAAGATGGCTTTTCCAAAATGCCCCTTTTTTGAGATCACAACAGATCTTGAATAGGGCCATACCTAGTTTTTGATCTCATAATACCTACCTATTTATCAGATTTCAATGTTTTTTACCCTATGTGTAGCCTGAACATCCTGATCCAAATCATGATCTTCAATGCCCATGTGAATCTCTTCCCCTTAAAAAAAAAAGGTTCGGTTCGAGGTTCGGTTCGAAGCTAAAAAATCCAGGTTCGCACAACCCTAATTAAATGGTCTCCAACCAGGCCTGTCAGGGTTTTGTAGCACAGGGTCATGTACCTCGCTGAATCAGTCACAAATGCGAGACAGTTTTGGTAATCTATCTCGTATTTCGCAAGAGTTTCGACGATTGCCTGACAGCATGACTGCCCGTTTGCAGCATCTAAAACAATGGATGCTACTGGCAGCACTTCCTGAGCTCCTGCTGCCTCTACAAGTCTAAATAACACATTAAAAACACAGTTTCCACCCCTGTCTGTGGTTTCGTCACTCATGATACAAATATCTTTACCCTTCACCTTTTCCTTGATTTCCTTCACTTTTTTATCCCCCACCAGTGGAACGTATTTTCGGCGCAGTTGATCTGACTTTGGCTAATTCCCACTACCTTCCACATACTTTGATAGTCACTCGCGCATCTTCGGATTATCTAATGTTTCGACGGATAAACCACAACTTATAAAGGCCTCAGTGGTATCAACAATAAACTCCTCCTTGTCTGCCCGTGCTTTCTTGGCGTGAGAAAAACTGCCAGCGAGAGATAGCTGCCTGTGTGAATGGGCGGCGACGTTCAGTTTCCCACTCTTATGCTTAGCACTTTCAATATGTTTGAGGACGGCATTCTTCCTTTCAAATTCCACTCGACAATCACAATATTTGCACTTTAAAATCTTTCCGTCATTGACATAAAAACTTTTACTTTTAAATTTCCTTGCTCGGGAATTAACAGTAACAGCAGCTTTCGGCATCGCACTAAACAGAATCCAGTGAAAACTGAGGCGACGCGACGACGTTCCACTGTCAAGGTCAACTACTTACTGACTGCAGTCTGGCTGTCTAGGCGAGGCGGCCGCTTGGTGGTCTATGGGGGTGTGCGCGCAAACAGCGGAACAGCCGGCGACAAAGGAATTCTTCTTATATCGCAAGCCAGCAAACTCGGAGTTGACGAGAGACGGAGCTGGTGCGTGATTGAACTCAATTTTTGACAATTACAACGCATTTAAAGGACGGTATTGCCATTTTTAGTTGTTATTTTGCGTTTCAATATAGATTTCGATGTTATTGCTCAGTAAACGGCAAAGTAGATGTTATTTCGCGATTCAATATACATATTTATGGGTTCCTAATCACTAGGGGACCAGGTAGGATATTTTTTTTTTATGAATAGTGTTTTCAAAAATCCAAATTGTGTTTTATTGTGTTTTATTTTTATTTTAATGTCATACTTAGGCCTACTACCGTGATTTATGGGAAACCCGTTATCAATTCATCAAAATTGGCAATTCTTTGTTATTATTTTAAAGATGCTGTGCGTTACACTCAAATAAGTTGCAAATGAATGAAGTGAGAGGTATTAGATTGTTCGTCCTGACATCCATTCAAAAGCTAACATGGTAAGCTTTACTGAATTTTGAAGCGCACATCAAATGAAAACATCTTTAATTCTCTCGGGTCATTCGAATTTTGATTATTTTTTTGTTAGCGGACATCAAAACTGCGCAGCTGGCAGATTGTGTGAAAAGAATGCAAATTTCCTGTTATTTTGCTTTATTAACTAAAATTGTGAAATGTCCTTTTATTGTGCGATTTGATTTGAGTTCTTTATGGAATGAAACATGGACATTTGCTTTTAAAAAAACATTTCATGCAAAATTACAGAATTGTGTTTTATAGTTCTATGCAAAATTCCTGTACCCCTACTAATCACACAATTCGTCCACATTTTGCAAAAAAATACGACATTTTAACATTTTGCCCACCATACAAGCCGGTGAACTACGACATTTTAACATTTTGCCCACCATACAAGCCGGTGAACTGAGAAGGTGGGAACTGGCCTACCAGTGGATCTGCAAATCCCGCCAAAAACCGAATTTAAACCTACGGTGATTCTCCTCCCTCTTCCCCCCCCCCCCTGTCACCCAATCCACACTCATTCACTCACCCCTCACCCCTAGCCAACAGCTAGCCTAGTTTTTAGTTTTCAACTCAGTCTCTCTCTCTCTCCACTCACTGAGGAAGGTCACGTGGACCGAAAACGTTTTGATTATGTAGTTTATTTGTTTATTTGTGTATTTGTGTTTATGTTATCTTTCGCGGCGCGCCCACTCCATTTAAGGTAAGCTGTTGGCACCCTATCTCTTTATGTCATTCATATTATATGTATTTGAAAGGTTTGTGTATGTTTACAGGATTGCGGCCTAGTTCTATCGTCGGAAGCAGAAGGCCGCGGCTGCTACCCCCTCGATGACCACGTCTTGTGCAAAAGCTGCAACGCCAAGAGGGTTCAAACGTTAACCTCTCACATGATAACTGAACTCTAATCTACCATAGTCCTCCAGTGCACGGCTGGACGCAGTGGTTTCTGACTGCAAATATGGGGGCAAATATGGGGGGGTGATCAAGCAGAGGTTTCTGGATTGACTCCATGCTGGAGCTGACTTAAAATATTTGTTTATTAATACATATAAATAATGAAAAATGATGCTTACTTAATGTTATTAAGGCCATGCACACAACAGCCGATTGTATTAAGTGAAATAATTTTGAGTTTTGATCAAATGTACCGTATTATATTGGATGAGCAAAGCGAAGACTGCAATTTCACTGACCCCCCAAAAAAAATTAGTTCCGGTGTTTTTTTTTTCTTTTTTTCCCCTTTTTGTTTGTTTGCGCTCTACCGGGCAAACAGCATATGCGATCTTGATGAAAATTGTATGGGACATTCGAAATCTCTGAACTTAAGACCTGCCACGTTTTTGGGTATAATCAAAGAAATATTTCTCATGAATATCGTACTTTTACGATTTATTTTTATTTTTAGTGCGATATTTTTGTGATATTTGGGCCGATTCTGACCAAACGGGTGGGGCTACAACGTTCATATTTCACATGGACATTAAGAGGATGGGATAGTCGCAAAATTGAAACCACGCAAAATTACAGTTTTTCGTGATATCTCGAGAACGATGTAAAATATCTAAAAAGTTGATTCTAAACCTCTATGTGGTTTTGTTTAAACATTATATTATAATGCAAGAAAAAATATTCAAATATAATATCGGTGCAGTTTGTATTTAAGATATGCAATTAATTAATTAAAATTCTAATAAAAAACTTAATTACCATCACATTACAATATTTTTTCATACAGGCTATAGTTCTCACAAAACCACGTAGTCAGTTTTCAGAATCAGCTTTTAGATATTTTGCATCGTTCACAAGATATCACAAAAAAAATAATTTTGGTGGCTTAAATTTTACGACTATCCCATCCTCTTAAAGTAATGGTGATGTATTGCCTTTTGAAAGAAAAGGTTGAAAAAGTTAGCCGGAATCCATAGATATAATCAAATAAAGGTTTTAATATGAGTGTTTTAGGTGTATAATAAATAGTATTGCGGACAATAATCGTATATCGATATATATATCGATACGATACGATATGCAATGTCATATTGCGATAATCGTACGATATTATTTTGCACGAATATCGTGATAAATCTCGCCGCGGTCTGCACTACACATTTCTGCATTTCAACGGAACGCTCCTCCCACTTCTCCGCTACGACCCCCACCCGCCAGCGCCTAGCCGATGTGCGCGCACCTCCCTCCAGCCTCGCTCTCCATTCACGTAGCGCGCTGCATGGGACTTCAGTCAAGTTGCTCCCATCAAAGTGACAACATCGACGATGTGACTCGTTATCTTTACACGCTCCGAGTTCAAGCATTATTTATTTTGAGGTATAAAAAACATGTTTCAAATAGATTCACTTATGAACGGCCGACCAGTAACGCGTGGGAAAATAATGTGTGATGTTCATAATATTATGTTTCAACCGATTTGCGTAATCCGTAGTCACAGTCCATAGGATTGTTATTCCTGGGCTTATCTTGCGACGAGAGCGATAGTGAATGATTTAATGATAAAAATATGATATAAAATATAAAAAATAGATTTGTTTTGCCCATTTTAAGATGATTTTACACAATTTACAAAATATATCTGTTGCGTGCGATTTTTCGATATTTTCGATAATATCGTATCGCGATAAAAATAGACACAGACAAAATGATTGCAATGGGACTTTAAAAAGTTGAGATCCCACGCATACTAAAAACTTACAAAAAAGTTCATCCATCAACGCGACTAGAAAAAGCATTTGTGAAGCGGCCTAGTAGTAATAATGATTGATTGAACTACACACACATTACCACGTGTGGATAGTTACAGAAGGGAGACTACTAGGGGTGTGCGAGTAGCACATTTTGAATTCGAGTCGAGTATTCATTTCAAAATTTAATTTTTTAATTTAGTAGGTCCACTTGGAACACAACGATTTTTCTGTTGTAAACATATAAAAAATACATCATTGTACTTGTATTAGGCTATTGAGGCTTTCCTGCCCTTTGTGCTGGTCAATTTCAATAAAATTATAATTATACAGTATGTTATCTATAGTTCCTGGCCCCATAACAATACTGCTGCGATGTTTTAATCCGAAAAAAAAATCCTCCAAATTTGCACTCGCATTATAATATTCGCGGTCTAGGCATCTCCAATGCTATTTCAGCACATTTGATTATTCCACGCCCTTGAATAGAACTAGTTCCAGCAGAGTCGATAAAGAAGTTTCCCTAACCTTCTTTATCGACTCTAGTTCTAGCGATGGCCGACGGAGCGCGCAACGCGTCGCTTGGCGAGTTTGACCTTCAAGGCGCGTCATCAAACATAGGCGTCAAAGCAAAGATGGAAGATTGAAGGTAGAAACATAAAACATATCAAACTACGTCAACTACGATTTTAAAATACGTAAAAAGTGCATTAATGGAATGTTCACCGGCATTCTCTCTTCTCGATAGTTGATCTGAAATATTACTGATATAGACGCAACGAAACCAATAAAGGATATTTGTTTTCGACGCCTTGTAGGCCTAGGCCTATTCCCGGTTCTCGCACCCAAGTCTCCGTTGTTGTTTATCGTAATAATTTTGAAAGCACGCAGTCTCTAGGGTCAAGGCCTACTTTTTGCCGTCACAGTACACACGTAGTAGGCCTAGGTTGTTATAAGCCTAGACCCAGGTCTCTGTACGTAGGCCTAGCCCTACTGTGATGATGGTTCTTTTCAGTTTTCATAGGATTTCATATGTTTAAAACTCGACTCGAAAACTTTGAGCCTAAAACCAAACTCGACTCGATGTCGAGTATAAAAACAAACTCGAAAAAACTCTACATTTCGAGTACTCGCACACCAGTAGAGACTACTGCTTATCTTAAAAACCTTGCCTAATGTTCACCACTCTGGAACGTGGTTATTTTGTGTGCCTAGTTCAATTATTATTCTAGCCATTTAGGCCTCTCTATATGTACCCACGCAAACTTTATTGCTGTGTCTATTTTTTTAAATAGCAATAAACTTGCTAATTGCCTTTGTGCTGTCTGCTATGCAGTTTATCTAGCCAATGGAAAATTAGGATGACCAAATGATCAATGCCTACCCCAGCTTTTTCTTGAAAACTGAATGGTTGCAATACATACGTAGTAGAGGTGTGCGAGTACTCAAAAATTCATATTTGAATGAACATATCAAGTATTCAAACTTGATTCGAAACCAAACTACTACCTGTATTCGAATTCCGAACTATTCAAATTCTTTTGAGCAAGTAGTTCAACCACTGCAGAACAGAGCCTGAATCTGGAAATCATGTGCACTAGCAGGAAACTCTACTTCTCGACACTTTTTGCAGTGTGTTAAGGGTGTTACGTCAATCGGAAAGTTCCAACACTTGCATCTCGAATTAGATTTGAAATCTCAATAGGCCCTAAGCATCAATTTATTAAATGCAGATAGTCCTAAATGGTAATAACGAATGTTTGAACACTTGTTCACTACTCTATTCGAAGTAAAAATCTGTTGTTCGCCCACCTCTAATACTTAGTATCCTTTCTTGGCGGCAACCGCTTGTATTTCACTCCCAAGTAGCAGATCTCCTTTTGCCACTTTGTGATTTCATTTGCCACTGTAGAATATTTCATGTGGATACTTGATTGCATTAAATAAAAATAAAATATGTTTTAGGATTTGTTTGACTGGATGTGTCTGCTTCTCAACTGATCAGCCCGTGTTTTGAAGCTCTGAGCCCAATGTGCTTCTGAGGATGGCGTTGTTTCCACCAATCTGTTCTTGATCACATGGGAATCTGGCTAGCGGAAGTTGTTCAACCGAAAACTCTGTAAACTAGGGTTGACATCAGGTAGTAAAATATGGAATCTGTTCCCAACCCCCTCGGATTCAGGTTACGACGCCATTTTCTGTAGCACAAATAGCAATACTCTAGTACAAAAATTAAATTGAATGAACGGCTAAGTAACAAAACACTGCATTTATATATGAATGAAAAAGTTGTGGTCATGGAAACTACCCAACAATTTTATTGGTTGGTTGTGATAGAATGCCTATCGGCTAGGTTAGTATTTGTGGTTGGGGAAAGAAGAAAGGAGACCAACAGCTTAACTTTTAAAAGAGACAGGCAGCTGCGTGAAACTGGCTGGTTAACATAAATATTTACAAAACAAGATACAAGGCCGCGTTGGCCGAAACGTACGACATTGTGTTTCTTGTTTTGTAAATATTTATGTTAACCAGCCAGTTTCACACAGCTGCCCGTCTCTTTTAAAGGAATTATCTCATCTTGGTAGCACTTCATAGCATATCTTGAACCATTCAATTTCACGGAAATAGATCTTAGATGCAGCTTGATCGGACATCTGGTTGCTAAGTAAATAGAGTTTTAAAATATCACTGCACGAAAACTAGTGGCCTAAAAATGACGTCACTGTGCGGCCACTCATCGAGTCGACTCGAGCGTGTAGCCGGTCCGCGGCCGGCTCGCGTTACGAAGTACTCGGCTTTCAAGACCCAATCAGTCGATTTCTCGCAGCTGTGCGTTTCGTTTGTAGAGCACCAATTATGATGAAGATGATGATATGATGATGATGATGAATTATTATCAGTTATGATGATTATGATCAAGTATAGCGAGTATACCACGTGCTTCTATTTCTTCGTATGGATAGTGAACTCGCTTTGGAAGATACTTGAGTCTTTCTTTGTGGTAAGATTCTAGGGCACCTGTGTAAAACATGTTATTTTGTATGTCAAATTCACATTACATTATGATCTAGGTACCAAATATGAAACATTTATTGATATATACGTTTTAGCAGTACGTTCATGCAGCAATATAATATTCATGTTGTGAATGTGTGATATGTGTGTTTGTGCGTGTTTGGGGGGGGGGGGGGGTTGGCATCTCACCCTATCGTCGTCTGTGTTTTCTTTATTAGAAATGATATGTATTTGTTTGAATACGAGTGCGTTGGTAAGTGCGTGGAAAGAAGTATCCTCAAGTATCGCATCACTTATCACGTATACAACACAGATTGCGCGCTGGGTGTTTACGACCGCTCAGATAAATGTGAGTGCATGCTTGTGTCGTGTACAGTCGTGTTAGGAAGGTTCAATTTCTAATGTGATTGTCTGCTAGATGGTTTGGGGCTTAAGTTGGGTTGAACCTCGCGCACAACGCTCTTCTTTTTAGAATGACTGTTTATTATCATTGATTTTGAATGATTCTACATAATATGATGGTTATTGCATATACATGCATTTGCTCACAATATTAGGACAAAATGTGCACGGAAAAATATAAAATAAATATTCTTTATGAAAAATAAAGACAAGTATGACAATATTTGCTGGTATGCTTATGATAACTTATCACAGTTTGGAAACCGATGAAATGATAGCTGTTTGTGTAATTTATTTTCTATTATTATTTTTATATTCACCTGCACTTGATCACCATTTTATATTTAGACTAACATACACCATTATAATATAGCATCGATATTATTACACTATTACTTCAGCTGATGCACATTCTTTCACCGCACTATTGAATGATGATACTATACTGCAATGTTATCTCTTTATGCGGGGCGGGGGACCGAGCGCGCATACGAAGCTCAAGTCAGCCAGCGAGCCGGGCGTACAATGACGTCATTCCACGTTCGGCCGGAAAACCACTAAAATCGTTGCCGAGCGCAGCAGAATTTTTTGGGATTTTTTCCCTTTTAACCAACGTTCTAAAACATCAACACCTTTAACATATTAAAAGTTTTTCCAAGTTGATATACCGACTTTAAGGTAAGCTGTTGGTCTCCTTTCTTCTTTCCCCAACCACTAACACAAACAATTTTATTTTTGAGTCACAAATTTCTACTGTTGTGTGTAGTTTCTAAGACAGGACCTTTTCACTCTAAATTAGGGTTACCATTGATAATCAAAATGACTATCGATAATGTCAAAATATTGATCAATGCACGTATTTTGATTAGATTTTATTTGATTAGCAACATTAATATTTTTGCCATGCTTAACAATGCCGCGCTGTCGCATGTCAACTGCGATTGAGAGTTGAATGATGCACAAGTAGCCAATAGCCATGCAAGTAAAACTAGATGCTCAACTCTGGCATTATTACTTTTAATTTGACATGTTTTTTTCATACCCCTTTGCCATTACTGGTGACTGATATGGCACGTAACAAGAGGAGTCAAGTGTGAGTTTTGATATGATTGTTTTCTGGGCCCCGATTCATGTACATGTACAATCAAAAAAACACTGAAAATTTGCACCATCTTTTGTTTCTCATTTTTATTTAGTGACAGGAGATTGCGTGAGATAATTAACCTTTTGAAAAGTGAGTTAAAAATTGGGGTTTGCCACCCCTAAAGCGAGTTTTTTTTTCTGTATTTTAGACTCTTAAGGGAAAAATTCTTAACCAATATTTTCTAGTGAAGTAAATGTTTATTTGCACACAATGCTCACAATAATATCCGAGATTTCGTCTACATTCAAATCAATGCGCCTCGCCATAGCTACCGATAACACTTGTTGCTGCCTACTAGCACGCACTAGGCCTGCCGTCACACGCACCGGCAACGCACGTATTCACAAATCATGCTAAAAATAGATCAAATCTCATCCAAATGTTCCACCATGTAGTTCAAGATGTTGTCAATAGGTAGCAGTACTGCATGGCTGAGCTCCAGCTCGATGCACCCATGCCGTGAATTACTGTGCAACCCAAAAACATCAAATCGTACATATACGGGCATACTCTGGCAGGCCGCTCGGGCGCGCACGTATATATACGGGCATACTTTTCAAAAGTTTTAAAGAAAAGAAAAAGTGTATTATTGCCGTACTTTTTTGTATAGCCTAGGACTATCATACTATTGTTTATCTACACTAGGGAAACGCCAAAGTCGTTAGACGAGTGAGTTAGCCATGTGTTGGGTACCCGGTAACATTCCCTTTCCTCCCCTTATCTAAGGCTAACCGTTAGGTCCCAATGCGCCACTCTAGCCTAGGGGATGTGGGTCCAATGCTGGTCAGAACCAGCCACGGGTAGGGGGAGGAAAGGGGGGTTATCATGTCATGGTCGTCATCGTTTGTTATCATCATCGTGTTGTCTTGGCTGTTGTCGTTGGGGTGGTGGTCAAGGTAAGGAGGAAAGGTACCCAAAACGACTGCCAGAGCTCGCCTCCAGTTACGGGGAGTTAAAATCTTCCATGCTTATGAGCTGATGTTTGCACCTTTGTCACTGCATACTGCATTACAAATATTTTTTCCACTGCCTCCATTGCAATCGAGTAGCATCTAGGTGGCAGTGATTTTTTCAAAAGCAAAACCTGTGTCGTTGAAAGAATTTCTAAACATGTTAAGCCTATTTTTCAATTTATTATTTCTTGTAGGTTTAAACCGAAATGGAGTTTGCTCATTTTGTTAGCAGTACTTTATTTATTTATTCGTAGTCAGTTGATGGTATACATAATATAGGCCTATTAGCTAATATACATGTCCACATAGACCCTATAGTAAGCTCTCAAAATTAACATAAAATAACTAATATTTAACTACATTATTGTATTACTATAAACTAGGCCTACCTATGCTAAATGGGCTAATTAACTTAAACAATCTAAACCTAAACCTAGGATAGTCTGTAGCTGTTACATCGCAATTTTCTCCCATTGCATGTAGGAACTCTTTGACTGAATAGAAGGAGTATTTTAATAATACATTTTTCAGTTCATACTTAAATCTAGAAATATTGCCGATCTTTTTTATTTGGGTTGGTAGTTTTTCCATATTTGTGTGGCAGCATAAACCGGGCTTCTACTAAATAATGTGAGGTTGTGGTCTATTACGTGTATGTTATTCTTTTGTCTGGTGGAGTGATTGTGTATTTCTGAGTTTTGAATGAATGATTTTGGGTATTTTTTAACAAAGCAAGCTGTTTCATAGATGAATATGGATGGCACAGTTAAGATGTTCAATCTAGTGAATAGAGGTTTACATGAGTGTTGTTGTTTGGCGTTGCACCATGTGCGGATTGCTCTTTTTTGTATGATAAATATTCTATTTAGGTGGGCAGAGGTGCCCCAGAACATAATCCCATACACTAGGTGGGCTACACCCTAAGTCACCTGGTCGCGGATGTCTGTTTAAAATTTCAGCTCAATCTATTTGGCCATATGGGACCGGACAAACATTTTACATTTTACATTTAACAGACACAGTCACGACGAAGGCCCGATCAAGTGGCGATATAAATCCTCATTCGCTTTGCTCACTCGTCTAATTAGGCTTTTACCCTTTTAGTTATCAAAACTAGTTATTTGTGCGGGATGTGTGTCAGAACAAGGTCGTGCAGGCTTAGGGTTGGCTAGGAAAGGCCTAGGGCTTCTCAAACGTGTCATGTTAGTATTCATATATCTATTCCTATAGCCTAAGGGAACTTTCGGCCTACACTGTTGTATTATAAATAATTTTCTACCTCTGGGCCTAGGCCCGGGACGGTTTCTGTTTTGTTTTACGAAAGTAATGACAACTTTTCTCGTTTTATGCATAGACGCAAAATTCAAAATGTCCGCCATCTGTTTACGTATTTTCTTATCCCTGGTCAAAGCAGGATAAGTCTTCATGAATTCGATTTGGAATTATACCGCACTTGTACCTCCTAACTCTGCTTATCCCGGGATAAAAATGTACATGAATCGGGGCCCAGGATATCGATCTGGATTTTCACATTGAACGGTAACCCTATTAATATTTTAAATGCACAATGTTTTATTTTGTTGACGTACCCGAAGTTGAAAGATTAGAAATCTTGTCCTGGATTCGGGTAATGTAGCCCGATGTTGACCCCATCGAGTGCATTTCTTCATGAAAAAGAATAGGCCAAGGTGTAAGTTGTAAGGTATGTATATTAAACTGAAAATCAATTCGACCGGCATAGGGCAAAGAAAGTGTATAGCGGGTACACCTACTCATGTACCATATTATAATAAAGTAAAGTTATCTAGACTGTCTATAATCAACAAATCCCTAGTCATTTCTTTTTATGTGTATTATAAAAAATCTCTGTTACTTAAACCAACTACATATTAATATATTTCTTGATACAGTACTTGATTTGTATTTTTGAGGAGTGTTTTTATCCAAGTATGTATGGTATGTACACCCGGCATCGGAAGTAAATAATCAAGGGGTATCGCTGTGTCTGCAATGTGCACCGAGTTTAGCCACTGAGCTGACAGGCAGCACAGCGTGGTGAGATCTGGCGGAACAACATGTGGGCTTCGCCCGCGCTTTCCTAATGGAACCGAATTGGGATCGAGTTATTTATTACTAATTTAGGAGTGTTATTGCTGGTTTCGAGTGTAAAATGTCAATTCAATTCAATTTATTGCCAGATAAAGGTACATTTTTAAAAAAGTATGTTTTTGTTGCGTAAGTAGGGCAACCACACTAGGAAAATACTTGTTCGTGGTTACCCTATTACAATTGTGGTCTTTATTTATTAAATTATTATTTGAAACTAAACTTGTTTGAAAAAGTCCTGGCATTACGTATTAAAAAGTAATAGTAGTGTTATTATGTAAAGGAAATAGGGCCTAGTTGTAAATACTCTTTTAATAATAATATATGGAAAAGTGGTGAGACAAAAAGGTCTCAGTCTACGTGGTTACACAGTGATCCTCGAGGACAGGAAATGTATCATTTTTCATTTAGTAAATCATCATCCATCGCCATTTCCCGCTTCTGGTAGAACTTTGTTGAGTTTTACAGTTACAACCAATGTTTCCACTTCCTTCTATCCTCCCACAATTGTATCTCTTCTACATTTTCCCAGCTCTCTCCTCTTGCCTCCAAGTCTCCTGCTATGATTTCCTACCACCTCTTCTTGGCTTACCCCTTCTTCTTCTTCCTTCAATCCTTTGTTCATACATTCTCCTGGCCATTTCTCTTCTGTCATTGGTTTCATAAGTCTTTCACATAACCACCATGTTCTTCTCATCTTGTCACTTAACTTCTCTACACGCTACACCAGGCATTTCTCTAATATCTGTTTTTTTTTTTATTCTGTCCCTTCTCGTCTTGCCCACTGTGCTCCTCGGGAATCTCATCTCTGCCGCCTGCAGTGGCGGTTTTTATGGTGTGCAAGGTGTGACAATTCCACACCTGATCAATCAGGATTTTTTTTAAACTTACAAACCAAACCCAAAGACCAAACCAACAATCACCCAACTAATAGAAACTGTAAAATCTCAATTGACTGCCAGTACTACAACGCTCTCATAGACGTTCTACGCATGTTTCTGACCCATAACATCGGCAGGGGTAGAAAGAACATTCTCAAAATTAAATCTTGTCAAGAGTAAATTAAGAACCACAATAAGCCAAGATCGTCTCGAAGCACTGCTGTCAATGAATGTGGAACGTCTCTGCTAGAGGTCTGCACGGGCCTGCTTTTCACTGAATAAGACGGGCTTTTTTCGGGCTTTATGATGTAATTTGAAATCGGTATTTGCAATTGCGATCACAGAAATGTTCCTCGACCACAATTTCACTGTTTTGTTTCTCGTAATAGAACATTTCACCCCACCGTGACGTTCATTTGGGGAGTGCACTGATTGTACTAAATTTTCAGTGTCCTAAAAAGTCAGTGTCCTAAAAACACACTGTCCTAAACTGCTTTACCGAGTGAAGAAATAGCTCATTAGCTTACTGTGTTCTTGCTGATACTGTACCAGGTGAGAGGTGGGGATAAGACACTCCCCTTTGGCAATTGTATTACCCAAGTCAAAAACATGGTTTTAGGACAGTGAGATTTTGGCACACTTCATTTTTAGGACACTGAAAATTTGGTACAGATTTTTAACGAAAAGTTTCGTAAAACAAAGCAAGTACTTAGGCCATTTCATTTTTAGGACAGTGTAAATTTAGTACATGTGATTTTGGTACAGTTTATTTTTAGTACACTTAAATTTGGCAGATCTTTTAACAAAATGTTTCATAGATTCTGAGCAAGTACTTAAGACATTTTATGTTTAGGACAGTGAAAATTAAGTACACTGTGATTTTGGTACAGTTTATTTTTAGTACACTGTAAATTCGTTACAGATCATTTTAAGACGATTCCATTTTTTTTTTCTATAACCAAAGCGCTTGTCTTAAATCAGCGTAAAGGCCTATTCGGACCCGAAATTTTATATTTTGGACATTCCAGGTCAATTTTAAGTTTTCACTAGGGAAAGCAAAATTTGGATAATTCTTTTGCCGATGAAGGAATGAATTTTTTGTTATTTTTTTCCTCGGGTGCGCGTGCTCTGGCATGCCTAAGCTACTGTACAATACCAAAATTTTGGACATTCCGCCACTTTGGCCTATCTGTTTTGGTCATAGGTTTGGTACACTATGGCCAAAATGTTTTGATTTTTGAGCTGGGGGGCGGACCGAACAAGTCGGTGGGACGGGTCCAAGGCTAGGTCCTGGATCTGTCAAAATTAAAACCTGGCCAAAAACTTTTTTGAAATTTCTCAAAAAAGTGGTTGTATTTTTGGGAAATCCAAAAAACATTTGTTTTCTCTATATCTCGAGCAGTTCTTGTACGATCCGGGCCCTCTTGGGCTCTGCGGAACCGGACGGGCGAGGCGGAAATTTTGACGCCCAAGAAAAGTGTACCGAAAAATTGGGCGTCCCGGAAAATTCTCAAAAAGTCGAAAAATGGTCCGATTTCCATTTTTTTTCTCCAAAATGTTCGGGACAGCGATGCGAGTAGGAAAAAGTCCCGGAAAAACGTACCGGAAGAATATTCATCACGAAAATTAGGAAAAATATCGATCACATCGCGGAACGAAATTCTGGGTGGGGGGAACATTTGTGCGTGGTTTGAAAAACTCGGCGTCATGGAAAATTCGAGAATCGTGATATTTGTATATTATGCGTATATAATATGTGGTAGTACTTGGTCAATTTTAATTTTAGGACATTGAAAATTTAGTACATTGTACGTGATTTTGGTACAGTTTATTTTTAGTGCACTGTAAATTTGGTACATATCGTTTTTACGAAAAATTTCATAGATTTACAGCAAGTACTAAAGCCATTTCATTAAAAGGACAGTAAAAATTTTGTAAACTATGATTTTGGGACAGGTTTTTTAGTACACTGTAAATATGGTACGGATCGTTTTTAAGAAAAGTTTTATAGAATCACAGCTAGTACTACTTGCTATGACAACACTGCTTCTAAAGCAGGGAAACTAGGATGCAGTGGCGTGGCGAACATACCAAATCGGAGCCCAGGCACCGATACCAAAAGGGGTGGGTGGGTGCCAGGGTGGTCCCGCAGGGACCCACCCATCCATTACTTTTTAATGAAACATAATATTTTATATACTTTATATGACTATTTTAATTGTTAAAATCACACCTACCTACTGAATTGTATGGCTACAGCTCTTACTTACATTAGAGTTTTACTGGACTGATGTAAAAGTTTGTCATGAATCATGATTTAGTAAAAGTGCAGACAACATGCATGATGGATATTCATCCAGTAGTTCTCAACTTAACTAATAACAGGTAGCAATTCAACAATTCTGCTAAATGAATAGATACGTTCGTAATATACTATAGCTTATTTGATGGAATAGATTAATTTGGGGAATTTATAAATTAAATAAACAGCTGGTGGCATGGAGGAAGTATTAGTGTATTAGGGCGCTTTAACAGCAAAGATTATTCGCGTCAAAAACATTTTCGAGTTTTCTGTTTTAAGTTTTAAGTTACCGACTTATGAAGCATGATTGTCGACGTCGTAAATGCAATAATAAATGCAATAAGAAGAACATTCTTGGACCTATTTGAATTGATTGAAGTATTTCCAGTACAATTTCTAGATAAAAAAGCATTGATTTCAATGAGATTAAGACAGCAAGTTTGCCCGTAAAAGAATAAAATCGTATCTTTTCTCTTCAAATATTGTTAACAAAGTGTTTCTCCAAAACGCACAAATTATCTAACTGTTCAGGATATACATTTTTTTAATGGGAAGGCCCCCGGATTCCTCTTGTAGTACTAAATTCTTCATTGATTACTTTCACTATGTATTTTTTCCCAAATTCTAGCTATGCCGCTACGAGGAGGCGAAGAGGAAACAACGTTGGCTTTATGAAATCATCAATTTGAACATGCGCAATATGTTCAGCGATTTGGCTGATTTTGTAGTACACACAAGCACACACACGCACAGAGTCACAGAATAAGCGCCGTTTATCTTGAATAGTAGGCCTAATCCTCATTCGCTTCGCTCACTCGTCTAATAAATCATATAAATTGCCGGTAAAACGCACCAAATCAATTCTAGGATCACCAAAATTTAAAAAATTCCCTGCGGGGCTAATCTGGGGAAGACAAAAAAGAATTAGGCTACAAACAAACCGTTGGCTTTATATGAGTTCAACAAAAAAAACATAATATTTTCAGCCATTTCATGAAAATTTCATTACATAAAAATGAGGCTATCAACATTTATAAAATCAGATTAATTGCTGGTAAAATGCACCAAATCCACATTCTAGGATCACCAAAATTGAAAAAATCCCCTGCGGGGCTAAACTGGGGAAGACAAAAAAGAATGACAAACCATTGGTTTTATGAGTTCAACAAAAACTTTTTTTCAGCCATTTCATTGAAATTTCATTACATAAAAATGAGGCTATCAAGTATCAACATCTATACAATCAGATTAATTGCTGGTAAAACGCACCAAATCCATTCTAGGATCATCAAAATTGAAAAAATTCCCAGCGGGGCTAAACTGGAGAAGACAAAAAAGAATGACAAACCGTTGGTTTTATGAGTTTAACAAAAACATTTTTTCAGCAATTTATTAAAATTCATTACATAAAAATGAGGCTATCAACATCTATGAAATAAGATTAATTGCTGGTAAAACGCACCAAATCCATTCTAGGATCACCAAAATTGAAAAAATTCCCTGCGGGGCTAAACTGGGGGCGCGCCCCCAGACCCCCTTGTTGCCCACGAAAGTAGGGGTGGGTATAGTTAAAATATTGTAGGCACCGATCACTCTTAGTAGTTCGCCACGCCACTGCTAGGATGGACCATACAGAGATAACGAGAGTATCCGTGAACCAAATACTCAACATGTGAGTGAAAATTTAGTAAACTGTGATTTTAGGACAGTTTTTTAGTACACTGTAAATTTGGTACACATCGTTTTCACGAATAATTTCATAGATTTACAACAGTACTTTAGCTTTTTCATGTTTAGGGCAGTCACAATTTAGCACACTGCAATTTTGGGACAGATTTTTTATTACACTGTTAATTTGAAACAGATCGTTTAACGTTCAGTTTCATTGTACACACGTAGTACTTCGGCTAATTCATTTTTCGGACAGTGCAAATTTGATTGAGATCGTTTTAACGAAAATTTTCTTTGTACACAGTCCTTAGGCCATTTTATTAGGACAATGCACTGAGAGTTTGGAACACTTTATTTTTAGGACACAGCAAATTTGGCACACGTCGTTTTAACGAAAAGTGTCATTGTACACAGCTATTAATTAGGCCGTTTTATTTCTGGGACAGTAACAATTTAGTTCACTTAGATTTTGTGTATCATGTTGAAATACAATGTAAAATAACGAATGTCAATGAAGGTCGAGCACGATATTTATCGTAACGAGACACACTTACACGCGCGTACTGATAGGCGGGCGGTCAGAAATGTGGTGCGTCAGGTCTGAACTGACTTGATCAACCAGTGACAGCAGAAACGCGATCGTTGGTCGAATCATCGAACAATGCACTCCTTGTTGGGAGTCGTGTTGAGGAACAATGAGCGCGGACTTCCTGTCTTTCTACGATAGTTAGAACTTAGAAGCTACTGTTAGAAATGCTGGTCGTCTACGTATGCATTTTAGATCCATACATAGCCAATTAGCAAGTTCACGCCTTACAGCGTATGACTGGTGCATGCAAAATGCAAAATTTAGTTAATTGAGGATTCGTTATTGATAATTGATCAACAATATTGTAAAATGCATTGCATTATGAAGTTATAATTATACCTCTTTGGGATAAGGAGTGGGTTTTGGTTTGGAATTACATATTATATTATTTTTAAGTTTATATATTATTATATAAGTTCCAAAAGTGCAATTTACTTTACACCAAAACATAATCACACAATACAACGTTAACTATACGCATGTAAAATAATAACATTAGTATGACAAAGAACATGAACAAACTAGGAAAACGCGAAAGTCGTTGTAAGAAGAGTGAGCGAGCCATGACTACGTATATCACAGAGCTCGGAATCGGTTCAGGCAAATCGATTCGGGCGGAATCGGTTTGAAGTTGTTGATATACCTGTCGGTTTTGGCCAAAAACACTTTAGTTCCAAACCACTTCGGGAAGTGATTTGGCAAACTCGAATCGATTGATATACACGTCAAACCGATTCAGGGAAATAACAACGCCATGACAACGCGATATGTCAATCTCAGAATTCAAATATTGACTTTAATTCGACTTCCTATCTGACTTTCGAAGTTAAAAACATACCCTTACACCATTATCTATACTTTTTAAAAGTTTTGTACGGACGCAATCATATTATCTAGAAGATAAACATGAATAAATGTCACTTTTAACCTAGAAATATGTTTTCCAAAATGGTTGCCGTGTTACAAAATCTCGAACTGTTTCCGTCGAATCGGTTCGAAATTTACTGATATACACCTTCTTGTTCAAACCGTTTCAGCCCGAATCGATTTGCCTGAACCGTTTCCGAGCTCTGTGATATACGTAGTCCATGTGTTGAGTACCCGGGATAATTCCCTTTCCACCCCTACGTAAGGCTGGATCTTGCCTTGGGCATGGATTTTTCGTCTTTTGCCTAGTATCGGCTATTGTCGCATTATCGTTTTAAAATTGACGCGCCCGTATACACACTAAACTCAAAACCCTATCATTTTTATACATTATACATCAATGAACTCAAATGCGAATGTTACGTCTATTTATCAAAGGCTCCTCTACACCTGGAATGTGGGAGCCCTGGGTTCAAATCATAGAACATGTTTTGAAATACAAACAATACTATGGAAACATATCCAGTACTAAATACGAATAAATATTGCAAGGTTTACTCAATCTCCCAGTAGAATTTTGGAGAATATTTTTGGGGAACACAACAACAACAACAACAACACAAGATTCGGTACATCTTGGTCACTGCAATGCATTAACTGCTTGATATTCAAAACATCTTTCGATAAAAATGATTCTTTATAGCCGGAATGCGGGAGACCTGGGTTCAAACCCCGGTCGGTTGAATTGA